>JBCNJP010000017.1:84851718-84876718 GCA_039602395.1 Deinandra increscens subsp. villosa | reverse complement strand
ATTCTGGGGACAAGCCCGATAAACTTGGGACTAAGCCAATTCTGGGGACAAGCCCGATAAACTTGGGACTAAGCCAGTTCTTGGGACAAGCCCAATAAACTTGGGACTATGCCAATTCTAGGGACAAGCCCGATAAACTTGGGACTAAGCCAATTCTGGGGACAAGCCCGATAATCTTGGGACTAGCCCAACTGGGGATATACCCATATGTAAGTGACATGAAAATTCCAAAACCTTACATAACACTTCGGTGTTATAAACCTTGAGAATCCACACAGTAGCCTACAGTGACAATGTGACAACCCTAAAAATTTTGCTTTCTTTCCCCCAGCGACGATAGCAACGACGACAGCTGATGCTGCGAGCGCTACGACACAAGAATAATTTTCGGGACGAAAATTCCAATTTCAGGGGAATGATGTGACACCCGAGAATTTCAAGGTTAACTTCCGTTAGACAAACCCGTTAGTTACGTAATAAGTAGCTAATACATAACTAGGCCGAATACGTCCACGACCTTTGGTTGATCACCGAACCGTCCATATGTGTTATGTGTTCATCATTGATTGTCTGTATGTGCAATGTGATTTAAATACATGACTTATTATTGTGAATAGCATGATTAATTGTAAATACTTGATTATGTGAAAATTGCCTAGATTTGGTAGTCAGCGAAACTACCGAGCGAAACTACAGATTCGCCCGGTAGCTGGCTAGACTGATCAATGTACCCGAGATCAGAGCCAGTTTCGCCAGCCAGCGAAACTGCCAGCGAAACTAGCCTCTGATATAAATAAACTTAATGAACCCTAGTAGCCTCATTTGCCTCATTTCACAACCAACACACACATACACTTCTCTGGAACCTGGTCAGCCGAGAATACCATCAAGAGACCAAGATCTCAGCCTCTAGACCATCATCTCATCTCATCTATCGATTCTAGAATCAACCGTGAGTCCCAAAAACTATGCTTTATGTGTTTTCTATATGTTTTCTTCTTAAAGCATGCTCAAACCTTCATGATATTGCTTGATCTTCTGTATTTTAGAGATTTGATGATCAAAATGCATGTTAAACGTGTTAAAGCTGCTTGATTTATGTTGGTAAATGCCTAGGGATGCTAGATAATGAATTGCATGTATGATCAGAAGCTGTTAGGTTGATTTTTAGGCAAATCCGTATGTTTTTCGCGACCACACTACAAAAAAAATGCCATACAGTGGCACAAAAAAAATACCACTAAAAGCAAAAAAAGTGCCACTACAAGTCATTTTAGGAATCTGTGGCACAATAAAAAAGTGACACTAGAAGTGGTGACACTAAAGCCTTTTAGTGTCACTTTTCCAATGTGCCACACAAACTTTTAGGCTTTTAGTGGCACTTTTTTTCTGCCACAATAAAAAAGACTATTGTGGCAAATTTATGTTTTGTGCCACTAAAAGGTTATTATAGTTATCTATCTACAGTATATATAGTGGCACTCAATCTTTTATGCCACTAAAAGATTATTATAATCTCTCTCACACATATATATAGTAATTTTAATGACACATTGCAACAAAAACCGCATTATGTACATTATAAAATTTAAAATATAAAATAAAATATCAGTAAAACTATTAAATTGCAAATGTAGATCCAAATGTTTACAAAAGTAATTGTAACATTCAAGCATGTTTCAATTTTGAAATGTTTACACAAATAGTTTAAGCATTCAAATATAGCTATCATTCGTCATCAACCATAGAAACATAGCTTCGAAATCTCTCGTTGTATCCACCCTGTCATCATCAACCATATAATCAAGTATTAGTACAAATTTAAAATTAACCCGTATTATATATGCATTTACAAATTAAAAGTCAATTCGTGCATACTAGTTTTCTTATTATGTATCATCATATTCTTTATATATCATAACTCTTTAAACATGCCATTGTTACTCGCAAGTTTTACAATTAGTGTGTTGCTGCTAGAACAACAAGTAGTCGTGCGGTGATACCTAATATGCAAAAATCCTCAATGCTAGACGAAGGGCGTTTGCAAGCATTTTCAATAAAAAATAACAAAGTACTGAACCACAAAATGTAGGCGAAGTAATACTAAACTATAACAAATAGCAAAAAGAAATAACCGACCAAATAATCATTAGAGAACATAAAGATGTTCATTACACTTGATCTTCACTTGATTTTAGTTACACTTAATCTTCACCTGTGGATGATCATCATGTATGTAAATCCTATATCAAAATTTCTAATATATCTATGTAAATCCTATATCAAAATTTCTAATATATCTATGTAAATCCCCCAAGAAGCGATCGTACCCCAAGAAGCGATCATACCCCGAATGAAATTTCTGTACACAAAAAATTCAATCCCCCAAGAAGCGATCGTAAATGTTTACCTGCAGAGTTCGAGCTGATCTTTAAAGGATAGATGTTGAATTTCTTGTTGAGCTTCATAACCAAAAGCTACATCTCTACATCAAAATAGAGAAATCATGTCAAAAGATAGATAAAAAGGACTCCAATCTTCTATGAAGCATTATTACAGACGTTAGAAAACCAATTGAAAGCGCTAATAAAAATAACTTACAGCGGCAGCCTTGAGAATGTTTCGGCCAAAATCCCAAAACATAACGGCCTGAAACAAAATAAACACATACATTAGAAAACCAATTGAAAACGCTAATAAGAATAAAAAAGAACATAAAATATGACTGTAGCATCTGATTATGCACATCTTGGACATTTACAAATCCAATATCTCACCAAATTTTCAATATGGCTGCAAGAAACAATAATAGTTGTACACATGTTAGCCGTAATGGACCACAAGTAAAATTAGGGAAAAAGATGAAGATTTAGAAAACAAAAACTAAGCAAACTATAATATCAATTATAAAGATGCAAGCTCCTATATTCAACTTCTGTAACCACCGAGAGTGGGATTCTAGCAACAAAAATCCTGGTGATTTTTATTTGAAGATAATCTCATCTCTTCCTGAGAAAGGAACAACTTTTAATAAAATATTATTAAAATTTAAAATGTATGTATGCAACACATGCCAAAAGGTGTCATGATATTTGAATTTGTTGAAAATAACCTTCGGTGTCGCTATTTTTACTCTAGTGCCATGTTCCCTTGAAAGTGCTCCACAGAAAGTGCAGCCTCCGGCAAAGTCAGATGAACTGAAAGAGATACCACCAAAAAAGTAAGATTAACTGTAGAAAAAGGTACACGGATTTGTTGTTCTTTTATATATTTACGGAAAAAAATGGTAAGAAGAAAGTTACAGAAATGCACATCCAAAACCACAAGATCAGCCACTTGTTCCTATGCTTCATATGCATTTAGTATCTTTTATAAAAAAAATCACACTCATTTGGCTACAATATAAAAAAAGACAAGATTAAAAAATTTCATAGGCTGACAATCGTTAGGATATAGGATTTAGAGTTCTATATGAACTTTTGTAATACTATCAACACATTTAATCTTCTGTGTTCATAAACTATACCAATGTCTAACCCTAAATGTTCTCAATCTGTATTCTTTAGAACTTTCTTGGCTTCTTTAAATTTATTCAAACAACAATTTTCTAATTGTTGTTCAATGACTATTAGGATCTTGAGTCCTGCGATGTGTTTTGAACATGATCGATGACTACAATAAGACCAGTAGAAAATAAAAAATACAAGGTTCATAAGTTTAGATCTCAGAGGGTAAATGAGCAAGTCAAATAGCAATAACAATACAACGGCATATTAAAAGACTAGGTTCTTAAGTTTAGTACCACGTTTATAAGTTCAAAAGTCATGTTATAAGCACTTCTTTATTCGAAGTTTATTTTCACTTAACTCAAATGTTTATAAACACTTATAATGTTTAAAAGAGCTAATCAGATATCAAATGAACATGATACGCAGGTCAGTTTGAACCCACAAGTCAAAATTCAGATGATGTGTATATTAAATCTGTTGAAACAAATAAAAACCAAATCTAATCACAAATCACAAACTAAAAGGTGAAATGCTCTGATTGATCAGCACTGTAATTGCATAAAATTTATATAGTACACTGTATGGTTTCTTAAACTACATATGCAATTGAACAAACTTAGATTATGCCTTAAATATCATCAATGTTTTAAAATTTTCAAGTTAAGATAATTATCTAAAATAATTATTTTAGGCCCATTATTGAGAAGAAAAAGCAATCCATTTCAATTCATCAGCACTAAAGAATGAAATATAGTTAACAAATAATTTACCAGTTCACTCCAATTTGGTTCCAGAATGAACGAAGGTGTTAGAAAATTTCTACTATGTTAATGTTCACATTACTAGGTATAATAAACCATGGTTGACTAGTAACTTCTAAATGGTCGAGCAGAAATACAAGTGAAACAGAAGAAAAAAGTTGGGGAAGAACAAAGTAGGTTGAACCTCAAAAAAGGCAGGTGGTTATGAAGAATAAGGAAAGAAAACGAGCTGATTCATTTTTTTTTGTTTTAAGTAACTATGATCAATATTAATTTAGAGTATGATAGTATTACTCTACCCCTAAATGGAAGTCATTATGAAAGGAACTAGACTGAAGACTAGGAAACCAAATTACTACTAGAGTTTTTATTTGAGAAAAATGTTATGAAGATTTTTTAATAGAGTAGTTAGCATTGAAGTCACCACAAGCGGCACATGCATTACTTCAACCAATGAAAGTACAATTGCGGGCATAATGTGGCGCACGACATAAAACAAATCACACATTAGTTTTAACACGATAAAATAGAATCACACATTCGTTAGTTACCGCTATTAGTCACTACTCACTAATTTACCATCTAACATGATATATATGTTATTACTTTATATTCATGTTATAAGTATATGTATCAAGTGGGATGCACTACAAAGAATCTCAATGTGGTGTTAAATAAGCAAGATTAATTCCTAAGTGTCAAATGTCAAGCAAATCATCATCATCATACTAGGTGAAAGATGAGCAGGGTATAACTTAATTAGTCAGATGTGAGGAACTATGCAGCTAGCGAGGGAAATATGTTTGCTTTTTGCGTGTTTGTGGATGCAGGGTTCTTAGAAAAAAAAGTAGATAGTTGGTAACTTTAAAGAATGATGAACAGCCTGTTGAAAAAAATATACCGTGGCATACACAGCCATCTCACCCTAAAGGGTCATTTATAAAATTTTCACCAAATCAAGCATGGAACTACATTTCCCTGAAGTATTCAATAAATATTCAACAAAACTTAATACCTGAAGTAGCAGCAGAATTTTTAGCATGCTTCTTTGCAGAAACAACCTTTAAATCACCATCAGCACCCGTAACACTCTTTGTACCCATGTCATGTTATTCTTGAGCTACAATTGTGTGTTTTGTGAAGCAACAAACTACATACTACATAAATTCCTAAACAGTATGTATATCGTATGATCTATCCTATTCAAATGTTTAAGATAGACAGGGAATAGACTGTAGAATGCTAGAATCTAATCATCTATATAATTTTAATTCTCTGCACATAAAGCTTCTTTATTTGTTCTTTTTTTTCAGGTTCCTTCAATTTGCTGAACCACTCCTAGTCCAACATCCAGCCCATCTTAATATTTATACAGTTATATGAGGACAAAATCCAAAGCATTTCCGAACCTCCAATTCAAAGTCTCAAAATTTAAAAAAAAAAATTAGGGCAGAATCGATTCCTAAATTTCTGATCTAAATAGAACCTTTAAGTTGCACTCTTCTCTTAATTTCATCGTAGACAAAATAGCTGGAAGCATGTACAAGTACATAAATCTGGCTCGTCTTACTACGAATGAGATTGGGTAAAACACAGTTTGTTCCATTAATTAAAATTTGCCCTAATCCGAAATATGAATCAATGGAGGCTAATGGAGGCTGTTGATTTGAAGAAGAAGAAACTAGGGTTAGAGAAAAGAAGACGACTACGCTTACCTCTGAGATGTAGTCACGGCTGTCGAACAAGAAGGGTGTCCAGAACCAAAAGCAGATTTGAGGGGCTGTCGAACAAGAGGATGTCAAGAACCAAACGCAGAGTAGTTTATTTTGAGGATTTTGGTTCCAGACTATGGAGGGGTTTTGATGATTTTGGTGGATTTGCCGCTAAGTTTAATTTTTTTGTTAAATTTTGGCCGAATTGGAATTTTGATTTGCCCGCTCAAGTTAATTTTCAAAGAAACACGTTTAGTAGCATATTATAAAAGTCAGAGAAGGATAAATTAGGTAGTGTGGCATAATTAAAGTGCCACTATAACCTAAATTAGTGGTATAAAACCTAAATGCCACTAAAAGTATACTGTAACGCTATATTAGTGGCACAAAATCTAAATGCCACTAAAATTTTGTGCCACTAAATGGCATTTTTTTTGTAGTGCCAGCAAAACTGTTGTTCTCTGGGCGAAACTAAGTAGCGAAATTGCATCTCCTTCCAGCGACACTGACCAGCGAAACTATAGTGTCGCCGGGTAACCTGACCAGACCTGCTCAAGCGAAACTATCGAGCGAAATACCTGAACGAAAGTTCAAACCAGTTTCCCTGCGAAACTAGGCTAGCGAAACTGCGTCAGCAGTTTCGGGCGAAACTAGCCTAGCGAAACTGTGTCACCGGGCATTGCCTAGCGAAAGTGCTGCCCGTGCACCTAGCGAAACTGCCTAGCGAAACTATGCTAGCGAAACTAAGATCTGACCTACAAACCAAACTTGTGAAATTTGCTTAAGTGTTATGCCATGACTTACATGATTATGCCATGATGAAACATGTTTGATATCTGATTTATATAAACCCCTGTTTATGATCAACCACTGGTGTCGTGTGTCGGTATGTCGAGTCATAGTTGCAACGTGCTATGTTATGGGCCATAGTGACGTTAAGTAAAGGTTAGACACGAAACTAATACTTAAGACCTAAACGTGTTCATAGGTCTTCGTTAAACAACAATATTCGGATTACTTGAAGTGTAGCAGTGCAACCAAAGGTGAGTGTCACTAACCCGCTTACCGTGAGTCCGATGGGCCACACAGAATAACTTAACGAAAACAATGCTGATAAACTCGAGAGTGCTAGGCACCTCACTGATAAACTTGAGAACACGGGATGCTCGGCACCCACTTGATGAACTGAAGTGTTTTATGGGAACACTTGTGAATTCTGATCAAACTGTTTTTGAAACAAAACTGAAAACATTTTAATATGGCTAGTGTAGGTTGAAGTCTAAACCATATGATATCACATGTTTTCTAAGGATGCCTTATAACTTAAAAGTCCTCAACTAAATTGTGCCATTAATTGTAAAGCGAGGGGATGTTGGGTAGATCTACTGGAGTTTGACAAACTCCGCCCCGTGGCACGGGGAGTGCACGGAGGTACAATATCAGCCTATTTGACCGTAGTCCCGAGAGGACACGGGGGAGGCAGAAACCGCGATGACTTGGTCCGCACCGTACGGGATGGCTCGGCCCCCACAAAATAAGTCAGCTTTGGTACAAACTTCCTTAGAGCATGGAACAACGGATTAGCTACCCGCGATATCGGTTGAGTCCTTTAACTTTACGGAACTAGTACATACCCGATGACGTGGTCACGGACAAAACATTTATAAACTGAGAATTAATTACGAGCATTGCTTTTTCACAAATAAACATTTTGTAAGTACATCTTGACATGAATTATGATTATGAGACTGGGCCAATGCATGACAAGCCCACTGTGAACTCACCAACCGTTAGGTTGACACTTGCGTGGTTTAAACTTTTGCAGATCGCTAAGGAGTATCCGGAGCGGGTTGGCATGGCACGTGAAGACCTTTATTTTAACTGAACTGTTTGGGAATTCAAAACAAAGTTTATGTAAAGCACGTGGTTAGTGCTAAGACAAATATTATTTCCGCTGCGTATGTAATTTAAGACTTTGATTTATAACTTGTGTTTGAACTAACCCTGATTCGTTTAGTATTTGTAACTATGGTTGTGGATCCTGGTCTAGTCGCGCCCCTTAACGGTATAAACTCCGTTAGTGGTATTTTGGGGGTGTGACAGATTGGTATCAGAGCCATAAGTTGCAGAGAACTGGAATCATTTTTGAAAACGATTTGGAAACTGCAACTCGAAAACCTTGGTTACAAAACGAACAAACAAATTCCCAAAGACAAAATTTTTACGTGCCAACCTGGGATACTCGCTCTGCTGTGTAAGTAAAAGCTTAGTACGTACAGATATATGTATATATATACTAGGGGTATACCCGCGCGTTGCGGCGGCGACTGTTTATAGGGCATTATTCGTCATTTGTTCGCTTGTTATGGCGACGGAACAATTTACATCGCGGTACTCATTTCTTTTAGCGAGTTACGATCTGGGGTCAACTTATAATGTGCGCTCATTGGCAGTAACAATACGCAGTTGTATTGTATGAGAGAACCAACGCCATATTCAATTCTCTTAGCAAGATGCGTCAAGATGACAATTTATAATATGGTTACATTGTAGAAATCCGTTTACCTTGGACTCTTGGGGTCTGCAATTATCATTCCCATTTCGCCAAAGGACCGAGTTAGTTAGAGTCCAGAGTACTTCTAATAGTACTTGCATTCAAATTCACCAAAAGTAAAAACCAACATAAAAATTCATTGTACAGTCACTAACAGGACTTTACTAATTGAAAGTATAAATAAGTAAAAACAAAATGACATGTACAAACATAGGTAAATAAACCCATATAAAGGACCTCAAGAATTTACATCATAAACAAAGTGAAGAAACAACCTGCACCCTCACATCAACATAAAAAGAATAAATAAAACTATATGAAGTAAGCCCAATATTATTCATACCTCTGCCGGTCCACAAATGAGCATTAACTACCAACAAACCAAAATAAAAAAAAATTAGGATTAGGTGCTGACCGCATTCAACGACCGCGACAATTAACGGTACTTGTTTTTTGCTAGTTATCGATCATCTCATGATATATTTTATTGTACGTCTGTTAGTTTTACATATATATTAATCAGTGGAGCCTAGTTATCACACACCTAGATTAACCAAAGCCGAAACTATAATCAAGCATATACACTTGGTGAGGATCACATCTCATAGTGAAGAGAGTCATCAGTCTCGATTACACTTAACAGTAGAACCGGAGACAGCAACATAATAGAAATAACGTAATAAATAAATATCTTTTTTTTTTCTTTTTTTTTCCTTCTTTTTTTACAATATTACATCATTAAGTACACCCATTAAATGTGATGCAAACATATGCACAAAACTTATCAACAGTATTCTCGATATTTTGTTGTTAATTAAAATGCTATTATATAGATTAGATTTAACTTTACTACTAACAAACTCACTCATGGGTGTATCTTGTCTTAAAACCTATGCAAAGAATGATTTAATATAATAAACCTTTTAGTAAACTTAAACATAATAAACCAATTAACTCTAATCCTAATGGTTAGAATGATGAATAATAGTATGTGTAAAATCCTCCGTCTTTTTATACATAAATCAATCTAATTAAAATTGTTATATCTTTACGTTCAAGATGAAAATGTATGAAATATGAAGATATCACAATAAGAACCGCAAAGCCTAGAATAAGCAAAAACAAGAAGTGCACAATACGATTTGGTCTCATGAACAACATGTCCACTATAAAACCAGTATCTGAAGCTTAGACTATAAAAGCACTCAGAGAAAAAAAACTTAATTGAACAAAGCACATCATTAAAATTGGGATTCATCAAAACTGAAACTTCTAATGTAAATGACTTATATGGTAAATGAACTACGAGTTTTTTTTTCAAAATGGTATTGGTGGAGAAAATATTTATCAAAATGAATGATTGCAAAATTAATTTATTAAAATGAGTTTTTTATTTACTTACTTCACTTTTAACTAATCTATTATAACTTTTTATTTTATTTTTATTCAATTAGTCTATTATCATCTTCTTTTACTTTTCATTCAGTCGACCCATATTTTTTTCCCATCATGTGTAAATGTCCATTTATCAAGCGGATGTCTCTCGAGCCATCACAAGCTTGTGGGTTTATCATCCCAATTTCTTCCATTATCAATAAACAAGAATCAAACCTGAATCATAGAGCAAAATCATTGATGGCTACAATCATTTTTTTCATAATCGGCATTTCTTATGTGTTTTCTGTGACTTTTTAGAAGGAATAAGTTAGTTCAAAACAGCCTAATAATATTGCAACATTGCTAAACAGGCTGCAGCCCCAAAAAAGCCCTTAAACAAAACTAAAACAGTCCCAAAAAGCATTAAAAGGGACCCAAAACAACCACAATATCTTTACAAAAAATCTAAATAAACTGTAGCCTTAACTCATTATCGAAATAACCCCAAAACATCCCAACAACAGTCAACAAAATTTGAAGAAAGAGAACAAAATGTTAGCAAATAAACCCAATCCGAAAGAGAACAAAATGTTAGCAAATAAACCCACCCCCACCTGTCATGTAGTCTGAAACCAATCAAGCAGCAAGATTTGAAATACACTTTAGGTGACTTTTGACCCATATCCTTTAAACCTGACTTTTTATTTGACTCATGAAGATAAAGGCATAACCAAAATCAACAATTATAAATGGGTCAAAACTAACACTAATGTCATGTGATGACTACTAAAATGGTTATAAAACTATGGAAAAGATACCACATGAGAAAGGGAAAGTTGAACCATACCTAGGAAGCCCATATAAAATGAGAATGTACGTTGACTTCACAGCAACATGTTAGCTTATATGGTTCTGTTCTCATCTCCGGGACCCAAGTTCCCAGCCCCGTTCTTGGCCTTCTCAAAACTTACGAATGCATAAGATTTCAAACTGATTAGCAAAGCATTATTCAATGCTTCCACACGTAAAAAATAGAATAAGGAACAACTAAACTGATAAACCTAACTCCTACAAAATCTTCTTCATTCTCTTATTTTGGTCAACGAATGTTAACTTTTCTTGCGTCTACCATTAAACCAATTAGTAGAAGTTAGTTCACTCCATATATTTATTCAGTTCATATAGTTTACATCAGTCAACTGGTTCAATCTTGTAAGCATAATACCTGACAGTCAAGTTCAACAAAAAGGGAAAAATAATCTATTTAGGGTCTTGAATGTGTGATTGAAAAGTGATTTTGCAGAGTTTTCTTGATAAATATTTGGTTAGTAATTTATTTAGTCGTCAAATTTTAGTTGGTTGAGAAGTATTATATAAAATATCATTATAACGATTCATTCCAATATCTTGCCCACCCTGTTACTTTCTCCACCCATCATAACAAACAGACACTGTTACGGGACACAAAGACCGAGTTCAATATTCTAAAAAATGCCATTATATACTAACCCCTACAGCCTCCCGTGGATAAATAAATTCTACTAAAGCAACCCCGAGCAGGGACTGAATCTACCCTGAAATTGTAGTCTGCAAAAAAGTAAGTTCAAAAGGTTAACTCTTGGTTTAATACATAATACTGGTGGTGATTCTTATAAAAAGATCAATACATACATTCATGTTGTAAACAAAATATAAAGGAGAAGTGTATACCATCCAGTCCCTTGATGCTTCATATATAAGCAGCCTTCCCAACTCAGCCATGGCATACTCTACAACTAAAGTCACAGATGAACCAGTATCTTTATGAACGGAAATTCAACATACTCTTTGACAAAAAGATGAAAGAATCATATTAGAATTATGATGTTTTCACCGTATGAACGAACTAAGATAAAAGAAACAAAAGAACGAACACTCACTTTAACACCTGCAAAACAAAATAAAAGAAACATTAACAACCTACAAAGTGAATGATTTACATTCAAAGCGCACACTGCACTTTTACACACCTAATTATTGAATGAAAAGAAAGAAACAGTCAAAAGACATGGAACCCTACAAACATTTTTACCTTTGAAATTAATGGGTTTTTCTGTGGTAACAACCTTCCATACGTTTTCTTTCTTACAGCTTCCTACACAACACATCATGAACGTATAACTTAAACAAAATAAAACTTTACAACAAGCTACAGAGAAGGATTTGTATATTGTATAGAATGAATAATGGATAGGTTATCACAGCCAATCCTTCCAAGCACAAAAAAAAAAAAAAAAAAAAATACTTGGCCAATAATCCATATAAAAAAAATTATATGCTAGCAAATACCATAAAAAGAAAAGTTTATTCATAGATGATTAATACATATAAACATATTCTTAGATGAACCTGCACTTTGATGGTTGCAAGCACAAAGACAGAAAAGTTCTCTTTTTTAAATTGTGTTTACTGTAATACATTTAGCAAAAATGGTATCTGATCTTGAAAAGTTTCATAAATTATGTAGAATGTGTTCGAATCGTACAAACATATTTAAGTATTCTACGTTAATAAAATTATAAAACACGGTGTATAATGTCTCTTAAAACATCACGACAAATTTCTGCATCAAATATTAAATAAGGCTAATTACCGACAGTACAGGTTTTGACCCATGTAAAACAGACCAGTTTCAAAGATTCATGGTGGATACTGTGCTCCGGTGCTCAAGCCACTTGATTCCTGAGACAACAACAGACCCCCCTAAGTAACAGTTGATTTTTAGCAATTAGCTATTGCAAAATCCGTGGGAAAAAAAACTGCAAAAAAATAAAGCATAGATATCTATCTTGTCTTCAATAGAAAAAAGCCCAAAACTATTTTGTGAGATCAAGACCAACTTGAAACAGCATCACACGATGATGCCAAGTATTTGCTTTCATCAATGCATATGAATCTAATGTGGACGTAAAGGAGATAACTCTCATCTAACAACCCTGCTACCTAGAAAGAAAACACACTACTCGCCCTGCAACCCTTGACATCTGGAAGCAACAAAAGCAAAGTATCTTTAAGACACTGTTGATAGCTAATCAAACACAAAAGTGATAAGAAAAGGAAAAACAATCGCAAACACGAACCTTGAAAGATTTCAATCAAACTTCAGAAGTATGCAACAATGTAAATCCAAAATCTTCTGGTGAAAAACTGTTCCCTTCATAGCAATAAAGAAAACCCTAAAATCGTCAAAAGAAAAACGACCCATTATATAATGTTAACAAATAACAAAGACTCAAATCCCTTACAAAGAATTGAACTTTCATAAGCCTCCTTCTCCATCTTCATCACCGAAAATTAGGGTTTTCTTTTCCCTCCCCTTTCTGCTGAAAAATTTGGTTTCTTTCAATCTTCAATTCTAGTAAGTTTCTATGAAGCAATCCATGTTACGAAGGTTCTAATGGAAGGTTTAGAAGAGATTACCTTGATGATTTTGATAGTGATCTTGACAGCGTCTTTGAAGAATAGAGAGAGACGGCCGCTAAGGGTTTGTGGAGATGAGGGAGATGAGAGAACGGATCTGATTATTTGAAGCAATTTGAATTTGAACTATATGCGTGTTCCCGATGCCCTGCAATCCTGAATCAACAGTGAAGAAGAAAAGAGGATGTACCATATGCGCAGTCGCCTGCAAACTATTTCTAGTTCAAATAGAGTTAAGTGCTTTTGGTTCAAGAAGAACTGATATCGTTCAGGTGGAACTGAGCATGCTTCTCCTTGTTGTACATCATGCTAATCCTTTTGTACGTTTTAAATTTAAGAGTTTACCTTACAACTAAAAAGAGATGGATTATATAGTAGTAAAGATATATAAGTATATATATAGACCGTGTCTAAGTAGTCTAACGGAAAGACCTTAGGAAATTTTCACACGAATACGAAATGCGACCGCGAATACGCACACTACTCTGGGGAAAGCGACAACGAAAAGATGCTACACGCTACGTCCTGATTTCTACTACGACGACTACGCCGACGGTGACTTTATGGGAAGCCGACCTTCGACGATAGCATTTACGACGTTTTCCGACGACGCCTCGATTTTGCACAAAAATTTTCTGGACTAATAGTGGGATAACGGGAACTGGCTAATATACATATTATGGGATATGTATAAAAATATAACTGTGACTGAGCACTGACTACTTTAACTGTTCAGCAAGATGTCTGGAAGAGGAAACGGAAGAGGTGGCATAAACATGACGCCTGCACAGCTGCAAGCAATGATTGCTGAACATGTGCAAGCCGCGGTGGCAGCCGTCCAAGCTGCATATGCCGCACAGGGTAACTATTATGCCGGTTAAGGCACAAAGCAATTATATCATGACCTGTTTAATTTTAAAATCCGAACTATTTATGCATCAGGAAACCAGCACCACTGCACGTTCAAGTCCTTCATGGACTGTAAGCCGATGACATTTTCCGGCGAAGAAGGAGCTGTAGGCCTCCTTAGGTGGATTGAAAAGTCCGAAAAGGTTTTCTCCATATGTAACTGCCCAGCTGAAAGCAAGGTGAAGTTTGCTACTGGTACCTTCGAAGGAGCCGCACTCTCCTGGTGGAACGCTGAAATTCAGATGGTTGGGCTAGAAGCGGCTGATAACATGCAGTGGGCAGCATTTAAGGAGCTGATCATGGAAGAATACTGTCCACGTGACCAAGTTAAGAAGCTTGAGGGTGAATTCCGGAATTTGAAGATGTCTGGGTCTGAAGTCGAACAGTACACTGCACGATATCACGAATATGAGGTTTTGTGCCCCTCAATGGTCGATGCTGAGTTCAAACGCATTGAGCGTTATCTGGAAGGCCTCGCGCCTCAAATCAAAGGATTGGTGACTGCCAGCAACCCTGCTACCGTACAGCAAGCCATTCGTTTGGCTCACAAACTGACTGATCAAGAGGTCGAGAAAGGTACGCTACCTGCGAAAGCCACCGAGAAGACTGCCTTGAGTGGCAAGAGAAAGGCTGATGATGAAGCTCCTGAAAACTCGATGAATGTTCAAAGTGTGGGTAACAGTACTGGGAGGTCTTTCAACTCCCAAGGTCAAAGCAAGAGATCAGGGAACAACAGTAGCAACTACCGCCAGGGTGGCAATGGTCAAGGCAACTACAAGGGTAACCTGCCCTTGTGCAACAGATGTGGGAAGCATCATGCTGGTGTTTGTAGGAAGAATCAGAACTGTGAAAGGTGTGGCAAGGGAGGCCACGAAGCAAAAGACTGTTGGGCGACCTTGCCCGAGCAACAAAATCGCCCCAGAAGAAACAACAACTATGGGAACAATCGGGGTAATGGAAACAACGGTCAGAACCAGAACAACAACAATGGGGGAGCCCGTGGCTGCTTTGAGTGTGGTGCTCAAGGCCACATTAAAAGAGATTGCCCTCAGCTAAGAAGACAAGGTAATGGCAACCAGGGAAATAACGGTGGGAATGGTAACGGTGGAGGTAATGGAAATGGTAATGGTGGAAACGGGAATGGTGGAAATGGTAGAGGTCGAGCTTTCGTCATGGGCCAGGGTGAAGCTCGCAATGATGCCAACGTGATCAACGGTAAATTTATTTTGAACGGTTTCTTTGCTACTGTTTTATTTGATTCTGGTGCTGAGAAAAGTTTTATTTCCACTAAATTTGCTAAATTAATTAACGCTAAACCGATCGACTTAGATGCTAAATATGTGGTAGAGCTAGCTAATGGTAAACTTCATGACACGACCCGGATAGTTAAGGATTGTAAGCTAGAACTAGCTGGCCATACCCTAGGAATTGATCTTATGCCTTTCCCGATTGGTAGTTTCGACGTCATAGTAGGAATGGATTGGTTATCCGAAAACCGAGCTGAAATTTTATGTAAGGAAAAAGTGGTTCGTATTCCGCTCGAAGACGGCAAAGTGTTAACGGTTCAAGGAGAAAAAGGTGGAACCGTCACCGGTATTATTTCATTCCTTAAAGCTCAGAAATGCCTCCGTAAGGGTCACTTCGCGATTCTTGCGAACGTCACTGACACGACACATCCCGAGCGTAAAATCGATGATTACCCGATAGTTCGCGACTTTCAAGACGTGTTTCCTGAAGATCTGCCTGGTCTGCCTCCGTTTCGACAAGTTGAGTTTGGGATTGATTTGACTCCAGGTGCCGCTCCAATCGCACGCGCACCTTACCGATTGGCTGTAAGTGAACTCAACGAACTCTCCTCACAACTGCAAGAGCTACTCAACAAGGGGTTTATTCGTCCAAGTTCGTCTCCATGGGGAGCTCCGGTACTGTTTGTCAAGAAGAAGGATGGAACTTTCCGCATGTGCATTGACTACCGAGAGCTTAACAAAGTTACGATCAAGAATCGGTATCCGCTTCCTCGCATCGACGATCTCTTCGACCAACTACAGGGTTCAAGCTACTTTTCAAAGATTGATCTACGGTCTGGATATCACCAGCTTCGCGTTCGTGATGAGGACGTACCCAAGACTGCTTTCCGAACTCGGTATGGTCACTACGAGTTCCTGGTTATGCCGTTTGGGCTAACCAATGCACCGGCTGTGTTTATGGATCTGATGAATCGAGTGTGCAAGCCGTACCTCGATAAGTTTGTAATAGTCTTCATTGACGATATTTTGATCTACTCCAAGTCAAAGGAAGAACACGAGGAGCATCTGCGACTTATACTGGAATTGCTCCGTAAGGAACAGCTTTATGCTAAGTTTTCGAAGTGCGACTTTTGGATCCGCGAAGTCCAGTTTCTTGGACACATTGTAAATAAGGAAGGAATCCATGTAGATCCAGCCAAAGTGGAAGCAATAAAGAACTGGTCTACCCCAAGAGCGCCAACAGAAATCCGACAATTTTTAGGACTTGCCGGATATTATCGAAGGTTTATTAAGGGTTTCTCTCAACTGGCTCAACCCTTAACGGCCTTAACGCACAAAGGAGTGCAATACAGATGGGGTGAGAAGGAAGAACGCGCGTTCCAAACGCTCAAAGATATGTTATGTTCGGCTCCAATCCTTGCGTTACCCGATGGAGTTGACGATTTTGTAGTTTATTGCGATGCATCAATCCAAGGACTCGGTTGCGTGTTGATGCAACGAGATAAAGTGATTGCCTATGGGTCCAGGCAACTAAAGGATACTGAAAAGAACTATACAACGCATGATTTGGAAATGGGAGCCGTTGTTCATGCACTTAAGATTTGGAGACACTACTTATACGGAACAAAGTGCACAATATTCACCGATCATAAAAGTTTGCAACACATCTTTGATCAGAAAGATCTCAACATGCGGCAAAGAAGGTGGGTTGAATTACTGAACGATTATGATTTGGCAATCAAGTATCATCCTGGAAAAGCCAACGTTGTGGCCGATGCCCTGAGCAGAAAAGAATACGAAAAGCCTCGTCGGGTACGAGCGCTTCAGCTTACAATACATTCAGGATTACCGGATCGGATCCGTGACTGCCAACGAGAAGCTTTAAAAGCCGAAAACTTCGCAGCTGAAGCACTGCGTGGTGTAGATGGCCATTCTGAAGTTAAGTCTGATGGACTCACATATTATAATGACAGAATCTGGGTTCCAATGTTTGGAAATCTCCGTGAGCTCGTGATGGACGAGGCTCACAAATCAAGATACTCGGTGCACCCTGGATCGGATAAAATGTATCAGGACTTGAAAAATCTTTATTGGTGGCCGAATATGAAAGCCGACATTGCTCGATATGTGGCTAAGTGTTTAACCTGCTCAAGAGTCAAAATTGAATACCAAAAGCCTTCTGGTTTGCTCCTACAACCAAAGATCCCAGAATGGAAATGGGAGGACATCTCCATGGATTTTGTAACGGGATTACCTCATCGATCAAATCAACCGGATGCGGTTTGGGTTATCATCGATCGGTTAACCAAATCTGCACATTTCATTCCGATGAAGGAAAGTGATAATATGGATAAACTGACAAAGCTGTACATCGACAAAATTGTGAAGCTTCACGGTGTGCCTAAGACTATCATTTCTGATCGAGATCCTCGATTCACTTCCCGATTATGGCAATCAATGCAGGAAGCATTGGGAACCCGACTAGACATGAGTACAGCTTATCACCCGCAGACTGATGGTCAGACGGAACGAACGATTCAAACCTTAGAAGATATGCTCCGAGCTTGCGTTCTTGACTTTGGAAAGGATTGGGAGACTCACCTTCCACTGGTGGAGTTCTCTTACAACAATAGTTATCATTCAAGTATAGGTGCTGCACCTTTTGAAGCACTGTATGGCAGAAAATGTAGATCGCCCGTGTGTTGGGCTGAAACAGGTGAGAAAGGGCTCACTGGACCGGAAGTTATCCATGATATGACCGAACGGATTATTCAAATCAGACAACGGCTAGCTGCAGCGCGTGATCGACAGAAGAGTTATGCCGACAAACGCCGAAAACCTCTAAAGTTCGAGGTAGGTGACAAAGTATTGTTAAAAGTATCTCCTTGGAAGGGAGTGATACGCTTTGGGAAGCGTGGAAAGTTAAATCCTCGCTACATCGGTCCGTTTGAAATTATTGGGGAAGTAGGCCCGGTGGCCTATCGATTGCAACTCCCTGCTGAACTCGATGGAGTTCACAACGTGTTTCACGTTTCCAATCTAAAGAAATGTCTGGCTGAAGACATCGAAATAATTCCTCTGGAGGAATTGGAAATTGACGAACATCTGAGATTTATTGAGCAACCGGTAGAAATCATGGGACGCGAGGAGAAGGCCCTCAAACGTAGCAAGATTCCGATCGTCAAGGTGCGATGGAACTCAAGGCGTGGACCTGAATATACTTGGGAACGTGAGGATCAGATGAAGAAAAAGTATCCTCACCTGTTTGAGCAAACGTCCACGGAAACCCAAGGTATGATTTAATTTTGGGGACCAAAATTCCTTAACGGGAGGAGGATGTGACAACCCTAAAAATTTTGCTTTCTTTCCCCCAGCGACGATAGCAACGACGACAGCTGATGCTGCGAGCGCTACGACACAAGAATAATTTTCGGGACGAAAATTCCAATTTCAGGGGAATGATGTGACACCCGAGAATTTCAAGGTTAACTTCCGTTAGACAAACCCGTTAGTTACGTAATAAGTAGCTAATACATAACTAGGCCGAATACGTCCACGACCTTTGGTTGATCACCGAACCGTCCATATGTGTTATGTGTTCATCATTGATTGTCTGTATGTGCAATGTGATTTAAATACATGACTTATTATTGTGAATAGCATGATTAATTGTAAATACTTGATTATGTGAAAATTGCCTAGATTTGGTAGTCAGCGAAACTACCGAGCGAAACTACAGATTCGCCCGGTAGCTGGCTAGACTGATCAATGTACCCGAGATCAGAGCCAGTTTCGCCAGCCAGCGAAACTGCCAGCGAAACTAGCCTCTGATATAAATAAACTTAATGAACCCTAGTAGCCTCATTTGCCTCATTTCACAACCAACACACACATACACTTCTCTGGAACCTGGTCAGCCGAGAATACCATCAAGAGACCAAGATCTCAGCCTCTAGACCATCATCTCATCTCATCTATCGATTCTAGAATCAACCGTGAGTCCCAAAAACTATGCTTTATGTGTTTTCTATATGTTTTCTTCTTAAAGCATGCTCAAACCTTCATGATATTGCTTGATCTTCTGTATTTTAGAGATTTGATGATCAAAATGCATGTTAAACGTGTTAAAGCTGCTTGATTTATGTTGGTAAATGCCTAGGGATGCTAGATAATGAATTGCATGTATGATCAGAAGCTGTTAGGTTGATTTTTAGGCAAATCCGTATGTTTTTCGCGACCAGCGAAACTGTTGTTCTCTGGGCGAAACTAAGTAGCGAAATTGCATCTCCTTCCAGCGACACTGACCAGCGAAACTATAGTGTCGCCGGGTAACCTGACCAGACCTGCTCAAGCGAAACTATCGAGCGAAATACCTGAACGAAAGTTCAAACCAGTTTCCCTGCGAAACTAGGCTAGCGAAACTGCGTCAGCAGTTTCGGGCGAAACTAGCCTAGCGAAACTGTGTCACCGGGCATTGCCTAGCGAAAGTGCTGCCCGTGCACCTAGCGAAACTGCCTAGCGAAACTATGCTAGCGAAACTAAGATCTGACCTACAAACCAAACTTGTGAAATTTGCTTAAGTGTTATGCCATGACTTACATGATTATGCCATGATGAAACATGTTTGATATCTGATTTATATAAACCCCTGTTTATGATCAACCACTGGTGTCGTGTGTCGGTATGTCGAGTCATAGTTGCAACGTGCTATGTTATGGGCCATAGTGACGTTAAGTAAAGGTTAGACACGAAACTAATACTTAAGACCTAAACGTGTTCATAGGTCTTCGTTAAACAACAATATTCGGATTACTTGAAGTGTAGCAGTGCAACCAAAGGTGAGTGTCACTAACCCGCTTACCGTGAGTCCGATGGGCCACACAGAATAACTTAACGAAAACAATGCTGATAAACTCGAGAGTGCTAGGCACCTCACTGATAAACTTGAGAACACGGGATGCTCGGCACCCACTTGATGAACTGAAGTGTTTTATGGGAACACTTGTGAATTCTGATCAAACTGTTTTTGAAACAAAACTGAAAACATTTTAATATGGCTAGTGTAGGTTGAAGTCTAAACCATATGATATCACATGTTTTCTAAGGATGCCTTATAACTTAAAAGTCCTCAACTAAATTGTGCCATTAATTGTAAAGCGAGGGGATGTTGGGTAGATCTACTGGAGTTTGACAAACTCCGCCCCGTGGCACGGGGAGTGCACGGAGGTACAATATCAGCCTATTTGACCGTAGTCCCGAGAGGACACGGGGGAGGCAGAAACCGCGATGACTTGGTCCGCACCGTACGGGATGGCTCGGCCCCCACAAAATAAGTCAGCTTTGGTACAAACTTCCTTAGAGCATGGAACAACGAATTAGCTACCCGCGATATCGGTTGAGTCCTTTAACTTTACGGAACTAGTACATACCCGATGACGTGGTCACGGACAAAACATTTATAAACTGAGAATTAATTACGAGCATTGCTTTTTCACAAATAAACATTTTGTAAGTACATCTTGACATGAATTATGATTATGAGACTGGGCCAATGCATGACAAGCCCACTGTGAACTCACCAACCGTTAGGTTGACACTTGCGTGGTTTAAACTTTTGCAGATCGCTAAGGAGTATCCGGAGCGGGTTGGCATGGCACGTGAAGACCTTTATTTTAACTGAACTGTTTGGGAATTCAAAACAAAGTTTATGTAAAGCACGTGGTTAGTGCTAAGACATATATTATTTCCGCTGCGTATGTAATTTAAGACTTTGATTTATAACTTGTGTTTGAACTAACCCTGATTCGTTTAGTATTTGTAACTATGGTTGTGGATCCTGGTCTAGTCGCGCCCCTTAACGGTATAAACTCCGTTAGTGGTATTTTGGGGGTGTGACAGACAAGATTGTCAGCCACCACTCGGGATGGACTGGTCCGACCTCCTTGAGCATACTGGTGAACAACCTGTGCTTATGGAGAGGGTCGTGCACCACTGGTGATTACCCACACGTAGAATAGGTTTAAAACCTCTTAAACCTTAGAAGGTATGCATGATACCTTAAACAGAGAAGAGGTGGCCAGCCTCTAACTGGGGATATACCCAAGAAGCTTAGTCAGAATTCCAAAGTTTATGCAAAACACTTAATACTCGGTGAAGGGTGGGTGTTAGCCTTGCTAACACCACTCTGATGCTTAAGTTAGTATCGTATTGTAGAAATAAAAATAAATCAAAATTGGAATCATGGACATACCTCTTTATGTTAAGGTGACGAGGATCCTTGAGAATCCCGGTAGGATTCTGGCATGAAATAAGCATGAAGATGAATAGCATTCCAAGCCCTTGGTAGGGTTTCTCCTTCCATGTTCACCAAACGATATGCCCCTTTTCCTTCTTCAGAATCTATTAAGTATGGGCCTTCCCACTTGGGTGCCAACTTCCCGTCTGTAGGATTCGTTGTGTTTTGGAATGCCTTTCTGAGCACCATATCTCCTACTTAGAATCTTCTGAACCTGGTATTCTTGTTGTAATATTTAACCACTCTTTGATGGTAGGACGCCATCCAGATTCTGGCCAAGTCTCTGAGCTCTTCAACTGTTTCGAGATCCTAAAGTAGATTCTGGTTGTTGGCTTCAGGATCTTGGCATCTGATCCTTGCTGTAGGTATCACCATCTCTGTAGGGATCACGGATTTGTTCCAAATATTAAGGAGAATGGAGTTTGGCCTGTTTCATTCTTGGGTGTTGTTCAATTTGCCCAGAGTACAAATGACTGCTCCTCAACCCATTTGCCTTTCTTGGAACCCAATTTTTTTTCTTGAGGTTATTGATGATGATCTTGTTGCTGGATTCCGCTTGGCCATTGTCCTGAGGGTGAACAGGTGTTGAAGTGATCATCTTGATTTCCCAACTTGCACAAAAGTTGATAGTTATCTTGCCAATAAACTGGGAGCCATTGGCATAAGTAATTTCTACCGAAATTCCAAATCTTGTGATTATGTTTGTCTTGATGAAGAATATCACCTCCTTCTCCCTTACTTGAACATAGGCTTCTACTTCAATCCACTTGGAGAAATAATCCATCATTGTGAGCATAAACACCTGCCCTCCAGGAGCCTTGGTAGCTTTCCATCAATATCCATGCCCCACTTCATAAATGGCCAAGGTGACACTATGGAATGCAGATGCTAAACTGGTTGATGCGAGATATTATTGTGCTTTTGGCAGGCATCGCATTTCTGGGAGAAGCTCATGGCATCCTTCTTCATTGTGGGCCAATAATAACCAAATCTAAGAATCTTGGAGAAGAGTGCTCTGCCCCTAGTGTGGTTTCCATAATCTCCTCCTTGAATGTATTCGAGCACTTCGAGAGCTTATGACTTTTCCAAGCATCTCAAGTAGACACCTGCAAGAGATTTTCTATATAGTATGGTTATTTAAGATAAGATAGGGTACTACCTTGGCGCGAAAAGCCCTAGGATTTTCTCCCTTAGGAATGTCTCCATCTTGTAGATATTTTTTGATCGGGTGCGTCCAGGATTCCTGAACATCTTTGGGATCCTTAACATCCATGTCTCTGTTGCTGTCAACTGCGTGAGCTTCCTATTCAGCTATTGCAGGAGTCAGGATGTGTGTTATTGGGATCCTGACATTCTCCGGTATCCTGAGCGATGAAGCTAGATTAGATAAGGCATCGACTTCTGAATTATCTTCTCTTGGTACCTGTGTTATATTAATTTTCAAAGCACAAAGCTAATTTTTTTAACGATATCCAAATATTTAATTAAATTCTCTCCTCTCACTGCATAAGATCCATTAAATTGGTCTATCAATAAAAGAGAATCAATAAATACTTGAATGCATCATATTCCCATGTCCGTGGCTAGTTGTAATCTAGCAATTAAAGCCTCATACTTATCTTCATTGTTGGTATCCTGAAACTCACAAGATATGGATAGTGGTATTATGTCCCCCTGTGGTGATTTTAGCAGGATTCCCAGCCATGTTCCTCTAACATTTGAGGATCCGTCCATATAGAGAATCCAATTATCGTCGAGCTTCTCAAGCTTCTGGACTTCCTTATTGGCTTCCGGCTCAATCTCACTACTGAAATCTGGCACAAAGTCAGCCATCGCTTGGGATTTGATTGCTGTCCTTGGCTCATATCTTATGGTACTCAACTTGACCACCCACTTAGCCGTCTTACCTGACATCTTCGGCTTCCTGAGAACTGCCTTAATAGGATAATTGGATTTCACAATAATAACACGAGTTTCAAAATAATGCCTTAGTTTAGTAGAAGCCACTATATGAGCAGAAATTAGTTTTTCAAGGTAGGAGTATCTGGATTCTGCATCTTACATAATACGCCGGATGCTACTGACCTTCATGATCTTTGACTAAGACGACACTAACTGAGCATCCGAATACTGCGAGGTACAGAGATAATGGTTCCCCATCTTCTGGTTTCATGAGAAGTGGAGCTGTTGACAAGTAAGCTTTTAAGGATTTTAGAGCCTCTTTATGCTTTTCGTTCCATTCGAAGTTTTTGTTTTTCCTTAGAATATCATAGAAATCTTTGATTTGCTCTGAGGATCTTGAAATAAACCCGTTCCATGCTGCTATCCTCCCTATGAACCTTTGCACTTCTTTAACATTTGATGGGGATTTCAGATTCAAGATTGCCTTGATCTACTCTTGACTTGCTTCTATCCCTCTTTTAGTAACCATATATCCCAAGAACTTCCTAGCTCGCACACGAAAGTGACACTTGGAAGGGTTCAACTTCATGTTATATTGGTCGAGAATATCAAAGGCAGTCTGGAGATCCCTGGCATGATCTCTGGCTTTTTTTGGATTTCACCACCATGTCATCAATATAGACCTCCATCATGTCCCCCGGGTGCTCTTTAAACATCATGTTGACTAGTCTTTGGTACGTCGCACCTGCATCTCTCAAACCAAAAGTCATAGCAGTATAATAGTATATACCTGTTGGGGTTATAAATGACGTGTGTTCCTGGTCAGAGGGTTCCATTTGAATCTGTTGGAATCCTGACGAGGTATCCATGAAGGTGAGCATCTCATGGAAAGCCGTTGCGTCTACCATCGCATCGATGTGAGGAAGCGGAAAAGGATCCTTGGGACAAGCCTTATTCAAGTCTGTGTAATTCACACAAACTCTTCACTTTCCATTCTTCTTCTACACCACAACTACGTTGGCTAACCATTTAGGATACTTGACCTCTCTGATCATCTTTGTTTTGAGAAGCTTGCCAACTTCCTCCTGGATGATTGCATTCTTTTCGGGAGCGAACTTTCTTTTCTTTTGCTGGATGGGCCTAAAAGAGTGATCTAAACCAAGTTTGTGAGTAATAATGTGTTTAGGGTCACCTGTCATGTCCTCGTGCTTCCATGCAAAAATTGAGGTTCTGTCTTTTAGGAGCTGAATTAGTTCCTGCTCGGTATCCTATGGG
>JBCNJP010000017.1:84829218-84851218 GCA_039602395.1 Deinandra increscens subsp. villosa | reverse complement strand
GGCAAGCTATCAGGAAAGGACTCGGTAGTAGATTGGCAATAAACATAGATAAGATCTAGTTGTTAGATTGCGTTGTATCTTCCTTACTGTTGTACTTGGCATATAAATAAATGAAAATTTTTTAATTTTCGCTGCTTAGTTATCTCTGTTGTACCATGTGTTCATGAGTTAATCCGATTAGTGACCCCTTCTGGAGCCAAGTCTGGGAGTGGGCGTCACATAAATTGACTAAAATACCACTTGAGTTAACAGAAGAAATGGATGACGTTAGGTCATTAGAGGAAAATGACAAAAATTGTAAACATTGGAAACAAATATGGCGTGTTTTAAGATTTTGTTGTAAAGTAACTACTATGACCAAACCACTGAGACGAAAATGACATTTATTTCTCTTATTTATTACAACAAACAATTACTAGTTTTATTAATGTTACTTAGCAACCGCCACCTCCGCCACCTCCACCGCCTCCGGAGCTTCCAGCTATGCCTGCAATAACTCCAGCAGCCGCACCGGGATTGTGACGACGTTTCTTAGGTTTGTCATGATCATGAGGGTCACCACATGCAAAGATGATCAAAGACAAAATTGACATAGATACGATAATCATGCACAACATGAACACGATATGTGTAATGGAATTAACAAAATTAACGGAGTCAAAGGATAGTAATGGGTCAAAGGTCAACATGTCTTCTTTAGTCACCTACGAAGATCCATGGATCTCTCCCTTTTTTTTTTCTCCCTTGACCCACTTATTACTTACCTTCATTAGTTTTATTTCCTTCAATATCTCATTAGCTTTCTTATATATATTAGCAAAGTTTGTGCTGTAATATTCAATCAATATAAAATATCCCTTTTACCATATCAACATTTTATATGGCATCAGAGCGGAAATTCCGATCTACACACCAAAAACACTAAAACAAATTATCATTGTCGCTCATCGTCTCCCAAAGTTGTCAAGATGTTTGACCAAACCAAGAACAATCGCATGGAACACTGCGATTTTTGTAACAAAGATGGTCACAATCGTGACGGGTGCTTCAGACGTATTGGCTACCCGGAATGGTGGCCGGGAAAAAGAAAAACCGAGAAAGCAAGACCGAGGCCAGCTTTAGTTGAAGAAGGTAGCTGCCTTATTCCGGGTTTGAATGAAGAACAATATCGCAAAATTGTTAACTTGATTTCTGAAAAAGGCGGTCTCAGCAAGGAGGAAACACCTCCAACCATAAACTTGGCAGGTAAATTCGATCCAAACGAAAAATGGATAGTGGACTCGGGTGCGTCCATTCATATAACACACCGAACCGATTGGTTTGATGATGATGTTAAACCCGCTAATGAATTGCCCGTTGCCATACCTAACGGTGCTAATATACCGGTGGAGGGTAAGGGAACATGTGTTTTGGCCAATGGGATGAAAATCAAAAATGTTTTATATGTCCCTAAATTTACATGTAATCTTTTATCGGTTAGTCGTTTGTCCAAAGAATTACAATGTTCAGTAACCTTTTTCCCTACCTTTTGCATCATGCAGTCCTTGAACACAAATAAATTGATTGGAGTGGGTAAATGCAAACAAGGACTTTATGAGATGGAGATGGTGGGGAGTGAAAGAAAAGCTATGGTGACGACTTTTGATGTTTGGCATAAACGATTGGGACATGCCTCCCATGACAAACTTTCAAAATTTGATTTTGTTAAAGGCTCATCTTTGAAAAATGATAGTTTTATTTGTGATGCATGTTCAAGGGCCAAACATACTCGATTACCATTCCCCGTTAGCTTTATCAAAACGAAAAATTGTTTTGAATTGCTACATTGTGACATATGGGGAAAATACCGGACACCGTCACTCAACCGGGCAAATTATTTTCTTACCATTGTGGATGATTATAGTCGCTCAGTTTGGGTTTTCCTTTTAAAGCACAAGCACGAGGCAAGCGATTGTTTAATCGCCTTCCACAAGTTTGTTAAAACCCAATTCAACAAAATTGTCAAACGTATCCGGTGCGATAACGGTGGCGAGTTTACCTCGAATCGGATGGCAAACTTTTACACCGAGCAAGGCATACTACTCGAGACTACATGCCCACACACGCCTCAACAAAACGGCGTGGTCGAACGTAAACACAGACACCTCCTCGAAACCGCGAGAGCCCTAAGGTTTGAAGCCAAGCTCCCCACACGTTTTTGGGGCGAGTGCATTCTTACCGCTGCCTATATTATCAACCGTCTTCCTTCTAAAACCATAGGCAACAAAACCCCATTTGAGCTTGTCTTTGATCAAAAACCCGATTACGACCATATGAAGGTGTTCGGATGTCTCGTATACTACCGAAACACCGAAACAAACGGAGATAAGTTCGAGGAAAGGGGGAAACCTGGAGTCTTTGTGGGTTACCCCCCGGGCACCAAAGGTTTTAAAATATTCGACACCAACAAAAACAAGATCGTCATCTCCCGAGATGTTAAGTTCTTAGAAGACATCTTTCCATATGAAGCAAGTGAGGAGCCCAAAATAAGCAAGGATGATGGAATTTTCACCTTCCCACCTTGGTATTACGACGAAGAAAAAAATAAAACCGAACAACTTATTGGAGATTCTCTACATGGGTCATTAGAAAATGAAATGAAAGAAATTGATGAACCACAAGCTTCTGTCGAAATGGAACAAATTAGTCACCATGAAGGAGGAGGTAATACACATGGGGACACAAATTTAATGCATGATCACGTGATTATTGAAAATTCTCCATATTGCAACGAACAAGTCACCATCCGCGCGGGTGTGCCACAAGCCAACGAAGAAAATTCAACAACAGAACATATTGAACCGCAAGTTAGAGAGGGAAGAAAGCGGTTTCGATCTAAACGGCTTGATGGCTATGACGTTAATCTCCCGCCATCGATCGACTTCGCATTACCCAGCTCCAATCAAGGTTCTTCGACGGTACACTCTATGGCTAACTATATCTCCTATAATAATTTTTCTAATACTCACAAGGTTTTCTTGACGGCCATTGCCAAAAACAATGAACCTAAAAATTTTAAGCAGGCCATACAAGACAAGAATTGGAGAGAAGCCATGCAAAAAGAGATAGAGGCTTTAGAAACTAATAGAACATGGACGCTTGAAGACCTTCCACAAGGTAAAAGAGCCATAGATTCGAAGTGGGTGTACAAATTAAAATTCAAACCTAATGGGGATGTAGAGAGATACAAGGCTAGATTAGTGGCAAAGGGATTCACCCAGATGGAAGGCATTGACTTTCACGACACCTTTGCACCTGTGGCAAAGTTGGTTACCGTACGAACCTTACTAACCGTTGCCGTAAAAAGGGGATGGTCAATACATCAATTAGACGTCAATAACGCATTTTTACACGGGGACCTAGAGGAAGAAGTTTACATGAAGATTCCACAAGGGTTTGAAAAGGGGAAGGAAAACAAAGTTTGCAGACTAAGGAAGTCTTTGTACGGACTGAAGCAAGCTTCAAGAAACTGGTACCAAAAGTTTACTTCAGCTCTTCTCGAGTATGGTTTCCGCCAATCCAAAGCTGATCACTCCTTGTTCATCCTTAATGATCGAGAAAGCTTCGTGGCAGCCCTCATCTACGTTGACGACGTCATTGTGGTTGGAAACGACACAACCAAGATCAGAGAAACAAAAGCGTTTCTCGACAAAAAATTCAGCATAAAGGACCTTGGCCCTCTCAAATACTTCTTGGGGATCGAGGTGGCAAGAACCCAAGAGGGCCTGGTTCTTAGTCAACGGAAATATATCCTTGACATCCTCAAAGATAATGGAATGCTCGGCTGCAGACCTAGTGCATTCCCCATGGAACAAAACTTAAAATTAAGCAAAGGAGGAGAAGAAGAACGAGTGGATGCCAGCCAATATCGACGTCTTGTAGGAAGACTTCTTTACCTACAAGCCACTCGTCCCGACATCACGCACTCAGTCAACGTCCTCAGTCAATTTGTGGCCGATCCAAGACAAAGCCATATGGATGCAGCTACACGGATACTAAGGTACCTAAAGACAACACCTGGTCAGGGTATCTTACTACCAAAGACAGGGGGAACAAATTTGGTGGGCTATTCTGACTCTGATTGGCTAGGGTGTCCAGACTCCAGACGATCCAGGACAGGTTACCTTCTTCTACTTGGAGGTGCTCCTGTATCTTGGAAATCAAAGAAACAGTCAGTTGTTTCTAGATCCTCTGCAGAAGCAGAATATAGAGCAATGGCCACGACAGTCAGTGAAATAATTTGGATGAGATGGCTACTACGTGACCTAGGTGTCAACCAAGAAAGTCCTACTGCGCTATTCTGTGACAACATAGCAGTCAAACACATAGCCAACAACCCAGTATTCCATGAGAGAACAAAACACGTAGAAATGGATTGTTACTTCGTTCGTGAACGCGTTGAAAGTAAAGAGATAAAACCATTGTACATCGAGACGAAACAACAAATTGCTGACATTTTTACCAAGGCCTTGGGGTCGAAACAACTACAAACTCTTCTTGGCAAGATGGGTGTTTGTGACCTTCACACTCCAACTTGAGGGGGAATAATGGAATTAACAAAATTAACGGAGTCAAAGGATAGTAATGGGTCAAAGGTCAACATGTCTTCTTTAGTCACCTACGAAGATCCATGGATCTCTCCCTTTTTTTTTCTCCCTTGACCCACTTATTACTTACCTTCATTAGTTTTATTTCCTTCAATATCTCATTAGCTTTCTTATATATATTAGCAAAGTTTGTGCTGTAATATTCAATCAATATAAAATATCCCTTTTACCATATCAACATTTTATAATGTGTGCCCTCTAACTTTAGAATTCCACCTCCTTCATGGCTATCAAGACCAATCAACCGAGCCATAGGGATGAAACC
Organism: Deinandra increscens subsp. villosa; assembly: GCA_039602395.1. Lineage (NCBI taxonomy): Eukaryota > Viridiplantae > Streptophyta > Magnoliopsida > Asterales > Asteraceae > Deinandra > Deinandra increscens. The sequence goes on along the minus strand of JBCNJP010000017.1, from coordinate 84,846,307 downwards.
TAGTAATTGAATGCAAAGAGGGTGAAATGTAAAGTGGCTCTTGGTGTAGTTTGAGTTTGTTATTTTGCATATATTTATACGAGTAGGAACTTTGAACAAATCAAGGAGTAGTCATTTACCGTGTTTTAAGAAATCAATATAGACTTGTATACCATTAGAAAAAAAACTTGGCTTATTATTTTTCTAATCAATATAGACTTGTATACCATTAAAAAAACATAGATTATGTTTTTTTTTTCTTTCTAGAAACGATGATTTTATTAGAAGGCTCTAAAACTCGAAAAACAAAACAAAAGAAAAAGCATAAACAAAACAACACAAGCTATTTGAAATCAAAAGAACACCATTTCTAATTCCAATGTAAAAATGGCAAAGTAAAACGGTTGTGTAATGAAGGTTTTGAGTCGGTCTCACACCTTTTCACGGGTTGCATGTTTACGTCAATGATTTGGAGTAGGGTGGCAAGTTGGTGTAAGATCCCGAACATTATGGCGTTTTCAATGGATGGCTTATTACGCATTTTCTTGGATAAAGATATACCGAGCGATAAAAAGGAACTTACTCATGGTATCATCCTCACAACATGTTGGTGTGTGTGGGAGATGCGAAATGCGGTGGTGTTCCGTGGTGAAGAGCCTTCGTTGAGCAAGGTTATGAAAGAAATTAAAGTGTGGTGTAAAATATGGTGTGAAAATAGGTGTAAAAGAATGATAGATTGTATGAATTGTAATATGGTGTAGCCTTTTGTGGGGTTGGGTGGTCTGTTGTCTTCTCTTAGTGACTTGCTAGGGTGAGGTTGGCTTTTGGTGTTTTAATAATATTGCCGTTAAAAAAAAAAAAAACGGTTTTAGTAAGACCAATGTGCCGTGACTTAATCTATTTTCATCTTTATAAATAGTGATAGATTTAGGATGTTTATACATAAAGGTAAAATAGGTTCATTAATAGAATCGGAGCACATGTATAACAAATGTCTCTTTTAAAAGTGACCGAGTTATGGTACCAAAGACATTAAAAATATTGTTGAGTTTAAGTCTCATCTATGATGAAAAAAATAAAAAATTAGGGGTTTCAGATTGGTCAGACAACAGTTTTTTCACTTATGGTCAGGAGAGAAGCTTGGGCCGAAATAGGATGAGGCCGGACTAAAGGTAGATAGTGCCGGACTAAGTATATAATTTTTTTCGGACAGAACGAGTATAAATTTACACTACGGAGCGAAAAACGAACCGGGCCGAGCCCGATCTAGCCCCTTAAAAGCTTTGCCCTTGCTTATTGGTGGATTTTCTCCTAATGGTAGTTTTCGAGTCCTGTATTCTATTCGAGGAATAGAGATGATAGGGTGGTGTCAGTGATCTAAATTTATCGTTAAAAAGGGAATAAAAATATTTCAAAATCTGATTCTTTTTTTTTTTTTTTTGGTTAAAGTAGCATTTGACATTTTTAGCCTGAAAACAAAAAAACGTAGATTGAATTTTATATATAAAAATACACTTTTTAAAAATTAAAGGCTCCAATAAATTAGAGTTCTTAGAACCAATACTTCAAAAATCATACATTAGATATATATAGACAACCTTAATCTATTCTTAATAATTAATTCACCAAATTTATACACTATATATGATTCCTTCACCATTTAAATATATGCTTGAACATATCAATCACTTACCCACCCCGGGCCGGTGGCCATAAAAAAAAACCTGGAAGCTTCATGATGACGTATGTCCTAAGTTTAATTTCAATCAAATTTTGCTTCCCGTTCTAAAAAAGATAAAATAAAAAATAAATCTCTCTTTTCGTGTGTAGTTTTTGTATATTTAATCATTTTAGTTTAAACTTTAAAAAAATCTAATTGTGATGTCTAAGTTATAGGAAAATCGTTCGTAAATTTAAATAAAATAAATACTTTTATTTGAGTACGATTACAACAAAAGAAAATAAATCTAATCTATTACAATACAATGAAAATGAAATTCTACTCCTACTACAATTATAGGGAAATGAATATGTTACAAGAAAGAAAAGAATTACAATACAATGATATGAATAAACATTACAAAGAAATGAACTTACAACACAAATGAAATAAAAGGATATTGATTTGAATGAAGAAAATTAAAGACAAAGAGTTTGAGAAAAATGTTTTAAATGATGAAATACTTAATTGAAAGTCAAGAAAAAGATTTGGGAAAAAAGTCTTTTGATATTAGTGAAGAAAACGAGAAAGGTTCCAAGGAACCTTGGCGAAGGCTTCGGGTCAAAACCCGGGTCCCTTAAAACAAATTCCGGGTCTACCGAAGATCCGTCTTGTTTCCCATGGTACAATCGCCTAAACCGTATTGTATGGTCGGGATAACTCTAAGCTTGAAGTTACCTTGAAGCTTGAAGAAATGAAGAACGAAGATGAAGAGTTTGAGAGAAGGTATGAGGAAGAGAAAAGAGAATTCTCTGTGAATTCGGTGTGTTTTGCCTCAACTAATGAGACTGTATTTATAGTGGTGGGAATTCTTGTTGAGCACTCAAAAGTTAATTCGTAGTCAAACTTTGCATTAAACGTCTTTGATGCAAATTGATTTCTAATTAACACGGAATTACCTTAATTAGCTCAAAACGCGTTTACAGCTGTCATTCCGGAGGAATCTCCGCGTAACAGCTGTTTTCTGGAAGAACTAATCTTCCGGTTCAACTTCTGCTTGAACTCCAAGCGGAGCTCCTTTTCCACTTGAACTTCAACCGGAACTACTGTTCAGGTTGAACTCGGTTCCGCCCGGACCACTCGGTTCCGCCCGGACCGCCCAGGTCCGCTTGAACTGGTTCCGCTCTAACCTGACTTTTTCCGGTTCAACTCACAGTCCGCTTGAACATATCCGCCTGGTCTTCAACCGGACCAACTTCTGGTTGAACTTAAAAACATTAAGGCGGCTCTCAAGCGACTCGCGGCGATGCGAGCGTGCGAAGTGCGCCATCAAAGCGCCACATTGGGCCTCATATGCCCACGAGTGCGAGTGCAAGTGCGAGTTAAGGGTGCTCTGCACCCCTCAGGGTCCAAAGGATGTGTCCTACTAAAGGAAACAATAGTTGGTAAGGTTCCCACCTTATAAACCACTTTTGGTTTCAATCCCCAACCAATGTGGGATGAGTTAACATGCTATACTTAGCATTTTTCTCTCTAATTTTCGCAGCTTCACTAGTTGCGAGACCTCAACTTTGAGCTTCGATATCTCATTCATACGAGCTCGGATTTGGACGTGGTTTGATGCGTTGGAAAGCCCTCACAACGTACTACACAAACCTATAAAGTACAGAGGCAAAAACATATGTTATCTGTATTTTATTTTAGTCCAAAGTTGGTGAAAAACTCATTTTCACACTTAGTGAAAAAACCTATTTTCCACTAGTTTTTCTCCCAAAATTCCAACAATCCCCCACATGAATGGGTATCGATCTATTCTTCAAGAATCAAAGGCAATTTTGGTAGTTCAGTATTGCAGGATAGGTAGGTGTCCCCTTTGAACCTTCCTTTGTGAAGTATACTTGGGTTACTGGTGTTTGATAGGAACCAACCGACCGTTTGTGTAACCGTTATTACACCCACACAACACTTTCCCTAACTTGGTTAGCCCTCATTGTCGTGTCCAATCATGGTCCTGGAACACTTGCCTGGTTCTGCTAGAGCTCTAGGGTTTGTGCCCAACAAATCCATTCGAAGCGACCGCACTTCTCTCTTGCATTGGTGATTACCACAATCATTAAAAACATTGGTATTATGATTTGCTCAAAATCATCTATGACTTACACAAAGTCATTGACCATCGTATGCTTAACCTCACACACTTCACTGTTTGGTGATAGGAATGGACTAGGAAGTACACAACTCCCTTTAAGATTTTAGGGTACTCCCCCACAGTGACCTTAGCCAATGCGATTAGGTTGTCCTATTGAACCTATAGCCTGGGATCTCCATTTTCATAGGTTAGGTTTTCCTTCGCATCAGCTTTCAACCCAATGGGCTTTAGTCCCATTCCCCTTGACGACTTCAAAACTAACTCTTTGCTTAAGCCTTTTGTAAACGGATCCGTAGTGTTATCCTTTGACTTCACATAGTCAATTGAGATAACTCCGGTAGAGATTAGTTGTCGTACCGTATTATGTCTACGTCTAATGTGCCTTGATTTGCCATTGTACATCATGGATTGGGCGCGCCCAATTGCCGCTTTACTATCACAATGTATGCAAATAGCCGTCATTGGCATAGGCCACCTTGGAATTTCTTCCACAAATTGACGTAGCCATTCCGCCTCTTCACCAGATTTATCCAAGGCGATGAAATCAGATTCCATTGTGGACCGTGCTATGACAGTCTGCTTAGCCGATTTCCAAGCAATAGCCGCGCCACCAAGCGTGAACACATACCCGCTTGTTGATTTGGAATCCTTTATATCCGAAATCCAATTCGCATCGCAGTATCCTTCGATAACTGCTGGATCTCGGGTATAGTGCAGTCCATAGGCTCTCGTATATCTTAAGTACCTTAGTAAACGAGTCATTGCTTTCCAATGTACTGAGCACGGATTACTCGTGTACCGGCTTAGTCTGCTCACAGCATAAGCCAAATCTGGTCTGGTACATGTCATAAGATGTATGAGACTCCCAATCACCCTTGAGTACTCTAACTGAGCAACCCCGTTTCCTCTATTCTTAGCAAGATGAAGGGTAGTATCAACCGGAGTTTGAGACACACTCTTATCTCCCGCGTTGAACTTCTCAAGGATTTTGTCCACATAGTGAGATTGACTTAAGACAATACCATTTGGGGTTCTGATGATTTTTACACCGAGTATCACATCTGCGAGCCCCATGTCTTTCATGTCAAATCTCGCTTTCAACATGTCTTTAGTAGCTTTGACCATCTTATCATCACTCCCAACGATAAGCATGTCATCTACATAGAGACAAAGAATCACATAACCTCCAGGTGTGTCTTTCGCATAGACACACTTATCACACTCATTTATTTTGAATCCGTTGTCAAGCATGACACGGTCAAACTTCTGGTGCCATTGCTTAGGAGCTTGCTTCAAGCCATACAAAGACTTGACGAGTCTACACACCTTGCCTTCTTGGCCAGGAGCAGTAAAACCCTCAGGTTGTTCCATGTAGATCTCTTCTTCTAAATCACCGTTTAGAAATGCGGTCTTTACATCCATTTGGTGAACCTCCAAATTTCGTAAAGCCGCTATAGCAAGCACCAACCTTATCGAGGTTATGCGAGTAACAGGTGAGTAAGTATCAAAGTAATCCAGACCTTCCTTTTGTGTGTATCCTTTGATCACTAGCCTCGCCTTATGCTTGTCAATGGAGCCATCGGCTTTCAACTTCTTCTTGAATATCCACCGATATCCAAGTGGTTTGCAACCATTAGGAAGATCACCAAGCTCCCAAGTGTGGTTCTGCAAGATAGACTCTATCTCATACTTGATGGCTTCTTTCCATTGAGGCCCATCTGAAGAGGTAACCGCCTCGCGGTAGGTATTGGGATCACCCTCAACCATGTAAGCCGTGAAGTCAGGTCCAAAGGATTTTCCAACCCTTTTTCGCTTACTTCTTCTAGGCTCACCCTCATTAGATGCAGATAGTTTACGAACCTCATTACAAACAGATGGTTGTTCATAAGCCTTGTCACCAACAAATGGATTTGCACGAGTCTCGTCACCAACTAATGGGGTCGAAGAACTCGCGTGTTCTCGTGACAAACACGAGAATACATTTTCAAAGAATGAAGCATTCCTTGATTCCATGATAGTGTCTTCGAGTATATCGGGATTTTTCGAGTCATAGACAAGAAACCGATATGCACTACTGTTTTCTGCGTATCCAATGAACACACAGTCCACGGTTTTGGGTCCTAACCTTTGCACCTTAGGCAAAGGAGCTAATACCTTAGCTAGGTACCCCCACACTTTGAGGTATTTGTAGGATGACGTTTTGCCCGTCCATAATTCATAAGGAGTCTTATCCTTATCTTTGCGGGGTATCTTATTCAAAAGATAGTTAGCTGTCAAGATGGCTTCCCCCACATGTCTAGGCTCATCCCATAACTATTCAACATGGCATTTATCATCTCTTTCAATGTATAGTTCTTTCGTTCCGCAATGCCATTGGATTGTGGAGAATAAGGTGCGGTGGTCTCATGGACAATTCCACTTTGTGCACATAAGTCCGCAAATGGTGAAACATATTCACCTCCTCTATCACTCCGCAAAACTTTGATTTTCTTGGTAAATTTATTCTCAACCAAGTTCTTAAACAAGACAAACTTGTTTATTGCTTCATCCTTACTCTTAAGTAAGTATACATAGCAATATCTTGTACTATCATCAATAAACGTGATGAAGTACTTGTGTCCACCACGCGTGGGGATGACTTTCAAGTCACACACATCAGTGTGAATTAAGTCTAGGGGTTCGGTTATTCGTTCAACCGATTTAAATGGTTGTCTTGTAAGTTTGGATTCAACACACGTTTCGCATTTTGATTTCGAGTCTATTTTAAAATTTGGCAAACATTTTAAATTCATTAAACGGCGAATTGAATTAAAATTGACGTGTCCTAATCTACCATGCCACATATTTGAATCGTAAAACTCAATCATATAAGTAGAAGAGGAGGCTTTCGCCATTTTATTAATAACCATGGTAGACAATTTAAACATAGAGTTTTGGGCATAGCCCTTGCCTACAAACATGTCGTTTTTGGTCAACACGACCTTATCAGACTCGATCACAATGCGAAATCCAAACTTGTTGAGCAGCCATCCAGAAACAAGATTCTTCCTGATTTCTGGAATGTACAGAACGTTGCTCAACGTAAGCTCCTTCTCTGAAGTGAACTTCAAGACTACATTGCCTTCACCCATGATGTCGGCAGTAGCTTTATTCCCCATATAAAGCTTCTCGGTCCCCTTCGCCTCTTTAAACGTACTAAAGAGGGACTTGTCTCCGCACACGTGGCAGGTGGCACCGGTGTCAACATACCAGCCAGGGTTCTCCCCCACAATGTTGACTTCAGAAATGAAGGCAGACGCCTTCGTGATCATGGCCACTAGTGGCATGTCGTCTTCCACCATGTGAGCGCGCTCACGATGTGGCTTCGGGCACTGATCCGCCCGATGACCATGCCCCCCACAGTTGTAGCACTTTCCTGAGAACTTCTGGGGCTTCTTTTTCACAACCCCTTTCTTCGGTGCCAAGTGCTCCACCGCTTTGCCTTTGCCTTTGCCTTTGGCCCCACCATTGCGCTTGCTTCCCTTGGAAGACTGACCAACCTCCACCATATTCACCTTAGCCGAAGGTTGCATGGTGGTGGCTTTTTGAGCCATCTTATTGTCCTCCTCGATACGAAGACGGACAATGAGATCCTCAACGGTCATCGCATTTCTTTTGTGTTTAAGATAATTCTTAAACTCAAGCCACGAAGGCGGAAGCTTTTCAATCATTGCCGGCACTTGAAACGTCTCACGGAGGGACATACCCTCTGCGTGGACCTCATGTAGTATAATTTGAAGCTCCTGGACTTGACTCATCACGGTTTTATTATCAACCATTTTGTAGTCCAAGAAACGGGCTACCACTAATTTCTTCGTTCCAGCATCCTCCGTTCTGTACTTCTTGTCTAAAGACTCCCATAATTATTTGGAAGTATTAAACACCGAGTAGACATTATACAGAGAGTCCACTAGGCCGTTCAACACATAGTTGCGGCACAAGTAGTCCGAATGTTTCCAAGCGTCAACCGCACTAACGGTTTCAGCATTGGCTTCCCCATCACCGAGTTGGGGAGCGGACTCTGTGAAACACCTCGCAAGGTTTAAGGTGGTTAAGTAGAACAGCATCTTCTGTTGCCACCTTTTGAAGTGCAAACCCGAGAACTTCTCGGGTTTTTCGGCATGACTGGCGATGGTGTTGGCCGTTATGACAGTGGAAGTACCAACCGATGGTGTTTCCTTAGGCTTTTCGGTCGTGTTAGTCATTTTTCTTGAAATAGAAGACTACACAAGTTAATATTTAGAATTATTATTTAAACGCGCACGTTTAAAACGTAAGAAAAAACCTCCAACTAATGGATGGTTTTCAAGGAGTAGAAGAGAGTTTTTAATCTCTAAACGCACACGTTTTAAAGATATTAAAGTCCAACAAATGGATGGATATAGAGATGTAAGATTATATATAGCTTCCAACTTATGGAGGTTAGATGGTTTTTAAAGAAAGTTTATAACGTCTAACTAATGGATGTTAAAGATATAAAGAAAAATTTAACGTCCAACGAATGGATGTCAAAGTTTTGTCGTAACCGACAACTCGTTTAACTCTAAGTCCGACTTTGAGTCAAAACGAGTTAAAATATTTATTTTTTTAAAACACTAAATCACCTCGAGAAATCTAAGTCCAACTTTGAGACTCGAGGCAATGAAGTTTTTATAAAACGAAGGGTGATTTAAAAAATTTGTTTTAAGTTTGTAGGAAAACCGTTCGCAAATTTAAATAAAATAAATACTTTTATTTGAGTACGATTACAACAAAAGAAAATAAATCTAATCTATTACAATACAATGAAAATGAAATTCTACTCCTACTACAATTATAGGGAAATGAATATGTTACAAGAAAGAAAAGAATTAGAGTACAATGATGTGAATAAACATTACAAAGAAATGAACTTACAACACAAATGAAATAAAAGGATATTGATTTGAATGAAGAAAATTAAAGACAAAGAGTTTGAGAAAAAGGTTTTAAATGATGAAATACTTAATTGAAAGTCAAGAAAAAGATTTGGGAAAAAAGTTTTTAATATTAGTGAAGAAAACGAGAAAGGTTCCAAGGAACCTTGGCGAAGGCTTCGGGTCAAAATCCGGGTCCCTTAAAACAAATTTCGGGTCTACCGAAGATCCGTTTTGTTTCCCAGGGTACAATCGCCTAAACCGTATTGTACGGCCGGGATAACTCTAAGCTTGAAGTTACCTTGAAGTTTGAAGAAATGAAGAACGAAGATGAAGAGTTTGAGAGAAGGTATGAGGAAGAGAAGAGAGAATTATCTGTGAATTCGGTGTGTTTTGCCTCAACTAATGAGGCTGTATTTATAGTGGTGGGAATTCTTGTTGAGCACTCAAAAGTTAATTCGTAGTCAAACTTTGCATTAAACGTCTTTAATGCAAATTGATTTCTAATTAACACGGAATTACCTTAATTAGCTCAAAACGCGTTTACAGCTGTCATTCCGCAGAATCTCCGCGTAACAGCTGTTTTCCGGAAGAACTGATCTTCCGGTTCAACTTCCGCTTGAACTCCAAGCGGAGCTCCTTTTCCACTTGAACTTCAACCGGAACTACTGTTCAGGTTGAATTCGGTTCCGCCCGGACCACCCAGGTCCACTTGAACTGGTTCCGCTCGAACCTATCCGCCTGGTCTTCAACCGGACCAACTTCCGGTTGAACTTAAAAACACTAAGGCGGCTCTCAAGCGTGCGAAGTGCAAAGTGCGCCATCAAAGCGCCACATTCCGCCTCATACGCCCACGCCACGCGCGCGCGCGTGTTTGTGCGAGTTAGGGGTGTTTCGTACCCCTCAGGGTCCAAGGGATGTGTCCTACTAAAAGAAACAATAGTTGGTTCCCACCTTATAAACCACTTTTGGTTTCAATCGCCAACCAATGTGGGATGAGTTAACATGCTATACTTAGCATTTTTCTCTCTAATTTTCGCAGCTTCACTACTTGCGAGACCTCAACTTTGAGCTTCGATATCTCATTCATACGAGCTTGGATTTGGACGTGGTTTGATGCGTTGGAAAGCCCTCACAACGTACTACACAAACCTATAAAGTACAGAGGCTACAACCTATGTTATCTGTATTTTGTTTTAGTCCAAAGTTGGTGAAAAACTCTTTTTCACACTTAGTGAAAAACCCCATTTTCCACTAGTTTTTCTCCCAAAATTCCAACATAAGTTTCATTTTCATTTCAGTTTTGATTCCAATAACACCATCTAATTTTTGCTATGAATTTTATATAAAGAGACTAGAATATCCTTATTTCTGTCATTCTATACCGAATGTTTGTCAGTACGGTACGCTCCGTATACTTCTATAAGCTGCATATATGTAACCAGATTATTTATGTTGGTCGATTGTGTGTTGGTAGGTATAAAATATGTAGCGTTTTTCTTTATACGCAGCGTATAATGGTTGGTAAGACAAATATACGCCTCGTAAGGGTTTATACGTTGCGTATTGGGCGTAAAACTACCAACCAAGCATTGCTTTATATTACACATATTCATTCGAGATTCAACCGAAAAACACACAAACAGTTACGGATATTGTAAAATTTCACCACCTCAAAAACCTTCATCTTCCACAAAAACCAAATGGCGAGCAACAACCGTAAGTTGTATTCGATTCGTTCGGTAAAAGAGTACGAGGAAGGGTTAATCGTAGATGATGTCTGTTAGGGCTGATAATCCGGGATCCTGGCCGGAAGCTCAAACGGTTCAATATCCTTATGCAAGTTCAGGATCCTGGCAGGTTCGAGCATCCTGAATTACAGTTATCAACTAACTCGTTTGTTTTTCCCATGTGTCTTATTAATTGCAGGGTCAAAGAAACGTGTAGACAAGCCTAAAGACTCGGACAAATGATATAGAACGTGGACTAAGTGGTCCACAACGTTCATATTGGCTTAGTTGGGAGAATCCCTAAAATATAGGACAATTGGTTAAATTATTTCAGGATGCTCGCCAGAAGCTCAAAGGATCCTGAACTACAGTTATCGATTAACCGTTACAATTATCCACGTGTCTTAATTGATTGCAGGTATTAAGGGACGTGTAAATGATGGCTAAAGACTCGGTCAAGGCTTTATGTGACGTGTTGTAACTGACTCCAACGTTCACAAAGACTTGAAGACTCAATTCCTAGTTTTTAGCCTAGTTAGTTAATGTATTTTTGACTATTTAAACGAGCTCTAGGTCATTCATTCAGAAAAACGCACAGACACACACCCTTTTACGATCAGAACTCTCTGTAACACTTAGAACTCGAGCTCATTTCGTTTGTACTTGAACACATTTTGGTTATATAAAAGTTTCAGGCAGCAGCCACTTTAAGCCGGCTCCCGAAGTTTTTTGCTAGGCTCCTTGAGGATACTCAAGGATTCCTGGATTTTTCCCTCGTTACATCCTCGTGTCAACACTCAAACTTGCATTTTTCTTGCTAATTTCATCAAACACTCTACCTCACTTACAAAGTTTGATCAACTAATTGCTTAGGCAGATTTTGACCAAAACAATTTGGCCCCCACCGTGGGGAAGACGGTGTTTGAATTCGATTAAGAGCCTTGATCTTCTTCCCATAACCGACTCTTGAAAATGTCAAGCCAACCAAAATTTACCTCAAAATCTATTTCATCCTCTAAGCCCACTGTCAGCACTGGTCTCCCCCCAATGACGAAGAAAGTGACTGATACTGATGCTAAAAAAGGGGAATACCCCACTTTTACTGGATCTCAAGGTACGTCCACTGACTCTGTTATTTCTAATAATGATCTCTATGTTTTGATCAGGAAAATGAAGGCCCATGCGGATGAACAAACCAAAACCAACGAGAAAATGATGAAGGAGATCATGGAATTGAAGAAATCAAAGAAACCAGTAGAGGAAATCAGCCCTTTGATGCCAAAATCATTCGGGTTCGACTCTCCGGAAATATCGGAGCAGCCGAAACAGAAAGTAAATCCCTCTACTACTCCAAAGTCAGGTATTGCAACAGCTGCTACTGCAGGATTCTCAGGCTCTCAGCATCAGAAGACTTCTAGGGTGATAGATTTGGAATACTCTGGATTCTACTCCGAGCAGCCCCCATAATCTTACTATAGTGGATATGGAAGTCAGCAGCCGCCGAGATGCTCAAGTTAGCAACCAGCCGGGTTTTTAAGCCATCGGGTGCCGACAGTCTCGATACAACAACCTATATCTCAACCACAGCGGTTTGCGACGACGAACCTTCATGAGCCTTGGAGTCAGCAGTCAGCAGCACCTACTACTCAAATGCTACAGGGATCTTCATCTCAGCCATTCCAACAATATCGGAGCCGCTTCCGAGCTGCTCAAGATCCTCAAGGATCCTTGTTTTCTAATCCTACTGTCTCTGCAGGCATATTCCCAGGTTCATCTCAGGACATGCATGAGGGAGACTTTATCCCCATGCAAGTAGGAACCACAACTGAGCCGACTATCCTTAGAGATGCTGAATATGGACCCCAGATCCATCTTTAAACTTCCAGGGCTGGTAACAACTTTGATAGTTTTTATGTAAACCCTAACCAAGGAACTGTGCAGGATGCAGGTATCAACCCGACTATTTCTAGGGAACTTTAGAGGTTAAAGGACATGATCTCAAGTGTCCCTGGTGTTATTCGTCCAATTCCTGAAGTGCCACGAGGCAGCCACAGAGTTTCTAGGTTTGCGTGGCCTATTTGTGACATGGAGATACCAAAAAGATTTCAAACCCCCAACATGAAACTCTACGATGGGACCACAGAGCCTGAGGAGCACGTGGCACAATACAGGGAACGGATGGAAATCAACCCCATTCCTGTAAACATTATGCAAAGGTTTCGGCTCAACCTTAACAGGACTAGCCTTGAAATGGGTACTCAGTATCCCTCCTAATACCATTACTTCTTTTCCCCATTTAGTTAACCTGTTTAATAACCAGTTTTCTTGCAGCAGGAGCTTTGAGAGGCTCATGGGTGACTTGTACAGAATAATTCAGAAGCCCAACGAATTCCTGAGGGATTATGTGGCCAGATTCGGTCGAGAAGCTTTGGATATCCCCAACCTAGATATGGCAGCTGCTGTAGAAGCTTTCAAAATGGGAATTAGAGGGGATTCACGCTTTTATGATGACTTGGTTATGACCCCTTGCAGGAACCTTGATGAAGTCAGAACAAGGGCATTAAGATTCATCAAATTGGAAGACGATAAGAAGGTCCAGAAAAGAGGTGATGAGTCATTAGGCAGAAGGACAGATTCTCCCGGAAAGCAACAACGAACCAAACCCTATTACAGGAATGATAATTCCAGGGTCAATGCAATTGAAGATGAAGACGATGAGGAAGACTTTCCAAAGGTATCTGATTACTGTTTTTTGGTTGACACAAGTGGTTTGTTATGTACCTTGCAGGATCTAGGTGATAAAGCCAGATGGCCAAGAAAATCAGAGAAACAAGGATCATGGAAAGATAAGTCTAAATGGTGTGCCTACCACGAAGACTTTGGGCACTTAACAGATGACTGCATAGCCCTTCGGAAAGAAATCAGTTACCTGCTCAGCAAGGGGCATCTCAAAGAATTGTTTGGCAGAAAGAAGAGTAAAACTCAAGAAGCTGCTGAGCTGCCCAAAAGAGCACAGTCGCCGCCAGCAGATGCTAAAGTAATCAACTTCATCTCAGGAGGATCTGACATATGCGGAGCCTCTTTCTCATCAGCAAAGAGACATGCCAAGGAGGCCAAAATGGATCAAGGCAGTCGGTCAAAGAAGAACGCGATATTGACTAAAGACAAAGTCATCTCTTTTGACGAAACTGATGAGCATTCCAGAAGAAGAGATAATTCCAAGATCCTCGGTGTTAGTAGGATTCAGCGGAGAAACCAAGCATACGGTTGGAGACACCAGACTTCCTGTTTACATTGAAGGAGTCAACTCCATGCAGAAATTTTGCGTTATTGACTCCCTTCCTTGTTGCAATGTAATCTTGGGAAGGCCATGGATCCATGACATGAAAGCAGTTCCATATACCTATCATCAATGTGTGAAGCTTCCCACACCTTGGGGAGTTGTAAGAATACTAAGTGATCAACAAGAAGCCAAAGACTGCTATACTTCTGCTATGAAAAACACCGTCAAGCCCAACCCAGCATAGCAATTAAAGAAACCAGCACGAAGAATCCAGATGACAAAGGAATCGGAAATGAAAGAACTTCAACTTAATACTAAAGATCCTGAAATCAAAGTGCTGGTAGGAACCAATATTCCTGAGGATACTGAGGAGCAGCTCGTGAACCTCTTAAAATCCAGAATCACAACGTTTGCATGGAAACATGAAGACATGACAAGTATATCTAAAGATATTATTACTCATAAACTTGGTTTAGATGAATCTTTCATGCCAGTACATCAGAAAAGAAGGAAGTTCGCTCCTGAGAGAAACATCATAATCCAAGAAGAAGTTGACAGGCTGCTCAAGTCAAAAATGATTAGAGAAGTTAAATATCCTCGATGGCTGGCTAACGTGGTGGTAGTCCAGAAGAAAAACGGTAAGTGGATGGTATGTGTAGATTACACAGACCTAAACAAGGCCTGCCCGAAAGATCCATTCCCTCTGCCACACATCGATTCTATGGTGGACGCAACTGCCGGACATGAGATGCTAACTTTTATGGACGCATATTCGGGCTTTCAACAAATTCAAATGGAACCATCAGATCAGGAGGATACGGCCTTCATGACACCCACAGGTCTTTATTGTTATATTGCAATGCCTTTTGGTTTACAAAATGCAGGTGCCACATACCAGAGGCTAGTCAACATGATGTTTAAAGACAAACTGGGGGAAACCATGGAGGTATACATAGATGATATGGTGGTAAAGTCGAAAAAAGCAAAGGACCATCCTAAAGATCTTGAAGCTGCTCTTGATATCTTGGACCAGTTCAACATGAAATTGAATCCTTCCAAGTGCCATTTTGGAGTAAGAGCCGGAAAGTTCTTGGGCTTCATGGTTACTGAAAGAGGAATAGAGGCCAGCCCTGAACAGATCCAAGCAATCATAAATTTGAAATCCCCAACAAATGTCAAGGAAGTTCAAAGATTAACTGGAAGAGTGGCAACACTCAACAGATTCATATCAAGATCGTCCGAGAAGAACAAAGAATTCTATGACATATTGAAGAAGAACAAAAAGTTCGAATGGGGTGAGAAACATGAAGCAGCTCTGAGCTCCTTGAAAGAATATTTATCATCTGCTTCACTTCTAATGCAACCAGTCAAGGGTGAACCACTATCTCTCTACCTAGCAGTTTCAGGAAGCTAGGTAAGTGATGTGCTTGTGAAAGATCATGAGGGAAAACAGCATCTGGTATACTATGTAAGCAAAACATTATTAGACTCTGAAACCAGGTATTCTTATTTAGAAAAACTGATTTTAGCTCTTGTCATGGCTTCTCAAAAATTAAGACATTACTTTGAAACTCATGTTATTTATGTGAAAACTAACTATCCTGTTAAGTGTGTCTTAAGAAAACCAGAGATGTCAGGAAGAATGGCGAAATGGGCAGTCAAATTAAGTGCCTATGACATCATATATGAGCCAAGAACAGCAATCAAGTCACAAGCCCTTGCAGACTTTGTGGCTGATTTCAGCAGCGATATACTGCCAGAAGTTGAACTAGAGGTCAAGCAGCTCGAAGAAACTTCAGGCAGCTGGATCCTATATATAGATGGAGCATCTTACGTTAGAGGAACAGGATTGGGTGTGCTACTGAAATCGCCACAGGGGGACATAATCCCTCTATCTATCCATTGTGAATTCAAGGCTACTAATAATGAAGCCGAATATGAAGCTTTAATTGCAGGATTACAACTCGCTAAAGATATGGGTATCCAACACATTCAAGTTTTTATTGACTCCTTGTTATTAACTAACCAATTTAATGGATCTTATGCAGTGAAAGGTGAAAGGCTAACCAAATATTTAGACCTTGTAAAACAATTAGCATTATACTTTGAAAAATGCAGCATATCAAAGGTACCTAGAGAAGAGAACGCATAAGCTGATGCTTTGGCAAATTTAGCATCATCTTTAAGGATCCCAGAAGGTGTCAAGATTCCCATAACTCACATCCTAACCCCAGCAATTGAAGAACAAGAGGTTAATGACGTCACAACAGATAAAGATCAAGAAGTGACAAACTATCATGATCCTTAGGAATCCTGGACATACCCTATCAGGAGATTTATCCAAGAAGGAGAAATCCCCAAAAACGAGAACTCCCGACTTTTCCGAACAAAGGTAATCCCATATTCAATAATAAATGGTATCTTATACAAGAAATCTCTTACAGGACCATACTTGAGATGTTTCGAGTAGCCTGAAGCACTTACAGTACTCCAGGATATTCATGAAGGTGATTATGGCAATCACACTGGGGGCAGATCACTATTTTCCAAAGTATTGAGGACAGAATACTACTGGCCTACTATGAAGAAGGATGCAATGGCCTTTGTTCAGAAGTGTGATGCATGCCAGCGGCACGACAATATCCTCCATCAGCCTGCTAAGCCGCTCCATTCAATATCATCTCCGTGGCCGTTCATGAAATGGGGCATGGATATAGTTGGTAAGCTGCCTGTAGCACATGGAGGAAAAGTCTTCATGCTGGCTATGACGGACTATTTTTCTAAGTGGATTGAAGTCGAAGCTTTTGTTCAAGTTAGAGAAAAGGAAGTGATTTCCTTCATTAAAAGGAATATTTTAACAAGATTTGGAATCCCATCGGAAATAATTTGTGACAACGGGTCTCAGTTTATTGGAAAAAGAACGACTAGTTATTGTGAGGCATGGGGCATCAAGATGGTAACTTCAACTCCCATACATCCACAAGCTAATGGCCAAGCGGAATCGAGCAATAAGATTATCATCAATAATCTTAAGAAGAAGCTAGGAGACAAGAAAGGGAAATGGGCTGAAGAGCTACCTCTCGTATTGTGGGCTGACAGAACGACCTCCAAGAATGCTACTGGTCGAACACCATTTTCCTTAGTGTTTGGCTCAGAAGCTGTGATTCCCACTGAAATGGTGATGCCAACTGCCAGAACAAGCTGCCGAGATTTTGAAGTCAATAAGCAGGAGCTTCTTGAAGATCTTGAAACAATCGACGAAATCAGAGACCTCGCGAAATTTAGAATGGCAGCGTATCAGCAAAGGATGGCTAAATTTTACAACAGAAATCTCAGGATCAGAAGATTTCAAGT
>JBCNJP010000017.1:84809718-84828718 GCA_039602395.1 Deinandra increscens subsp. villosa | reverse complement strand
CTTGTACCAAAATTGCAATTTTACTCCGAAACACACATTAAGACACTAATAATCAAAAACAACTAAAAACCTATGGAAATTGACTCAAAAGACTCTCAAAACGACTCGAAAACATAAAGGAAAACCGATGTGTTTTGCAACACATCATATATCTTCAAAAGAGAAAGGATATGAAAATCTGTACGATATATAGATTTCTGTATTCATACCGAACTACTCCGAAATTTCCGAAGTAGTTCTGTGCAGACCAGATTCTATAGAAATCCTCATTTTTGTAGAAGGCTTCTAATGGGAAGCATTTATAGTCTTTAAAGAAGAGTCCTAAAGGAGTTCTGGACTATCAAAATATAAAGTTTACGAGAAGAACAGTTCTGCCTTTGTGTGAAGAACAAGTAAAGTGAATACCAACTTGGCATTTAACACGAAAGTAGTTGAAGACATTTGAAAAGAGATTAATTGAATATCCTCAATTTATATAACATTTTCAAATTATCCGATTGAGAAATCCGACCCGTTTTGGAAATTCGCGATTTACCGATTTGCAAATTATTGAGAACCGGGAGAATTTTCGGGTGTTTACACCCTAATTAATGGATCTAAATGATTTATAATCGATTTTCGGGACCGAATACTTAATTACAATTATTTGAAATCAAATTGGATGTCTCGAATTAAAAATAAAGCAATTTCGGGTTTTTACGCGATTTCGGTATGCAATCCGTCGTTTATCGGGAACCTCATATTTTGTCACCATATATCAAATTCAACATTTTAATGAGTCTAATAATCAATTATATGTCACGAGTCATCACACACTTGATCGAGTCACGAATTGTTGGTGAATTGCCCAAAATCGATACGTACGCCAAACCGACCAAAATTTCATCTTTTGACTTAATTTGTGCATACGTTTGAGTTACGTGACATATTTGTTATCATTTTGAGTGGATTTAATGTTGTGAGCATGATGGGACCCTTAATGGAGTGATTTGGGAAGAAACGGGGCTCGAAAATGCCAAAAACAACAAACCGAGCACGTGAAACGATAAAACAACAAAGAGATTATCCGAGCATGCACTAGGCGTATCGCCTAGAGCTTCATAAGGCCCTAGGAGATACGCTAGGAACTCTATTTCTAGCAAAACCCTAGCAGCCCTCTATTTAAGCACTTTATGTCTCCACTAGCCTTCCATTTCACCCCAAATCACTCCCAAACAGCCATGAACGGCTGAAACCCTTAGAGATCACCTACTTTGAAGGTTTGAGGTCCAAGATCAAGATTGTATTGCTTAGGATAAAGCTAGAATCATCCTTTTCGGTATGTGATCTTCAAACTATGTTATTGCAACTTGAATCTTCTCTTCTACCCTCATTAAGATCTGAACTTTATATGACTTTTGGCATGGATCCATGTTGTATTTGATAGATCTAGGGTTTATATGAGTAAAGGTTCCACCTTTTTGCATGATTTTGCCATTTCACTTGAATCCATGATGAGATCTCTATAGATCTAGGTTTTTCAAGCAATTTGATGTATGGATTTTCATGAAAGTTGTGATTTTGATTATGGATCTGAGATTAGAACATGATGAGTCATTGATATGATATAGATGTAGGGTATTCCTTGATAAAGATTGGATTCTTATGTGTCAAAATGACTAGATCTATGAAAAGCATGTCATTTAGGGTTAGATCTAAGGATTTACTCACCAAGATTTCATTTTTATGTTTCAAATGGACTTGATCTACCTCATGAATGTTGTTTAGGACTAGATCCATGTGTTATGAGCATCAAGGTTGGGTTTCATGTGTTAAAATGACTAGATCTCAAGATGTGTGTCATCGAGGGCTAGAGTTGTGTGTTATAATCATCAAGATGACATTTTTACATCATAAAATCTTTAGATCTGTAGTATTCTTGATATGAAATGTTAGATCTATATGTGAGATCATCAAATTATGTACCTTTAAGTGTTGATGAAGTTAGATCCACCCATGCATGCTAATTAGGGTATGTTTTATGCCCAAAAGTTGACTATCATGCTAGATTTGACTAATTCATGGTAGATTTGACTAGGTCCATGCTAGATTCATATAGATATATACAATCCTTGGTAAGTTATGTTAGATCTGGTCTCGTATGTTAAAATTTGATGCACCTTGATCTTGTTTGACCATGTTGACTTCTGTTTGACCATGTTTGACTATGATGACTTATGTTCGATCATGTTTGACTTTCATATTAGTAGTCAAATTAGGACCCTTTTAACTTACCTTTAGTTTAGGATTGGACCCTTACCGTACGTATCATCTCACCGAATCACCATCAAGTCGTCGAGTCGGTCGTGTCGTGAATTAAATTATTTATTCATTTAATTAGTCATTTATTTATTTTTTCCCTTTCTACCTCTCCTAGTCTTCAAGTTTATCATCGGGTTTACCTTACCTCATTTCGTGGTGTCGTTCCTTCAATTTGTGTCTCCGTGTCAGGTGATTATCATAGCCCCTTTTCTTTTTCAGTTTTGGGGTGCAACATGTACCGTATAAACTCATGTCTATGTTCTTAAATTTTATACATTTTCAAAACGCATGCGAACTCTGTGTTTGATCTATGTACCTTGTATATGTGAACTTGTTTGGATCATTGCTATGGATTATGTTGTGTATGTGTTGGAGTTATGTGTGTTGCTCATGTTCATGTTCATAGACGTATCCCTTTAACTCATTTGAGCCGGGGTTACAATAATGGATCCGTTGGTCTGGTAACCCACTTGGCCTGCCTCGCGTGTGGCGCCTTGTGATTGAAAGCCTAAATGCCGAGGGCTTGGGTTACGTCGACCCCCATGTGCTTTAGTTCATTACTTGTTTGCTATACTAGTGTTCACTGATTTAACATTGATTCGCATGTTCAAGCTATGATCTTATATTTATATAAACCTATGATTACTCACCAACTATTCGTAGTTGACCTTTATTTTATACATGTTGCATGATTTGCTATTTGTTGATGACTTCTTGCTGATGACACAATAGGATCGCATGCGGACTTAGTGTGACCAAATTATTTAAGTCTAATTGTTCTTTATTGATGAACTATGTCATGTATTGTAATGAATCATGAATTATCTTTGAAATGGGTTGATTAAGAATATCGCAACATTAATTAGTGTTGTGTGCATCTGGACAATCATCATGTCCCGACGTATTCCGCTGTCGGTTTGTGGTGTGATAATTTATTTCTATATACTCTGACACACTCCAAATTCGACTGTCCTCAACCACTTTGTCCATTTGCATCTTGCCACTACTTCCTATGAATAGCAAGCGGACTTCACTAAAGAAAGCAAGACATCAAGCACACAATTCACAAGATTCTCAAAGAAATTATAACTTACTCCCGTAGAAAAGTTCTTTCTGTTGATATATTGTTATATTATAAACTCGTGTAAACCATTATTATGAATTGCTATCTTCCAATTTGATTTACTTTCCGCAACTTGTTAATCTTGTTTAAATCAAACTGTGCCAATATTGTTAAAGAGCCCCTCACGGGACCCAACAGTTCCCGCCTGCTCCATGCTTGTTAGAGCATAAATCGTGTGTCTCATGTGTTGTATCTAGAAGTATTGAGTTAGTTGTCAAAAGTCTTTGAGATATGTTGTAAGCTGCCGACGAACCAAGCAGCGAACTGCTGGTTCGTGAGCAACGAACCATGGGTTCATTACTAGGCCAGGTTAATTGGTCAGCATGGATTACAAATATTCAATGTGTGTTAGAATTCTAAACACATCTGTCATATCTGAGATTGAGCGTCTAGGTGATAGCTGAGGGTCTGGGAGCTTTTGTTTCTGAGTCTTGTAAACAGTCTATGTGATTTCGATGAAAAACTCTATTATTTACATCTCATTTCATTGATATTGATCACCAAACCAGTAGTAAGATCCTTTCAGGAACTTACGAGTGGTATCCGAGCAAATCCAGGTTGCTCTACTAGTTCTTGATTGATCAATTTTGAGATTTTTAGAGAGAGAAAGTGGGTTTTCATCAAATTTCATCATTTTTTTTTTGAGTTTTTTTGGTCTAAAGTTGATTCCTAAGTGTTCTTTAGGTGGTTTTCTACTTGACTACTGCAATTTTCAGTTCAAAACCTTTAAATTCATTAAAATCAAAAATTTTAAGTTCGGTTCGTTGGATGAATATCTTAGTTCGTTCGATGAATGTCCTGGTTCGTTCCATTAATCTTCATAGTTTTGGTTCGTAGGTCCTCGGTTCAC
The DNA here is from genome assembly GCA_039602395.1 of Deinandra increscens subsp. villosa. Taxonomy (NCBI): domain Eukaryota; kingdom Viridiplantae; phylum Streptophyta; class Magnoliopsida; order Asterales; family Asteraceae; genus Deinandra; species Deinandra increscens. The sequence goes on along the minus strand of JBCNJP010000017.1, from coordinate 84,824,444 downwards.
TCCGTTAATCTTCAAAGTCTTCTGGTTCGTTGGTTCAGTTCGCATAGTGTATCTTCAAACCGGTTCGTGGCAGTTACAATCCGGTTCACGATGGTTACTCCAGCGAAGCACCGGTTCGTTGAGTTTATTCCAGTTCGCCAGTTTAGTGGTTTTTAGGATGACTTTCTTGGTTCGTCTGAAGGTTGGGTTCGTTGAAGTTGATTGTCTTTGGTTAGTTGGAACAAAAAATAACAAATTTTCAAAATGTATGAAATTTATGTGTTTATTGCTCGTCATCGCCAGAATGTGCCGAAGTTGGTAAAACTTGAGGATTATCATAGTTGGGCAACAAGTTTTAAAGCATATATTAATGATTTGATAAGACTTTGTGGGTACCGATTTTAGATAAATAAACATATCCAGCTCCTATTCATGGGCATTTCATGGAGAAATGAGATTTTACTTCTGAAGAAAGACAATCCTATGATCGGAATTAAAAGGCATTTGAACTTCTCATTATGGCGTTGCCTACAGAACTTTTAAGCCAGTTGAATTATTATCACAAAGCATTTATAGAATGGGATACTATAAAGATACGATGTGAAGAACATATTGTTAAAATTTCACAGAAGACATAAAAAGTTACCTATTGTGTAACTAATCTTGTATCTGAATCAAACAAATGTGAGACAGTTGATCAAGGTTTGAAGTTTCAAGGTAAAATTGAGGAATTAGAGAACAAGGTAGCAAATTTTTCTAAAGAGAATAGTACTCTGACAAAAGACGTTGAGAAATGGAAGAATGAAGCAAAAGAAGCTAAAGGAGATTTTAATGATCTGCTTGAAAATTCAAAGAATAAGCTCGATGTGCTTAACAAGACTTCTGATGAACTTGCTGCTCATGTAGTGAATTATAAGAATGATAATACAAGGTTAATTGATGAAAAGACCAAACTGACTTGGGAGAATAACTTTAGAAAGAAAATATGGAAATTTATAAGTCCAAATGGGAAAAGGTTACTCAGGAAGTATATGATGCTCATGATCAATTGCGGAGATAAATGTTTACTCTGAATAAAACATCAGAAGAAATTATTGAAACACAAAAAACGTTGGCTGAAGAAATGTAAAGACCTGGAACGGAGAATTTTCAATAATTCATCATCTTTCATAATTTTTTTATGCAAGAAGGAGAATTTTCAAAAGATTTTTGGTGACATTATTTTGAAGAGCGTTCCTCCTCCTGTGTTTATTGAAATTTCTCACTACTTTGGAAGCTAAAGAAGAAGTGCTAGGTTATTCTCAGTTTGATGATCCTGTTCCAGAAAAGAAGCATAATGCAGAAACGTATGATCCTAACAAGGTAACTAAGTTTGTTGCAACTTCTGTTTTTCTTGATAAAGAAATGTAAAGACCTGGAACGGATCTTACTAGAGGTTTTCTTGATCGTATGAGTGAGAACGAGATGTAAATATAAAGTTTGTTTTTATTGAAATCACTTAGACTCAATTACAAACTCTCAAAGAAGCTCCAACTAAAACACATTCAGAAACACACACTTAACTCTCAGATCTATTGAAAATACAAAGTAAACATGTATTTATACTAAGAAATCATGCTGGACCCGAACTGATCCGAATTCACACTTAGGGTGGGTCACGAACTGGTCCGAAGTCACACTTGCCTGGTCGTCCACTTCGTGTCCAGTTCGTGTCTCACTTCACGACAGTGATTTCTTGTAATTCTCATCTTGTTCAGATACTTCACATAACGAACCGTATATGCTCTAACAAACTCCCCCTCGACATGTGCAGTATTTGGTTCATCACATAGACTTGTATCTTCAATCAAATCCCCCTTAACTTGATGGTTAGGCTGATCTTGAATACTTGACGATGCATAGCTTCTTTCATCCTGATCGACATCTTCAGATTACTTGAAGTTGTGATATTCTCTTTCACTCGAGTACCTGGCCAACATAAATAATCTTGGCACAAAATATCTCTTTGATACTCCAAGGTATAGGTTTTGAAAATTGTTTTTCGTATCATATGTCGACCAATCGAAAACAAACAAGAGATAAAATATATTTTGCTTTTACAAAGTTTATGCTAAAACACACCAAAAATCTATTTAATTTTTCTGAAATGAAACATACAATGCAATACAGAATCAGACTCTATTTTTGATTGTGCGAGAAAGGTCACAACGCAAGATCATATCAAACATAACACATCTAACACATTTCAATTTCGGCCTAAATCAACACGCAAGCCAAGATAATCGCAAATACAACATTTATGTTTATTTCAGCACGAACCAATCATATTTATCGTTTTCAGATATGGTTAAGGTAATATTATCATTCACTGATAACTCGGCCTCCACTCAATTAGAAATACCGGAAAATCATCATGTTTATCATATAGAATCAACTTTATTATAAATATGAGCATCCTTGATGAGTCATGCAAAAATAAAGCAGAACCTCAAATACCTAGCAATCAGCTCGGTCTTGTGGAAACGCAAAGAAAGCCTAAGTACTTGAGAAAATAAGAAAGCAAAACAAGTTGAAGTTGTATAATTCGATAACGATCAGGTCGATACTTCCGTATACGCAGAGAAAGTCCGATGAATTATACGAGATACTAAGAAAAATAAAGCAGAACCTCAAACGAACAACAATTAGGTCGATCTTTCGATACGCAGAGAATGTCCGATCGTTTGAGAAAATAAAGAAAACAAAACAAGTTGAAATCTTTCAAAATGAAAACATGCATTAATCAGGATATCTCTTATTCTATTTTTGTCATAATCATCACACAACATTCATCAAGAAGCAAATAACCAAAGATCATCAGGCAAACTTTATATTTATATTGTACTTGCAAATATCAGCTTAGTCATGCACATTCACAGATCATGCAAGTACCTACAACCTTTAGACTTAATCTATCCACGGCAGATAAATATATATGCTGATGTACTATCATTTCTTGCTTTTGTAGGATCAATTTCTCAATTTTTCATTTTTTTATATTTTCATAATTTCTCTCCTAAAATTCAACAAACTATATTTTTTGAATTTTGGATTTTCCAAATTTTTCTCACCCTAAAAATAGGAACAAAAGAAAAACAAAAATAAAAATGATCAATCAACACTGAAAATGCGTGAGCATCGGATCGTCTACTCGATCTAGCTAATCGGACATCGAAACGTAATTAACCGATTGTTTTATTGATCAAAATGAACAATTACAATCAGTGAAACACTCAGAAACACAACACAGAGAAACACCTTGAAAACACACACTTAAGAAATCTCACACGCTCAGAACTGCTTCATTACAAAGATCAAACACATATTTATACCCGCTGGTCCGAGCTTCGGCCGAACCTCAAGTTCTTCCAGTCCGAACTTCAAGTTCGGACCTAGTTCGGCCAGACCTAGTTTGACATGATCTTGTACTTTTTTTGATACTTCACACGATGCACATATCAGGTATCAACAAACTCCCCCTCGTCGTGTGCAGTATCTCTTCAACATCATCAACGTTGTATCTTCAATCAAGCTCCCCCTCAAGTGTAGAATCCGTTCATTCAATGAAATGAATCCTCAAACAAACTCCTCCTCAACTCGATCGTAGCTTGATCTTGAATACTTGATGACATTTTAGTGTAACTCTGGTCTTTCATCAACATCTTCAGAAGACTTGAAGTTGTGATAATATGCACATAGCAACCTGTTCAAACTTTTAAAATAATCTTGGCGCAAAACGTCTCTTTGAGACTCCAAGATATGATTTTAAAAATCGATTTGTATCACGTGTTGATCAGATCGAAAATAAAGCAGAAACAAAATCTTTTTGATTTTTCAAAGTTTATGCTAAAACATACCGAAAATCTTTTTGTGCTTTTCTGAATTGAAATGAAATTGCAATACAGAATCAAACACTATTTTTGGTATGAGAAAGATCACTATATGGGATCATATTGAACATAACGCACTGAACTGTATTTCAATTTCAATTAATCAAAGCACATAAGTCAAGCTGATTGCTGGTATAATTTGTCCAACTTAAACACAGGCAGAATCATACTCATAACATCTGGATATGTTAAGGTATTGATTAGATTTGCATTGACCAGTGTATCCCACACTATCAGACATAATCAGACATTTTCAGCTTTTCTTTTCTTTTTCCTTTTGTGTAACAGCATTTGTAATTTTTCACAATGCATAGTATTTTCATGATATAGTCAACTGTGTTCCCTGCAAAAAGAAATAAGAACGTTAAATCGTCTACCTTAAGGTCGATCTTTCGATACGCAGATAAGGCCTCAGATTTCACAAAATAAGAAAATAAAACAAGTTGAAATTGTATAACCCAACAACAATCAGGTCGGTACTCCCGTACACGCAGAGAAAGTCCGATAAGTTATAAGAAACACCAAAGAAAATAAAGAACGTCAAACGAACAACGATCAGGTCGATCTTTCGATACGCAGAGAAAGTCCGATCGTTTGACAAAATAAAGAAAATCAAACAAGTTTAAATCTTTGCAAAATGAACACATGTATACACAGTGACTTCTCATTTTGAAATTCACACTTATTTTTCTTTTGTGTCATGAATTATGCATCAAGATGTTATCCACATGGTCAAGCATTAGTATTTAGTGTATATCACATCTGAATACCTTCTGATTTTCCGAGCCTACCAAGCATATCAAACAATGATCTTATGGCCCTTTCATCTACTCTATCCATGAGTCAGATACGTAAGCCAATGTACCATCATTTCCCAATGATCAATTTCTCACAATTTTATATATTTGGCATGTATTCACTTTCTCCCCATAATATGCATTTTTTTCAATTACTCCCCCTTACTTACAATTCTCCCCCTTAAAATAAAAACTCTATTTTTGGATTTTCATTTTACACAAAAAACAAGACTCTATTTTTGGTATTTTTGAGAAAAACTTGTAAACAAAGAAAAGTGATCAATCAACACGGATAATTTGCAGATTTAGAATTCAGAAAATTTGCAGGTTAGAAAGATTTATCATGAATATTTAAATTAAGCAGAATACTCCTCCATCAACAACTTTGCAATCGTCAATAGGTCTTCTAGAAGTACCTGCACACTGGTCAAACTAATTAGTCCATAAATGACCCGAAGCAAATTGCTTCTGGTCGACCAGTGTCCTTGTTTTGCTTAGAAACCACCTTAGGTTTCCATTGTTGTTGTTTTGGTAATTCAGTTTTTGATGAACCAATCACAAGTGACTGTGATGATGAACCTACACTTTGAACCTTTGAAAACATTGGAATAAACCGTTTTTGTTTATGAGAAAATGTAGGCTCAACTTCATCAAAAACTCTGCCTTGTTCATCAAAGAACTTTGTTGTGGCAGGTTTACCAAAAACTGATTTCTTATGAAATCTTTGAGGTGAATCAGCAGGTGATGAACAATCTTTTGCCATATGTCCTGGGCGACGACAAATATAACAAATTCTTGTCGTTTTGTCCCATCTTTGATGTACCTGCGAAGAACACACATGAATATCTTGAACATGATCAGAATGAGAATCATATACCTGATGCCTGTGATCATGTACCCATTTGGATGTAGGGCTTCGAGATTGAGAACTTTCAGAAGAAATGTTGTCTTTTATAAAAACCTCTGAAATCTTCCGAGCATCCACGCAATGAAGAGGAAATTCTTTGTCCGAGAAAAGCTGATCAGAACCTTTGAGCTTGTAGAATCTCTCAGGTTGAACTTTGTCTGCTTTGAACACTTCCTTCTTCAAATGTTACATTTTAAGCTTCTTCAAGTTTTGTCTTTCAGATGCTGGAATTTGCTCAGCTTGAACATTCTTTTCTTGAAATCCTAAACCAAATTGTTGACCAGAAATCTTTTCTTCAGAATTAAAACCCTGGTGTCCATTCTTTGCCAACCTTGTCAATTCAGCTTTTACATCAGTGATTTTCTTTTTATCATTGAAAATAGTCTCATCAATTTCAGGTTGAGACTGAATCTTTGCACTAGACATAGCTGAATTTTCTTGATCAGCAGAAGATGAACTAGAAACAAACTTCGGTGCTGAAGGAATTTCAGATTTCATAATCTTTTTCTTGTTCTTCTTGCTTTTCTTCTTCTTAACAACCTTTACTTCTTCAGAAGTAGAAGATGAAACCTTTGAATAATCAAAATCGTCAACCTGTTCCTTTACTTCTTCAAAAGCTTCTTTAATATGTGCCGGGGGTGATGCAGTTTTATCAAACATCTTTTCAAAATTGACATCATTAGCTAAGGAACTTGTGAAAACTTGAGAATTAGAAACATTGTTGAGCAACCTATTAGCATCAAGAACTTGAACTTTGAGATCAGAAATTTGCTGTTGAGCTTCTGCAAATTCCTTTTCTTTAGCAATCAAACGCTTCGCAAATTTGTGAGTTTCAAACTTTTGCATACGAAGATTGTCAAGTCCTTCATGTAACTCCTTTTTCAATTTATTCTCATTTCGCTTCTGAATTTCCAGATTTGCAGCTTGAACTTTGTTAACACTAACCAACTCACGCTTCTCATCCAACAACGTTTCAATATCAACTTGATATGCTTCAATTTTAGCAGCAGACTCTTCAACACTCTTAGTAAGCAAATCAAGCTTGATCTTGGATTTGTCAAATAAATTCTGAAAATCATTAGCCGTATCTTCCGCTTCATCCTTCCATTTCTTGACATCTTTCACCAACTCATCCCGTTCTTCACAAATATTGGCTTTTGCAGCTTCAACCTTCCTTTTATCTTGCTTCAAAACTTCCAAAACCTCATTCAATGTTTGGATTTCCATTGTCAAATACTCATTATTTAATGTCAACTCCTTGTCATGATCTTTAGAAATCTTCAACTCTGAATTAATCACATCAAATGCCTCAGACAGTTGTTGAACTTTATTCATCAATAAAGCATTTTCTTTCATCAGACTCTCCAAGTTTTCAGCGGATTCATAAGAACTTGGAATTGAACTAGTATCGGAACTAGTTTCTGAACAAAAATCTTCTTGTTGATCATGAGTAACTATCAAAGCAGATGAATCATATCCAAACTGTTGACCCCAATCATATACACCATCATTTTGAGCCATCAAAGTTGTGGTCTTGCTTGTGTTACTAGTAGATGGTTGAGTAAAACCAGGCTTTGGTGATAGAGGAACACCTTACTTATTTGCATGTGCCTGATGACAATCTTTAGCAAAATGTCCAAGTTGTGAACATTTGTAACACTTAAATTTGGACTTGTCAAAACCCAATTTATCACCAGAAATATTCCTTCCATGTTTCTTAAAGAATCTCTTAGATCTTTGACACAACATAGCATATTGCCAAGATACATCCAATTCAGTTAGTTGATCATCATCAAGAGCATCAAGATCCTCACTGGTTAACTTTGCATCAGCAACATTTTTAATAATAGAACCAAAAGATGATGGAATCAAGGCAGAAATCATTTTAGCACAATCTTCTGTTGATTCGGCAGAAAAGGCATTCTGATTTGAAAAATTTGGAATTGTAAAACTACAACCCTGTGAAGACTTGCTTTCCGAATTATCAGAAATTCCAGTCAAGAAAGCTGTACTTGGTGTAGAACTCAAACTTGGTTTAGCTTTAGCATTCATACTTGCTGTATTTTCACCATGATACAATTCAGGATTTTGCAAAGTAGAAGTAGCCTTGTTTGAAGTCATCATTTCCATCTCTCTAGGATGAAGTTTTCCGGTTAAATCATGAAATGATAACGCAGAATAATCTTTGTCATGAGTAAGCAACAAAACATAATTTTCCCACTTTACTGGTAATGCTTCCATTAATTTCTCTTTCAATTCCTCCTCAGTCTTTTCAATGTTCACCACCTTCATTTCACTAATCAGATGTGAAAATCTGGATACAAGTGCAGGAATAGTTTCTTTATCATAATGTTGAAAATTCTAAAATTTTTTGTTCAACACTTTTCTTCTACTCATCTTGTATTGATCATTTCCTTCGCATCTAGCAGACAATGCATCCCACAATTGTTTTGACTTTTTGCAAGTACTAAACTGATGCAACAACTCAGTAGGCAAAGCCATTGTTAGATAACCATAGGCTTTTTCTTCAAGCTCATAGAGTTTTCTTTCATCACCATCAAAATCTTGTATTCTTTTAAAATCTCCATCTGCTTGTGGATGCATGTAAAGTTTGCGAAGCGGAATCCATAAATCCACATTATTTGTGCTGATGTAAGCTGAAAAACGTTGTTTCCAATTGTGATAATCTTCCAACTTCAACAATTTAGGAACTTTCTGACTTGTTCCGATTTCGTTATCAAAATTTAGCATAGTTTGCATCGCGCTCTGCATTGCGGCAAAAGCTTGAAATTCCGACATCGTTTGAAAAATAAAGATTCTGCCGGCCGAACTCTCTCCGAACTTATAACTAAACTCCGAACTCTGTCCGAAGTTAAATCCAAAGTCCGAACCCTATCCGAACCAGCTCCGAATCAAAAACAACAGTCCGAACCTCTAAGCAACTCCGATCTAGCTCCGAACCTCAAATCACTCCGAACCTTGACCGAGACAGCTCCGAACCCTGACCGAATATCGACCGAACTTCAAGTTCCGAGCAGTTACTCCGAACCTGATCAGACAACTCCGAACTTCGAACTCATTTTTCCATAACGCGCGAAAATGGACGGATTTTGACAAAACTCGATACTGTGACTCAGAAAAACTGATAGAAAATGATTTAGGAACAATTTTGACACCAAACACTCAATAAAATTGATGAACAACACGAAAACAAACTTGAGAAACTTCAAAAACACTTCAAAAATCCAAATATAGCAACCACAGACCAGTAGAGTGAACCAGAAAGCTCTGATACCACTTGAAAATGCGTGAGTATCGGATCGTCTACTTGATCTAGCTAATCGGACATCGAAACGTAATTAACCGATTGTTTTATTGATCAAAATGAATAATTACAATCAGTGAAACACTCAGAAACACAACACAGAGAAACACCTTGAAAACACACACTTAAGAAATCTCACACGCTCAGAACTGCTTCATTACAAAGATCAAACACATATTTATACCCGCTGGTCCGAGCTTCGGCCGAACCTCAGGTTCGGCCAGTCCGAACTTCAGGTTCGGACCTAGTTCGGCCAGACCTAGTTTGACATGATCTTGTACTTTGTTTGATACTTCACACGACGCACATATCAGGTATCAACAAACACTTGACACATTTTTGAAAATCATTTTTTTCAAAGATAGGAACAGTGCAATTTAACTTAAATCAAGCATAATTATCTCACGGCCAGCAATTTGACAATCACTGACAGGTTTTCTTGAAATACCTACATACAGTGGAAAATAATAAGTATTTTAAACCTCGACCCCCCTCCACGTTTGTGGGTCGACCAGTGTCTTCAACAAAATCACGTTTGGCCGTGGATACAACTTTTGGTCTCCATTCCTGTTTTGGTTTTGAATTTCTGGTAATCCATTATCAACTGATGAAGGCCAATCAAAATTAATACCCAACTTTTATGAATTAAGCTTCTTTTTCCAAGAAAAATTAGTGTTGGGCATTGGTTCACTAAAAATAATGCCATCAAGATCAACATACTTTGTATGTTTGGAATTTGATGATGTATTGTTAGTTATCGTAGGACAATTATTTGCATAACGACCCTTCTGACGACAAACATAACAATGCCGACGACTAGTTAGATTGATTGAACTCAATTTTCCAAACTGATCAGTCGAACATTCATCACTAACTCTTAGAAACATAGGTTTGGGTTTCTGTGGTTTCTGAAATTTTAGATAACATTTTGGAGAATCATAAAAACCAAAATCATCTCTAAAACTACAAAATTTCTCTTGACGATAAAACCTATTAGATTTAGCGGAATAAAATGAACTGGAACTTTTTCCACCTTTTGGTGTTGCATCAGATATGCATGAGGATTCTTCTATAGGCACCTTATCATGAGAAGATGTAGGAGACACTACCTTCTTCCAAACTTGAGACTTTAGATTTGATAACACCTTTTTATTCTTCTTCTTCTCAGCTTTGGACAGTTTCTTGTTGTTATTTTTCATTTGAACCTCTTTTTCTGCAAACCCTAATCCACCATTTTTCTGTTTGAAATTATTTTGCATAGAATTGGTATTTCATGACCCTTTTTGGCAAGTTTTGTAAATTTAGACTTGATTCCTTTCAAATCATTCTTCTTGGAAATTAATGAATCATCTATCACAATCTCTGAAAACTTTGGAACTTTCACTTTTCCTGGATTTCCTTTAAACACCTTTTCTTTTTTCAAGAAATATAGATTTTGAATCAAACTTTTAAACTTTTCTTGAATCAAATCTTTCTTCATCCTTTTTCTTTTGAGATTTCAACTTCTTCTTTCCTGACTGAAAAGAATTATCTTTTGGATAATCTTGCAGCTTCTGACTTGAAGTTTCATGAGATGAATTCTTCAAAACAACTACTGGAGCAGGAACTTCATGATTATCAATCTCTTTACTAGGTTTTCCATTTCGTTCTAGATGATACAAATAATTCTGAAACACACTTGATGTATTACAATTTGCAAGTTGTCGATGCAGATCAAGCATTTCAATCTTTATTTCAGATATCCTAGTATTAGCTTCCAGTAACTCCTTCTAAGAAGTAATAAGTTTCGCAGATAATTGATTATACTTATACTTTTGAACATACATTTTCTAACATTCATCAAGCACTTCTTTTGTAACCTTTTTCACTTTCTTTTGAAGATCATCAACATCTACTTTCAAAACTTTATTCTCTCTAACTAACTCAGTCTTTTCAGAAACTAAAGCTTCATTTTCAATTAAAAACCTTTAGTTTTTAAAGGAAGTTCATCACTTTGTACTTGAAGATAATCAAGTTTTTCCTTTGACTTAACAAATAAAGAATCAAAATCTTCAATAAGTTCTTGTTCTTTGGCTTTGGCTTTATCGCATTCTTCAATCAAAACTGTTGATACGTGGTTCAGGATCGTCATGTGAAGTATCAAATACAAGACAAGATCATGCATAATTGCTGCTGTCGAACTCCTGGGGAACTCCAGGTTCGGACAAGTCCGAACTTGTCCGAACTGGAGGTTCGGACCATCTAGATTTAGCATGTATAAATAGGTTGTCTTGTATTCAGTTAAAGAGCTTCTGGGTCATATCTCTTAACTGTGTACTCTGTCGTCTTTGTGGTTTAATACAAGTCTATTGTATTTACATCTCGTGTTCATCCTCGTTTAAGATTGATTTCATTACGATTAAGTAGACGATCCACTGCTCACGCATTTTCAAGTGGTATCAGAGCTTTTGGTTTGTTCTACTGGTCGGAAATCTCTGTTTTTTGAAATTTTGAGTCAAAATTTCATGTGTTACGAATATGAGTATCATTTTTTAGTTCGTTTGATCTTCTTGAGTGTGATTTTCATCTAAAATCTTCTCCTAGATTGTTTCTATCGAGTTAGCTTGATTTTCTGTCAAAATCTCATCCAAAATCATAGAAATTCGAGGAAATGGTGTCGAGTGAATTAGGTCTCGTTTGAGGTTCGGACAAGCTCGAAATAACCACTCCGAACTCGAAGTTCGGATGGAGTTCGGTTATTTTACAAAGTTCGGTTAACGTTCGGATCACCTTCGGACTAAGTTCGGAGACAGTTCGGCTATTGTTTTGTTCGGGCAGAGTTCGGACTATATTCGGTCAAGGTTCGGACAAGTTCGGTCAACTAAGGTTCGGAAGCGGTTCGGACCAAGTTCGGAGTGAACAGTAACTTGTTTTTCAAAATGTCCGATTTTCAAGCGTTCATGGCTATTCAAAATCCGATTCAAGCAACGATGCAAACAATGATGAATAATGATAATGAAATTGGAACAAGTCAGAAAGTTCCCAAATTACTCAAATTGGAAGATTATCATAGTTGGGTTAAAAGTTAAAAGATTTGAAGCATACGTTGACACAAATGACTTTGATATATGGTTGGCGTTTACTGAGCAATATATTTATCCAAAGGATAAAACTGGTGAACCCATTCTTCAAAGAAAGATGTCATCTGAACAAAAGAAAGCTTCTCAATCTGAGAAGAAAGCTTATGGTACTTTGATGATGGCTTTGCCCAAAGAGTTACTACAACAATTTTCTGGTAACTACACATCAAAGAGTTTGTGGGATGCTTTGGAAAAGAGATGTGAAGGAAATGATTAATATAAGAAGAGTCCTCAGAAATTTTTAAAGAAGGAATTTGATAGTTTCAAGCATTATCAAAACGAATCAATTCCAAATCTGATTGCAATATTCGCTCACTTATTGAGTGAAATGCGATTGGTGGGTCTTAGGAAAGAAGAAACATATATGAAAGAAAAGATTTTGGAAGCTTTACCTGAGAAACGGGAGAATTATGTGATGATGATTACCCATGATAAAGAATATCCGGGTTTATCTTTCAATGATTTAATTCAAAGAATTCAAGCCAGAGATATGGAGTTGATGGTGAATAAATCACTTCCTGCACAAATTCAGAATCCTGTTGTGTATTTTGGTGATAATGATACTACCATGAATGCTAGAAAATCTAATATTCTTAATTCTGCACCTCCCACAACATTCATTGCAGGTAAATATGAAACTCCTAGTTATTCTGCTGGTTGTAATGTTTCTGTTCTGAGTTCTTCAACTCAAAATGCATTATCTGCTCAAACCACCGATGATTATAATGCTTTAATGTCTGCATTGGTATCTTCATATTTTGGTGTTATCACTGGTGCTGTGAGTAATGCTGAGTTGACAAATGAAGATTACAATCAAATTGATTATGATCATCTGGAAGAAATGGATTTGAACTGGCAGTATGCTATGTTGGTCCGAAGAACAAAGAAATTTTTCAATAGAACTGGCAAGAAAAGACTGAATCTAGAAGGGAAGATTGGTTTGGACAAATCTAAGGTGAAATATTTCAAGTGTTCGGTTTATGGTCACTTTGCAAGAGAATGTCCAAGTTCAACTGAAAATAAGCTAAAGTCAGGTCAACATGCTCATATGATTTTTCATTCATCAAGTGAAAATTCTAAGATTAAAGAAAAAGCTGTTTCTTTTGACGAGAAATTAAATGAGGTGTTTTGGCATCCAAATGAATTTGCCTGTAATGCAGATTCTGAAGCTACAAGGAAACATGCCCCATTTACAATTGCTTTGACTGCTCGTCATGATGATGATGATAGCATTCTGACTGATTTTGATTCCAATTCAACAATATCAATGATTAAAGTAGTTAAAGTCGAAGAATCAAGATGTCTTGAATGTTTAAGGCTGAGTAACAAGATTGCAAGTTTTGAGGAAAGGTCTAAATTGTCAACTGAAGAGATTGTTGTACTCCAGCAAGAGTTGGATGATTTTCAAAAGAAGTATTATAAATTGGTTCATGTTCATGAAGATGTTTTGAAAGAAAAGACTAAATTGGTTGAAGATTGTGAAAAAGCCAAAGCTAAAGCGCTAGATGCAGCTCAAGATTTTGAGAACCTATTTGAGAAGAGTTATCCGATTCAACAAAAATACGAAAAGGCTAATGCTCTTATTGTTGAAACTGCTGCGACTGTTGAGAAGCTTCAAAACAAAATTTCTATGCTTCAAGATGAAAATGTTCTTTATCGTGACAAGAATGAAGTGTTAACTAAAGATGTTGAGATTTATAAAAAGAAGAGAGAAAGTGTACTTGAAGAGTTGTTTGCTGAATGTGAGATCAAGAAATTACAAGCGTATGAATATGATGATCTCAATGTAAAATTCATCAAGTCACAAAAGGAAGTATTTTGAGGCTCAACAGAAAATTAATGAATTACAGTTGGAATTTTTGGAGTTAAAACGGCAAGTAAAGAATTGCAATTTGTCACCGACATTGCTTAATTTCTTATACAAGCAAGATAAGAGTGAGGAGAATTCTAAGAAAGATGATATTCACATGGTTCCTCAACCGGTGGATTTGATTGAAGTAATATCTGCTCCGTTTGATCCTAAAGGTGAATTGCATAATTATTCGAAATTTGCTACTCCATCCAAGAGGAAGAACTCAAAGTCTAAGAAGAAAGAAAAGCCTTTGGGTGATGCTCCAAAATTTACCTCAAAGTCTGTTTTCTTGGAGAATGAAAATGTGTTTGATAAGGTTGCTTCAAGTTCTTCGTCTGGCACTGAAGAAGAAAAAGTTTTGGTAGAGAAGAACAAGCTGAAAGATATCAAAGCAAAATTCACTAGTGAAGCTAAGGCGAGAGAAGCTTCTGGTTCTTCAAGTTTATCAAAATCTTTAAGTTTAAAACACAAAGGCTTGGGTTATGTGGTGATTGATGCACCTGTTCACGCAAAGAAGCCAGATAAAGCTGAAAGAGTTTCAAAAGTTAAAGTTCAAAAGAAATCACCTCCTAAGAAAGATTCTTCTTCTACTGGAAGGTCATCATCTTCAAGGGATGTCCCAGGTATGATTCTTCTGATGGTTTCTTTGATACTTTTGCTTCTGAACATTCATATGATAAATATTTTTCGAGAAAGACTTTGTTATGCATGTCGTCAACCAGGACATCTTGCTGTTGATTGTCCGACGACTGCATATATCCACAACACTGCTGAATATGTGGATCACAAAGGTCGAATTTTTGATGAACCATGGTTTC
>JBCNJP010000017.1:84727289-84809218 GCA_039602395.1 Deinandra increscens subsp. villosa | reverse complement strand
AAGCGGTCAATTACAACTTCATTTGTTACACTTTCAAGTGCTTCTTTTTCTACCGTGCAAATCACACAAGCATTCAAGAAGTCTTCACCAATTCGATTACGCAAATTTGTCTTTACGATCTTCATTGCAGAAAAACATCTCTCAACTGTTGCGGTTGCGACGGGCAAAACTAATATTAGCTTTAATAACCGATAAACCAAAGGTAATGTAATATGTTTCCTTGTTTCCACCATAACTCTAGCAAGATCGGAAATACCCTTCACATTAGCAAATCTTTCATCTTTTCGCACATTATCAATATATAAGTCGAGTTGATGTGCAAGAGCAATTTTTTCTCCATTATCAAAATCATATGGATAGAACTCACATAATCTCGTTAACTTTGTTGCATCAAACTTAGAAAACGAGTCATACGGAATGAAAGCTGTCATGTTATTAAGTAATTCCGTGTTGATCTCATTAAAACGATCACCAAACTCTTGAATTTCCATATCAACAACCGTGTTAAAACAATCAAACTTATAATGATGTTGATTGGTGAAATCGTACCTTTGTCTTTTGGCTCGATCATTGACATAGTTTGCGTCCATTTTCAAAATTTCGATATCATGTTTTCCACAAAATAAATGGACCTTCTTTAAAATTCGATCATATCCACTTTCTCTAAACTTTTGCAACTTTCCTTTAGTCGTTTCCACCAGTTTAACAGCTTCCAAAATGTCTTGATCTTTTCTTTGAAGAGCTTGTGATAATGAATCTGTATATCCCAAGATCTTCAACATCAAATGCAAATAAAACACAAATTCAAATGAGCTCAAAAAGTTTAACATGCTAATTGCTTGATTTTGGGAAGAAGTGTTGTTGTTGCACTCATCTCTAACATATTCAAGTACTTTATTGATGGATTTAAACATATCAGCCAAACGTGTGAGTGTTCTGTAATGAGAGTTCCATCTTGTATCTCCAGGTCGTATAAAAGAAAGCTCTTGGTTTAACCCGGTTCCTGTTTCAAGGATACCACTACCAATTTCTTTTTCCACCTTTTCTTTCTCTTCTTCTCGAAGAATTGTTGATCGCTTACAAGAAGAACAAACCACATTCATCAAAATGCTTATATTGTCGAAAAAGTTCACAACACCTAAATGTTTCCTTGCAACAGTCACAACCACTAACTGAAGCTGATGAGCAAAACAATGTACATAATATGCTGAGCTATTCTCTTCTAAAATCTTTGCTTTTAAACCATTGTACTCACCTCGCATATTGTTTGCTCCATCGTATCCTTGACCTCGTAGCCGTTTAAAACTCAATCCATATTTTGCAAAAAAAGTGTCGATGGCGGACTTGAGAGCCAAAGAAGACGTCTCCTTCACATGAACAACACCAACAAATCTCTCCTTAACAATTCCATGTGTATCAACATATCGCAAAACAATTGCCATTTGTTCTTTTTTTGACACGTCACTAGACTCGTCAACTAACAAAGCAAACACATCATCACCAATTTCTTTGAAAATGGATTTTAGAACTTCTTCTTCAAAGCAATTAGCAATATCTTTTTGAATACATGGAGATAAATATTGATTATTACCTGCAGCTTTTGGTAATTGACGAAGCTCCTGATCATGAGATAGGATTAAGTCCATTAATTCCAAGAAGTTTCCTTTGCAAATAGATGTTTTGCTCTCATCATGACCACGGAATGATAGTGCATTTTTCAAACAAAATCTACAAGCATTAATTGTAGCATTTAGTCGAATTCGATTTGCTCTTTTTACAATATCATCTTGCTTATGAAGAGCGGTCACAATTGACTGATTTTGATTTATTAAATCATCGCATTTTTTCAGTGACTTGTTGTGAACACTATTGATATCACCAATATGCAAAGCAAATCTCTCCGTCTTATTCCAACTGTTGAATCCTTTTTCCACAAATGCATCACGTCCACCTTGGTTTCCAACATGATCTGCAAATAAGTAGCAACACAAGCAAAATGCTTTGTCCTCTTTTACACTATACTCTAGCCAATTACCATATTTATCAAACCAAGTTCGGATGAAACGTCGCTCCTTATTCCCAATTTTTTTTTTGGGAAAGTCATGACCACAAGGTTGACAAGGTCCATTACCCAAATATTTTCTTCGTATCTCATCTCTTTGATCGGGATGATAATCCATAATTTTTATCCTATCAGCCGGATCCCAGGGAAGTTTGTTTAAGTCAATTAATTTAGCATTCGAAGATGAAGATTGTGGTTTATAAAATCTTTCCATAGCTCCTAATAAATAAGAATTAAACAATGTCAGTAAGCAAACTATGAAACAAATAATATTAAAAATTAGAAGCAAACAAATAATATTAAAGATCAGTTTCATCTAAATAGACTAGATATCATGAATATTAATCAGATCATCTGAATGTAAATTGTCTGTTCAATACTTCAATACTATATTAAATGTTGATGTCTCGATCTCAATTGAATTGTTCATCTCAATACTATTAAATGGTTATGGTTAAAATGAATGCATCCAACTATCCAGTCAATGCATTCAACTAACCGTTCAATACTTTAATTTTTTACTTCAATTTACCAAATTCAATGAATGCATCCAACTATCCAATCTTTATCTATTTATTTATTCATAAGCATGCCACAAAGAGACAAATGGTGGTCCCCAATTTCATTCACCAAATTCATATATACAGGTGTGATGCTTGGAAAGTAACAAATGTTGGTCCCAAAATATACCCTATACAAACACAATAAAGTATCATCAATTTAAGAGAGAGAGATGGAGTAAAGGAGTTTTAAAGCTCCTAACCTCCTCCTCATCTCCTGCATTCGGAAAAAAAATTACAAAGGGTTTTAACTTTTAGAGCCCTCTCATGTGGTGGAAAGAAATACAAAGGATTCTTGAGAGTTAGTAGCAGATCTGCAGATTCTCACCAAGAGTTAGGATGGCAGCAAAACAAGAGCTTCAGGCCTTCAGACTTCAGTCATCTAGTCATCTTCGAGGTTGAACGAGGGTCAAGACTCAAGACTCAAGAAACGATTCTCAAATGGCGTATTTTGACTATGCGATGCAATTAGGTTTTGATTTCAGATTTGTTTTCCTACTTGTTGCTAACGACAAATAATTGGGTATTGGGTTTTCTAAAGGGCCTTTCTTCTTTCATATAAAAAAATTAAAGGGCCTGCTTAAAAAAATGTTAGGGGCCCATAATAATATTCAGTTCAAAACAATTTTTTTTAGCACTTCTCGGAAATTTTTCAGCGGGGTCCTCTCCCCCCCCTAAGCCCTTAATGAATCCGCCCCTGACTTTAGGTTACTAGAAAAACCAAAAAAATGGTATGCTTATAATTTATATAATTGAGAATAAAAGGGTATATATGTAACTAATAAGATTTGATAAATAAGGGTAAAATAGTAATTCTATAATTTATTTTTAATAAATAAAACTAAAATGGGTATATTTGCAATATTTTTAAGTAAAGGATGGGATATATGCAATTGAATTTTTAGGTTGGGTATATATGCAATTTTTAAAGTTTATAGGGGGTTATTTGCAATTGCCCTTTTTTAAACATTCATAACTTTCACATACGATATTATCTTTTTAAAAAATTACACTATAAAAACGAGCGTTTTTATCCTTAAAACGCTTATAGTGTTGCTATATATATAAATAAAACAATTACTCTTTTGATTTTAGACACAATATGGCACAATGATCTGAACATTTTAACACAATATGACACAATGATCTGAACATTTTTGACATAATATGATACAATGATCTAAACATTTTTGACATAATATGATACAATGATCTGAACATTTTGACACAATATGACACAATGATCTGAACATTTTTGACATAATATGACACAATGATCTGAACATTTTGACACAATATGACACAATGATCTGAACATTTTGATACAATCGAAAGAGTATTTTTTTTTTGTTTTATATGTAACACTGTATGTGTTTTAAAAATAAAAGACGATTGTTTTTATAGTGTAATTTTATAAAAATAATGTCTTATCTAAGACTTATGACGGTTTAAAAAATCAGGAGAACTTAATAAAAAGTCAAAAATATTCTTCCATCTTTTGTTTTCTCTCTAATTCTACACAGAAAAATTTTGGACCATAGATCTTTATTTAATTAAAGATCTAATGGCTATGATTCATTCTTATCATTTTTACTCAAACCAAACTGGTAACCCCTCTCAACTTATTAAAATACTAAATTAAATTAATTTTTTCATTTTTTTTCCAAATGCGTATGTTTCCTATAGAGTATTATTTACTATTCCTATAACTGTTGTTTATGCGGAAAGTAGTTTTTCAAAATTAAAATTGATATATTATACGTAAGATCTACAATGTCATAAGAAAAATTGAACGATTTAGCTCGTTTATCAATTGAAAAGTATTTGTTAGAAAAATATTGATTATGAATGTTTTATTAAAAAGTTTATGTCGAATAATGCTAAAAAATAAATTTAGTCTAAATACATCTATCCACTTACAAAATGACATGGGATAACAATATTTTTTTTTACTCCGCCGACTTTAAACCATTCTAGTTTATAATTTATGTTTCCAAGCCTCGATAAAAGAGGAGAGTTTGAACATTAGCCTCCATTTTTTTTTGCTTGCGCCCCCAAATCGGTTGAACTGCCCCCCCCCCCCCCAATATTAACCATCCTTGTTATATATTATTTAACATTTGTTAGGTTTTGATGTTTATAGTCTCAAGACCCGCAATAAATGTCACATGAGTCTACTTTAAATTCACAATAGAAAAACAATGTGGTTTACCTTTCGAAGGTTCGTGTATACGAATCGTTCACACCAAAAATCGTCACTTTAACTGCATGCATCAAACAACTATTCCATTCTACTTCTTTTCTCTCTGCGAGTAATTTTCCGTTCTTGTTTTCTATTTTGACCAACTTTGACCAGTTTGAATTTTGTTACCTTTTGTTGACCGGTGGACCTGAGACCCGAAATCAACCAAATCGTCAAAACTATCTAGACCACCAAAACATAGTCATAGATAACCATTCAATTCACCTTTTCAATAAGAACAGACCACCAACATTATTATCATAGATAACCATTTAACACTGTCCCACATCTATCACCTTTGATTACCATTATGTGTTGTCTAGCGACGGTAGCTGTTAGAACACTTCCATACGTAATAGAAATAGTCAAGTATTAGAAAAAAATATAAGAAACATACTCAAAAGAGAAACATTCTGAAGTAGATCTGTGAAATCCATTTTTCATAGAAGTCTCCGTTTCTGTGAAAGACTTTTGATGGGAAGCATTCCTAGTCTTCAACAAAGAGTCATAAAGGAGTTCAAGACTATCAGAAGATAAAGATTACGAGAACTAAAGAAAGCCTTAAGTGAAGAACAAGTAAAGTAGAATATCCACTTTAACATTTAATGCAAAGACAGTTGAAGACGGTTGAAAATAGATAAATTGAATACTCTCAATTTATCTCTATATACTCTGACACACTCCAAATTCAACCGACCTCAACCACATTATTCCTTTATAACATGCTATAAATAGCAGACACACTTCACCAAAAAAGACAAGAAATTAACACATAATTCACAAGCTTCTCAAAGTTCATACAACATACTCTTGAAGTTCTTTCTGTTGATTCATTTCTATACTATAAAACCGTGTAAACCATTATTTACATTTAAGATATACAGAAAACCTTTTTATGAATTGTGTCTTCCGATTTGATTTACTTTCCGCAACATACTTATTCTTGTTTAAATCAAATTGTACCTATATTGTTAAAGAGCCCTTCACGGGAACCAACAATTGGTATCAGAGAAGATTGAATAACTCATATTCAAAGATCTTGCTCTTTAATGTTTTTCTTTGGTTTCTACTATGATCTCAAAACTTTATCAACTCTTACTCTCAAAATGTCTACACGCTAGAACAATGTTAAATCCCTTGGCTCATTGGCAAAAACCCCTATGCTAGCTAGGGAGGTATATCCGCAGTGGAAAATAAGGATTACTAACTTCCTAAAAGAAGTTGAAAATTCCCTGCTAGATGGCATAGCCAATGGACCTGATTATCCCACTGTCGACATTCCTGAGATAAAAAGAAATTGAAACCACAGTCGGTGTTCCTGTTAGAACACAATGTAAATTTAACGGAAAACAGTCAAGCATTAGAAGAAAAGATAAGATATATCCTTAAAATAGAAAGGATATGAAAATCTGTACGATATACAGATTTCTGTATTCGTACAGAACTACTTCAAAATTTTCGAAGTAAATCTGTACAGACCAGATTCTACAGAAATCCTCATTTCTATAGAAGGCTTCTAATGGGAAGCATTTATAATCTTCAAAGAAGAGTCCTGAAGGAGTTCTGGACTATTAGAAGATAAAGTTTACGAGAAGAACAATTCTGCCTTTGTGTGAAGAACAAGTAAAGTGAATACCAACTTGGCATTTAACACGAAAGTAGTTGAAGACAGTTGAAAAGAGATAAATTTAATATCCTCAATTTATCTCTATATACTCTGACACACTTCAAATTCAACCGTCCTCAACCACTTCATCCACTTGCAACTTGCCACTACTTCCTATAAATAGCAAGTGGACTTCACCAAAGAAAGCAAGACATCAAGCACACAATTCACAAGCTTCTCAAAGCAATTACAACTTACTCCCATAGAAAAGTTACTTCTGTTGATACATTGTTATACTATAAACTCGTGTAAACCATTATTTACATTTGAGATATACAGAAAAACCCTTTTATGAATTGCTATCTTCCAATTTGATTTACTTTCCGAATTCAAAAACACAAAACTAGATACATATCTAGTCAGAAAAGACATCTCTCATGAGTTCTCTACACCAATGATTCCAAAACAAAATGGGGTGGTAGAAAGGAGAAACATAACTCTAGTGGAAGCTGCCAGATCCATGCTTTCCTTTACAGATCTTCCCATCTAATTCTGGGCTGAAGCAATAGCAACCGCATGCTTCATTCAAAATAGATCAATCATCAACAAAAGGATCAATCGAACTCCTTACTAAGCAATCAATAAGAGAATTCCAAACTTAAAATTTCTTCATGTGTTTGGATGCATGTGTTATATACTAAATGATCAAGATTACCTCGGAAATTTGACAAAAAGGCCAATAAAGGAATCTTCCGTTGGATACTCACTCAAGTCAAAGGCTGTTAGAGCATATATCTATGCTATATCGTGTCTTGTGTGTTGTATCTAGATTAGAGAGAGTTTGTGAGTCAAGTAGTCAACATAGCTTAGTGACTGTACCAATGGTACGCCATACCAATTGGTACGCCATACCAATTGGTACGCTCGTACCAAGTGGTCCGCTAGTTGGTATGCTAGTCAGTATGTTGCTACTATAAATAGTTCGGGTTAGAGAGAGTTAGCTAGTTCTATCATTCATATCTTCTTAACTGTGTGTATCTGAGTTTGTTCTCTGTCTCTCTCTCTAGAATCCTTGTAATCATCTTAGTGAATCAATAAAGCAAAGCTTTATATACCTCGTTGTTAATCGATTGACCGAATGATGCAGTAGTAAGATCTTTCCAGGTACTTACAAGTGGTATCAGAGCAATCCAGGTTGCTCTACTATTGTGATTTGGCCATTTTCGAAATCATAATGAGAGAAAGTTTGGGTTTAAGTCGTTTTTCATTAATTTTTCCTTATTCTGAGTGATTCTGAGGTAAAAAATGATTTCTAAAGCTTCCTAGAGTGTTTTCGCACCTCACTGTTCCAAATTTCAGTCCAAGAAGTCAAAAAATTCGTAAAATCAGTCGATTTCAGCATGGTACGCTGTTGGTACGCTGGATGAGTTTCTTGGTATGCTGGATTATCCACTAGTATGCTAGGCAATCTTCATAGATTTCTGGTACGCTGGTTGTTGGTACGCTAGGCAATCTTCATCGATGGTACACGACGGTTATTAACTGGTACGCAGGCAGTTATGCCGTACCAAGTTGGTACGCTGCTTGATTTGGTACGCTGATTTTTCTGGTCCGGTTATTGGTAAGTTGAAGGACTAGTACGTTGGTGGTCCGCTGAGAGTGTTTGGTACGGAAGTTGATAGTTTGGTACGCTAGACTAGTTTTGGTACGCTGGCAAAATAGTTGTGTTCACTAAAACTGACGTAATTTCAGAATCGTTAAGAGTTATGGAACCCAATACCAGCCAAAATGACCGTCTTGACGAGATCTACACTTTTACTCGCCTAATGGACAGTACCCTCCGCTTTGACCCCCAAAATCCTCTTTTAAGACCTTCGTTTTTTAAATCGAAGTTTTGACGTTCAATTTTTTAACTTCAAAATGAGCGATTTTCAAGCATTTTCAGCTGTTCAAACATCGATGCACCTCATAATTAATTATGATAATGATATTGGAACAACTCAGAAGGTTCCTAAGTTGCTACGATTGGAGGATTATCACAATTGAAGGAGTATATTTGAATCGTACATTTTTTTTCTCAAGATGTTGATTGATTCCAATTGAGAAAGAATATGAGTATCCGATGATAAGTCCCAACAAGCCAAAGATGATTAGTATTTTTGATGCGGATGAACGGAATTCTTTGCCAGAGAGAAGAAAACATATAGTTATCTTAAAATGGTAGTACCAAAAGATCTAATGCATCAATTTAAGCAATATACTACGGCTATGGAATTGTGGGATGCTATTGCAGAAATGTGTGAGGGTAATGAGCAACATAAGAAGAATCAAAAGAAAGTGTTAAAGAAAGAATTTGATAATTTTGGTCATTGTGATAAGGAAAAAGAGTCAGACTTGATTGCAAGGTTTTCACACTTGATAAATGAACTTGATGTTGTAGGTGTCAAGAAAGAGAAGGATGAATTGAAAGAGAAATTTCTGGAAGCTTTACCCGATAAATGGGAGAATTATGTTATGATGTTGACAAATGATCCAAGTTAAGCCGGTTGGACATTCAATCAATTGACAAGCAAGTTACAAGCTTGTGAAATGGAGATGATTGTGAAGAAGTCAACACATCTGTCTGTTTAACATCCTGAGTTATATTTTAGAGAAAGTTCTACAACCGTGCATGCAAACTCTACATCACTTCCTAATCCAGCTCCAACAGCTTTGCTTGTTGCACAATCTGATAATTCTAGTTATTCTTATAAATCATCAAACAAGTCTATTCCTGGTTAAACAGATGAAGATTTAGCTGCATTGCTATCTACTTTTATATCATCTTCTTCTGGTTCAATATTTAGTAAAATTGGTGAAGCTGATTAGATTGGACCTGACTTACAATGTTTGGATGATGATCATCTGAATGATTAGATCTACATTGGTAGTTTGCTATGACAGTTGAAGAGGGTAGAAGATTCATGAAGGAACATGGAAAGAATGCATTCAGTCCAGGAGGGAAACTTGGTTTGGATAAATCAAAGATTAAATGCTTCAAATGTTCCAAAATCAGACATTTTGCTCGTGAATGCAATCAATCGTCATCTGAAAGTGTACTTCAACTAAGCATGATCACAATATAGAAGCTAAAGCTATGATATCTCAAACTGATGAAGGTTATGATTGGTCTAAAGATTTTCCCGATGAATTTGCTTTTATGGCCACCGTGCAAGTTGAATCTAGTGATTCTGATTCTGAAATTAGTGGGTACGAATCAACTTGTGAATTTTATGCTAAAAAGGATAGAAATATTCAGATATTGGTTCAAGAAATAGAAGGGTTGGTTGTTAAAAAGACAAAGAAGGAAGAAGAATTAGAAAGTTTCACAAAGAAGTTTGAAGATTCTGATGAGATTCTCAAGACAAATGAGAAATTAGTCAAGGAAAATAATATTTTGATGGAAGAGTTTGTAGAGCTCGAGAAAAGATTGGATGGGATAGTTGTTGAAGACAAAGAACAAACTTTTAAGCTACAAATTGAGAATGAAGAATTGGTTAAAAGTGCAGCAAAGTGGGAGAGTGATGTAAAAGATGTGATTGGTGATTTTGATGCTTTATTTCAGAAATCCACTGCAAGAGTAGAATCGCTGAAGCAATCTTATGATGAACTCAAGAAAGAGTTTGATGAAGTCACTACTGCCGAAAACCAACATCAATTGGTTCATTCTGAATTACAAGACAAAGTTATAAGTTTGTAAGAAGAAAATCAATTGCTGAAAAGGAATATTAAGATTCATGAGGGAAGGGTGAAGAAAATTACCCAAGAAGTGTATTATGCACATGACCAGATGAGACAAGAAAAGTTTTTGTCTAACAGAGCTTCGGAACAATTAATTGTTTTAGAAAAGGCGTTGGGAGAAGCACAAAAGAAGATATCTGATTTGACTGTTGAAGTGTTGGATCTTAAGATTGAATAATTTGAATAATTCACATTCTTTCACAAGTTACTTGTGCAAAGATGAGAATTTCAAAAGGTTTTTGGAAGCGGAGAGCAAAATCAAATTCCACACCCAGTTATTCAATCTGATGCTCTAGCTGATATTCATTTTTCTGATATAACTGGAGATTATTCTGAATTTGTATTTGAGAAATATGAAAAGAAGAAACCAAAGTCCTCAAACAAGAAAGAAGAATCTTCAACAACTGGTGAAACCACATTTGTTAAATTTGTTTCTGGTGGAATTGGTGTAAATGATAAAGACATTTTTGATGATCAGATGGTGGAGAAAGATGAGAAGCTGGTGTCTGAGGAAGAATTGGCTGCTGAGTTAGTTGAAGCTAACAATTTAAAAGGGTATTAAAGCTAAGTTTACCCAGGTTGCTCAAGATGGTTATTCTAAGTCTCAGGTCGAATTATCAAAATTACCCGGTTACAAACGATTAGGTATGGGTAATAATAATCAGAGATTTGAGAAGAATGTCAAGAAGAATGTGCCAAAGAAGACTCCAAAGGAGAAGAAAGATTCCAACCTCAAACAAATCTATCATCTGGCTCAGGTATTCATTTCAACGATGGAGAAGGGATTCGGAGGAAAACAAACGAAGAAGGATTCATCTGAAAGTTCTCCGAAAGACTTTTCGCCATCTGGTTCTAATTCTACACCTCGAAGTCCTACTTCCAAATGGGTGCATGCCAATAGGTTTCAATTATCTGATGATTATTTTGACAGTTGTGAATCTGATGAAAGATGTCATACATTGCTGGGCAAACCACAATCTACACGATCATATCGTTTGTGCTATCCATGTCGCCGAAAGGGACATATGGCACAGGATTGTCCTGAAACTGTTAAAAAGACATTTTCTAGCAAATCTGTCATATTTATGAATGAATCAGGCAGAATTTTACTAATTCCCCACCTTCCAAAACTAAATTTAAAATAAAAAAAGTTTTCAAATTTGATTCTAGCGTTGGTGGTTCATCACAGGGTGATGACTCTGTTAAAACAGAAAAAGCAAGAACGCAGTGGCGACCTAAGGTGGTCCGCACGGTTGTAAATGATTTTGTTGAAGACACTGGTCGACCAGAAGCTGTGTGCTTCGGGTCATTTGAATACTAATAATTTAAATCCAGTGTACTGGTACTTCAAGAAGACCTGTTGGTGATTGTGAAGTTCAAAGCTTCAAGCAGTTACTGATAGTGGAATTTCCCGCGTAACTTAAATTCAATGATTCGTCTTATAAAACTAAAAGTTTTTATTTTACTGAAAGCTTAAAGTGCAAGGTATCAGTATCGATTGGTCAATTTTCTTTCTTTAATGCATTTAGTTTGTAGTTTAGGGGGAGTAAATTGAAAAACCAAAAATAGTGTCTTTGTGTTTTTGTTAAAATGAAAAATCCCAAAATAGAGTTTTCATTTTAAGGGGGAGAAAAAGGAAAAATACAAAAACATTGAAAAACAGAAAAAATACAAAAACATTGAAAAATAAGAAATTGTATTCGATATAATTGGGAAATGATGGTACATTGGTTTACGTGTCTGACTCATGGATAAATTAGATGAAAAAAACCATAAGATCACTATTTGATGTGCTTGATAGACTCGGCATTAAATCAGAAAGTATCCAGATGTGATATACACTAAATACTAATGCTAAACCAAGTGGACAACATCTTAATGTGTATTTCAAGATATTAAAAAAGATATGTGAAAATGAAAATGAGAAGTCACTGTGTATACATGTTTTCATTTTGCAAAGATTTAAACTTGTTTGATTTTCTTTATTTTGTCAAACGATCGGACTTTCTTTACGTATCGAAAGATCGACCTGATTGTTGTTCGTTTGACGTTCTGCTTTATTTTCTTTGGTGTTTCGTATAACTCATCGGGACTTTCTCTACGTGTACGGGAGTACCGACCTGATTGTTGTTGGGTTATACAATTTCAACTTCTTTTTATTTTCTTATTTTGTTAAATCCGAGGCCTTATTTGCGTATCGAAAGATCAACCTTAAGGCAGACGATTTAACGTTCTTATTTCTTTTTGCATGGAACACAGTTGATAATATCATGAATTCAATCATTATGTGTTAAAATCACAAATGAAATCACAAAGTGTGATAAGCAAATACATATCTGAGTATGTCTGATAGTGTGCGGTACACTGGTCAAAGCAAGTCTAATCAATACAATAACATATCCAGATGTTATGAGTATGATTGTGCCTGAGTTTAAGATGGACAAATTATACCAGCAATCGACATGACTTGTGTGCTGAAGTAATTGAAATTGAAGTGTAGTTCAGCATGTCATGACCAATATGATCCCAAGTTGTGATCTTTCTCGCAAAAGACAAAAATAGTGTCTGATTCAGTATTGCATTTATGTTTCATATAAAAAACTCCAAAAAGATTATAGGTGTGTTTTACCATAAACTTAGAAAAATCAAAAAGATTTTCAGTGTGTTTTGATTTAAAGTTTCAAAAAGCCAAAAAGATTTTGTTTCTTATTTATTTTCGACCGATCGATACAAGATACAAAATTATGATTTCAAAACTATAACTTGGATTCTCGAAGAGAAGTTTTGCGCCAAGATTAAATTAATTTTCAAAAGAAAAAGAAAGCCACGTTTCTGTCTTCTGAAATTTCAGGTTATTCTGTGTGACAAGACTCGAGCATGGTGAAAGGGGGAGTATGAAGTATCTTTCACAAATGGATCTTAAAGTTCAAAGATTGTTCAAGAATAATCTAGCCATGCAAGCTCTTTTTCTGACAAGATTTCAAGTTGAAGATCGGACGCAGCGATGCTGAAGATTGAAGACTGAAGTTTAGTTGGAATACGATAGATAGATAGATAAACTACACGTTAAGGGGGAGTTTGTTACAACATATTCCTATGCTATATCGTGTCTCGTGTATTGTATCTAGATTAGAGCGAGTTTGTGAGTTAAGTAGTCAACATACCTTAGTGACCGTACCAATGGTACGCCGTACCAATTGTTACGACCGTACCAAGTGGTCCGCCAGTTGGTACGCCAGTCAGTATGTTGCTACTATAAATAGTTCGAGTTAGAGAGAGGTAACTAGTTCTGTCATTCATATCTTCTTAACTGTGTGTATCTGAGTGTGTTCTCTGTCTCTCCCGTTAGAGCATATTCCTATGCTATATCGTGTCTCGTGTATTGTATCTAGATTAGAATGAGTTTATGAGTCAAGTAGTCAACATACCTTAGTGACCGTACCAATGGTACGCCGTACCAATTGGTACGCCCGTACCAAGTGGTCCGCCAGTTGGTACGCCAGTCAGTATGTTGCTACTATAAATAGTTCGGGTTAGTGAGAGTTATCTAGTTCTGTTATTCATATCTTCTTAACTGTGTGTATCTGAGTGTGTTCTCCTTCTCTCTCTAGTATCCTTGTAATCATCTTACTGAATCAATAAAGCAAAGCCTTATTTACCTCGTTGTTAATGGATTGACCTAATCATGCAGTAGTAAGATCCTTCCAGGTACTTACAAAGGCATACAGAGTTTTTGTACTAAAAACTTAAGTGGTAAGAGAAAATATAAATGTGTCATTTAGCGATGATAAAATGGCTATGCAGAACTGCATAAAACCTCTAAATGAAAATGACAAACATGAAAAAGTTTGCATCTCTAGAATAAAACCTTTTTGCATGATTTTGCCATTTCACTTGAATCCATGATGAGATCTCTTTAGATCTAGGTTTTTCAAGCAATTTGATGTATGGATTTTCATGAAAGTTGTGATTTTGATTATGGATCTGAGATTAGAACATGATGAATCATTAATATGATATAGATCTAGGGTATTCCTTGATAAAGATCGGATTCTTATGTGTCAAAATGACTAGATCTATGAAAAGCATGTCATTTAGGGTTAGATCTAAGGATTTGCTCACCAAGATTTCATTTTTATGTTTCAAATGGACTTGATCTACCTCATGAATGTTGTTTAGGAATAGATCCATGTGTTATGAGCATCAAGGTTGGGTTTCATGTGTTAAAATGACTAGATCTCAAGATGTGTGTCATCTAGGGCTAGAATTGTGTGTTATAATCATCAAGATGACATTTTTACATCATAAAATCTTTAGATCTATAATATTCTTGATATGAAATGTTAGATCTATATGTGAGATCATCAAATTATGTACCTTTAAGTGTTGATGAAGTTAGATCCACCCATGCATGCTAATTAGGGTATGTTTTATGCCTAAAAGTTGACTATCATGCTAGATTTGACTAATTCATGGTAGATTTGACTAGGTCTATGCTAGATTCATATAGATATATACAATCCTTGGTAAGTTATGTTAGATCTGGTCTCGTATGTTACAATTTGATGCACCTTGATCTTGTTTGATCATGTTGACTTCTGTTTGACTATGATGACTTAGGTTCGATCATGTTTGACTTTCATATTAGTAGTTAAATTAGAACCCTTTTACCTTACCTTTAGTTTAGGATTGGACCCTTACCGTACGTATCATCTCACCGAATAACCATCGAGTCGTCGAGTCGGTCGTGTCGTGAATTAAATTATTTGTTCATTTAATTAGTCATTTATTTATTTTCTCCCTTTCTACCTCTCCTAGTCTTTAAGTTTATCATCGGGTTTACCTTACCTCATTTTATGGTGTCGTTCCTTCAATTTGTGTCTCTGCGTCAGGTGAGTATTATAGCCCCTTTTCTTTTTCAGTTTTGGGGTGCAACATGTACTGTATAAACTCATGTCTATGTTCTTAAACTTTATACATTTTCAAAACGCATGCGAACTCTGTGTTTGATCTATGTACCTTGTATATGTGAACTTGTTTGGATCATTGCTATGGATTATGTTGTGTATTTGTTGGACTTATGTGTGTTGCTCATGTTCATGTTCATGTTCATAGACGTATCCCATTAACTCATTTGAGCCGGGGTTACAATAATGGATCCGTTGGTCTGGTAACCCACTTGGCCTGCCTCGCGTGTGGCGCCTTGTGATTGAAAGCCTAAATGCCGAGGGCTTGGGTTACGTCGACCCCCATGCGCTTTAGTTCATTACTTGTTTGCTATACTCGTGTTCACTGATTTAACATTGATTCACATGTTTAAGCTATGATCTTATATTTATATAAACCTATGATTACTCACCAACTATTCGTAGTTGACCTTTATTTTATACATGTTGCATGATTTGCTATTTGTTGATGACTTATTGCTGATGACACCATAGGATCACATGCGGACTTAGTGTGACCAAATTATGTAAGTGTAATTGTTCTTTATTGATGAATTATGTCATGTATTGTAATGAATCTTGAATTATCTTTGAAATGGGTTGATTAAGAATATCGCAACATTAATTAGTGTTGTGTGCATCTGGACAATCATCATGCCCCGACGTATTCCGCCGTCGGTTTGGGGTGTGACAATTTATTTCTATATACTCTGACACACTCCAAATTCGACTATCCTCAACCACTTTGTCCATTTGCATCTTGCCACTACTTCCTATAAATAGCAAGCGGACTTCACCAAAGAAAGCAAGACATCAAGCACACAATTCACAAGATTCTCAAAGAAATCACAACTTACTCCCATAGAAAAGTTCTTTCTATTGATATACTGTTATATTATAAACTCGTGTAAACCATTATTATGAATTGCTGTCTTCCAATTTGATTTACTTTCCGAAACTTGTTAATCTTGTTTAAATCAAATTGTGCCAATATTGTTAAAGAGCCCTTCACGGGACCCAACAGTTACCGCCTACTCCATGCTTGTTAGAGCATAAATCGTGTGTCTCATGTGTTGTATCTAGAACTATTGAGTTAGTTGTCAAAAGTCTTTGAGATATGTTGTAAGCTGCCGACGAACCAAGCAGCGAACTGCTGGTTCGTGAGCAACGAACCATGGGTTCATTACTAGGCCAGGTTCATTGGTCAGCATGGATCATAAATATTCAATGTGTGTTAGAATTCTAAACACATCTGTCATATCTAAGATTGAGCGTCTAGGTGATAGCTGAGGGTCTGAGAGCTTTTGTTTCTGAGTCTTGTAAAGAGTCTATGTGATTTCGATGAAAAACTCTATTATTTACATCTCATTTCATTGATATTGATCACCAAACCAGTAGTAAGATCCTTCCAGGAACTTACAAGTGGTATCAGAGCAAATCCAGGTTGCTCTACTAGTTCTTGATTGATCAATTTTGAGATTTTTAGAGAGAGAAAGTGGGTTTTCATCAAATTTCATTATTTTTTGGAGTTTTTTGGTCTAAAGTTGATTCATAAGTGTTTTATAGGTGGTTTTCTACTCGACTGCTGCAATTTTCAGTTCAAAACCTTTAAATTCATCAAAATCAGAAATTTTAAGTTCGGTTCGTTGGATGAATATCTTAGTTCGTTCGATGAATGTCCTGGTTCGTTCCATTAATCTTCATAGTTTTGGTTCGTAGGTCCCTGGTTCACTCCGTTAATCTTCAAAGTCTTCTGGTTCGTTAGTTCGGTTCGCATAGTGTATCTTCAAACCGGTTCATGGCAGTTACAATCCGGTTCACGATGGTTACTCCAGCGAAGCACCGGTTCGTTGAGTTTATTCAAGTTCGCCAGTTTAGTGGTTTTTAGGTTGACTTTCTTGGTTCGTCTGAAGGTTGGGTTCGTTGAAGTTGATTGTCTTTGGTTAGTTGGAACAAAAAATAACAAATTTTCAAAATGTATGAAATTGATGTCTTTATTGCTCGTTATCGCCAGAATGTGCCGAAGTTGGTAAAACTTGAGGATTATCATAGTTGGGCAACAAGTTTTAAAGCATATATTAATGATTTGATAAGACTTTGTGGGTACCGATTTTAGATAAATAAACATATCCAGCTCCTATTCATTGGCATTTCATAGAGAAATGAGATTTTACTTCTGAAGAAAGACAATCCTATGATCGGAATTAGAAGGCATTTGAACTTCTCATTATGGTGTTGCCTACAGAACTTTCAAGCCAATTGAATTATTATCACAAAGCATTTATAGAATGGGATACTATAAAGATACGATGTAAAGAACATATTGTTAAAATTTCACAGAAGACATAAAAAGTTACCTACTGTGTAACTAATCTTGTATCTGAATCAAACAAATGTGAGACAGTTGATCAAGGTTTGAAGTTTCAAGGTAAAATTGAGGAATTAGAGAATAAGGTAGCAAATTTTTCTGAAGAGAATAGTACTCTGACAAAAGAAGTTGAGAAATGGAAGAATGAAGCAAAAGAAGCTAAAGGAGATTTTAATGATCTGCTTGAAAATTCAAAGAATAAGCTCGATGTGCTTAACAAGACTTCTGATGAACTTGTTGCTCAAGTAGTGAATTATAAGAATGATAATACAAGGTTAATTGATGAAAAGACCATACTGACTTGGGAGAATAACTTTAGAAAGAAAATATGGAAATTTATAAGTCCAAATGGGAAAAGGTTACTCAGGAAGTATATGATGCTCATGATCAATTGCGGAGATAAATGTTTACTCCGAATAAAACATTAGAAGAAATTATTGAAACACAAAAAACGTTGGCTGAAGAAATGTAAAGACCTGGAACGGAGAATTTTCAATAATTCATCATCTTTCATAATTTTTTTGTGCAAAAAGGAGAATTTTCAAAAGATTTTTGGTGACGTTATTTTGAAGAGCGTTCCTCCTCCTGTGTTTATTGAAAGTTCTCACTACTTTAAAAGCTAAAGAAGAAGTGCTAGGTTATTCTCAGTTTGATGATCATGTTCCTGAAAAGAAGCATAATGCAGAAACGTATGATCCTAACAAGGTAACTAAGTTTGTTGCAAATTCTGTTTTTCTTGATAAAGAAATGTAAAGACCTGGAACGGATCTTACTAGAGGTTTTCTTGATCGTATGAGTGAGAATGAGATGTAAATATAAAGTTTTTTTTTTATTGAAATCACTTAGACTCAATTACAAACTCTCAAAGAAGCTCCAATTGAAACACATTCAGAAACACACACTTAACTCTCAGATTTATTGAAAATACAAAGTAAACATGTATTTATACTAAGAAATCATGCTGGACCCGAACTGATCCGAATTCACACTTAGGGTGGGTCACGAACTGGTCCGAAGTCACACTTAGGGTGGGTCATGAACTGGTCCGAAGTCACACTTCGTGTCTCACTTCGTTCCAGTTCGTGTCTCACTTCATGACACTGATTTCTTGCAATTCTCGTCTTGTTCAGATACTTCACATAACGAATCGTATATGCTCTAACAAACTCCCCCTCGACATGTGCAGTATTTGGTTCATCACATAGACTTGTATCTTCAATCAAACTCCCCCTTAACTTGATGGTTAGGCTGATCTTGAATACTTGACGATGCATAGCTTCTTTCATCCTTATCAACATCTTCAGATTACTTGAAGTTGTGATATCCTGTTTCACTCGAGTACCTGGCCAACATAAATAATCTTGGCACAAAACATCTCTATGATACTCCAAGATATAGGTTTTGAAAATTGTTTTTCGTATCACTACGTCAAAATTCACCTTTGGCCACGGAAAAAAACCGTGACAAAAGGTGTTTGGTCACGTTTTTTTTTCCATTCCAACCGACACCATAGGTTCCGTGACCATATGTACCCTACGACCACGTTACAATATCAGTGGCTGAAGCCACCTATAAGCGTGGCTAAAGGGTACCAATATTTGTTGTTGTAATCAAACAATTCTTTAGAAAAGCGTGGCCAAAGGGTCCCAACGGCCACATGTGTTTGGTTAACGTGGCCTTTGGTATTTTTATGGTCATGTATATTCGTGTTTTAGCCACATACATTATAAAAATACGTGGCCAAAGGGTTGCTGAAATCATACATTTTGTCACAGTACGCGTGGCCAAAGGGTGGCAACGGCCACGTTAAAATATCAAAAGCGTGGCCTTTGGTATTATATGGTCACGTATATTTGTGTTTTAGCCATATATGTTATAAAAAAACGTGGCCAAATGAGTTGCTAAAATAATACATTTTGTCCCAATACACGTGGCCAAAGGGTGACAACGACCACATTAAAATATAAAAACGTGGCCTTTGGTATTATATGGTCACGTATATTTGTGTTTTAGCCACATATGATATGAAAAAACGTGGCCAAATGGGTTGCTGAAATCATAAATTTTGTCCCAATAAGCGTGGCCAAAGGGTGGCAACGGCCACATTAAAATATAAAAAGCGTGGCCTTTGGTATTATATGGTCACGTATATTTGTGTTTTAGCCACATATATTTGGAAAAAAAAGTGGCTAAAGGGTAGTTGAAATCAGATATTTTGTCCCAATACGCGTGGCCAAATGGTGGCAACGGCCACGTTAAGATATAAAAAGCGTGACCTTTGGTATTATATGGTCACGTATATTTGTGTTTTAGCCACATATATTTGGAAAAAGAAAGTGGCCAAAGGGTAGTTGAAATCATACATTTTGTCTCAATACGGATGGCCAAAGGGTGGCAACGGCCACATTAAAATATAAAAAACGTGGCCTTTGGTATTATATGGTCACGTATATTTGTGTTTTAGCCACATATAATTGGAGAAAAAAAGTGGCCAAAGGGTAGTTGAAATCAGATAATTTGTCCCAATAAGCGTGGCCAAATGGTGGCAACGGCCACGTTAAAATATAAAAAGTGTGGCCTTTGGTATTATATATATGGTCACATATATTTTCTTAATTACAATTAATTATATATTAATTAATTAGTATAGAGAAACCTTAAAAATCATATATTATAATTAAAAATTAATGTACATACACTAATCATGACGCTGTTCAAAAAGATAACATACGACACTAATCAAAGTTTAATTTCTATAATAATTAATTATAATTTCTTGTCCGTGCTGATCAGCTGCTTCTGCTGGTGCCGTGTGATTTTTCTATTTATCAGATTTTGATTTCAGCTGGTTTGGTGTTACCTACACTTTCGTACATCTTTTCCGATCATTATCCACCTGGAAACATATATGACAAATAAAACCGATCAGATATATATATATATATATAGTTAATTAATTAGCGGATACGATTAATTAATGTAGTAATTACCTGTGGTTGTTCCAGTACTTTTTGAACCGTAGAATGATCAACCGGCTGTGATCTATCTGACTTGTTATTAGAATGAAGGATCATTCGGTTCATCGGCCATGCAATAATATATTTATTTTCAACCTCCGAAAGCGTTGTTTTATCATCTACTGGGAATGGTAAAAATGTTGCACCCTTATTGACCTGATAAACTTTAATTCTACGGCAACCAGGAGGTAATGGACTTCCATGAATCTTCTCATCTTTTTGTTTTGGTAATAATTCAGCCATTCCCATGACGTTCAGTGGATCCCCCTCCATGTGCAACGTCGCAGTTTGGCTCCCCTGATCAGAAGTGACATAATAATAATAATAATAATATTAATTATAGCATATATATAAACAATTAATTAATTAAAGTAAAAAATAGAATACAAAAATTGTGGTATATACTAATCTATATACCTCTTGGATTACTGGCTGCAGATCGATATGCAGCTGCAATGGCATCATAATTATTTGGTTTTTCCAACTGATGATCACTCTTCTTAGGAGGTACTTTACGAGCTGCATGTTTTACTGGTTTTGCATGTCTCTTATTCTTTTCCTAAATTGACACCATGTAATTAACTGATTAGTAACATATATATTAATTAACGATAACGTCAAAGCGATTTGTCAAATTTCTAAATTAATTATATATATATACGTATTTCCTGCTCTGATGTCCCAGCAGCACTGGCTGCAGCAGCTGCTGCTTCTGTCATTTTTCTCTTTCTCACCTAAAGACAGCATCAGCATTTAATTAAATGATCATATAGCAATTAGTTATAAGGGAAGTACACAACTGTGTAAACTAAAATAGTTACCCTTTCCTTTTGCGACGCTGTTGTAGATGGAGGAGTGTGTTGTGATAGAGTCGCAGAAGAGACCTACAATTCAATTAATTAATAAAATCATATCGATCATAACCGGCTAAACATTAGTTAACTATCCAGATGAACCATTCGGATGAAGTACAAACTTATCATAGCCGGCACAGTTAATTATTAATTATATTCCGGAACAACTCTAACTATCCTGATGAACTTTAACTATCCTGATGAACTTTACCTATACTGGTGAACTTTAACTATCCGGATGAACTATAACCAACACGGTGAACTATAACTAGGGACGCATGTTCATCCAGATGAACTAGAATCTTCCGGATCAACTCTAACTATCCCGATGAACTCTAACTATCCTGATGAACTTTTTACTATCCTGATGAACCTTACCTATCCTGAGGAACTTTAACTATCCGGATGAACTCTAACTATCCGGATGAACTATAAGTAGAGACGCATGTTCATCCAGATGAACTAGAATCTTCCAGATCAACTCAAATTCAGAACTGTTTCAAATCCGTACCTTATCGGGCGACCTTTGAGATGAGTTTGATTGAGTATATTGTTTCCGCGATGTATTGTGCGCAGAATTGATCATGTGCTACGTACAATTAATTCAATTAGTTAATTAATTAATAAATATGCGCTCAAGGGAGATTGATCGTATCAGCAATAATATTTAATTACCGTTGTAGTAAGAGGCGCCTCCGCAGACTTTACCTATGAAATGATTTAATGATTTATAATAATTAATTGATCGATAAAAAGTAAAGTATATATAATATAATTAATTAATTATATATATATATATATATATAGTTTGTCCCTTACAGAATTTACCGCTTTATGAACTTGTTTATCTTGAATCACGGCCTCCATAAGCCGCCGTAAGCTTATCAATTTTATCATTCTGTGCTTTAAGCCATATCATTGAGGTTGCTCAACCTCTTCATCCCTTTTCTCACGCAGCTGTTTTTCATTTTTAGCTCCGCCTCTAGTTTTTCGATCCGTTCTTTCGATCTCCCTTTTGGAGCACCCTGCCAATATCCACGGGAAGTCACTCCATACCCGATACCTTTTAGGTATCCATCCCTTTCCTTGCCAAGGACCAATGTCAGGGCATCCGTTCCCGGTTCTACGGTCACAGATCCCGCATTTATCTTTGTTTCATTCTCGGCCTGCAGTAATTAATTTAGTTAATTTAATGAGGTGCTGTTAATTTTTAACATGTGAATAATTAGGTATATATATAGCAATTAAACTTACTATATCATCTGCTACGCCCTTCACCACAGGCGTTTTGTATTCCCCCTCTTTATTTACCCTTCCTTTCCTCCACATAAACGATCGAGAGGGGCAATTCATCAGCTGCTATTTCTTTGTTTTGTACCTTGTATTATAATAATAATATATATCAGACTTGATACATACATTGCACGTTCTTAACCATGACTGGGTGTAACACACTTAGCTTATTACCAGTGTTTCTCTTAGAAAGACGTATCCTCCCCGCCCCATTGAATGATCATAAGTATATTTTGCTCGAACCTCTTTTCCAATCTTTGACGCAGCCTTTCCAACAGAACAGTAGGATATATAATTATAATCTCATTAATTAACATAGAACAGTAGGATATATAATTATAATCTCATTAATGAACATTTATTAGCTTAATTAATGAAATCTGCAGTTTGAATTGAATAAAAACCTCGAATTCTTCAGATCTTGTATATGCTACAAATCTGTCCCAGTCTTCTTTTTTCACAATAGTGCGATACATCTTTGGAACTTTCTCAAGCACGGTGGGTTTTGCTAGGTTGGGACGAATGTGGTTTTCCAACATATTTCTTCTAAAACTCCTTAGCAACCCACCAAGCCGTACCATTATAGCTCTCCTTCGACAGTCATCAATTTTGAAATATTTCTAAAAAAATAACATATGACAGGATATTTTAGTCACATGGAATTCAATAACAAACCTAATATGAGAAAATGTTTAATCTGTTTCATAACCTGAATCGCTGCCCATATTTTGTTCTTGTCCTCTTTTGGCACCTTTCCTCCATTCTAGATACCTCAATCCAACCTCTGCCCTTACAATGTCTCCCATAAAACTCGAAAATTTTGCTCTATGGTCCCCGCCAACCCTTCCCAGCGCATCAAATGTTAGTGGCCATTTTTCCTCACCATTTTTCTCAAATCTGGCACGCCACTTTACCAACCGCGTCATCCCCCTCTTGTTTGCTTGGGGAGCAGAGGCTTCCCCATTCTCATTGTCGACTTGGGTATCATTGTCGACTACTTGGGTATCATTGTCGACTTGGGCATCATTTTCGACTTGGGCATCAATGTTTTCCATGTCCTCTTCATCCGAATAATCGTTAATATTTTTATCCATTTCCTCTTCATTATCCGAATAATCGGCATTGTTATACATTCCCTCTTCTTCCGAATAATATTCATTGTCATATGCTTCACCTTCAATGTCCATTGTTAAATCAGATGAATCCTGTAGATGCCAGTGAAATAAATAGAGAATTAATGAAATAAATGCGATGGAATAATTAAGATGAAATAATTGAGATGAAAATGATCTACTGAAGATGACAGTGAAATTAATATATACTGACGGGAATTAGGTAGTGATCTTCTAAAGATGATAGTGTGATGAATCCGGAACTGATCAATGAATTAGGTAGATGAACTTTTAGTGATATGGAAGAGGAGAGTAATGAATCGTTTTGGTGATAAAATTTTGGTTAGAGAGGGAATAGGAACTGATCAATGAATTTTGGGAAATTTGAAAAATGGTGGGAAGTAATTTGGGGATTAATAAGATCGACCCGGGTGAAAACATCTCAGCTAATAAGGACGTGACAGCATGTATCGGATTTAATATAAACTCAATTAATACGATTTGTGTTAATATTTATCTTGAATTTTAAAGAGTTAAAATGGACTCAAAAAGTTAAAACCACCAAACCACAGGGACGCAAATCGTATTTAACTTTATTTTAAACATACCTTTAAAATGATCTTTAAATGTAAAATGGAATATTAGGCAATAAATTTAATGATAATTGTATCCTAAAATGACCCTCATTGCCCCTAAACACACCTTATTGGGCCGTCATTGGTCCTAACCATGCTTATTGGTTACATACACACCTTACTGGGACTCATTGGTCCCAACTGGCCCTCGTTTCCCCTAAACACACCTTATTGGCTCTCATTGGTCCTAAACACAACTTATTTGTTACATACACACCTTATTGGGCCATCATAGGTCCTAAACATGCTTATTGGTTACATACACACCTTATTGGGACTAATTGGTCCCATCTGGCCCTCGTTTCCCCTAAACACACCTTATTGGGACTCATTTGTCTTAAACATGCTTATTGGTTACATACACACCTTATTGGGCCATCATTGGTCCTAAACATGCTTATTGGTTACATACACACCTTATTGGGACTAATTGGTCCCAACTGGCCCTCGTTTCCCCTAAACACACCTTATTGGGACTCATTGGTCCTAAACATGCTTATTGGTTACATACACACCTTATTGGGCCATCATTGGTCATAAACATGCCTATTGGTTACATACACACCTTATTGGGACTCATTGGTCCCAACGTGGCCCTAGTTTCCCCTAAACACACCTTATTGGGTCTCATTGGTCCTAAACACAACTTATTTGTTACATACACACCTTATTGGGCCATCATTGCTCCTAAACATGCTTATTGGTTACATACACACCTTACTGGGACTAGGGGTGTTCAAAAATATCCGAGTCCGAATCCGTATCCGAATTATCCGAAATTC
Source organism: Deinandra increscens subsp. villosa (assembly GCA_039602395.1). Taxonomy (NCBI): domain Eukaryota; kingdom Viridiplantae; phylum Streptophyta; class Magnoliopsida; order Asterales; family Asteraceae; genus Deinandra; species Deinandra increscens. The sequence continues at coordinate 84,783,961 of JBCNJP010000017.1, read as the reverse complement.
CGTATCCGAATTATCCAAAAATTTTGGATATCCGAAACTCGGATATCCGAAAATTCGGACTTAGACTTGGACAAGAATTTACAAAATTTTCAGAAGTTTCGGATACCCGGTATCCGAAAATTTAAATAAATTAAAATAAATTAAAATAAATTTATATTAATGAAATTAAAGAATGTATTGGAAAAATGAAATATGTTCATCATGCTTTTGTTATTAATTTCGGGAGCGCCTGGAAACTGATATTGATGTGTATTTGGAGACCATTGAATTGATGATTTAGAGCTGTTTTGTCGTTTTGGCAGGTTATGTGATACATATGATGCGTATGCGCAAGAACAGTTTACTATGCGTGCAGTTGTTTTATGGACGATTAATGACTACCCTGCACTTGGTACACTTTGTGGTTGCCCGTACAGTGGATTCCATGGTTGTGTGGTATGTCGGGAACAAACTAAATGCATTAGGCTTCCTTTCTCAGCCAAGCAGTGTTATGCTGGTCACAGAAGATATCTACCATATACGCATGCCTTCCGAAAGCAAACAGAGGCCTTCAATGGTAAACAAGAGTTGGAAGTTGCTGCTGATCCTATGACCGGAGAACAGATATACGAACGAAGTTCAACATATCAGGAACAAATGGGGAAAGGGATTAAGGTGTACTGATTCAGAAATCCCAGAGACCTCAACCGGAAGAGGGGGGAAGATTGATAAGAGAAAAACAAAGAACAAAGAGAAGCCACCATATTGGAAGAAATTCAATATATGGTTTCGAAGACTTAGATACTGGAGGCATAATAGTGTCCAACATTGCATTGATTTCATGCATATTGAAAAGAATGTGGCTGAGAGTCTTGTTGGAACTCTGCTCAACCTTCCCGGAAAGGCGAAGGATGGACTGAATGCGAGAAAGGATCTGAACTTTTTGGGATTAAGACCAGAGTTGCAGCCTAAACAGAACAAGAACAACATAGTACTTCCTGCAGCGTGTTACACGTTACAAAAAGATGAAAAGGAAAAGTTTTGTGACACGTTGTATAACTTGAAGGTTCCACAAGGCTATTGTTCTAACTTTTCTAGTTTGGTTAGTCTAAAGGACAAGAAACTTGTGGGGCTCAAGTCACATGACTATCATATGCTGATGCAACAGTTTCTGCCAATTGCAATTCGGTCAGTCATGCCTGAACCGACAAGATATGCTATTATAAGGCTCTGTTTTTTTTTCAAATCAATATGCAGCAAAGAGATCAACGTCGAAGAGCTAGACAAATTGCAAGCAGATCTTTGTGTCACACTATGCCTGCTTGAGAAATATTTCCCGCCATCATTTTTTGATGTTATGCTTCATTTGACGGTGCACCTTACTAGGGAGGTAAAATTATGTGGCCCAATATGCTTTCGATGGATGTATCCATTTGAAAGGTGTATGAAGGTAATTAAGGGCCACGTGAGAAACAAAACTTATCCAGAAGGGTGCATTGCTGAGGAGAACATTGTAGAAGAAACGATTGAGTTTCTCAGCGAATACCAAAAAAACATCACAACTATTGGTGTTCCAACTAAAAAGCATAGCAGTGCGGATGGAAGTCCTGGGTCAGCTGGTAGATCAGTTGAAGTCTCTCCAGAGCTCCTATCGAAAGCGCATTTATTTGTGTTGCTAAATACGCCTGAAATTGAGCATTATATCGAGTAAGTAATTTAGATTATTAACCTTTTTTTATCTGTTTAATTAATTATAAACTTTTATAGATAACTTCAATTCATGTAATTGCAGAGAACACATGAAATTTTTGGAAAAGGAACATCCTGGTAGTAGACTAAATGACCTGACTAAGAAGCAGAGCACAACATTTGGTAAATGGTTACGCAACAAGGTCAGCTAAATTTGCTTATTGTTTTAATTCCGGATGAACTGTAACTTTCCTGAACAACTGACCTGAGTTGTCCGGAACAACTCTATTTTCTATCCGGATGAACTATAACCTTCCTAGTGAACTGAAACTATTTTCTTATAGTTTTAATTCCGGATGAACTGTAACTTTCCGGAACAACTGACCTGAGTTGTCCGGAATAACTCTATTTTCTATCCGGATGAACTATAACCTTCCTGGTGAACTGAAACTATTTTTCTTATAGTTTTAATTCCGGATGAACTGTAACTTTCCGGAACAACTGACCTGAGTTGTCCGGAACAACTTTATTTTATTTTTGGAAGAGCTATAATCTTCCTATTCCTAATGAACTCTCCTGATGAACCTACTATGAATTTCAGGTTGAAAAGGAGATGGCGGAGTCCCCAGAAACTATATCAGAGACCGTTAGGTGGATTTCACATGGTCCGCACAGAAGCGTGAGGAAATATGAAGTATATGACATCAATGGCTATTCATTTCGTACAAAATCTCGAGACGGTAGGGTTTACCAGAACAGCGGGGTTGGTGTAGAGGTAAATGACATGCACATCTCTAACGAGGTCTTAACCTATGGAAAAAAACCTTACTATGGGGTTTTAAAAGAGATATGGCTACTAGATTACCATATTAAAACCATCCCTCTATTTATGTGCGACTGGGTTGAGAATACACAGGGGGTCAAAAAAGATAGTCTTGGTTACACTTTGGTCAACCTTAAAAGACTAGGTCACAAGGAGGACCCGTTCATTTTCGCGTCACAAGCACAACAGTTGTTTTACGTCAAAGACCAGCTGGATAAAAAACTGCATATTGTCTTTATGACACCTCCCAGAAATTACAGAGATTATTATGAAGACGATGCCAATGAAGAATTTAGTACGGTAGTTTTTCCTCACAACGATAATGTATTGCCACCCGTAGATACACGTCACAATGTTTACCATAGAGCTGACTGTACTAGAATGATATTACGAAAAACCACCGATTAATTGATCATCATTGTAATGTTTTTGAATCTTAGCAAACTACAGTATCAACAATATTTTTTTTTTCTTTATGTATTCTGGAATATATATTATGGATCTTAATTTTGAGTCAAGTGTTTCCTTTTTTTGATTGTGCCTGCAGGTCTCCTCTCTTTGACCAAACCAGAGTCAATAAAAGTCAAAAATAAAAAAACAAAATCAACTGCTGCTTTAACAAACACAATTACATACATAATCCAAAGGTTATGATTCCATTAATACATTGATCTATAAAATTACAACTGAAAAACTACTAACTTAAAAAGGAGAAGAAGCGGCTGAAGAAAAATCCCTCTTTGCTTTCTCACATGCACTTGCTTCTGATCAACTGAAAATGGTGAAGACGTGGGTGAAGATAAACCGGGTTCATGGGGCCAGAAGGGAGAGAAGCACCTGAAGAATACAAGTCCTGCAAACCTCAACATGTGCCCTTACTGCTGACTGTTATAAAATTACACAATAACTTAAAATCTGCTCTCAGTAAAGCATTTGTATGAACCATTAGAGACTCCTCGTCTCCATGGTTTCCACAATAACTTAAAATTTGCTCGCAGGAGATACAGAGTGCAATCTTTCCCTGCACAAGAAAAAATTACCAAATCTGAGACGAAAATTTCAATCGAATTTCAGTGGTGAAGATGATAACTTACCGTTTTCCATATACGGATGACGCCAATTCCACATTTTTTGCCGTCGATGATGGACGAAAAACAGAGAGAGAAAGACTTGGAGAAAAGGGTCATGGTGGAGATGATGATGAAAACTGATACAGAGATAGTATATATCGATACTCGAGGGGCGTGGTAGATGGAGATTTGAGATGATTACAAGCACCGTCGACTGTTGGTATTCTTTTAGCCACCTAAAATTAATATACCGTGACCATTTGTCATAATTTGTCACGCAACCAATGTTTAATATGAGTGGCCATATCACAAGATAATCAAACATGATAAACATATATAACCATCATATATTCAATTATAACTACTAATATCATAACTAAAAATAAACATATAAAACATTGTTCTTAATTTGTTCATAATTAAACTAAACCCTAATTAATAATCATGAACTTGCATCGTCATCATCATTAATAATCACTGCAATCTTCGGATATGTATCCTGAACTTGCATCGTCATCATCATGATCATCATCATCATCATCTTCTTCATCTTCTTCATCTTCTTTATCTGCTTCATCTGCTTCTTCATCTTCTTCATCATCTTCTTCATCTTCTTCATCTTCATCTTCTTCATCTTCTTCTTCATCTTCTTCTTCGGGTTCATTGAATTTTGTATCAAGGACACGAAATAATTTCGTTGTCTTAACATGGTAGGCAAAACATTCAGGAATCTTCTGCGCATGGAGTTGCTTCAGGATGTTCTCATCGTTATGTTTAATCACAGATTTGTGGGACTTGAAGGATCTTCTTCTCCTGTTACTGTAAACCAAAAAAATACGGTTATTCTTCACATACCAGTAATTAAGGGAGCGTTGATTATCGGCCATTTGATACCAGAATTGGTGTAAACGAATTGGTGTAGAGAATTTGAGATCAAGAAAGGGATGGCGGTAAAAAGGAAAATAACAATGATGATGATATATAGGGTAGCAGATTTTAACCCGCTCAAATTAATTGGTATAATTGAAAAAAGCGCGTTGTTTTAGAGGGAAACAAATCTTCTCTTTTTCGCCACGCGTTTAATATTTTACCGTGACCATAAAATAAATTTTTGTCACTCACAACCTACCATTTAGTCACGGTTAATATATGTGGCCATAGGTAATAGATTTTTGTCACTCACAACCTACCGTGACCATTAGTCATCTAATATTTAGTCACACAACCTAATAACAGTGGCCATATGTACTAGCTTTTAGCCACATAACTAAGTAAAAAGCGTGGCCATTGCTCACATTTAGCCACGCATAAATAGTTTTGTTTTCTTTTAATTTACTAAGTAATAAAATCTACTCTTCCGTCACACAACATTATTTAAGCGTGGCCATACATTCCTTTTTGGTCACACGAATAAAAAATCATAAAAATTCCGTGGCCGTTTGGTGCATTTCGCCACTCTTTTTTAAGTGTGACAAATAAGTGCCACATGTTATTGTAAAACAGTGGCTAAAGCCACTGCACCTGATTGTTGTTGTCACATAAACAAAAAAATACGTGGCTAAAAGGGTCCAAAGGCTATATATTTGGCCACGGGTACAAAATATGTGTGGCTAAAACGAGAATTTCTTACCTTTGGCCACGCTTTTTTCAAAACAGTGGCTATGCGTTATCAAAAAAACCGTGGCCAAAGCCACTTTTTGACGTAGTGTATCATATGTCGACCAATCGAAAACAAACAAGAGATAAAATATATTTGGCTTTTACAAAGTTTATGCTAAAACACACCAAAAATCTTTTTGATTTTTCTGAAATGAAACATACAATGCAATACAGAATCAGACTCTATTTTTGATTTTGCGAGAAAGATCACAATGCGAAATCATATCAAGCATAACACATCTAGCACATTTCAATTTCGGTCTAAATCAGCACGCAAGCCAAGATAATCGCAAATACAACATTTATGTTTATTTCAGCACGAACCAATCATATTTATCGTTTTCAGATATGGTTAAGGTAATATTATCATTCACTGATAACTCGGCCTCCACTCTATCAGAAATACCGGAAAATCATCATGTTTATCATATAGAATCAACTTTATTAGAAATATGAGCATCCTTGATGAGTCATGCAAAAATAAAGGAGAACCTCAAATACCTAGCAATCAGGTCGGTCTTGTGGAAACGCAACGAAAGCCCAAGTACTTGAGAAAATAAGAAAGCAAAACAAGTTGAAGTTGTATAATTCGACAACGATCAGGTCGATACTTCCGTATACGCAGAGAAAGTCCGATGAATTATACGAGATGCCAAGAAAAATAAAGCAGAACCTCAAACGAACAACAATTCGGTCGATCTTTCGATACGCAGAGAATGTCCGATCGTTTGAGAAAATAAAGAAAACAAAACAAGTTGAAATCTTTTAAAATGAAAACTTGCATTAATCAGGATATCTCTTATTCTATTTTTTTATAATCATCACACAACATTCATCAAGAAGCAAATAACCAAAGATCATCAGGATAGCTTTATATTTATATCGTACTTGCAAATATCAGATTAGTCATGCACATTCACAGATAATGCAAGTACCTACAGCCTTTAGACTTAATCTATCCACGGCAGACAAACGTATATGCTGATGTACTATCATTTCTTGCTTTTGTAGGATCAATTTCTTAATTTTTCATTTTTTTATATTTTCATAATTTCTCCCATAAAATTCAACAAACTCTATTTTTTGAATTTTGGATTTTCCAAATTTTTCTCACCCTAAAAATACGAACAAAACAAAAACAAAAATAAAAATGATCGATCAACACTTGACACATTTTTGAAAATCATTTTTTTTCAAAGATAGGAACAGTGCAATTTAACTTAAATCAACCATAAGTATCTCACTGCCAGCAATTTGACAATCACTGACAGGTTTTCTTGAAATACCTACATACAGTGGAAAATAATAAGTCTTTTAAACCTCGACCCCCCTCCACAGTTGTGGGTCGACCAGTGTCTTCAACAAAATCACGTTTGGCCGTGGATACAACTTTTGGTCTCCATTCCTGTTTTGGTTTTGGATTTCTGGTAAACCATTATCAACTGATGAAGGCCAATCAAAATTAATACCCAACTTTTATGAATTAAGCTTCTTTTTCCAAGAAAAAATAGTGTTGGGCATTGGTTCACTAAAAATAATGCCATCAAGATCAACATACTTTGTATGTTTGGCATTTGATGATGAATTGTTAGTTTTCGTAGGACAATTATTTGCATAACGACCCTTCTGACGACAAAAATAACAATGCCGGTGACTAGTTAGATTGATTGAACTTGATTTTCCAATCTGATCAGTCGAACATTCATCAGTAACTCTTAGAAACATAGGTTTGGGTTTCTGTGGTTTCTGAAATTTTAGATAACATTTTGGAGAATCATAAAAACCAGAATCATCTCCAAAACTACAAAATTTCTCTTGATGATAAAACCTATAAGATTTAGCTGAATAAAATAAACTGGAACTTTTTCCACCTTTTGGTGTTGCATCAGATATGCATGAGGATTCTTCTGTAGGCACCTTATCATGAGAAGATGTAGGAGACACTACCTTCTTCCAAACTTGAGACTTTAGATCTGATAACACCTTTTGATTCTTCTTCTTCTTAGCTTTGGACAGTTTCTTGTTGTTATTTTTTATTTGAACCTCTTTTTCTGAAAGCCTAATCCACCATTTTTCTGTTTGAAATTATTTTGCATAGAATTTGGTATTTCATGACCTTTTTTGGCAAGTTTTGTAAATTCAGACTTGATTCCTTTCAAATCATTCTTCTTGGAAATTAATGAATCATCTATCACAATCTCTGAAAACTTTCACTTTTCCTGGATTTCCTTCAAACACCTTTTCTTTTTTCAAGAAATATAGATTTTGAATCAAACTTCTGAACTTTGCTTGAATCAAATCTTTCTTCATCCTTTTTCTTTTGAGATTTCAACTTCTTCTTTCCTGACTGAAAATAATTATCTTTTGGATAATCTTGCAGCTTCTGACTTGAAGTTTCATGAGATGAATTCTTCAAAACAACTACTGGAGCAGGAACTCCATGATTATCAATCTCTTTACTAGGTTTTCCATTTCGTTCTAGATGATACAAATAATTCTGAAACACACTTGATGTATTGCAATTTGCAAGTTGTCGTTGCAGATCAACCATTTCAATCTTTATTTCAGATATCCTAGTATTAGCTTCCAGTAACTCCTTCTAAGAAGCAATAAGTTTCTCAGACAATTGATTATACTTATACTTTTGAACATACATTTTCTGACATTCATCAAGCACTTCTTTTGTAACCTTTTTCACTTTCTTTTGAAGATCATCAACATCTACTTTCAAAACTTTATTCTCTCTAACTAACTCAGTCTTTTCAGAAACTAAAGCTTCATTTTCAATTAAAAACCTTTAGCTATTACAGGAAGTTCATCACTTTGTACTTGAAGATAATCAAGTTTTTCCTTTGAATTAACAAATAAAGAATCAAAATCTTCAATAAGTTCTTGTTCTTTGGCTTTAGTTTTATCGCATTCTTCAATCAAAACTGTTGATACGTGGTTCCTGATCGTCATGTGAAGTATCAAATACAAGACAAGATCATGCATGATTGCTGCTGGCCGAACTCCTGGCGAACTCCAGGTTTCGGACAAGTCCGAACTTGTCCGAACTGGTGGTTCGGACCATCGAGATTTAGCATGTATAAATAGGTTGTCTTGTATTTAGTTAAAGAGCTTCTGGGTCATATCTCTTAACTGTGTACTATGTGGTCTCTGTGGTTTAATACAAGTCTATTGTATTTACATCTCGTGTTCATCCTCGTTTAACATTGATTTCATTACGATTAAGTAGACGATCCACCGCTCACGCATTTTCAAGTGGTATCAGAGCTTTTGGTTTGTTCTACTGGTCGGAAATCTCAGTTTTTCGAAATTTTGAGTCATTTTTCATGTGTTACGAAAATGAGTATCATTTTTGAGTTTGTTTGATCTTCTTGAGTGTGATTTTCATCTAAAATCTTCTCCTAGATTGTTTCTATCAAGTTTGCTTGATTTTCTGTCAAAAATTTCATCCAAATCATAGAAATTCGAGGAAATGGTGTCGAGTGAATTAGGTCTCGTTTGAGGTTCGGACAAGCTCGAAATAACCGATCCGAACTTGAAGTTCGGACGGAGTTCGGTTATTTTACAAAGTTTGGTTAACGTTCGGATCACCTTCGGACTAAGTTCGGAGACAGTTCGGCTATTGTTCTGTTCAGGCAGAGTTCGGACTATATTCGGTCAAGATTTGGACAAGTTCGGTCAACTAAGGTTCGAAAGCGGTTCGAACCAAGTTCGGAGTGAACAGTAACTTGTTTTTCAAAATGTCCGATTTTCAAGCGTTCGTGGCTATTCAAAATCCGGTTCAAGCAATGATGCAAACAATGATGAATAATGATAATGAAATTGGAACAAGTCAGAAAATTCCCAAATTACTCAAATTGGAAGATTATCATAGTTGGGTTAAAAGATTCGAAGCATACGTTGACACAAATGACATTGATATGTGGTTGGCGTTTACTGAGCAATATGTTTATCCAAAGGATGAAACTGGTGAACCCATTCTTCAAAGAAAGATGTCATCTGAACAAAAGAAAACTTCTCAAGCTGAGAAGAAAGCTTTGGTACTTTGACGATGTCTTTGCCCAAAGAGTTACTACAACAATTTTCCGGTAACTACACATCAAAGAGTTTGTGGGATGCGTTGGAAAAGAGATGTGAAGGCAATGATCAATATAAGAAGAGTCGTCAGAAAGTTTTAAAGAAGGAATTTGATAGTTTCAAGCATTATCAAAACGAATCAATTCCAAATCTGATTGCAATATTCGCTCACTTATTGAGTGAAATGCGTTTGGTGAGTCTTAGGAAAGAAGAAGCGGATATGAAAGAAAAGATTTTGGAAGCTTTACCTGAGAAATAGGAGAATTATGTGATGATGATTACCCATGATAAAGAATATCCGGGTTTATCTTTCAATGATTTAATTCAAAGAATTCAAGCCAGGGATATGGAGTTGATGGTGAATAAATCACTTCCTGCACAAATTCAGAATCCTGCTGTGTATTTTGGTGATAATGATACTACCATGAATGCTAGAAAATCTAATATTCTTAATTTTGCACCTCCCACATCATTCATTGCAGGTAAATATGAAACTCCTAGTTATTCTACTGGTTGTAATGTTTCTGTTCTGAGTTCTTCAACTCAAAATGCATTATCTGCTCAAACCACCGATGATTATAATGCTTTAATGTCTGTGTTGGTATCTTCATATTTTGGTGTTATCACTGGTGCTGTGAGTAATGCTGAGTTGACAAATGAAGATTATAATCAAATTGATTATGATCATCTGGAAGAAATGGATTTGAACTGGCAGTATGCTATGTTGGTCCGAAGAACAAAGAAATTTTTCAGTAGAACTGGCAAGAAAAGACTGAATCAAGAAGGGAAGATTGGTTTGGACAAATCTAAGGTGAAATGTTTCAAGTGTTCGGTTTATGGTCACTTTGTAAGAGAATGTCCAAGTTCAACTGAAAATAAGCTAAAGTCAGGTCAACATGCTCATATGGTTTTTCATTCATCAAGTGAAAATTCTAAGATTAAAGAAAAAGCTGTTTCTTTTGATGAGAAATTAAATGAGGTGTTTTGGCATCCAAATGAATTTGCCTGGAATGCAGATTCTGAAGCTACAAGGAAACATGCCCCATTTACAATTGCTTTGACTGATCATCATGATGATGATGATAGCATTCTAACTGATTCTGATTCCAATTCGACAATATCAATGATTAAAGAAGTTAAAGTCGAAGAATCAAGATGTCTTGAATGTTTAAGGCTGAGTAACAAGATTGCAAGTTTTGAGGAAAGGTCTAAATTGTCAACTGAAGAGATTGTTGTACTCAAGCAAGAGTTGGATGATTTTCAAAAGAAGTATTATAAATTGGTTCATGTTCATGAAGATGTCTTGAAAGAAAAGACTAAATTGGCTGAAGATTGTGAAAAAGCCAAAGCTGAAGTGCTAGATGTAGCTCAAGATTTTGAGAACCTATTTGAGAAGGGTTATCCGATTCAACAAAAGTATGAAAAGGCTAATGCTCTTATTGTTGAAACTGCTTCGACTGTTGAGAAGCTTCAAAACAAAATTTCTATTCTTCAAGATGAAAATATTCTTTATCGTGACAAGAATGAAGTGTTAACTAAAGATGTTGAGATTTATAAAAAGAAGAGAGAAAGTGTGCTTGAAGAGTTATTTGCTGAATGTGAGATCAGGAAATTACAAGCGTATGAATATGATGATCTCAATGCAAAATTCATCAAGTCACAAAAGGAAGTGCTTGAGGCTCAACAGAAAATTAATGAATTACAGTCTGAAATTTTGGAGTTAAAACGGCAAGTAAAGAATTGCAATTTGTCACCGACATTGCTAAATTTCTTATACAAGCAGGATAAGAGTGAGGAGAATTCTAAGAAATATGATATTCACATGATTCCTCAATCGGTGGATTTGATTTAAGTAACATCTGCTCCGCTTGATCCTAAAGGTGAATTGCATGATTATTCGAAATTTGCTACTCCATCCAAGAGGAAGAACTCAAAGTCTAAGAAGAAAGAAAAGCCTTTGGGTGATGCTCCAAAATTTACCTCAAAGTCTGTTTTTCTGGAGAATGAAAATGTGTTTGATAAGGTTGCTTCAAGTTCTTCGTCTGGCACCAAAGAACAAAAAGTTTTGGTTGAGAAGAACAAGCTGAAAGATATCAAAGCAAAATTCACTAGTGAAGCTAAGGCGAGAGAAGCTTCTGGTTCTTCAAGTTTATCAAAATCTTCAAGTTTAAAACACAAAGGCTTGGGTTATGTGGTGATTGATGCACCTGTTCATGCAAAGAAGCCAGACAAAGCTGAAAGAGTTTCAAAAGTTAAAGTTCAAAAGAAATCACCTCCTAAGAAAGATTCTTCTTCTTCTGGAAGGTCATCATCTTCAATGAGTCCATCTCCTAAGTATGATTCTTCTGATGGTTTCTTTGATACTTTTGCTTCTGAACATTTATCTGATAAATATTTTTTTAGAAAGACTTTGTTATGCATGTCGTCAACTAGGACATCTTGCTGTTGATTGTCCGACGACTGCATATATCCACAACACTGCTGAATATGTGGATCACAAAGGTCGAATTTTTTATGAACCATGGTTTCCAAAGATCAAATCAACTCGTAAGTCGTCATGGTCTAAACCAAGTACGCCGGTTGAATCTGATTCTGGTTTTGATTAAAAATTAAAATCTTTACAAATCTGGAAACCAAATGTTGTTTCCAAGGTCAACAACGAATTTGTGGAAGACACCGGGCGACCCGACGCTGTTGAATCGGGTCAATCCCAGAATGACTAATGTTTTATTTGGTGTCAGAAGGTATTTCAGGAAGACCTTTCGATGATTGAAAAATTTCTGATTGTGAAATATTTGTGATAACTTAATCTGAATTTCAAAATCAATCTGATTTTCAAAAAAATGCTTAACTGAAAGTATTCGTGTTGGTTGATCAATTTCTGATTTGTTTTTTTTTCACTCCGTCTCATCTTGAGGGGGAGTTTGTTTTTGCAAAAATACAAAAATAGTGTGTTGTTTTTGAAATGTTAAAAATGAAATTCTATAAATAGAGTTGTTATTTTTAGGGGGAGAAATTTGAAAAAGACAAAAACATTACAAAAACTTTGAAAAATGAGAAATTGTATCCGACATGAATGGAAAATGATGGTACATTGGCTTACATCGTCTGACTCGTTGATAAAATAGATGAAAAAACCATAAGACCATTTGATCGATGTGTAAGGTAGGCTCGGCAAATCAGAAAGTATTCAAATGTGATCACTAGAATCTGATGATTAACCTAGTGGACAACATCACTCACGATATATCAAGAAAAAGATATGTGAAAAATAAAATGAGAAGTCACTATGTATACATGTGTTCATTTTGCAAAGATTTAAACTTGTTTGATTTTCTTTATTTTGTCAAACGATCGGACTTTCCCTACGTGCTCACAAGGCCGACCTGATCGTTGTTCGTTTGACGTTTTGCTTTATTTTCTTTGGTGTTTCGTATAACACATCGGACTTTCTCTGCGTGTCCATAAGACCGACCTGATTGTTGTTGAGTTATACAATTTCAACTTGTTTTATTTTTTCTTATTTTGTTAAATCCGAGGCCTTATCTGCGTATCGAAAGATCGACCTTAAGGTAGACGATTTAACGCTCTTATTTCTTTTTGCATGGAACACAGTTGACTATATCATGTGTAAAATCATTATGTGATAAATCACAAATGAAATCACAATAATGTGATAAGCAAAGCATATCTGAGTATGTCTGATAGTGTGGGGAACACTAGTCAATGCAAATATAATCAATACCTTAACATATCCAGATGTTATGAGTATGATTCTGCCTAAGTTTAAAGTTGGACAAATTATATCTGCAATCGACATGGCTTATGAATAATCGAAATTGAAGTGTAGTTCAACATGTTATGTTCAATATGATCCCAAGTTGTGATCATTCTTACAAAAGGCAAAAATAGCGTCTGATTCTGTGTTGCATTTACTTTTCATTATCAGAAAATACCAAAAATATTTTAGGTGTGTTTTGATATAAAGTTTCTAAAAGCCAAAAAGATTTTGTTTCTTACCTGTTTTCGATTGATCAACACGAATTACAAAATCATTTTCAAAATAAAAATATCTTAAAGTCTCGAAGAGACGTTTTGCGCCAAGATTATTTATGTTGGCATGTTTCTAAGTGGAAAGAGAATATCACAACTTCAAGTCTTCTAAGATTGTTGATAAAGAGATTACATACAATGCAATATCAAGTATTCAAGATTGAACTCATCATCAAAGAAGAGGAAGAGTTTGATTAAAGATACATGATACAAGTTTTAAGTGAAAAGATGATATTGCACATGCCGAGGGGGAGTTTGTTGATACGTGGTTCCTGATCGTCATGTGAAGTATCAAATACAAGACAAGATCATGCATGATTGCTGCTGGCCCAAATCCTGGCGAACTCCAGGTTCGGACAAGTCCGAACTTGTCTGAACTGGAGGTTCAGACCATCGAGATTTAGCATGTATAAATAGGTTGTTTTGTATTCAGTTAAAGAGCTTCTGGGTCATATCTCTTAACTGTGTACTCTGTGGTCTCTGTGGTTTAATACAAGTCTATTGTATTTACATCTCGTGTTCATCCTCTTTTAACATTGATTTCATTACGATTAAGTAGACGATCCACCGCTCACGCATTTTCAAAAACTTTCTTCTCTTTTAACCACGTCTTGATTTTAACAAATTCAAAAACAGTTTGAGCATGACGCAAACATGTAACCCTTGTGCCTAAACCATGATCTGAGCTGGAAATGTTAAATGAAAAATATTCAAAAATTCTCGAACACAATTTGAGGCGGTACGCCTAGGATTGGGAAATCCCAGGCGGTACGCAACCCGTTTGATAAACGGGTCAGTTTACGGCACCCATCGGATCCCCGCATACCCGAATCTCAAAATCCGGGCGGTACGCCCCAAATATTATATTTTGGGGCGGTACGCTTCGATTCTAGTTTGATAAAAACTAGGATTTTGGCCTTTATAGCCATGTGCACTTGAGAGATCAACTCACTTCCGGCCAGAGCTTCTTCTTGGCTATCCCAGACCTCTGTCACAGCCTCATTCAAGCCTTAGGAGCTTTGTGAAAGGGTGGATCTTCATAGGTAAGTTTTCTAAATCATCATTTTCATATCAAGACTATGTTTACTTGATGTATCTCTCACCCATTGCCCAAATTTCATCAACTCAGTGGTGTGGGCTCGTTTTGGTGGTGACTAAAGAGGGTAGAAGCTGAATTCAAGGATAGTCAAGGTAAAGATATCTTGATTTATGTTTAAGAAAGTTTTGTATGGTTCTTTGTGATCATACTCTCATTATATGATCATGGATCATACATGCAACCCCAAATCTGTCCAAGAGAGCTTGATTGGAGACCTAAGAGAGCAAGGAAATCAGAAAAGTTCGGTGTACAAGAATTCCTTCACAAGGTACAACCCTTTATGCATGCATGTTGATTTTTCTATAATTAGAAACTTTGTAAGTAAAGGTCACATGAATCCAGAAATGGTCAGTGTTTCTATTGAGGGAAGGAGGTCATTTGATCATGGGAATTTCTGCATACAATGATGCCAGCATGAACCGAGGGTTAAAACCATTAAACTTCCCATAAATGGAAAGATCGGGAATTAGGGTTATGGTTTAACTAGGATAAAAGACCACAAAGGAACCACTGGTAACTCCCTAAAGGACATACAACTGACCCCTCAAACAATTCTGGCCCCGAAACGTCAAAATGTAAAAATGGCACTAAAAGACAAAATAGTCGGGCCAGATTGGGGCGTACCACCCAAGTGGGGTGCATGCAGAGCGGTACGCCCTGAAAATTAAGGACAGTAATCAGATTATCAGATTACAGCGTACCGCCCAAAATTAGATTTATCAGCGCGGTACGCCCGAATCTGAAATCAGGAACTCAGATTATCATTTGACGCATACCACCCAGAAATGATTAGTTCCAGGCGGTACGCCTCTGAAGGAAAATGACAAAATAATTGATTAATTCTAAGTCAACCAAAAACTTAGCTTGATTGATCTGGAGATTGTATTTCATGATACTTTGAACCTGAGATTGTTAATGGACTCGTTAGCATTGTATATGACAAATATATACATGATAATTCTGATAGGTTGCTAGAAACCGAAGATAGGATATTCTAGTTGAATCTCGGATTTCCGTCTAGCACACTGTTTCTGACTTCATTGTTGTGAGTCCTCTGACTTCCTTTATTAGTTAACTGTTTGAGATCACATTTCTGTTCTGATGTATCTGTTATAACTGTTTGAGTCAGAATGCCCTATGTGGGTCATTAGAGACTTTCTGGTCATTAAGGTTGAGACCACTAGACATATAAGGGATTATAGTGGCCGATATTGTTGAACGATCCATATTCACCCGGATCCTCTAGTATTAAGTTACTAGGGGGAATATGTACTTATATGTTGAACTTAAAAACTACTCGTAGAGGGCGTACGGCTACGCGCAACGTGCCCGTAGAGTATCTGAGTGTTGACCTTGGGTGCGGCATGATAAATTCATAATCTGTATGTGTTTGAAAACTGTTAATGTGATGATGGTAGTTACGACTCACCAACAACGTATGTTGGTGACTCTGTGATTGACTTATGTTGCAGGTAAGCAAGTGTAGGTGTGGACCTAATCTGAACTTGGAATATTCTGATGGTTGTTGTCACTACGGATAGGGTTCTGTGTAATAAACGAATGATGTTTGTTTCTGAAGACCTGTTATGACTATGTTTCCCTTGTAATAATGTATCTCTTGTTTGTTCAGTCCTGGGTCATATCTGGTGGCTATCGATTCTTAGGTCCTCTAAGAGGTGCTCTGTGCATCCTCAGTCAGAGTCGGCCTAGGGTTTCACTGTGAGGACTGGATGTCCATTTTGTATGCTTGTGTGTTTGTTATTTAGTTGGTGCCTCGGGAACTGATACGGACAGCCGGTCCCACACTCTCCCCCGCACCTGGAAGGGGGCGGCGAAGGGGGGTGTGATAAAACACATCCTTTTGAATTTCTGCTACCAAACCATCACTGACTCTATTTTTTCATTTTTCATTTCTTTTATCAGAATAATATTTTCTTCAGTCAACTCTGCCACCTTCTTCTCTAACTCCTCAATCTCATCTTTGTTACCACTTGTAAAGACCTGGAACGGATCTTACTAGAGGTTTGCTTGATTGTATGAGTGAGAACGAGATGTAAATATGAAGTTTGTTTTTATTGAAATCACCTAGACTCAATTACAAACTCTCAAAGAAGCTCCAAGTGAAACACATTCAGAAACACACACTTAACTCTCAGATCTCAATTTTCGTTATCCTTTGCTGAGCATGAATTCCGAGATAGATGCATATTGTGATATTCACAGGATTGTTTTTAGATTATCCCACAATACTTTTGATTTCCGACAATCCTTGAAATACATAAGTAATTCAGTTGATAATGCCAACTCAACGTACTCATATGCCTTCTTTTCATTTTCAAACTGCTACTTTTCCGTATTTGTAAGATCCCTTCTCCATTTAGGTTCTCCATAAGAATCAGTTGGATAGACATATAAATACTTAATCGAAATCCATAAATCCTTATCCACACCATTAATATATGTTTTAAACCTTGGTGCCCAATGAGAATAATCTTCAAAACTTAACAATTGTGGCACTTCCTGTCCATGACTAGCAACAAAACTTCTGATCTCGTCCATCTTGAAAACTTCACATGTAAAAATGGAGGTCTTAGAAGTGGATTTTGGGGGTCAAAACGGAGGGTACTAGCCGTAAGGTAGTAAAAGTGTAGATCTCTCCGAGACGGTTTTTTGGCTGGTATTAGCTCCCGTAACTCTTAACGGATCTCAAGTTACGTCAGTTTTAGTGAAACAACCCAAAACCCTCGATCTAAGAATTTAATTTTGTAAAACCATGGAGAGATCTTACTACTGCATGATTCGATAATACGAGAATGCACACGATGTAAATAAAGCTTAGCTTTATTGATTTGACTTAGAGAATACACAAAGTCTAGAGAGAGAGAGAACACACTCAGTTACACACACTTAAGAGTATAGAATGACAGGACTGGTTCTAACTCTCTCTAACACGAACTATTTATAGGTGCAAGATATTAACCTGCGTACCATCTGGTACGGACGTACCAATTGGTCCGGCGTACCATTTGGTACGGCCATTAATATGTTGCCACTAAGACTCACAAAGATGCTCTAACCTAGATACAATATACGATACACAAGGTAGCATAGGAATATGCTCTAACAAATTCCCCTTAACATGTAGTGTATCTAGCTATCTATCAATCTAACAAAACATCAGTCTTCAATCTTCAACATCACTGCGTCTGATCTTCAACTTGAAATCTTGTTAGAAATAGAGCTTGCATGGCTGGATCAATCTTGAACAGTCTTTGAACTTCAAGATCCACTTGTGAAAGATATTACTTTCTCCCCCTTTCACCATGCTCGAGTCTTGTTCACACAAAAACCTGCAATTTCAGAAGACAGAAATGCGACTTTGTGATATGTTATTGTAGTGATTAGATTTGCATTGACCAGTGTACCCCACACTATCAGACATACTCAGATATGTATTTTCTTTTATATCACACTTTGTGATTTCATTTGTGATTTATTCACATAATGACTGAATTCATGATATAGTCAAATGTGTTCCATGCAAAAAGAAATAAGAACGTTATATCGTCTACCTTAAGGTCGATCTTTCGATACGCAGATAAGGCATCGGATTTAACAAAAAAAAGAAAATGAAACAAGTTGAAATTGTATAACCCAACAACAATCAGGTCGGTACTCCCGTACACGCAGAGAAAGTCCGATGAGTTATACGAAACACCAAAGAAAATAAAGCAGAACGTCAAACAAACAACAATCAGGTCGGTCTTGTGGACACGCAGAGAAAGTCCGATCGTTTGACAAAATAAAAGAAATTAAACAAGTTTAAATCTTTGCAAAATGAACACATGTATACACAGTGACTTCTCATTTTCTTTTCCACTTGGTCAAGCATTTGTATTTTATGTGTTTATCACATCTGAATACTTTTCTGATTTAATGTCGAGCCTACCAAGCACATCGAGCAATGATCTTATGGTTTTTTCATCTAATTTATTCATGAGCCAGACACATAAGCCAATGTACCATCATTTCCCAATTATGTCGGATCAATTTCTTATTTTTCAATGTTTTTGTATTTTCTGTTTTTCAAATTTTTTGTATTTTCTGTTTTCTCCCCCTTAAAATGAAAACTCTATTGTTGGATTTTCATTTTAACAAAAACACAAAGACGCTATTTTTGGTTTTTCAATTTGCTCCCCCTAAACTACATACGAAATGTAAAAGAAAGAAAATTGACCAATCGATACTGATACCTTTCAATTTTTAGCTGTCAGAAAAACTTTCAATTTTGAAAATATGAAGCATTCAATTTAAGTTAAGCAGGAGACTCCACTATCAGTAACTGCTAGAAGCTTTGAACTTCACAATCACCAACAGGTCTTCTTGAAGAAACCTGCACACTGGTTTTAAATGATTAGTATTTAAATGACCCGAAGCACACAACTTCTGGTCGACCAGTGCCTTCCACAAAATCATTAGCAGCTTTGGTAACCACCTTATGTCACCACTGCATTTTTGTTGTTTCATTTTTAACAGAATCATCATCATGTGATGAACCACCAACACTTGAATCAAATTTGAAAAATTGTGTCATTTTTTATTTTGACTTTGAAGGTGGTGAATTAGTAAAAATTCTGCCTGATTCATCTATAACTGTGGCAGATTTATTAGAAATTGATCTTTTGGCCATTTCAGGACAATCCTTTGCCATGTGCCCCTTTTGGCGACACTGGTAGCACAAACGGTAAGATTGTTGAGAGTGTGGTTTGTCCTGAACTGAAAGACATCTATCATCGGACTCAAAACTATCAGAAATATCATAAAAAATTTGAAATTGGTTAGAATGTACCCATTTCGATGTAGGACTTCGAGATGTGGAATTTGATCCAGAGGATGAAAAATCCTTAACTTTTTGAGCATCTCTAGAAGAACTTGCAGACAAAGCCTTCTTCTGAATCTTTCCTCCAAATCCTTTTTCCATTGTAGCTATAAACACCTGAGCCAAATGATAAATTTGTTCCAAGCTTGTGTCTTTCTTTTCTTTTGGAGCTTTCTTGGGCATATTCTTCTTGTCTTTCTTTTCAAATTTTTGACCTTCACTACCCAAACTAGAACGTTTGTAACCCGGTAGCTTTGACAAATCGACTTGAGAATTTGAAGGACCGGCTTTAGTAGTGTGATTGAATGAAGCTTTAATATCCTTCAACTTGTTAGCTTCAACCAATTTTACAGCAACTTGTGCATCATTCAATTCTTTTTCATCTTTTTCAATCTGTTTCCTAGCAGAAACAACTCCCTCATCAGATATAAACCCACCAGATACAAACTTTGATGTGGATTTATCAACCAAACTCTCCTTTTTTTCCCACTTTCTCCTTTGACTTCTTTGATTTATTCAAATCAGACTTCTCAGTAGCAAACTCAGAATAATCACCAGTTAGTTCAGAAGATGTGACATCAGCCAGAGGATCAGTTTGAACCAATGGAGGTGGTAATTGATTGAATTCTTCACCACCAAACACTCTTTTGAAATTTTCGTCATTGCACAAATAACTGGTGAAAGAGTGTGAATTCTTCAAATTATTTAGTTGACGATTCAAATCCAGAATTTGAACATGTAAATTTGATATCTTTTTCTGAGCGTCACCCAAAGCCTTTTTTGATTCTATCAACTTTTCTGAAACTCTGTTAGACAAATACTTTTCTCTTCTCACTTTATCATGGGCATCAAACATTTCCTGTGTAACTTTTTCCACCTTTCCTTGATAAATCTCTACATTTCTTGTCAACAATTTGTTTTCTTTTGTCAGATCAGTGACTTTATCTTGTAATTTTGACTGGAGAACTTTATAATCATTATTCAAAACCATGAGTTCATCATAAGCTTTCTGAAGTTCAAAATTGGTAACCAAAAGTGATTCCACTCTTGCTTTAGATTTCTTATACAAGGCATCAAAATCTCCAATAGCATCCTTCGCTTCGAACTCCCAGTTTTCAACCTTTGTAACTAACTCAGCATTTTCATTTTGTAACTTCACGATTTGTTCTTTATTAATGCTAACCACCTCATTGAATCTTGCTTTTAGCTCTAAAACCTCTTCTATTAACACCTTCTTTTCTTTTTCCAACATTGCGTTAGCTTTGAAAATTTCATCAGAATCTTCACACTTTCTTTTGTAACCTTCTATCTCTGCTTCTTTCTTCTCATCTTCAACAATCAACCCACTAACTTCAGAATCACTTGTTTCAGATGTACTTGTTTGAGATTCAGAATCACTTGATTTACCTTGCATAGTAGCCATCAATGCATAATTTTATGGAGAATGAACTAAAAATACAGATTCATCCGGAAACTCTGCAGCCCAATCATAACCTTCCTCGGTCACCAGTGCTTTTGCATCTTTATTATGATTATGACTATCTGAAGTGCTTGGTTTAGAAGAAGATTGCTTGCATTCTCGAGCAAAATGTCCTAATTTAGAACATTTGTAACATTTCAATTTAGACTTATCTAAACCCAGTTTGCATCCATGAAGAATAGAACTCTTGCCATGTTTGTTAATAAACCTTCTTCCTTTTTCAACAGTCATAGCAAACTGCCAATCCAAATCTATTTTATTTAGCTGATCATCATCCATCTATTTTAGATCCTCCGAAACCAAACCAGAATTACCAATTTGACTAAATATGGATTCAAACAAAGATGATATGAAAGCAGACAACAAAGCAGCTAAATCTTCGGTTGCTTGAGTAGAAGCAGAGTTGTTGATTGATCCATTAGGAATAGTAAAACTAAAACTCGAAGAATAACCAGTAATTTCAGACTTTCCAGCAAGAAAAGCTGTTGCAGGTGGATTCTTGCTTGAAAAAGAATGTGATTTTGTTTTAGCATGAACAGTAGCAGAATTTTCTCCAAAATATACCTCAGGATTCTGAACAGATGGAGTTGCTGACTTTTTCACAAGTAATTCCATTTCCAGAGCTTGTAATTTGCTTATCAGCTGATTGAATTTCCAACTTGAGTAGTCTGGATCATTAGACAACATCATCACAAAATTCTTCCACTTTTCGGGAAGAGCTTCCAGGAATTTCTCCTTTAATTCATCATTTTCTTTCTTAACACCTACAATGTCAAGTTCATTGATTAAATGTGAAAACCTTGCAATCAAATCTGTGATCTTTTCATTCTCACAAAGCCCAAAATTGTCAAACTCTTTCTTCAAAAATTTCTTTCGAGTGTTTTTGTACTTATCATTACCCTCGAATCTTTCCTTGGGTAATGCCATCGTGAGAAACTATAAGTTTTCTTTTCTCTTGCGAATACCTTCTTTTCTTCAGGCTCAAAATCATTTATCGACTTTGGTAAAGTATTAGCAATCAGTGAATATTCATATTTTTTTTCAATCGGAATCCAACAATCAACATCTTGTGAGTATATGTAAGATTCAAATCTTTTCTTCCAATTATGATAATCTTCCAATCGAAGTAATTTAGGAACTTTCTGGGTTGTTCCAATTTCATTATCATAGTTCATCATGGCTTGCATCGAGGTTTGCATAGCTGAAAACGCTTGAAAATCACTCATCTTGAAGTTAAAAATCGAATGTCAAAACTTTGAACTAGAAAACGGAGGTCTTCCAAGCGGATTTTGGGTGGCAAACCGGGGGATACTAGTCGAGAAGCTAGTAAAAGTATATATCTCGTCGAGACGAACGTTTTGGCTGGTATTAGCTCCCATAACTCTTAACGGTTCTCAAGTTACGTCAGTTTTAGTGAACAACACTTTTCTGCCAGCGTACCAAAACTTCTCAGCGTACCAATCTACGTACCAGACCAAATCAGCAGACCAAACCAACTCAGCGTACCAGATGCGGAACTGATGACTTCAGCATACCAGACCACCCTCAGCGTACCAGTTTGGTACGAAGTAACTGTCAGCGGACCAGTGAATAACCGTCGCGGACCAAACTTGAAGATTGTCTTCCGGACCAAATTTCAACGTACCAGAAACTAATGAATATTGCCTTGCGTACAAGAAGCGTACCAAATACGTACCAGTTGTTCTTCGAGCGTACCAATGACGTACGAAACTGAGATCGACGGACTTTTCAAATTTTCGACTTTTGGGACTGGAATTTGATTCAGTGAGGTGCGAAAACTCACTAGGAACACTCAGAAATCATTTTTGACCTTAGAATCACTCTCTAAAATCCGAAAATTGAAAATTGACCAAATCGCGGCAGTAGAGCAATCAAATGCTCTGATACTACTTGTAAGACCACGGAGAGATCTTACTACTGCATGATTCGATAATAGGAGAATGCACACGATGTAAATAAAGATTTGCTTCAATGATTTCACTTAGAGAATACACAAAGTCTAGAGAGAGAGAACACACTCAGTTACATACACTTAAGAGTAGATAATGACAGAACTGGTTCTAACTCTCTCTAACACGAACTATTTATAGGTGCAACATATTAACCTGCGTACCATCTGGTACGGACATACCAATTGGTCTGGCGTACCATTTGGTACGACCACCAATATGTTGCCACTAAGACTCACAAAGATGCTCTAACCTAGATACAATACACGAGACATAAGGTAGCATAGGAATATTCTCTAACAAATTTTCAAACTAATGCATGAATTGGGCTTGTCACAAAGTGATACGAACTGGTCTGAACTGACACTATAAAAAATTACACGAACTGGTCCGAATTGAATACAAAGTAACAATAAACGAAGTGATCCGAATTGGGTTTTTCCGAAGTGATCTGAAGTGAATCTTATCCGAAGTGATCCGAACCCATACTGAACCAAACTGATCCGAAGTGATACGAAGTGACACTTCGGTTGAGCAAACTGAGGCGAAGTGACACTTTGGGTGACAGTTATTTCTCAACAGATTGTTCTTCACCCGAACTGGAACGAACTGGAGTATGTTTACTCAAATTTTCCCGATTTTTGAAGATTTTGAATGAGATTTGTAGCACTCGGCAAGATTTTAACAACAAGAATGTTTCAGGAATGAATTGGAATCGAATAGCTCAAAAGTTGACTCGTTCTTGAATGAAAAACACATTTTTTATCACAAAAACGAAAACGATCAAAGCAAACGCTATAGAGCAACCTGGATTTGCTCTGATACCACTTGTAAAGACCTAGAACGGATCTTACTAGAGGTTTACTTGATCGTATGAGTGAGAACGAGATGTAAATATAAAGTTTGTTTTTATTGAAATCACTTAGACTCAATTACAAACTCTCAAATAAGCTCCAACTGAAACACTTTCAGAAACACATACTTAACTCTCAGATCTATTGAAAATACAAAGCAAACATGTATTTATACTAAAAAATCCTGCTGGACCCGAACTGACCCGAAGTCACACTTTGGGTGGGTTACGAACTGGTCCGAAGTCACACTTCGTGTCTCACTTCGTTCGAACTCTTGTCTCACTTCGTTCGAACTCGTGTCTCACTTCGTGACACTGATTTATTGCAATTCTCGTCTTGTTCGGATACTTCACATGACGAACCGTATATTCTCTAATAAGAAAAAGTGTTTGAAGGTAATCCGGTACATGTTAAAGTTCCAAAAATTTTGGAGATTGTGCTTGATGATTCTTTGCTGTCTAACAAGAACGATCCAAATTCTATCAAAGATGAATTTTCTCGACTTGCATCACAAGGTCATGAAAAGCTAAATTCTGTAAATGAGAAAGTTCCACAAAAAAAAACTAGTGGTTTAGGCTATGAAATCAAAGAGGTTCCAATGAAAAATGACAACAAGAAGGTGTTCATAGCTAAGCAAAAGAAACAACATAAGGTGTTATCAGAAGCAACCTCAGGTTTGAAAAAAGGTTGTTTCACCTTTATCTGCACATGATAAAGTCTCTACTGAAGATTCTTCATGCAATCTGATGCTACACTAGAAATGTAACAGCCCAGACCCGTCGCACCAAGATATTGTCCGCTTTGGCAGCCGGCATGCCCTCGGACATCCGCCCCTCACGGTTTTAAAACGCGTCTTGGTGGGGGAGGTATCCACACCCTTATAAAGGCATGCTTAGTTCTCCTCCCCACCAATGTGGGATGTTACAATCCTCCCCCCTTAGGGGACCAGCGTCCTCGCTGGCACACTGGCCGACGACCGGCTCTGAAACCATCTGTAACAGCCCAGACCCGTCGCACCAAGATATTGTCCGCTTTGGCAGCCGGCTGCCAAAGCGGACAATATCTTTGTTGCGACGGGTCTGGGCTGTTACAAGAAAGCGGTAAAAGTTCAGGTTCATTTCATTCTGCTAAATCAAACAGGTTTTCTTGTAAAGATAAATTCTTTGGTTATGGAGATGATTCGGTTTTTTTTATGATCCTCCATTTGAAAAATGTTTTCAAAAACCTTCAAAACTAAAGAAAACAAACCTGTAACTCCAATCATTTATGATGATGGATCGGCTAATCAGTTTGGTAATCCAACTACTATTCTGATTACTGATCATCGACGTTGTTATATATGCCATAAAAAGGACATTTTGCTAATACTTTTCCAATGAGTTAACAACTCATCGTCAAATGCCAAAAATACAAAATTTGTTAGGCATAATTTTCAATGAACCACTGCCCCAAAGTAACATTTTCTGTAAAAAGAAATTTGATTCTGAACATTTGGGTAGCAATTCTGATTGTCATTCATCAGCCGAGAATGGTTCATTAGAAAATTCAAAACCGAATATGGAATAGAGACATTGTCACACCCCAATCGACGATGGAATTTACGTCAGGGCATGATGATTGTCCAAATGCTCATGACACAAATTAAAGTCTCAATAATTAATCATTACCAAATTTCAATTCAAGCAGGAGGTTCAAATACATATAGCATAACATAAGGATAAAGTCTTAATTGATTTAACTAGGTCCAAAGCATCCTATATGTAGCATCAATCAAGTATGGATTAAGTTGTGTTTCTTGCAACATGTATAAAAATAGAGAGTGTCAATAGTTGGTGAGTAAACATAAGGTTATAATTACATATAGTATATTGAAAGCGATTCAAATGTCAAATTTAGACTCAAGCATGTATGAATAAACCAATGCATATGTATAATCAAACCTTTGATGACTTGCATCCTTAACCCGAAGGTAAAGTCATGTGCGTCCTTGACTCGAAAGTCAAGTCGTAAGATTGAATAGGTTTCAATCACCCAAATGATAAACCGGTCATATTCAGGTGGGTTGTCAACCAATAGATCTATCATTGTTACCGTAGGATTTGTGTTGTTAGTGATTATACTGCTGAATGATGAATGATGAATAAAACATAATAATTTGACATATAGCATGTAATCACACATAGACATATGATGAAATCGCATGGTTTGTAAAATGAATAAAGAATTAATATTTGAATGTGTAAACTCACAACACGAATTATCATTTCGAATGAATCACCATTCGAATGATAATACGAATTGATCATTTAACACCACAATGGAAATCACCATTTGAATGAATCACCATTCGTATAGTAATGAGAATTGGATATTGAAAGTTATATTTTGTCATAGGATACATGTTAAACCCCAAAATAGTAAAAGAGAGGGGATATGAATACTCACTTGATCATCCGTGTCCTAGATTATATAGACTCACCTTAAGTCTTAGTGATATGAATCAAATGTCTAAGTCACCCACTAAGGCTAGTTTGGTCTTGTTTAAATGAGTTAACCAGTTGACCATTGGTGATATATATTGGTTTTTGGTTTAGTGCATTATTTAGATAATTTGGACAGCTTATGAGCTGTGAATTTAAGTGTGGCTTTAAAATATCAAAATTTATCTAAAAATTATCAAACTTCACATATTTTTAGTTTGTAGTATGCCAAATAACTTTTTTTAGAATGCGTTTTAAGAAAGTGTTAACAGATAGCTCAAAACAGCCTCACAAAACAGAAGGTACAGAAACACGCATCTTTTTTGTAGGGACAGTAGTGAGCTGCTCGGTTTGAATTAGAAGGCAAACTATATACCATTGGAACACTAGCTCGATGAAATTAATCGTGGAGTCTGTGTTTTTTAAATTTTATTTTGAAATGTTTAAGATATGGCGGGTTTAAATTCTAACAACAAATCTGTGATTTTACAGAATTTAAAGTTGAGTAGTTTTCCTTTAAAGGTGATTAACCAACAAGCCTTTTTAAGGGGTGTTCTTAGGTATAAACAAGAACGAATATTTAAGGAATATAAATAAGATGTTTTTATCACAATAAGCAAGCAAGGAGAAGGTAGTGAAGATGACGGTTGAGCTTGTATCAATACTTGAAGCCTCGAAGAGTTCTTGAGTTTTTTCTAAAAGAAAAATGGGTCGACTTTGGGAGGAGATTCTGAGCGATTTAGGAAACCAAAAGATACAGAATTCATGTCGATAATGAACCAATTTGAAAAAGGATTATATAGGGAAAAGAATCAGCTCAAAACGATCTCGTTTGGTATCATTCTCAAATGCCTGCATACGGGAAAACAAGCTCGCACATCAGCGAGCTTCTGGAGTAGTCGTCATTCAAAGATGTCTACAGGGCTGAATTCTTATCAAAATTGAGTGAGGTTAGTTATTATTTTTAGAGGCCTCATAAGGGAAGGTTTCTGGACAAGAATGGATGGATTTGGAAGTGGACCTAACGAATCTGGTAGAATTTATGTGAAGGTGAAGGTGTGAGAAAACTAGTGCATAGCTTGGGTATTTATATATGAAATTTTAGTCCTTGAGAACTTGTTTTAGTCTTTGAGGACTAATTTTAGTCTTTGAGAACTAATTTTAGTCTTTAGTAGATTTAAATTATGCGCGTGGTCTTTTTGTTACCATATAAACGAGAGATAGAGAAATAAAATAAGGAGTTTTAGTTTGCTATGCTTTACTAATTAATGATCATAATTGTACTGAGAATATAACTAACGGAGGTATAGATCATTAATGTTTCAACTTCAACCGGAACGACATCCGGCTTACCTTAGTTTCGCCCGGACCACGCAAGTCCGCTTGAACTTCGGCCGGATCAATGTTTCGTGAGATTAATAATGATATGAGTCACAAATTTATAAAAGAGTGTAATTTTATTAAGCTTAACTTTTATAAACTCTACTATTGTTCCATCATTAATGTATATTTTTAGCGTTATAAAAATAATATCACCGTTGGTCATGTGTTGGGTTGACTCGAGTATGACTATAGCACTGATAATAGAAACGGGTCGGGTTACAAATATGGTAAATAGGTGGATGTCACAGTCTCCCATACTTTAGGGAATTTCATCCCGAAATTCAGTTAGTAAAGACTTAGAAAAAAATAGGATGAAGGCATTCACCGGAAATAAGAATACACTTTTTGAATACTGTTTAAATTATGTGGGTACCGATTTACACCTAACCACACGGCTCAGTTACAAACTGTAATAAGGAATTTGACGTAGATTTTTTTCATAAACAACCAGGGCAAAGTCTCAGTCCGACTCACAATCCAACCTCAAAGCACCATCAGTGTTTATATATAGGGTGTACATCAGCTAACCCACCACATCCTTGATATTCCAAATGTGTACTAGTCGTCTACTGAGAACCACCCATTCCACACAACAAGAGAACAATTTTTTGGTAAATGAATATGAGGTTGCAATAGCGTGTTATAGGTTAAATTACATGAGATAGTTTGACATAGTATGATTGATGGATTATCAACATAGGATGAGTGATGAGAACTGAGAATCACAATCTTAGCTTGACCCAAACTTAAGATTACATAACCATCTGAAGCAAATTGACCCTGAAATGAAAACCACAGTCTCCCCTACTTTAGAAACGAGACCAGGGGAATAGAATCCGAGGGGCGGGTGTAACATGTATACTTTTGTAAATCAAAGTTGATGGCTTGACTCGAAAATCAACATTGTTTCATATGATAAAATGATATTTTTGGATTTTTACCAAGAAAACGCATCAGGTTTAGATGAGATAGATGGGTAGCGACCCACATCCAGTCCACCCACGAGGCACGAGGTCTAGACAAAATCCAATAAAAAAATCCATGCCAATGCCACAAGACCTCATAGCTATGATCCCAAATTCAATCGCCTGCTTAACTAGTATTACACGTGATTGATATAGTTCATATGAGTCTTGGTTAGAAAAATGATATATGTTGAAAGTATGAGATATCATGAAAATCCACAATGGAAAATGATAAAAACATAGAGATATAAAATCACAAGGTCCAATGATAATGATTAAAGGTTGAGATAGTGAAAAACACCAAGGTTTTGATTATGAAAACTCCACATTTCGGAATGGCAGTGATTAAAGTATGAAGTCACATAAATTCAGTCATGATAAATGAATAGTCTAAAACTGAGCGTAGCAAAATCAAAGGGTAAGTAATTAGAGTCAAGTCAAGGTCGGCCGAT
This sequence comes from Deinandra increscens subsp. villosa, assembly GCA_039602395.1. NCBI lineage: Eukaryota > Viridiplantae > Streptophyta > Magnoliopsida > Asterales > Asteraceae > Deinandra > Deinandra increscens. Next base: position 84,755,040 of record JBCNJP010000017.1, on the reverse strand, counting down.
GCCATACGGATCGAACGACATGAATTGAGTCTAATACCATGTATCAGACATCATGAGTCAGATGACATGATTCGATTAGCATGATAAATGCGAATCGGATAATATGATCAAAATAACGGGAATCCAATAACATGGATTTGATAGCATAAATCAAAAATAAATTGAACAAAATCGAACATTAAGTATCAAAAATTGAAAGTCAATTCTATGAATTGAACAAAAATTTGAATTTATGAATTCAGAGAAAATCGAATCCATGGATTGGATAACAAAAGAAAGAATCGAATTCATGATTCGAATACGAAAATACAAAATCCAGATTCATGGATCGAACTTTGACTTCATAACAGTTGAATCCATGAATTAAGCGCAAAGGTTGAATCGACAAAGTCGAGTTCACAAATTAAATAACAGAAGTTGAATTCATGAATCGAATTCTGAATTAACAAAAGTCGAGTTCACAAATTAAATAACGAAAGTTTAATTCATGAATCGAATTCTGAATTAACAAAATTCGATTTCCCAATTTAGATTATGAAAGTTCCCCTAAAGTTTATTGTTTGAATGGAAACTTCACGCAAAATAGAAAGAGAAATTGGATTTAGAGTAATTTCAAATATCGTCGGTGACGGTGATAATGAATTTATCTAGGTAGGGTTTGCAAATACGATTTCCAAGTGTCACGGGAGTGCTTGATCAGCCAGGAGTGAATCCGTCATCAAGCACAACCGTAGGTTTTGAAAAAGGTTAGATATTATAGTGAGCTTGAAATCGATCACGACATATGAGGATAACAAGTTTAGGGGTATCGTCACCACGAATGTGATAAAAGTCAAAATGAAAGTCAGTCTTACAGGAGTAAATGACTCTCGAGGGTTAGGATAAGTAGGTAATTAACACAAAAAAAAATCTTGCATTCCCAACGGTATGTGGCGATAAGGTGACTTTACCATCGGAGTAGCAATAGGTATGGTGTTGATGCAGAAGTCGTTTTGGCGAACTAAAGGAAGACCCGATACGTCTTCAAGAAACACCTCAGGAGAATCCCGAACGACTGGATGTATTTGACTCCTATATCATAATCATGAACTTCCATGACGTTGGCCAAGAAGGCCATGTACTCCTTGCGTAAGTATTAGTGGCCTTTGATACAAGACATGAGCCTAAGACCACTGGCTGGTTTATCGCCATAGACTACCGAGACTTGACTGTCCGAGCAGGGATATGAATTAAGGTAAAAAGTAAGACTTACGGATGGGTTTCGATAAGAAATGAATGCTTAGAGGTGCCATCAACGAATAATGTCGAGGCACATCAGTTGTTGGTTTAGGGGTGAATAAAATAACCTTGAACATGAATGAAAACTTTTGAATTTGTTAGCATGCAGAGTTATTTACTTGTGAAGTCATAAAGTCATAAACTCATACACATGTAATCCCGTAAGCATGTGGACTCGTAAATTCGTAAACTCCTAAATGAGTAAATTTCTAAACATGTATACCTTGAAAGTGCAGATGTAAACTCAACACGTGAAATTAGGGAATGTTCTAAATGGATAACTTAAGATTTTCAAAATGGAGATTCATGTGCATGTGAATTTGTAAACTCGTTAACGTGTAAATTTGTTAACTTGTAAGCATGAAATCCCGTAATCATGCAAACTTTAAACTCATGAAAACATCAACAAGAACTCACCAACATGTAAATGAATTAAAATAATATGAACCATAAATAGATTTTTGGAATGACATACATAAAAGGTTATTGAGTTAAAACTTGTCTGCAAAAAAAAGAAGCATAGTACACCAAACAATGAAATCACGAGGACTAAAAAGGAAATGCGAAAAATCGGATGCTTGAAAACCGAGTGGCTGGATTTAAAAGATAAGTTTAGGCTAAGGGTATCACTTGAGGTCAAGACACGTGTACACGCAACCTGATTGAGTTGATTGCTCGAAGTATCATTTGCAATGGCTAGCCTCAAACACACATCGCAAATCACTATGTTGGGTGTGTCCATTGGGCATTGGTGCAACAGGCTGGGCTATGTCTTAGAACAATTGGGTGTTGGGTTTGGATTGCAGGAGCAACTCAAATTTATGGGTATATTTTATATTGCTGGTATGTCTGGCATCAAATCAATGTTGGGCAAGCATAAAGATGACACAACAAGTCGGGTGGTTTTAGAATGTTGACGAAGGTGAGGAAGTGTATAGATAAAAATGTGCGAGCATCCACAAAAGAGTTTTATGAAATCACGAGACACTAGTTTAAAATAGGATAATGACCAGATAGCACAACTGTGGTATGATGATTGATTGATAGGTATTTGGAAACACGAGGGGGATGTATGGAAAAATCAGGGGTATGTAAAATCATGAAGGTAGCGAATTGATTGCGTAAGTATCTTGATATATAAATCAGAGATAAAAACGTCAAATCATGAAACTCAAGGGGGTATATGAAATGTTAAACTTTGATGAAAACAAATTGTGAATAAGTATCATAAATCATAGTATAACATATGATGCGATACAACACCGGAGGGCCATACAAAATCATAAAATCCAGAATCATAAGGATAACATTGGATGTGATAAAACACATAAAGATTACACATAGAAAATTAGTTGAATAATAGAATGGCCCTCATTTGCCGAGTAGGAAACTACAACCTTGACTGATCAAAGTTATTCTAGTTCATGTGACGTTTGGCATGACATCTTTGGCCTAATAAGTAAGACACTCTCATCAAGAGTTTCCAGATCGGCGTTCGGGTCCCTCGATTTGGGATTTGTACGCAACACCTTTTTAGACAGAAAAACTCGGTTACCGGTGTCCACCCTTCGAGTTACTACATGTTTGAACACTTAGAACTTAAACTTTTGACGAGATTCAAAGATTGAAAATGAATAAATTAACAAAATTTTGGATGTAGCATAAAGTGATAGTGTAGATGTGTATGTCATGAAAATATTAGGGCTTGAAAAGAATATGGTAAGATTAAGTAGCATATATATGGACATAGAGTAATATGTAATAAGCATGCAAGGCATGAGATACTCAAGTTTGGACACCTAAAGCCATAGTCTAGGTCACCATGTTAAATAACCTAATTCTCTATGGCCAAGGCTCTGATACCAATCTGTCAAACCCCAACCGACGGCGGAATTTACATCAGGACATGATGATTGTCCAAATGCTCATAACACTAATTAAAGTCTCAATAATTAATCATTAACAAATTTCAATTCAAATAGGAGGTTCAAATACATATAACATAGCATAAGGATAAAGTCTTAATTGATTTAACCAGGTCCAAAGCATCCTATATGTAGCATCAATCAAGTATGGCTTAAGCTGTGTTTCCTGTAACATGTATAAAAATAGAGAGTGTCAGCTAAAAATAGTTGGTGAGTAAACATAGGGTTATAATTATATAAAGTATATTGAAAGCGATTAAAATTTCAAATGTAGACTCAAGCATGTATGAATAAACCAATGCATATGTATAATCAAATATTTGAGGACTTGCGTCCTTAACCCGAAGGTTAAGTCGTGAGCATCCTTAACTTGAAAGTTATGTTGTGTGCGTCCTTGACTCGAAAGTCAAGTCGTAAGATTGAATAGGTTTCAATCACCCAAATGAAAAACCGGTCAAATTTAGGTGGGTTGTCAACCAATAGATCTATCATTGTTACCGTAGACTTTGTATTGTTAATAATTATACTATTGAATGATGAATAAAACATAATAATTGACATATAGCATGTAATCAGACATAGACATATGATGAAATCGCATGGTTTGTAAAATGAATAAAGAATTAATATTTGAATGTGTAAACTCACAACACGAATTATCATTTCGAATGATAAAACGAATTAATCATTTAATACCACAAAGGAAATCACCATTTGAATGAATCACCATTCGTATGATAATGAGAATTGGATATTGAAAGTTATATTTTGTCATAGGATACATATTAAACCCCAAAATAGTAAAAGAGATGGGATATGAATACTCACTTGATCATCCGTGTCCTAGATTATATAGAGTCACCTTAAGTCTTAGTGATATGAATCAAATGTCTAAGTCACCCACTAAGGCTAGTTTGGTCTTGTTTAAATGAGTTAACCTATTGACCATTGGTGATATATATTGGTTTTTGGTTTAGTGCATTATTTAGATAATTTAGACAGCTTATGAGCTGTGAATTTAAGTGTGGCTTTAAAATATCAAACTTTATCTAAAAATTATCAAACTTCACAGATTTTTAGTTTGTAGTATGCCAAATAACTTTTGTTTAGAATGTGTTTTAAGAAAGTGTTAAGAGATAGCTCAAAACAGCCTCACAAAACAGAAGGTATAGAAACACGCACCTTTTTTTGTAGGGACAGTTGTGAGCTACTCGGTTTGAATTAGAAGGCAAACTATATACCATTGGAACGCTAGCTCAACGAAATTAATCGTGGAGTCTGAGTTTTTTAAATTTGATTTTGAAATGTTCAAGATATGGCGTGTTTAAATTCTAACAACGAATCTGTGATTTTACAGAATTTAAAGTTGAGTAGTTTTCCTTTAAAGGTGATTAACGAACAAGCCTTTTTAAGGGGTGTTCTTAGGTATAAACAAGAACGAGTATTTAAGGAATATAAATAAGATGGTTTTCTCAAAGTAAGCAAGCAAGGAGAAGGTAGTGAAGATGACGGTTGAGCTTGGATGAATACTTGAAGCCTTGAAGAGTTCTTGAGTTTTTTCTGACAGAAAACTGGGTCGATTTTGGGAGGAGATTCTGAGCGATTTAGGAACCAAATGATACCGAATTTAAATCTAAAATGAAGTACTTTGAAAAAGGAAGAGATAGGGAAAAGAATCAGCTCAAACCGATCTCGTTTGGTACCTCAAATGTGCTATGAAAAAGGAAGAGATAGGGAAAAGAATCAATAGTAAAAGTGTAGATCTCTCCGAGACGGTTTTTTGGCTGGTATTAGCTCCCATAACTCTTAACGGATCTCAATTTACGTCAGTTTTAGTGAAACAACCCAAAACCCTCGATCTAAGAATTTGATTTTCAAACAAATGCATGAACTGGGCTTGACACAAAGTGATACGAACTGGCCCGAACTGGCCCGAACTAGTCCGAACTGACACTATACAAAATCACACCAACTGGTCCGTATTGAATACAAAGTAGCAATAAACGAAGTGATCCGAACTGGGTTTTTCCGAAGTGATCCGAACTGAATCTTATCCGAAGTGATCTGAACCCATACTGAACCAAAGTGATCCGAAGTGTTACGAAGTGACACTTCGGTTGAGCAAACTGAGGCGAAGTGACACTTTGGGTGACAGTTACTTCTCAACAGATTGTTCTTCAACCGAACTGGAACGAACTGGAGTATTTTTACTCAACTTTTCATGATTTTTGAAGATTTTGAATGAGATTTGTAGCACTCAGCAAGATTTTTAACAACAAGAATGTTTTAGGAATGAATTGGACTTGAAAAGCTCAAAAGTTGACTCGTTCTTTAATGAAAAACACACTTTTTTATTACAAAAACGAAAACGATCAAAGCAAACGCTATAGAGCAACCTGGATTTGCTCTGATACCACTTGTTAAGACCAGGAACGGATCTTACTAGAGATTTACTTGATAGTATGAGTGAGAACGAGATGTAAATATAAAGTTTGTTTTTATTGAAATCACTTAGACTCAATTACAAACTCTCAATGAAGCTCCAACTAAAACACATTCAGAAACACATACTTAACTCTCAGATCTATTGGAAATACAAAGCAAACATGTCTTTATACTAAGAAATCCTGCTGGACCCGAACTGACCCGAAGTCACACTTTGGGTGGGTCACGAACTGGTCCGAAGTCACACTTCGTGTCTCACTACGTTCTAACTCGTTTCTCACTTCGTGACACTGATTTATTGCAATTCTCGTCTTGTTCAGATACTTCATATGACGAACCGTATATGCTCTAATAAGAAAAAGTGTTTGAAGGTAATCTGGGACATGTTAAAGTTCCAAAAATTTTGGAGATTGTGCTTGATGATTCTTTGCTGTCTAACAAGAATGATCTAAATTCTATCAAAGATGAATTTTCTCGACTTGCATCACAATGTCATGAAAAGCTAAATTCTGTAAATGAGAAAGTTCCACAAAAAACTAGTGGTTTAGGCTATGAAATCAAAGAGGTTCCAATGAAAAATGACAACAAGAAGGTGTTCACATCTAAGCAAAAGAAACAACATAAGGTGTTATCAGAAGCAGCCTCAGGTTTGGAAAAAAGGTTGTTTCACCTTTATCTGCACATGATAAAGTCTCTACTGAAGATTAATCATGCAATCTGATGCTACACTAGAAAGCGGTAAAAGTTCAGGTTCATTTCATTCTGCTAAATCAAACAGGTTTTCTCATAAAGATAAATTCTTTGGTTATGGAGATGATTCAGGTTTTTTTTATGATCCTCCATTTGAAAAATGTTTTCAAAAACCTTCAAAACTAAAGAAAACAAACCTGTAACTCCAATCCTTTATGATGATGGATCGGCTGATCAGTTTGGTAATCCAACTACTATTCTGATTACTGATCATCGACGTTGTTATATTTGCCGTAAAAAAAGACATTTTGCTAATACTTTTCCATTGAATGTTAACAACTCATCGTCAAATGTCAAAAATACAAAATTTGTTAGGCATAATTTTCAATGAACCACTGCCCCATAGTAACATTTTCTGTAAAAAGAAATTTGATTCTGAACATTTGGGTAGCAATTCTGATTGTCATTCATCAGCCGAGAATGGTTCATTAGAAAATTTAAAACCGAATATGGAATAGAGACATTGTCACACCCCAATCGACGACGGAATTTACGTCAGGGCATGATGATTGTCCAAATGCTCATGACACAAATTAAAGTCTCAATAATTAATCATTACCAAATTTCAATTCAAGCAGGAGGTTCAAATACATATCGCATAACATAAGGATAAAGTCTTAATGGATTTAACTAGGTCCAAAGCATCCTATATGTAGCATCAATCAAGTATGGATTAAGCTGCGTTTCCTGCAACATGTATAAAAATAGAGAGTGTCAACAGTTGGTGAGTAAACATAAGGTTATAGTGACGTATAGTACATTGAAAGGATTCAAATGTCAAATGTAGACTCAAGCATATATGAATAAACCAATGCATATGTATAATCAAACCTTTGATGACTTGCGTCCTTAACCCGAAGGTTAAGTCGTGTGCGTCCTTGACTCGAAAGTCAAGTCGTAAGATTTAATAGGTTTCAATCACCCAAATGACAAACCGGTCAAATTCAGGTGGGTTGTCAACCAATAGATTTATCATTGTTACCGTAGGATTTGTGTTGTTAGTGATTATACTGCTGAATGATGAATGATGAATGATGAATGATGAATAAAACATAATAATTTGACATATAGCATGTAATCACACATAGACATATGATGAAATCGCATGGTTTGTAAAATGAATAAAGAATTAATATTTGAATGTGTAAACTCACAACACGAATTATCATTTCGAATGAATCACCATTCGAATGATAACACGAATTGATCATTTAATACCACAATGGAAATCACCATTTGAATGAATCACCATTCGTATGATAATGAGAAATGGATATTGAAAGTTATATTTTGTCATAGGATACATGTTAAACCCCAAAATAGTAAAAGAGAGGGGATATGAATACTCACTTGATCATCCGTGTCCTAGCTTATATAGAGTCACCTTAAGTCTTAGTGATATGAATCAGCAAATGTCTAAGTCACCCACTAAGACTAGTTTGGTCTTGTTTAAATGAGTTAACAACCCGTTGACCATTGGTGATATATATATTGGTTTTTGGTTTAGTGCATTCTTTAGATAATTTGGACAGCTTATGAGCTGTAAGTTTAAGTGAGGCTTTAAAATATCAAACTCTATCTAAAAATTATCAAACTTCACATATTGTTAGTTTGTAGTATGCCAAATAACCATTTTTAGAATGCGTTTTAAGAAAGTGTTAAGAGATAGCTCAAAACAGCCTCACAAAACAGAAGGTACAAAAACATGCACCTTTTTTGTAGGGGCAGTAGTGAGCTTCTCAGTTTGAATTAGAAGGAAAACTATATACCATTGGAACGCTAGCTCGACGAACTTAATCTTTGAGTCTGAGTTTTTAAAATTTGAGTTGGAAATGTTCAAGATATGGCGGGTTTAAATTCTAACAACGAATCTGTGATTTTACAGAATTTAAAGTTGAGTAGCTTTCCTTGTAAAAGTGATTAACCAACAAGCCTTTTTAAGGGGTGTTTCTTAGGTATAAACAATACTGAGTATTTAAGGAATATAAATAATATGGTTTTCTCAAAGTAAGCAAGCAAGGAGAAGGTAGTGAAGATGACGGTTGAGCTTGGATGAATACTTGAAGCCTTGAAGAGTTCTTGAGTTTTTTCTGACAGAAAACTGGGTCGATTTTGGGAGGAGATTCTGAGCGATTTAGGAAACCAAATGATACAGAATTCAAATCTAAAATGAAGTTCTTTGAAAAAGGAGGAGATAGGGAAAAGAATTAGCTCAAACCGATCTCGTTTGGTACCTCAAATGTGCTACGGAAAACAAGGTCGCACAGCAGCGAGCTTCTGGAGCAGTCGCGTTCAAAGCTGTCTAGAGGGCTAAGTTCTTATCGAAATTGAGTGAGGTCAGTTGGCATTTTTAGAGGACTCATAAGGGAAGATTTCTGGACAAGAATGGATGGATTTGGACGAAGTATGAAAGAGATATGGTTTATAGAATTGGACCTAATGAATCTTGTAGAATTTATGTGAAGGTGAAGGTGTGAGAAAACTAGTTTATTTCTTGGGTATTTATATATGAAATTTTAGTCCTTGAGAACTAATTTTAGTCTTTAAAAGCTAATTTTAGTCTTTAAGAACTAAGTTTAGGCTTTGAGAACTAATTTTAGTCTTTGAGAACTAATTTTAGTCTTTGAGAACTAATTTTAGTATTTGAGAACTAATTTTAGTCTTTGATAGATTTAAATAGTGCGTGTGGTCTTTTTGTTACCATATAAACGAGAGATAGAGAAATAAAATAAGGAGTTTCAATTTGCCATGCTTTACTAACAAATGATTATAATTGTAGTGAGATTATAACTAACGGAGGTATAGATCGTTAATGTTTCAACTTCAACGTGAAACGAAGTCCGCCTGAACCATTCCACTTGGACTTCAGCCGGTACGACATCCGACTGACCTCGGTTTCGCCCGGACCACGCAGGTCCATTTGAACTTCGGCCGGATCAATGTTCCCTGAGAATAATAATGATATGAGTAACAAATTATAAAAGAGTGTAATGTTATAAAGCTTAACTTTTATAAACTCTACTATTGTTCCATCATTAATGTATATTTTTAGAGTTACAAATATGGTAAATAGGTGGATGTCACAGACCTAAGGTTGTCTTTACAGCCAACAATAACTTTGTTGAAGACAATGGACGACCCATCGCTGTGGATGAGGGTCGGGTTTTATAAATTTATTGTTTTCCAGTGTTTGCAGGTATTTTAAGAAGACCTCTTAGTAAATGAAAGGTTACTGACAGTGAAATACTCGTGGTTGATTTAAGTTAAATTGGATTGTTCTTATCTTTGAAAAAACGATTTTCAAAAAACAACATTCACAAAAAGGTATCAAGTATTGATCGATCTTTTTCTTTCGTTCATATTTTTAGGGTTTATTGGATTTTATTATCCAAGTTATTAACAATTTGCTAATATTAATCCCAATTTCAAAAAATAGGCCATATAAATCACAATTATTAAGGTGTTGGATTTCATTGGACCCCCTTTACATTTTTCTTAACTCCGTTTGGGATTTTACTTAAAAAATTCTAAAGGCGGTCCAATGAAATCCAACACCTTAATAATTAGAATTAATATGGTCAATTTTTAAAATTGGGATTAATATTATCCAATTGGTAATAACTTGGACTAATAAAATCCAATAGAATTTGTTGAATTTTATGGGCAGAAATTAGCAATTGAAAATTTTAAAAAAATGGAAAATTTTAAAAAATTAGGAAATTGATTCGACAAAGTAAGAAATGATAATACATCAGCAGATACGTTTATTTTCCATGGATAGATTAAGTCTAAAGGTTGTAGGTACTTGTATAATTTGTGAATGTGCATGACTAATCTAATATCTGCAAGTAAGATATAAAAATAAAGCTTGCCTGATGATTTTGGTTATTTGCTTCTTGATGAATGTTGTGTAATGATTCTGTAAAAAATTGAATAAAAGATATCCTGATGAATGATGTTTTCATTTTGAAAGATTTCAAATTTTTTTACTTTCTTTAACATATGACCAAATGACTAGACTATCCATGCGTATCGAAAAGCGACATGCTAGGGAGTCATTTGGGTTTTCATTCTGAATTTGAACTCTCACTGTGTAGTCACAAGGTCGACCTGAGAGTGAAAGTCTTGAACACTTCGATTTCTTTGTTATCTCAAATACATGGGCTTTCTCAGCGTGTCCACAAGACTGACCTGATTGCTAAGTGTTTAAGTTTCTACAATTTTTTTTGCATGACTCATCAAGGATGACTAAATCTCTAATAACATTGCTTTTATATGATAAAAATGATGATTTTCCAGTATATATGATAGAGTGGAGACTGAGTTATCAGTGCATGATAATATTACCTTAAACGTATCTGAAAACGATAAAAATGAATGGTTTATGCTAAAATAAACATAAATGTTGTATATGCGGTTATCTTGGCTTGCATGCTGATTAAGGCCGAAAATGAAATGTTCTAGATGCGTTATGAGTCATATGATCTTGCTTCATGATCTTTCTCGCAAAACCAAAAATAGAATTTGATTCAGTATTGCCTTTTATGTTTTCGATTTTTAGAAAATCTAAAAAGATTTTAAGTGTGTTTTGATGTAAACTTCAGAAAATACAAAACAAAATATGGTGTGTTTAAGCATAAACTTTATGAAAGAAAAATATATATATTTCTTATTTGCTTTCGATCGATTGACACAAGATACTGAAAAAGTTTCAAATTGAGTTTCATACCATCTTGGATCTCCGAAGGAGATTTTTGCCTAAGATTAACTTATGTTGGCTTGAAAATAGAACTGCGTTCTGTCTTCTGAAATTCACTACGTCAAAAATACCCTTTGGCCACAGAAAAAAACGTGGCCATATCCCTTTGGCCACGTTTTTTTGTCATTTCAATCGAGATCAAAGGTCTCGTGAACAAATGTATGATACGGCCACGTTGGAATATTAGTGGCCAAAGGGTGGCAACGGCCAAGTTAAAATATAAAAATTGTGGCCTTTGGTATTATATGGTCACATATATTTGTGGTTTACCACATATATTTGGAAAAAAAATGGCCAAAGGTTTGTTGAAATCAGATATTGTGTCCCAATACGCGTGGCCATAGGGTGGCAACGGACACGTTCAAATATAAAAAGTGTGGCCATTTGGTATTATATGGTCATGTATATTTGTGTTTTAGCCACATATATTTGGAAAAATAAAAAGTGGCCAAAGGGTTGTTGAAATCATATATTTTGTCCCAGTACGCGTGGCCAAAGGGTGGCAACGACCACTTTAAAGTATAAAAACTGTGGCCTTTGGTATTATATGGTCACATATATTTTTGTTTTAGCCACATATATTTGGTGGGGGGGGGGGGAAGTGGCCAAAGGGTAGTTGAAATCAGATATTTTGTCCCAATACGCGTGGCTAAAGAGTGGCAAAGGCCACGTTAATAGAACAAAAGTGTGGTCTTTGGTATTATATATATGGTCACATATATTTTCTTAATTACAATTAATTTTTAACATGTAAATAGTTAGGTATATATATAGCAATTAAACATACTATTTGCTCTGCTAGGCCCTTCATCACAGGCGTCTTGTATTTCCTCTCTTTGTTTACCCTTGCTTTCCTCCACATAAGAGCTCGTTCGAGGTCCTCATTTGCTTCAATCTCTATGTTTTGTACCTTGTATTATAATAATATATATCAGACTTGAAACATACATTGCAGGTTCTTAACCATGACTGGTCGGATGTAACACTCTTAATTAGCTTATTACCATTTTTTCTTTCAGAAAGGCATATCCTCCACGGCCCATGGTATGATCATAAGTATATTGTGCTCGAACCTGTTTTGCACTGGTTGACACAGCCTTTACAACATAAGAGTAGGATATATAAGTATAATCTCATTAATTATAACACTTAGTTTAATTAATGAAAGTTGCAGTTTGAATTGAATAAAAACCTGGAATTCTTCAGATTTTGTATATTGTACAAATTTGTCCCAATCTTCTTTTTTCCACAATACCGAAATACGGCTTTGGAACTTTCGCAAGCACCTTTGGTTTCTCCAGGTTGGGAAGAATGTATTTTTTTCACGCAATTTTCTTCTAAAACCCCTTAGCAACCCACCAAGCATTACCATAATAGTATCCTTTTGATAGTTATTAACCTCAAAATATTGCTAAAAAAAATAACATTGATTTTTTAATCACATGGAATTCAATAACAAACTTAATGTGAGAAAATATTTAATATGTTTCATAACCTGAATCAAAGCCCATATCGTCTTCTTGCTGTCTGTTCGCACCTTCTTCCAATCTGGATACTTCAATCCAACCTCTGCCCTTACAATATCTCCTTTAAAACTTGAAAATTTTGGTCTATGTATTAGAGCATATTCTTGTGCTACAGTTAGTCTCATGTATTGTATCTAGATCAGAGCGTATTTGTGAGTCTTAGGGGCAGCGTACCAAGCTCCATACCAATGGTATGCTGACCAACATACCAATGGTATGTTGGATGGTACGCTGGTTAGTGAGTGTTACCTATAAATAGGTTGACTCTTGTAAAGAGAGGAGCGGGTCATTCTGAGTCTTCACTAAGTGTGTGTTTCTGTGTGTGTTCTAGAAGAGAGAGAGCTTTGTTCTTGTAATCTTCAAGTGATCAATAAGAATTAAGATTATTTACCTTCTCGTTTCACTAGATTGATTAAATCATTCAGTAGTAAGATCATTCCGTGTCCTTATAAGTGGTATCAGAGCAATCCAGGTTGCTCTGCTGCTGTGTTTTGATCATTTTTGGATTTCTAGTGAGATAAAGTTTGGGTTTCATTGGTTTTTCATCAATTTTCTTCAATTCCTAGTGATTCTGATGTCAAACTTGATTTCAAAACATTCCTAGTGTGTTTTCGTTGCCTACTGCTGCAAATTACAGTTCGAAACGTCCAAATTCTCAAAAATTAGTCAAAAATGTGTTGGTACGCAAGTTGAATGTCGTGGTACGTTGGATGAACAACTGCTGGCACGCTGACTGGTACGTTACTGGTACGCAAGGCAATCTTCAACAGTGGTACGGAGCGGTTACAACATACCATTTGGTCCGCTAACTAGTACGCAAAGCAATCTTCAACGGTGGTACGCTACTGTTCACTGGTACGCCGAGTAGTTTGGTACGCTGAGATTGTGGTACGTTAAGTTTTTGGTACGGTCAAAGCTTTGGTATAGTGGTCAAAGATTTGGCACGCTGAGAGTGATAACGTAACTTGTGTTCTGTTAAGAGTTATAGGAGCTAACACCAGCCAAAACGACCGTCTTGACGAGATCTACACTTTTACTCGCCTAATGGCTAGTACTCTCCGGTTTGACCCCCAAAATCCATCTCTAAGACCTTCATTTTTGCATCCGAAGTTTTTGATACTGAAAGTTTATCACAAGATGTCTCATTTTCAAGCGTTCACGGTTATGCAAAACATGATGCAAGCTATGATTAACTTTGATAACGAAATTGGAATAAGCCAGAAAGTTCCCCAGTTGTTGAAATTGCATTATCACAAATTGGAAACAAAGATTTTATGCTTACATTAGCAAAAATGATATCGATTTATGGATTTCAATTCGAAAGCTTTACATGCATGCAACTGATCAAGGAGATTATAAAGAATTCACAATTTTGATGCTGCTGAAAGAGAAAGTTATGAGCTTGAACAAAAAGTGTATTGTTATCTTACGATGGCTTTACCTATTGAATTGTTGCATCAGTTTAGTACTTGCAAAAAGTCAAAATAGTTATGGGATGCTTTGCCTACAAGATGCGAAAGCAATGATCAATACAAAAAGAGTAGACGAAAAGTGCTGAATAAAGAATTTGAAAATTTTTAACACTATGCTAAAGAAAACATCACTGCTCTTTTATCCCGATTTTCACATCTGATTAGTGAAATGAAAGTGGTTAACATTGAGAAGACTGAGGAGGAATTGAAAGAGAAACTGATGGAAACATTACCAGAGAAATTGGAGAATTATGTGTTGTTGCTTACTCATGACAAAGAGTATTCTACATTATCATTTCATGATTTGATAGGAAAGCTTCATGCTAGAGAAATGGAAATGGTGACTTCACATAAATCAACTGCTCAACTGAAAGTCCTGAGTAGTATCATGGTCAAAATTCTGTAAGTATCAATGCAAAATCTAAATCATTTGGTTTTGATTCATCAAATCCAGTTCCAACAGCATTTGTTGCTAGCCATGGATCAGGAAATTCTGAAAACTCATCAAGAGGGTGTAATTTCACTATTCCAAATCATTCAAGTTAGACTTTATTTTCTGCAAAAATACCTGATGAACATTTGGCATTGATTTCAGCTTTATTGTCTTCATACTATGGGTTGTTGAATGGTGGTTTGCAAACAACTAATCTAATTGAATAAGATTTTGATCAGATCGATCCAGATAATCTTGAACAAATGGATATCAATTGGTAACTTGTTATGCTAGCCCAAAGAGCTAAACGGTTCAGGAAGAAAACAAGATTTAAAAGTTTAAATCCAGATGGTAAAGTTGGATTAGACAAATCAAAAGTAAAATGTTTCAAATGTTTCAATTTAGGATATTTTGCTCGTGAATGTTCAAAGTCCAATGCTTCTTCATCAAAGTCTTCAACAAATAATTCAGAGTCAAAGGCATTAGTTTCACAATTTGGTCAAGGATATGACTGGTCGAAAGATTTGGAAACTCCTATTGCTTTTACTGTAATTCATGATAATCAAGCAGATTCATTTAATGCTGGGCTAGTAGAACTTGAATATCTTCATGGTCAGCTGTTAGAGCATATTCCTATGCTTCATTGTGTCTCGTGTATTGTATCTAGGTTAGAGCATCTTTATGAGTCTTAGTGGTAACATGCTGAGGTGGCCGGACCAAATGGTCCGCAGGACATTTGGTACGGGCGTGCCATTTGGTACGCTAGTGGTCCGCCAGTTAGTATGTTAACACTATAAATAATTTGTGTTAGAGAGAGTCAACTAGTTCTGTCATTCTACATCTACTAAGTGTGTGTAAGTGAGTGTGTAACTCTCTCTCTCTCTAGACTTTGTGTAATCTCTTAGTGAAATCAATAAAGCCAAGCTTTATTTACATTGTTTGTGTTCTCGATTATCGAATCATGCAGTATTAAGATCGTTCAGTGGTTTTACATCAGCATGCATTTGTGGTTGACCAGAGGGATTCTGAATCTGAAACGAGTGGATCTGAAACTAGTGGTTATGAATCAGTTTGTGAATTTTGTTCATAAAAGGATAAAAGATTTCAAAGTTTGGTAAAGGAGAGGAATTATTGATTGCTGATTATGAAAGGAAGATAGAAGAATGGGGTAATGAACAGAAAAGGTTGGAAGGTTCAATTCAAGAATTGTTATCTCAAAAAGAAAAGTTTTCAGAGTTTCAAGCAGAAGTTGTTGAAAAAGAGTTAAAGTTTCAATGTGTTGAAAAGGATTTTGATGAAAAATTTACATAATTATCTAAGGAAAATGCAGATTAGTCAAGGAAGTTGAAAAATGGAAGGCTGAAGCTGAGGATGCTGCCAATGATTTCAATAATTTGTTTGAAAAGTCAAAGGTTAAGCTTGATTTGCTCAATAAGAATTCTAATGAAGAAGTCGCTTAAATTGCTTAATTTCAGGTTGATATGGAAAAATTGCTAGATGAATGGGATTTAGCTAGGGTGAATGAATTGCAAAAATGCGAATCTTGTTATTCAAAAGAGAAATGAAGATAAGTTAAAGAAAGAGTTATTTGCAGAGCTTGATAATTTGAGATTGCAAAAATATGAAACGCATAAAGTTACTAAGAGATTGATTGCAACAGAGAAAGAACTCGCTCAAGCTCAACAACATATTTCCGATTTGAAGATTCAAGTAATTGATGCAAATCGTCTGTTGAACAATGTCACCAATTCGCAATCTTTCACAAGCTTTCTAGCAAATGATAAAATTTTAAGAAGATATTTGATAAGACAGTTTCATCTCCTGCAAATATCAAAGAAGCTGTCAACATTGTCAAAGAAACAGTTGAAGAATGTGACTACTCAAAGTTTCCTGACTGTAAATCTGAAGAAAACAAGAAAATGAAGAATAAAAAGAATGGAAGAAAGCTGAACAGAAATCAGAAATTCCTAAGGTTTCAAAGTGTGTGTCTGGGTCTTTATCCACTGAAGAAGATAAATCAACTAGTTCAACTGAGAAGATTCGTTCTCACACTCACATTGATGAGACAATCTTCTATGCTAAAAAAGATGTCAACAAGGTCAAAGCAGAATTTTCTCGTCTTGCAAAGAACGGGCATAAATCATATGGTTCAGAAGAGAAAGTATCTGGAAAACATGCAGGGTTGGTTTTAAGAAGAAAGTTACTCATATTGGTACTTCTCAAGATCAAAAGCAACAGAATTTGAAGAAGATTAAGGATGTCTTCAAAGCTGAAAAAGTTCTACACTACCTCAAAAAGTGGCTTTGGCCACCATTTTTTTTTTGAACGCATAGCCACGGTTACTCTTTTGAAAAAACGTAACCAAAGGTAAGAAACACTAGTTTTAGCCACACATATTTTGTACCTGTGGCCAAATATATAGCCTGTGGACCCTTTTAGCCACGTATTTTTTTTTGTTTATGTGACAACAACAATCAGGTGCAGTGGCTTTAGCCACTGTTTTACAAAAACATGTGGCACTTATTTGTCACACTTAAAAAAGAGTGGCAAAATGCACCAAACGGCCACGGAATTTTTATGATGTTTTATTCGTGTGACCAAAAAGGAATGTATGGCCACGCTTAAATAATGTTGTGCGACGGAATAGTAGATTTGTTTACTTAGTAAATTGAAATATAACAAAACTATTAAGTATGTATTATTCGTGGCTAAATGTGAGCAATGACCACTGTTTTTACTTTGTTATGTGGCTAAAAGCTAGTACATATGGCCACTGTTATTAGGTTGTGTGACTAAATAGTAGGTTGTGAGTGACACAAATCTATTACCTATGGCCACATATATTAACTATGACTAAATGGTAGGTTGTGAGTGACAAAAATCTATTTTATGGTCACAGTAAAATATTAAATGCGTGGCGAAAGTAGACAAAAATGTATTACCTATGGCCACATATATTAATTAACTGTGACTAAATAGTAGCCAAATTTAATTAGTTATTTGTGGTGACGGCGGATATATATCATTAATAGAGGTCAAATCTTTATCTACCATCTCGAGTTTCTGATATAAATCCTATAATTAATTAATTAATTAATTGTCGATCATCACCATATACGCCGTTATCAGCTCTCTCAGCTCTCTATTTTTTTGGTTTATCACCACTCTCTGAAAATATGGCATTTGCGTCCTCTGAATGTGGAAGATAGCCCCAAATACGGTAAGTAATCATTTAAATGACTGAAATTCAAATGCGTTAATGTGGAATTCGCATCTCTGATTTTGTTATTTTTCTTGAACAGGGGAAGAAGATTTTAGTTTGTTTACTTTGGTGATCTATCACCTAGGGTATTTTGCGAGGCTCAATGGTCGGATACAATACATCGATGGGAGAGTTCGCTACTTCGACGAGGTAAACATTACCTCCTTCTCGTTCGATGATCTAGGTCAAATGGTGTCTGACCTAGGTTATGACTTGAACGATTTCGACCCATACCTGAGGATCCCAGGGTTGTCTCTGGATTATGGACTGGTTCCATTCACTAATTATCCGAGGGATGTCAGGGCCTTGGCCCTGCACGTCAAGGACGAGGATGTCATATCCATCTACCTCGATGGAGATGTGGAGGTCTCTTCCTCCTCCTGCTCCTCCCTCTTTGAAAGTAGCACAGGCCGCTATGACGATTCAGATAATTTCTCTAGTGGGACCATGTTTTAAGCTTATGTTTTTTTATTTATTATATATATTTGTAACTAATTAGAGGATATCACATCTTTTAGATTATATATGTAATTAATTGTTTATGTGTATGCATCAGATGTGTGTTTTGACTCTTCTTTTTGAAGAATTCTAGTTCATCCGGTTGTCTTCTATATATATTAGGTTGTGTGACTAAATATTAGTGTATAAAAGAATTGTATTCAACCAGAATGATTTTAGATTCAATTCACTAGATAATGGGTTTAAATACATGGGAATATCCTATAGACTACGAACAGAAATAACAACTTTGTTTATTTATAGTATATATAGTTCATCCTGAAGAACTCTAGTTTATCCGCTTCATCCTGAAGAACTCTAGTTCATCCTGTTCTATTACTGAATAACTCTTGATCCTAAAGAACTCTAGTTCATCCAGTTCTATTACTGAATAACTCTTTATAATCCTGAAGAACTCTAGTTCATCTTCTCTCAATCTAATGAACTCAGTGGGTAATTGTGACTTGTTAATTTGATTACTAGAAAATCAAAACATTCAACAGGATATGCATCAGATGTGTGTTTTGACTCTTCTTCCTGAAGAATTCTAGTTCATCCGGTTGTCTTCTACATATATTAGGTTGTGTGACTAAATATTAGTGTATAAAGAATTGTATTCAACCAGAATGATTTTAATTCACTAGATAATGGGTTTAAATACATGTCGTATAGACTACGAGTAGAAATAACAACTTTGGTTATTTATAGTATATATAGTTCATCCTGAAGAAATCTAGTTTATCCGGTTCATCCTGATGAACTCTAATTCATCCTGTTCTATTATTGAATAACTCTTGATCCTGAAGAACTCTACTTCATCCGGTTCTATTACTGAATAACTCTTTATAATCCTGAAGAAGTCTAGTTCATCTTCTCTCAATCCTCATGAACTCAGTGGGTAATTTTGACTTTCTTCGTTTAATTTTGACTTGTTAATTTGATTACCAGAAAATCAAAACATTCAACAGGGTATGCAAAGAGAATGAAGAGGAGAACCAAAGCAAGGAAGACCTGTTACTCGTTGCGTTCGAACTCTATTCACATGAAACCGGAGAATATTTCAAGCTTCTACTGGTGTGGGAAATGATTAACCTCTTTAGGGTTCCGGATTAAAGAGTAATTGTAATGAATTGATTTTTAATTT
Organism: Deinandra increscens subsp. villosa; assembly: GCA_039602395.1. Lineage (NCBI taxonomy): Eukaryota > Viridiplantae > Streptophyta > Magnoliopsida > Asterales > Asteraceae > Deinandra > Deinandra increscens. Next base: position 84,735,548 of record JBCNJP010000017.1, on the reverse strand, counting down.
ACAAGCTTAAGGCTAATGTTCTGAAAGAGGCGGTTATTATCGCCCGTAGGGCCGCTGAATACAACGGAACTCCTTGAAGAGGGGGTTGTGACTTGTGAGGGTCAAGTGTTTAAACCAAATATTTGGTTTTATTTTGTTTCTGTAATATGTTTAACCTTTATATTAATTTCACTTAATTGTTTGTTAATTCCAGTCAATTCATCCGTTTCTGTTCATCTTCTCCCAATCCATCTGATGAACTCTTCTTTCTGAGGAATTCTAGTTCTTCCGATTTTGTTCTTCTTCTCTGAAACATCAACATTTTAAGAACGTATGAAAGTAATTTCGGATAATGTCGGATCGTGTGATTAAAATTTTAGTGGTTTTTTGATAACGTGAAGAAATTTCAATTTAACTTGGAGAACGTGTGAATGTAATTATAATTCAGTGTTCAATAAAATTAGACCTTTGATATACTCTAGTGATTAGGCATCTTAGCTTAGGCATACTCAAGTGATTTGCACATATAACCATACCACCTGGTCAGTAATCAGAAACTTCACATCGTCATTATCAAACCCTTCTCAAAATCCTTATCAAACCTTTTCTCAAAATCCTTATCAAACCCTTTCTCAAAATCCTCAAATCCTTCTCAAAATGGTAAACTTGAAAGAAATAGTTGAAAATTATTTGCAGATAAAGATTATTGCAACCCTGGACCGGTACAGGGTGATTATCACGGCAGAGAGACAGAGTATCTTAGACGGGTTGGCCCTGCTCAACCAAGTACTTACAGAGCCATCAAGTCCATCAAGATACCAGATGGCAACTTTTCTGGTAGAAGAGATACACGTCTCCAATGCCAGGATTCAAATGTTGGTTTAACAGAGGCAAGAAACTTTGAGTAGGCATTTGGAGTTGATGGAGGAGATGGAATCTAGGTTCCCGTGAACCTCAACCCGCAACTGCTCTGTCTTTTGTTTTTTTAGGAAAGAACATGTAAATTAGGAAACAATTTTGTGTAAGGAATTGGAATTAATAGTATGAAATCCACCTTTTGTTATATATACTTGTTTGTCTATTTTTGTTTATGAAATCAATCTGTTAAACAAAAACCCTAATCCTCCAAAAACAAAGACGATCAACAATTGCAATCCGATCAACAACTGATGCATAATTTTAGGTAAAAATGTAATCTGTTTGCACAATCTCCATTGCGTTAAACAAAAACCCTAATCCTCGAAAACAGAGACGGTAAACAATTGCAATATGTTCGCACAATCTCCATTCCGTTAAAAAAAACCCTAAACATAAAAAACAGAAAAGAATCTACAAAAACCTTAAATTTTAGGGAATTATAATTCTAAATAAATTATTTCTTAAAGAATTAAGATAAAAACTTAAATAATGGGTCAATTTGGGGTCACATGGGTCAATTAGATGTGTTCACTACTACAAAAAAGGCCTTTCTTGACGTGCAATGCGTGTCAAGAAAGCCGGGGTGAAGAAGCTTCTTGACGCGCAAAATGTGTGTCAAAAAGTTCTTGACGCGCGAACATTGACGCGCATTGGGCGTCATAAAATGCACGTCAAGGAAGCCCCGTCTTAAAGAGAGATGCCACGCATTTTTGCGCGTCAAGAATGTAAAAAAAAAATTAAAATTTTTTTTATTAGAATCACTAATTTCCACATTTAATAGCAATTAACCTAATAATAAAAAAATAAAACACACTTATACAAAAGAATGCATTTCATATATATATAACAACATTACAAAGTTACCATGAGTTTACAAATGGATTTGGTATGCTAACAATAAACCTATAATAATAATGTGATGTGTGTGATCTCATTTATAGAAACTCAACAGCAAAACTAAAATATAACTAGTTCTTAGTATAGTTTACAGTAGAAGCAGCAGCAGCCAGTAACCAGTAGACAGCAGCCTGCTCTCCCTTCTTCATTGTTGCAACCTGAACCGTTTCGTTCAATAAGAAAGCCTAGCTCAGCTCCTACTGATACATATTTCATGTCTTGCATTACTTAAATACAAAAACATAAGGTTTCAAGTAATAATATCAAAAGGGAGTCACCAAAAACAGAAGAGCATATCAACTAATCACAATCCTGTAAGTCAATACCAGTTACACCTTCACCACATTTATTAGCAATTCTGACAGATGATATTCAACCCTAATATCACCATGATTCATCTACCATTTTGTAAAGATGCATAATTCACTTTCCATTTAAATGATATTCAATCATTCTCTAAGTCAATAGGCCTAGAAAATATATTTTTATCAGCATTTCATGTAACCTATAAACTACAACTGATATTTTGACTATTTTGTGAGGTTTACGAGACTATAACAGTATAACTTCCACACAGGTTTCATTAAATCAGAAATAGATATAAGGAGTGTGAGATCAGCTTACATATGAACTTAAGTTATAGCGGCTAAACCTCCAAAATCTCTGGTTTAATCTTTGCGTCCAAGATTTGAAAGAAAACAAAAGTGATATATATTTAATCCCCTCTCCTGAAAATGAACAGTTAATCGTTACAATAACCCTAGCTAATATTTTTAATCAGACACAAATCAGTGAAAACACACAGCATTAATTAACAACAAAAAATTTTAACGGATTAGACCGATGATATAGAAACGGATGAAAAGAAGAGTTACCTGAAAGGGCTAGGAAAATCATAAGTGTGTAGAGAAATTTTTTGTCAAGCCCATACCTACACTACTACAAGGATGGATTTCAAATTGGGAATTTCACCTTCACTACAATATAGGATTTTGTGTCTGCAAGTGAATCCCTGAGATTTTGAGCCTGAGCTGGACCCTGCATAATTGAAATTGAAATTTTATTAATGTTATATAAGTTATACACTATCGTTGTTCATAATTAACTACTTCTTAATCAAAGCCACATAATTACAAACCTGAGAACCCCAACTTTTAACACCAATTTGCGTGATGCCAACCGATTTCAAATATGTCCCTGTACATGGGCATGGATATTCTCGAGTCCCTGTAAATGAAAGGCAATAAATTTAATAGGTAAAACAGTTTATAAAACTAATTTGTAATGGTTACCCTTTGTCCTTCTGTATAAAACAGTTTATAAAACTAATTTGTAATATTGATTAAAAAGGTGGTAGGGGTTGGCACGTTAATATCTTTTGTCCCTTTATTATATTTACAAATCTTAGGCATATTAAATGCAATTATGTAAAATATAATGTTAATGTTACAAGTTTGTGGATAAACCAATTTAAATGGTTGCAAGAACTTGAACAAATCAGGTCACTGTCAACCAGTTTGACCAACAAGACATTAATGTTACAAGTTTGTAGATAAACCAAGTTATCTGTCTTGATTCAACTACTGAACTTGAAGACTAAGCATGGAGCATCAGATAAGTTTTTAAATGAACTTTTAGTTTTGCTGAAACAGATGCTACCTGAAGGTAATGAAATTGTGAAAAATACATATGATGCCAAGAAGATTGTGAAGTTAATGGGTGCAGGGTACACCAAGATACATGTGTGTATCAATGATTGTATTCTTTACAGGAAGGAGAACAAGGACCTAAATGGTATGTTGGTGAGTCCAGGTGGAAGGTGGATGAGAGGACTACAAAACTATACGACAATACTCCTGCAAAGGTAATGTGGTATGCCCCATCATTCCAAGATTGAAACGACTGTTTCAAGTGAAAACCACAGTGGAAGATCTAAGATGGCATGCCACAAGTTCCAAAATACCCAGAGTGTTACGCCACCCATCTAGTTCACCGGCATGGAAAGCCATAGATGACAGATATCCCGAAATCGCTAATAATCCTAGAAGTCTTTGTCTTGGCATTTCAACTGATGGGGTCGACGTGAATAAAGGCAACAGAAATCACAGTGTGTGGCCGGTTCTATCTGTCATTTACAACCTTCCACCATGGTTGTGTATGAAAAGAAAGTTCATCATGCTTTCGTTATTAATATCAGGAGCGCCTGGAAACGATATTCATGTGTTTTTGGAACCATTGATTGATGACTTAGAGCTGTTATTTGAGGCAGGTGTGGAAACTTATGATGTGTATGCGCAAGAACAGTTTACTATCCGTACAGTTGTTTTATGGACGATTAATGATTACCCTACACTTGGTACACTTTGTGGTTGCCCGTACAGTGGATTCAATGGTTCTGTGGTATGTCGGGAACAAACTAAATGCATTAGGCTTCGTTTCTCAGCCGAGCAGTGTTATGCTGGTCACAGAAGATATCTGATGTGCTCGGAACGTACCTAAAAATGCTAATAAAACCTAGACCTAAACTAGACCTAGACACACCTAATTTTACTGAAACTACCTAAAACTAAACCGAACCCTAAGGCAAGTGTACCTATCGGATTGTAGTAAAGCTAAGGCAAGACCGGGAATATCGAACCCTAGAGACACTCTATAGACAAAATTAACCTAGACCTAAGAATTCAAAATACTGAGTAATTTGAATTTGGGTTTTTGAGATTTAAGGATTGATTTAACTAACTTAACTACCAACTTAACAAGCGGAAACAAGACAACCTAAGGATAACCTTCAGAAGCAGAGGAAGATACCACCTAGACTCGGAATCCTAATCACTACTGACAACTTCAATCGGTCACGACATATCTGATGGTGGCTAGTTCACCTTTTAAGTCCTTCCTAGCTGACAATCATAACGCTCGAACAGGAGTTCACCTTATGGGTGCATCCAACCTCAACTAAACCTAACCACCCTCGAAACAATCTAAGGCACCCTAGGCTAGCAGGAGCTACCACTAATTACTATGACTGACAAGGATTAGCAAGTTACCTAATTTCCTAGGGCATCCCTCTTCCGATGGCAATGTGATCCTATTCCACTAAGCAACCCGACTAACCTACCCAACTATCACCTTCCGGCTTGTCTAATTAGGGCAGCAAATTGCAATCAAATAAACAATTATTGACTAACACAATAGTTCAAGACGTCTCCTAAACCACTCTATCGCAACCAACCCTAAAGCCAGCTACTTTAGACTAATTACCTAGACCGAAAGACATTCGAAGGTAAAAAGTGCATCAATCAACAATTCTAAATCTGATCAACAATACACATATGCATACATTCATAGCAAAAATGGAATTTAATAAGAAGCACATCAATCAATCAATCATGAACCGAATAAAAGTCATCAATAGATCAAAATCATCACAATGAGTCTAGGTGGCTCTAAAAATTTAGCCAACAATCATGTTAAATACAGCAATCATAATAAAAATCAGATCTTTAAGTTCAAACATGATCAAGTCTGGAAATTGATAAGAATACAAGAAGGAATCGATGAACCGTTTAATGATTTGGGTGAATATAGGATCCACCTGTGAATTCTCCTTGATTCCTAACCTCTTCTGCTCTTGAAATCGCCTCTGGGAACTCTTGGATTCGTCTGCAAGTCGTCAGATAACGAAAATAAACCCTAAAGACGAATTTATGTCGAACTGGCTAAGTTTGCGGAAAAACATCCTCCAAGCGTATCGCTTGGAGGTCTAAAAGTTGCAGGCGATACGCCTGATGCCTATATCGCGACAAAATAGTCGGGTTAAACCGACTTAAGCTTCATTGACTTTCCTCTTACGCGCGTGTCGCTTAGCAATCATCAAGTCCCAGGCGATACGCCTGGGACTGCTTGTTCAGCACTTCTTCTTCTTTTCTTCTACTTCTTCCAACTTTCTCTCGTGGCCTCGGGAATTCATCAAACTCCTGCAAAACTTACATAGAAACATAAACAAGACTCAAAGACACGAACTTAACTAAAAACAACTAAAACTAAAGAAAACCGATTCAAATTGACTCAAATAGACACATAAAAGACCTTAGAAATGGGATGTGTTTGCAACACATCAATATCTACCACATACGCATGCCTTCCGAAAGCAAATAGAGGCCTTCGATGGTAAACAAGAGTTGGAAGATGCTGCAGATCCTATGACCAGGGAATAGATATACAATGAAGTTCAACATATCAGGAATAAATGGGGAAAGAGATTAAGGTATACTGATTCAGAAATCCTAGAGACCTCAACTGGAAGAAGGGGAAAGATTGATAAGAGAAAAAGAAAGAACAAAGAGAAGCCACAATATTGGAATAAATTCAATATTATGGTTTCGAACACTTAGATATTGCAGGCATAATAGTGTCCAACATTGCATTGATTTCATGCATATTGAAAAGAATGTGGCTGAGAGTCTTGTTGGAACTCTGCTCAACCTTCCCGGAAAGACAAAGGATGGACTGAATGCTAGAAAGGATCTGAACTTTTTGCAGTTAAGACCAGATTTGTAGCCTAAACAAAACAAGAACAACATAGTACTTCCTACAACGTGTTACACGTTACAAAAGATGAAAAGGAAAAGTTTTATGACAACTTGAAGGTTCCACAAGGCTATTGTTCTAACTTTTCTAGTTTGGTTAGTCTAAAGGACAAGAAACTTGTGAGCTCAAGTCACATGACTATCATATGCTGATGCAATAGTTTCTGCCAATTGTAACTCGGTCAGTCATCCCTGAACCGACAAGATATGCTTTTATCAGGCTCTATTTTTGTTTTCAAATAAATATGCAACAATGAGATCAACGTCAAAGAACTAGATAAATTGCAAGAATATCTTTCTGTCACACTATGCCTGCTTGAGAAATATTTCCCGCCATCATTTTTTGATGTTATGCTTCATTTGACAGTGCAGCTTACTAGGGAGGTCAAATTACGTGGCCCAATATGCTTTAGATAGATGTATCCATTTGAAAGGTGTATGAGAGTAATTAAAGGCCACGTGAGAAACAAAACTTATCCAGAAGGGTGCATTGCTGAGGAGAACATTGTAGAAGAAAAGATTGAGTTTCTCAGTGAATACCAAAAACACATCACAACTATTGGTGTTCCAACAAATAAGCGTAGCAGTGCGGATGGAAGTTCTGGGTCTGTTGGTAGATAAGTTGAAGTCTCTCAAGAGCTCCTATCGAAAGCACATTTATTTGTGTTGCTAAATATGCCTGAAATTGAGCATTATATCAAGTAAGTAATTTAGATTATTAACCTCTTTTTATCTGTTTAGTTAATTATAAACTTTTATAGATAACTTCAATTCATGTAATTGCAGAGAACACATGAATTTTTTTGAAAAGGAACATCATGGTAGTAGACTAAATGAGCTGACGAAGAAGCAGAGCACGACATTTGGTAAATGGTTATGCAACATGGTCAGCTAAATTTGCTTATTGTTTATTTTCGGATGAACTGTAACTTTCCTGAACAACTGACCTGAGTTGTCTGGAACAACTCTATTTTCTATCCAGATGAACTATAACCTTCCTGGTGAACTGAAACTATTTTCTTATTGTTTTAATTCCGGATGAACTGTAACTTTACTGAACAACTGACCTGAGTTGTCCGGAACAACTCTATTTTCTATCCGGATGAACTATAACCTTCCTGGTAAACTGAAACTATTTTCTTATCGTTTTAATTCTGGATGAACTGTATCTTTCTGAAACAATTGACCTGAGTTGTCCGGGACAACTTTATTTGATTTTCGGAAGAACTATAACCATCTTGGTGAACTGAAACTATTTTCTTATTGTTTTAATTCCAGATGAACTGTAACTTTCGTGAACAACTAACCTGAGTTGTCCGGAACAACTCTATTTTCTATCCAGATGAACTATAACCTTCCTGGTGAACTGAAATTATTTTCTTATTGTTTTAATTCCAGATGAACTGTAACTTTCCTGAATAACTGACCTGAGTTGTCCGGAACAATTCTATTTTCTATCTCGGATGAATATTATTTTAATTCCGGATGAACTGTAACTTTCCGGAATAACTGACCTAAGTTGTCCGGAACAACTTTATTTGATTTTCGGAAGAACTATAACCTTCATATTCCTAATGAACTCTCCTGATGAACCTACTATGAATTTCAGGTTGAAAAGGAGATGGCGGAGTCCCCAGAAACTATATCAGAGTATGTTAGGTGGATTTCACATGGTGCACATTGAAGCGTGAGGAAAATATGAAGTATATGACATTAAAGGCTATTCATTTCGTATAAAATCTCGAGACGGTAGGGCTTACCAAAACAGCGGGGTTGGTGTAGAGGTAACTGACATGCACATCTCTAACGAGGTATTATCATATGGACAAAAACCTTACTATGGGGTTTTAAAAGAGATATGGCTACTAGAATACCA
>JBCNJP010000017.1:84672718-84705218 GCA_039602395.1 Deinandra increscens subsp. villosa | reverse complement strand
ATTTAGTTGGTTTTCTTCAGGTTGCACGATCTTGACTGCTCCGTAACATTTCCTTCAATAATTGTCGTGAAGTCTTCAACTTCCCCTCAACTTGTGGACATCTTCTTTTAGAATCTTTGAAAGCTTTAACAGAAATAGAACCAACAACATCCTATGAACAGTAGCTTCCTTCAGATAGGGAAGTCTTATCCAGCTGGTTCTTTAACTTGAGCAGCAGCACAATTATCAGCTTTTCTCTCCATCACCATGAACCTGTCTGGAAAATAGAAAAAATACAAACCACCAGACATATGATGACTGGTCTCTGGGTTAGTAGGTGAATAACATTATTTTAACCAAAAATCATATTCTTAATTACGGGTTTTCTATAAAATTTCCCCTTAACCCAGACCTCTTTTAACTTCTCCTTAGCTGAGCTTTCTCTCAGCTAATGACTTGTCCTGATATAATACATATTATCTCATCTTCTCCTGGGATAATGCATATTATCTCCCCCTGAGATAATGACTTCCACTGAGATAATGCTTATTATCTCCTTATTATCCCTCCTTCTCCCACTAAAAATTGGTTACATTCTTGGGGGGGAGGGGGGCACACCGGCATGCCCAAAACCCACACAAACATATTGAAACTTCTCAAATTTAACCTGGCCAAGACATAAAAACAACACTAAAAACTCAAAGACTCACTAAAGAAAAATTAAAAATTAAACAAATATGAACTCGTCAAACACGAGAAGGTTTCTAAGGGATCAAACCATATGAATCTGACTGAGGAACCCTTTTCAGCTTCAGTTACACGAACACGTCCATGTGATTTCCAGTATATTGATCCACTTAAACTCATGTTCCTTGCCTTTACTCAGGTTGTTTGTGACTTTATTATATTTTTAGTGCATTAATTATGAACATATATCAGTCACACACAAATCCTAGGTAAATTATACATGATGTCTATCAAGTAAGCATATTCCCTACCACATATTTTCACATCTCTAACTAGAAGTTTGAAACATTGCTCGAGAGTTTAGATGAGAAGAGAAATAATAGATCACATAGACTTTTGGGTATAATATACAAGTCAACTAACTTCCCAGTGATGTTTCAATCAGGCTGCAACCTGACGTGTGACACGTAGTATGCATTAGTGACAAAGGCTAAGGGTTTTGGACACTTGAGGGTCTCTTTTGTTGTGCTCTTAGGAATCTTTTGGGTGTATTATTTTTTATTTGCGGTGATCTACAGCCCGTATGCATGGACACTGCAGGTCATTGCTCACGCAAAGCAGAGAAGAGCCTTACTTACTTGCGAAGCATCCACAGGTCTTTGCTCACACAAAATAGAGGGGATGCCGACTTTTTGAGCTCAGTTTCATATTCTTTTCAATCGTGTGTATCGGGAATACAAACATACAGTCAAATAAACATGCACAAAACCTAAGTGTGTGTTTCCAATAACATGCCATACGTTATCTTCAAGTGTGCGACACATACCTTTTGTGATTTGGAAACAGAGCCTACCGAGCATATCACCATGGATCATATCTTTCACATCTGCCTTACGAGTGTCAGCCATTCTCATAAACACAGAAAAAAATCCCACACATTGAAAAATAAAAAACCACAATTTTTGGAGGGTCTCCAATTCTTCCCCTGTTTTTTTTAATGACTCTATTTTTTCATTTTTTTCTCATTTTTTCAATTTTTTTAATGTACACACAGACACACAACTAAAACAAACAAATAAATTTAAAGACATTTGGCCAAGCTAACCTTCAAAGTATTTAGTTGAAAAATTTCAAGAATTGGGTTTTAACACACACCAACTTTACCCTTTCAACATTCAACCAATCAAGTTAAAATAGTACCTTTCTGCTAATTTTATATTTTTACCTCTCAAGGAACATACCATCCATTGTACATTATTTCATTCCATGAAGTGGAGTTATGTCTCCTATCTTGTGCCTGGAACAATCACTTATCAATTAACAAAGAAAAATGTTAGTGATAGTCCTCCTTGTGATAGTCCTCCTTGACTGTTCCTACACAAGTGAAAGATCAGTTAGCCAATGGTACCCATACCATTGTTGTTCTGGGTACTCCTGAATAGTCAATAAATAAGACTTTATTTAAACACATCCCCTCGGGAATTTGGGATGGAGCTGCCTTGGATTTTGGTTTCCAAGTTTCAGGTGACTTGACAGTTGTTTTAGTCATTTTTGGAGTTGTGACTTTAGGTATTTCAACCTTTTTCAGTTTAAGTTCATTTTTCAAAACAACTTTAGTTACATTGGGAGGGGTAACTTCAGGTTTTTCAACTTTTTGTTGTTTTGAAACGGGTTTCTTCACTTGTTTTTGAAAGTTTTTATAACTTGGAAAGCTTGATTTTTTATTTGAAAAATTTCTTTGTTCTTTAGCAGCACCCTAATGTTGATCAGAGGGTTTAACCCTAGGATTGGCAGTCTTCATTGCCTTAGATGGTTGCAGCTTCATTGGCTTTGACTTAACAGAATCCTGAGATGAAACGTTTTGACTCTGAGGGTAATAGGGCTCATAGGGATGATACAAGCAGTTTCGGCAATGTGACCAGGATTGCCACAATTAAAGCAAGTCTGCTTCTTTGGGTAGAAGTCAGACGTGTAACCATTTGAATTCTTGGGCCGACGGAGAGCAGCATGGCGTTGTGTCTGCATTGTTGGTACGTAAGCAGATCCAGTGTTGACTCTCGACCGATTCCTAGAAGCTTGTACAAAATGAGCCTTTACTGATCTTGTGCTCCCTGTATTGTTTGATGAGGAAGCACCATTTCTGCAATGTAGGCTGACAACTATATGTTTCATGTGTATCATGGGTTGTGGCCAAGGGCCTGTGCCAGAAGTTAGTGGTTGTACCGGATCTGGAGGTTGCAAAGGCAACTGAAATGATGGGTAGAAAGGCATGGAGTAGCCTTGTGGCCGATATGGGGTCCTGAACTGATTGTGCGGGTAGAACTGCTGACCTGGGAACAGTTACTACTGTGGCTTGTAAAATTTGATGGTGAGTCGGCTCAGACGGACCGAAGAGTGTCACTCTGCTTCCATATAGTCGTCCGGTGTAAGAGTCGAGAGATTTGGGTCGACTACTCCGGATGAGCCATCAGTCGTCCACTTCTCCCCTGGTGTTAGGAAGTATTCCTCAGTGTTTAATGGTCGCTCTTCAGGGTTGTTAGTCACCTTGAAAATTGTTTGTGGTAAGCTTTTCCAAGACAGACACTCAATTGCCAACCCACGACATGCAAGAAAATTAGAACATGATGTAAGCATTTGTAAGTTATGCATAAACGCATGTTATCTCCCTTTTTGGGTATCAAACCCAAGGCGACTAATCATTATAAAAATTAGTTAAGAGATTATATCATGAACTGAGTAGCATATTCATATACAAAGAGTTCCTGACTCGGAAATGTAATGCATTTGTCGTGGATAGAGATGTGTACGAGATCATATGTTATAATTGTCGTTAAAAATACCGTACGGATGGCGCCAATGTAGAATCGGGCTACCAAGGATAACTGGATAGGTAGAAACCTAGGACGAGCTATCAAGACAGTTCGACTACAAGGTGGGAAAGGTGAGTCTTTTGGTGAGCAGTCGACTCGGCAATTGATGTTTGAGTGCAAGTCTTATGGTAAGCAGTCAACTCGGCAATTGATGTCTGAGAGTGCAAGTCTTCTGGTAACCAGTCGACTCGGCAATTGATGTCTAAGTGCAAGTCTCCTGGTAACACGTCGACTCGGCGGTTGAGGTCTTTTGCTGGAACCTGCAAAACAGAAGCGCCGTTGTTCTTGGGGGGCAGGACAAGGTGTCCTGCGATCAAGCTCGGACGTGAGAATAAGTATACGTTTCGAGAGATTAAGTGTAATCAAACAAGTGAGAGAGAGCATATTGAATGTCTTGAGAATTTACCTGGAGGTTGATTGGTATTTATAACCCTCAACCTTTGTCTAGTAGTGCCATCAATGTTAGGTCCCCAGAGTAGCATGTTACAGGTCTGGTATCTGGACTGTGCCAAAGAACCACATTAGCTATTTTGGGTAATCACATTGGTTTTAGTGTCAGGTTGAGTCTTAGGACGCCGACCCGTGTGTATGAGCATTGGTCTGTGCCTACATGTCTCGACTTAACTTGGCAGGGGAGCCTAGTCATGCCGAGTGCATTCAGTCAACCTGGTAAGATCCGACCAAGGTAGGTTGGTTTAGTATTGAGGGTCACCAGTCGGCCTGATGACTAATGACTGGCAGTCGATCTTGTGAGGGTCGACTGGTCATAAGGTTTGTCACCAGTCGCCCTGGTGGTTTAGTGACTGACAGTCGACCCTGTCAAGGTCGACTAGTTATAAGGTTTGTCATTAGTCGGCTCGGTGGCTTAGTGACAGGCAGTCGACCCTGTAAAGGTCGGCCAGTCATGAAGTTTTGTTATTAGCCGGCCTGGTAATTAATTGACTAGCAGTCGACCCCTGTCAGGTCGACTGGTCATATGGTTTGTCATCAGTCGGCATGATCGACCAGTCATATGGTGTGTTACCAGTCGTCCTGGTGTCTAGTGAGTTATTTGTTTGAGATAAAGTGTCTGAAACATATGTTCATGTGATGTTACTCTAACATACGTCTCATCTTATTCATTCTCTAAGTTACGTCATTGACAACTAATAAGTCATCCAATTCTATATTTATTTCTTATATAATTGGGAATTTCTTTCTTTGGTAGGTTTGACATATGCATTGAATATTCTATCCCTTACACAAATAGTTCTAATATTTCATTATTTCATTGTAGTTTGACACTTTTCTAGTCTTTAAAAACATTTGAGCTAATTATAACAAAAAAAAAAGTTCAAATAAGATAGAAACATTATAATTTGAGCAAATGAAAATATTTTAAAATATAAAATATGACCTGATAACTTTTTAAAAATCACGTTAAAAAATTAAAATCATGTTATGTTGAAAATAACTATATTCTTCTAATAACTGTTTTAATATATATGACCTTTTCTAAAAGAAAATACATATTTATGACACTAGTTAGCTAAAGCGGTATAATTTCTTTGTTTCGCTATATTAACGTAGTTTAGTTCTTTATAACTTTTCTTTTAACCATACACATTGTTATACGTACCAAACATTGCACGCAACTGTGAGTGTGATTGACTTGGGTCACTCTCATCATCTAAGGATAATTAACAAGAAAAAGAACTTTCATTATGGTGTAGTGGTAAGAAGTCTGTGTTCTTTATTTGAAACACATGTTTGATTCTTACGGGCAACACTTTGGAAGGGGCATTGACGATAAGGGGAGAAATGGGGCTGAAAGGTCACAAGTTCGATCCCTGAGCTCCCAGGTTTTACCATTCGGCCACTCGCGGAGTTGGATTTTCCCTGGAATGAGCTCAACTGATGTAAATAGTCTCCGGATTTTCCAGGGCATTCGTTGACCATTAAAAAAATAATTAACAAGAAAAAGTGTCCACAGCTTTAGTAATATAATATGAGATGTCATAATTAATCTTTGGCCAGTAATTAATGTTATCCTCACAATTATTTGAATATTTGAATATCACGTAAATGACTCTTCATTGGTACAACTCTTAGTATCATTCCTCCTTTTTTTACTAACAACACAATATGTTCTTTGTGAATTATGTCAATAGCGAATAGATAATCAGTGATTTCAAATCTAAACTAACTTTATGAAAATATAACCGTTAAAAGTATAATAAATAATCAACATTATACACATTATTACCAATATTATGTGCCATCATTTCTCTTTATGTTAGAGTAGGTTTCATACTATGAGTTTTATTTTTATTTTTTTTTAACGGCAAATTTGGATCACTGATAGGGGCATTACCCACCCACCTGATCATCTTCAATCCCTATCAAAAGGAAACTCGCCATAGGTGAGAAACCCCTTGGCCCAGCTTGTAACCCCCATTTATTTATATTTTGTTACAAGTCTGAGGATTTGATTAGACAAATGATATCCTTCAATGGAAGGATAGAAGACTATATATACACCAATAAATTACATGTAGGTACACAAATTATAGACAAAATACAAACAAGAGTAAAATAAGATTAATCGTTAATATCCCCCCTCAAGCGAGATGGTGGAGAGCCAAGACGTAACATGGTCCGAAAGAGCTCGAATTGAGGTCGAGGAAGACTCTTGGTGAAAATATCCGCCACTTGAAGCTTGGTAGGAACAAACTTGGTGTAAAGCCGCCCAGATAGAACTAACTCCCGAATAAAATGGTAGTCAATATCAATGTGTTTCGCGCGTTTATGAGCAACCGGGTTCTGAGACATGAAGATAGCACTTTGGTTGTCACACAAAAGAGTAGGCCGATCGGGAGGAAGAGAGTGAAGCTCACGAAGTAAATGAGTGACCCATACAATTTCGGTTGCTGTGTTGGCCATGGCGCGATATTCTGACTCACAACTGGAGCGAGCAACCGTGGGTTGTTTCTTTGCACTCCACGAGACTAGATTACCACCCAAGTATATTGAGTAGCCGTAGGTAGATCGACGAGTTTCTATACAACGGGCCCAATCAGCATCAGAGTAGCCAAGGATATTGGAATACTTTGAACGTGAAAAAGTGAGGCCAAAATCAAGAGTGCCTTTGATGTATCTAAGAATGCGTTTAACATGTTGATAGTGAATAACCGTAGGTTGCTGTAGAAATTGACTGACTTGATTCACAGCATAGGATATATCTGGGCGAGTGATTGTTAGATATTGGAGCGCACCAACGAGAGACCGATATAAGGTGGGATCGTCAAACGGTTGACCAGTTGTGGTGAACACTACATCAGAGGCAAGAGGTGTGGCCATTGGCTTAGCATCAAGCATTTTAGCACGATCTAAGATGTCTTTAGCATACTTGGATTGGCTAAGAAATATGCCCGAGTCATGAGATGTTACTTCAAGGCCCAAGAAGTAGCTTAGCTCACCGAGATCCTTGATTGCAAATTCATCATGTAGTCGTTGGATAAAAGAGTTGATGGCGGCCTCCTGATTTCCTGTCAAGATCAAATCGTCAACATAAACGAGTAAGTATAGGATACAAGTGTCCTGTTTGAAGACAAACAAGGAGGGATCCGCACGGCTACACGAGAAGCCGCTTTTGACCAAAAATGCGCTCAAGCGTTGGAACCAAGCTCGTGGTGCTTGTTTTAGGCCGTAAAGAGCTTTGTGTAAAAGACACACACGGTCGGGATATTTCGAGTCAATAAAGCCGGAGGGTTGTTCCATATAGACTTGTTCATTTAAAATGTCGTGTAGGAACGCATTATTCACATCGAGTTGGTGAAGCCTCCATCCATTGAGAACGGCCAATGAAATAACAATCCGAATAGTTGTTGCTTTAACAACTGGGCTAAATGTGTGATCAAAATCAAAGCCCGGAACTTGGGAAAATCCTTGAGCAACAAGGCGAGCTTTGTGTCGTTCAACGGACCCATCCGCTCTAAGTTTCGTTTTGAAAAGCCACTTGGAACCAACGATATTGACATTCGGTGGGCGATCAACAAGAGTCCATGTGTTATTTTCTTTGAGTACAGCCATTTCTTTGTGCATAGCAGTCCACCAATGCGGGAACTTAGAGGCTGTTTTGAAGGATTTTGGATCTAGAGCAGGAGAAGACGGCCGAAAAAAGTTTATGGAAATTGATGTGGGCAAGATCAGCCCGATGACGTGGCTTAAAAATTCATGATTTGGCCCTGGTTTGCATAGGATGGGTTGAGATGGGAGCAGCAGGAATATTAGATGAGGAGGCAGTCGAGTAAACGGGAGGTGAGTGAGATTCTGTTTGGGCCGTAGGGGTTGGGCTGGAGGAGGAATGAGGCGTTGGGCTTGAAGGTGAGGGTGGTGGGGAGGGGTTTGGGCTTGATGGAGTGGGTGGTAAGGGAGTTGGTTCAGGTGGGCCGGAGGGAAAAACAACATCAGGGATGTCACATGGAGAGTAAATAGTTTCTGTATTTTGAGGGGAAGGTGCACCAGGTTTATGTGGTAGGTTGTTGGAATTTGGTTGGATAAAGGATGTTAGAGGTAGCGACGAATCACAGGTGTAAGTCATTATTCCTTTTAATGGATAGCATTGTTCATCAAATTTAGCGTGTCGGGTGATATAAATTCTATTGGCGATGGGCTCCAAACACCGAAAGCCTTTATAATTTGATGCATAGCCCAAGAAAATGCAAGGGAGAGATCTTGGTGCAAGTTTGTGTGCCGAGTAGTCACGCAAATAGGGAAAAACCCGACACCCAAAGGGGCGAAATATATCATAAACCGGAAGTTGATTAAAAAGACACTCAAACGGCGATGTGTTATCCAAAACTTTGGTTGGTAGACGGTTAATGATGTAGATGGCCGTGCTGAACGCCTCGACCCCAATAAGTGGGCGGTATATTAGCATTGAACATCATAGCAAGTCCTGTCTCGATTATATGACGATGCTTCCGTTCGGCTCGTCCATTTTGTTGCGGTGTGTATGGGCATGAGAGACGATGAAACGTCCCATTTGCATCAAAAATAGCTTTAACTTTATTATTAACAAATTCCGAGCCTCCATCACTTTGAAACACTTTTATTTTTCTATCAAGTTGGTTTTGCACGAAGTTCATGAACGTGAGCAAGATACTAGAGAAAGCGTCTTTAGTTTTAAGAGGATAGACCCATGTAAAACGAGAAAAATCGTCAAGAAATGCCACATAGTATCTGTATCCTTCGTGTGAGGTGACAGGAGCCGGTCCCCATAAATCACAATGAATAATTTCGAGGGGAGAAGAGGCACGTTTTGAATTATCATCAAACGGAAGTCGATGGCTTTTGGACATTTGACATGGAGGGCATAGCTCCGGTTTTGGTAAAAGAGCAGTCACATTTATCATACCAACTTTATTAAGTAATTTAATAACATCAAAAGAGGCATGCCCCAAACGGCTATGCCAAAGTTCATAAGAAGCCTTAGTACAAAAAGATGAAGTAGAGACAAAAGCAGCATGATCTTGAGTCAAAATATATAAGCCATCTTCACATTTGCCTTGAGCCAGAACCTGTTTAGTGCTGCGATCCTGAAGAAAAAAGTGATTCCGAGAAAAAATAACGTCAATGTTATTATCATTTGTCAACTTAGCCACGGATAATAGGTTTTTCGTGAGATTGGGAACCACCAAAATATCTTTAAGTTTAATGTCATTTGGAAGAGTATGATCACCCTTGTGAGAAACATTCAACGAATTTCCATTCCCAAAATAAACCCGATCATTACCGAGACAAGAAAAAGGGTTAGAAATAATACCGGGAGAGTTAGCCATGTGATCAGTGGCTCCCGAATCAACATACCAACTTGCACTATTAGGATTTATGTCACATTGCGACTGAAACGCACGAGAAAGATGAGCCTCAGAGGACGCATACGAGACATGAGTGGGACACTTATTTGCTTTGTGTCCTTCAACATTGCAGAGTTGGCACGGTTCACTCGCAATAGGAGCAGCAGAGCGAGTGGAGTTGGAACCACGGCCGCCACGATTGTTCTGGTAATTCATGTAATTACGATTGTTTCCACGAGAATTACGGTGCAGATTATAGTTCCGATTAGAACTGTTACCTCTTCCACGATGGGACTGCGCAGCAAACGCAACCGGGGGGGGGGGTGCCGGGCCCTGAACAGCCCTGGAGAATGTTTCATGACTTTCAGCCCGGGCGACAACATGCTGGAATGTCGGAGCCTGAGTCATGCCGCGAATGGTGGTAGAAAAACCAAAAAACTCAGCGCCTAAACCAATGAGATACCAGTGCAACTTCTCGGCATCAGCAACAGGGTGTCCGATGGCAGTGAGTTGATCGAAGACGGATTTAAACTTCCGGCTAAATACCGTCACAGAATCGGCTCCTTTCGTCATAAGGCGTAACTGATCGCGCAGGTTCTGAATACGCTCGACGGATGCACAGCTATAAGCTTCTTCAAGGGTCGACCCAGATTTCTCTAGCGGTGGTGCAACCAACAATCTGAGCAACGGCTTCCGGCGATAAGGTGGTCGTAAGGAGGACCATGGCTTTCTGATCAGACGAGTTCCATAGGGTGTGCTCAGGATTTGTGACGGTTTTTCCGTCAACAGTGGAGGAGACGGCCGGAGCAACACCGGTGCCGTCGACATGTGAGATCAAACCTTGATAGGTAAGTAGCGGCAAGATCTGGGTTTTCCATAGCAGGTAGTTATCATCCGATAGTTTTAGGGTATGGTGGAAAGAAGAATCAGGGTTGGAAGAAGAGGAAGAAGCCATGAGAGGAGGGATGGCGAAGGAGGAAGATGAAGCAGGAGGGGAAAAGGAAACGGAGGAAAGTGAAACGAAGGGGGGGGAAGAAAAAGAGACCTAGCGTGATACCATCTGAGGATTTGATTAGACAAATGATATCCTTCAATGGAAGGATAAAAGACTATATATACACCAATAAATTACATGTAGGTACACAAATTATAGACAAAATACAAACAAGAGTAAAATAAGATTAATCGTTAATAACAAGTAGGACTTGAACCCAAAACCTTTCATTTATAATGTCTTGGGTACCTCCCCCTAGCCAATTAGGCTAGGATCATTGGTTTATACTATGAGTTAAATATATATAACATAACATGAGTTCCCTTATTTTCTTGTTCTTCGTTTCTAGCAAAAAGCATAAACTCTAAAGCTTTATAATATTCTCTTTTAAAATCTCACAAACTATTAAACCACTGAAATTCAAGTTGTTTTCATATCAGTAATATGCAATTGCATCTGCCAAGTTAACTTCAACGTCATTGTTCAAGTTATTCCGAATTTGATATTTTTAGGCTCATAAGGCAGGACGGAGTGGGCGGCGTCCACGCCGCGGCGCCGAAATCCTTGGCGGCAAACACCGCCGCCGGTCGATCGGCAACGGCAAAAATCGAAGATTCCATCTACATGTCGCCGATCGGCAATTGTTGTTCCCCATAATTTTCTAGCCGTTGAACGACTCTTTGAATAAAAAAAAAATTCTTTTATTTTTTTCAATATATATATATATATATACATACATTATCACTTAGGCTAAACGTAATGGGGCGTTTTCGACCTCGATAACGCCCCATAACGCCCGTATATAACGCCCCGACCATTACCCCCCGGCGTTATGGGGCGTTATGGAGGTCGAATTATTCACTATATATAAACTTTCACAAACATTCACAATGAATATGGGTAGTTGGAAGACCGAAGACGACGTAGCGGTGGCACAATCTTTCGTTAACGTCGCACACAATTGGAATGGTGGACGCCCGCCAAACGAGTTTTGGCCTGCCGTGATTGATGACTTCAAACGGCGACGTGGTGTGGAAGATGTAAACTTTAACTTTATCAGGGCGAAATGGTGGGCCTTGCAATCGAATGCACGAACTTTTAATGATATCTATGTACGACTCGAGCGACAATATGGCGCGGAGGGTAAACGCTCAGTGCTGCAAAGGTCGTTGAGCGAGTACAAAACTGAAATTGGCAAGAGCTTTGTAAACGCAGGCGTTTGGGCTTTTTTGAGGCCATACATCAACAACCCGGAAGATCCTATTTTCACGTTTAATCGTTATACATAGGCGTTCGTGTTTTCTTTTTAAGTTGTGATGTTTTAATTTATTTTGTTGTCTTTTATTTTATTTTTAATGAAAGTACTTTTTAAAAAAAAGTTAAAAAAAATAATAATAAGGTAATGATGATGGTGGGCTTTATGAGGAGTAGTTTTTTTTTTATTGTATTGTATTGTCTTTTTATTTTAATTAATGTAATGTCTTTTTTTATTTTAATGTAATGTCTTTTTTTAATAAATGTAGTGTTTTTATAAAATAAATATAGTGTTTTAAAATTAATTACAATATAAAAATAACTCAAAACATTAAAATATATTAACCTACAATTCTTCATAATCCTAACCACTCCCTCTCAAAATCCTTCAAAATTCTTCAAAATTCTTTCTTTTTCTCTTTCCTGCGTGGCACTCTCCTATTGGCTACAACCCATTCTTCAAAATCCTAAAAATTCTACCACTCCCCCCTCCCTAACCCTCCCTTTGTATATCACCATATCGGATATCATTCAAATCCCAACGCATTGTAAAAATGTATGATAATGTGGTTTTGAAAATTTATTGACAATTGCGAATTACGTAAAAAATAAATCATAAATGATGCAGTTTCGCTTCGCAAATCAAGCCGGATATCGAGTACTCAAGAAGAGAAACAAAGAAACGAAAAACTCTTCTTCAGTATTATTCAAACTCAAAAACTGACGAAACCTACAATAATAAAATTCTTAAATAATAAAATTCTTAAATAATGATCATATTACAAGATAGGCATGAAACTTTCAAATGAAAATAACTCAATCCTTAACTTATTTAAAACTTTAAATTAATTAAATATTATCTACTAATAAAATAATAATAAAAATAATAATCAAACTAATTAATAACTCTCCTCCATCATACTCCCCCTCTTAAAAAAAACCCATCCTCGAATTTTGCTTCTTGCCTCAAATCCACAGGGATCAAATGGAACATTTTAGCCGTTGTTTTTGCTCAATTGGAATTTTGCCTCACGAGTTGTCCCGGTCGACTTCAAGCAATCACCAATCGGACAGAAGGGTCCCGGGTCTATTGGGTTGTCCGGTCCTCTTGCCCCCTTCTCCAGTTCTCCCCCTCTTCGAAAAAGACACGACCTTAAGTCTTGAGAATATCGAAAAGATCAATTTTATTTTTGAAGTGGACACCACCTCTGGCCAAAGCAATACCACCGTTAATATTTTTATCACCTTGTAAAAAAATAGTAAATTCTCCTTGAAAATCGTTCCACAAACCAACGTATCCGGAACACAAACCAACGTATCCGGAAGACAGAAAATTGAATTCCCAACATGCCAACTAATATCAAAATTATCCTTTCGAAAAATATTAGCAAATCCCACCTTCCAAATAAATCGAGCATGAAGTCAACATTAAATCCAAAAAATCGAGCATGAACTCAACACTAAATCCAAAAAAAATCGAATGAGATATGCACTTCGAGATCTTGTTCTGTTTTCTTTCATCCATACTCAATTCCAATTGTCTAATTAAATTTCAAAAATCACGGCAACATCGAAATCGAAATTTAATTCCATTCTAATAGAATTTCCACAAATCACTTCCAAAATTAAACTCCCCCATGATAGGTTGAACCACAATTGAATTCAAGTTGGTAGCTGATGGCGTGGTTGGCATGTGTGCCACGAGCGGCGTGGACTTCGCAGTTTGTGATTAAATCGAAAACATCATTGTCGACTTATTAATCCCGTTAGCCTGTTCTAGAGTTGCCCAAAAGTTTGTACCAACGGACACTCTTCAACATCAGGAATCATGTCGTCTTTATCATATCGAGGTTTTCGATCGAGTAGATTCTCCTCCTCATTCTTACTATCCCAGATGATGAATCTTGATTTGGTTTCCTCCAAACCTTTTTTGTCATCCCAGATGGCTAAATTGGGTTGCGTTGCCTTATAGCGTTCTTCTCGCCGTAACTCCAAGTCCCGGACTCGTTGCTGCAGCCTCTTGATTTCCGCTATGTCCCGGGGATCCTATAAGTGGTCCTCGTTGCCTCGGTTGGCGGATCTACTGGGAAAACAAATGGAATCCGGCTCCGATCTTGCCATTGAATCTCTACGGAGCTCTGATGCCAACTAATGCAGCTTCACACTGTAAATAAAGGTGGATATCGAGTATTCAAGAAGAGAAACAAAAAAACAAAATTCTTCTTTAATATTATTCAAACTCAAAAACTGAAGAAACCTACAATAATAAGATTCTTAAATAATGCTCTTTCCACAAGATAGACATGAAACTTTCAAACAAAAATAACTCAATTCTTAAAAATAACTCAATTCTTAACTTATTTACACTTAAAATTAATTAAATATTATCTACTAATAAAATAATAATAAAAATAGTGCAAAAACGTCTCAAACTGCTACCTCGTTTGTTTACTCTGTTACTAATGTTCATCAACAATTTGGATTCAAACCGAACGTCGATGGAAATCGATATAAAGTATGGCGTAGGATTTTTAAAGATCTATGTATTGGTGCCAAGGTTCAAGGTCATCTTGATGGCACCAGTAAACCTACTGGTGACAATGATATTGATTGGTATTCCATGGATGCCAAAATTAAAGGATGGTTTTATAACACTTGTGAACCTCATCTGTTACAAATTGTTACTGCTGATAATTGTACTGCAAAAGTTCTTTGGGACACTATCTCTGAATTCTTTACTAGTAATAAAATGTCCTGCATGCTTTAATTATAAGACACTTTTCGTAACACCAAAAAGGGGACCATGTCTATAACCACTTTTTGTCACCACCTTAAAAATCTTGCTGATTCACTTGCTGATGTTGATTCACCCATCATTGATCAAGAGTTTGTCATGCAAATCCTTCGACAACTCTCGTCCCCTGAATTTATCTCTATTGTCGATGTGATAACGAACAAAAACCCCTTTCCTAGTTTCTTAGAAGCCAAAAACATGCTTCTTCAGCATGAGTCTCGTGAAGGTCTTTCTGTTCCCGTTAGTGATCCCTTACAAAACACTACCACTGCCCTTTACTTCAACCAATCTGGTTCCAATTCTAATGGCAAAGGAAAGGGTCGGGACAATAAAAACCAATCACAGGGACGTTGGGCTTCCAGGGGGGGGGGGAGGGCAATGCTACTAACAGTTTTGGTGCATCTCAGTCTTTTGCAGGTAACATAGGAAATGCGAGTGGGCAATCTTATCAACAGCAGTAATATCAGTACACCATGCCAAATCAATCAGGTCAACAACAGCAATATCAGGAAATGGGGGTGGGCAATCTTATCAACTGCTCACTTTATGCAGCAACCACAACAGATGATCTCGTCATTGGAGCCTCAACCTCTGCAGCCGTCTGTGCTTGGTCCTCCACCAATGAATCTTTATGCCGCTTCACCGCAGTAGTCTCAGTTTGCTGGTTACTCACCTGTTACACCTCAACAACCTCAGTCAACTGATCTGTCATCATTCTTTAGTGCCATATCTATGCAACCACAGGCTTAAGATCCCAACTACTACATGGACTCAGGAGCTAGCAATATTGACATGCAGTTTAGCCAAGGTAATTTAACTTTTTTTACACGGTGTAACACCCATAAGTTAATTATGGTTGGTAATGGTGCTTTACTGCCGGTTACACACGTCGACACTGGTAATTTTCCATTTTCACGTCACAAGTTAACCCCAAACAATATTCTTGTCTCTGACAAAATGGTTACAATCTTATTTATGTCCGTCATTTCCGCATTGATAATTATATCTTTGTTGAATTTGATCCTTTTGGTTTCATTGTGAAGGATCTTAGCTCGGGTGCTTGTCGTCACCGATAGGACATCATTGGCGATTTCTATCATTTTCTTCCTGCGCTTCTCGCTTCAGTTGCTCGTCCCGCTCGATCTATTGTTGTTGTATCTTTGGAAACGTGGCATCGTCGATTAGGGCATCCTGGAGTTTCTACTTTTAATTATTTATTGTCTCGTAAACTTCTTCCGTGTTCTATACTGTGTTACCTTTTTGTCACTCATGCCAATTAAGCAAACATTGTCATTTACCTGTTTCTTCATCTAATACTAAAACTATGCGATTGTTTGAGAATGTGCATTCCGATGTTTGGACTTCTCCTGTTACAAACTTGAGTGGTTACAAATACCATGTCCTATTTTAGATGATTTCTCACGCTTTCTATGGGTCTTTCCTTTGCATGCAAAATCTGAAGTGTTTGCCTCTTTCCTCCGATTTCGCGCTTATGTGGTGAATCAATTCAAAACTGACATCCAAGCTTTATAGTGTGACAATGGTAGCGAATATAATAATCAGTCATTTCATAATCTGTTTCGAACTCATGGCATCCAGTTTCGCTTCAAATGCCCTTACACGTCTAAAAAAATGGGAAAGCATAATGCTCCATCCGCACAATCAACAATGCCATTCGCACCCTTTTCTTTCAAGCTTCCATGCCCTCAAAATTTTGGGCTCAAGCCCTTCATATGGCTGCTCACACCTTTAATCTTCTTCCCACCTCTACTCTCTCCTACAAATCTCCCTTTAAGATTCTTTGGATTCTTCCCTTCTTTTCTTCACCGCTGTGTGTTTGGTTTTCTCTGCTACCCAAACCTCTCATACACTGCCCCGCACAAGTTGTCCCCTCGTTCAACGGCTTGTGTTTTTCTTGGACCCTCGGTTGATTATCGTGACTATCGATGCATGGATCTCACTACCCAACGTGTTATCATATCTCGTCATGTCACATTTGATGAGACACATTTTCCATATGCCCACTTCAATTCTCCCCCCCCCCCCCCGGACTACGACATCTTTGAGTCATCTGATGATCTGGTTGTACCACCACATGTGGTTTCCCCTGATCCTCCCCTCACTGCTGGCTTTCCTTCCCAGGACGCTAAACAATCTCCAAATGCTTCTCCTTCAGGGGTGCCTTCCCCCCTTTCTCATGCTTCCGCATCTCCGACATCTTCTGTGTCGGTGCACTCTCCCTCCTCCACCACCTCCTCTTCTAAGGATGCTGCTCCTGGACTACTCATCCCATGGTCACTCGCTCTTAGATTGGATAGCTTAAGCCACGACAGATCCTTAACCTATCAGCCGTTTCTGTTGTCTCTCCTCTACCGAGAACCACTGCTCAGGCCATGTGTGACCCAAACTGGAAAAATGCCATGGACTCTGTAATGTCTGCCATTCTTGTTAATGGAACTTGGGAGCTTGTTCCTCGTCCTTCTGTTGATGCATGATTCTTGGTCATCATGTGAAGTATCAAAAACAAGACAAAGAGCTAGAAGAATGTGCATGTCTGAACTGACACGAACTGCTAGTTCGGATGTACACGAACTTGTCCAAACTGACAGTTCAGATAACCGTGTATTCGCATAGAATTGTTCAACTATAAATAGCTTCATCTTGTATAGAATTAGAACTACTGGTCAAATCGATTGTGTGTGTTTCCTGTGTACTCTCAGTGGTCTTAATACAAGTTCTATTGTATTTACATCTTGCGTTCATAGTTTTTACATTGATTTCTATACGACCGAGTAGACCATCCACCGTTCACGTAATTTCAAGTGGTATCAGAGCTGCAGTTCATTATACTGGTCTGGAAATCTGTGTTTTTTGATTTTTCATGTCAAAAAGTGGGAATTTTTTAAAAGTCTACTTGTTTTTGTATTCGTTTGATCATCTCGAGTGTGATTTCTGTGAAAAATCTTCTTCTAAAACATTCCTATTGGTTTTATCTGAGTTACTGCTGAAAATCTCGTTCGAAAACATTGAAACTCATAAATTTGAGTCGGAAATGATTCGGTTCGTCTGAGTTCGGGTGAGATCTGATAGTCCATCTAAATAACCGCTCCAAACTCACGGTTCGGATACTGTCTTTCAAACGAAGTCCAGGTTCGGGTGTGTTCGTGTGGTAGTTCGTCTCCAGTTCGGATCGAGTTCGGTTAATTTGGTTCTGTTCGGATTGAGTTCGGATACATTTCGGTTCGGAGTTCAGTTCGTCTACATGAAGTCACGGTTCGGCTCCGTTCGTTTAGGTTCGGATCAGATCTTCTCAGGGTATACCAATTCGTTTTGGGTTCAGCTCAGTTCGGTTAAGCAGAGTTGAGTTAGGGTGAACAGTAATCAAATCATTCAAGATGTCGGATTTTCAATTTCAATTGTTAGCTGCGATACAAAATTCAATGAAAGCTACAATGCAAACAATGACGAATTATGATAATGAAATTGGAACAAATCAGAAAGTTCCCAAATTATTGAAATTGGAAGATATCATAGTTGGGTTAAGCGTTTTGAAGCTTATGTTGATACTAATGATGTTGATATGTGGTTGGCGTTTACTGAACACTATGTGTATCCTAAAGATGCTTCTGGAGGGCCAATTCTTCAAAGAAAATTCACTTCTGAACAAAAGAAAGCGTATCAAGCTGAGAAGAAGGCATATGGTAGTTTGACCATGGCATTACCCAAAGAGTTGCTACATCAATTTTCTGCTAACTATACATCAAAAAGCTTATGGGATGCTTTGCAGAAACGATGTGAAGGTAATGACCAATACAAGAAAAGTCGACAAAAAGTCTTGAAAAAGTAATTTGATAGCTTCAAACATTATCAGAATGAATCAATTTCAAATCTGATTGCAAGATTTACACATTTGATGAGTGAAATGAGTTTGGTGAGCCTTACAAAGGAAGATGCTGATTTGAAAGAAAATATTTTGGAGGCATTACCTGAGAATGGGAAAACTATGTCATGATGATTCCCATAATAAAGAGTATTCGGGATTATCTTTCAACGAACTGATTCAAAGAATACAAGCAAGGGATATGGAGTTAACTGTGAATAAGTCACTTCCTACACAAATCCAGAATCCTGCTGTGTATCATGGTGAAAATGATTCTACCATTAATGCTGTGAAGTCAAATGTTTTGAATACCTCACCTCCTACAGCATTTATTGCTGGTAAATCTGAAAATGCTAGTTATTCTTCTGGTTGCACTGTTTCAATTCCTAGTTCTTCAACACAAAATGTTTTATCTGTTCAAACAATTGACGATTATATGGCTTTAATGTCTGCATTGGTATCTTCATATTTTGGAGTTATTACTGGTTCAGTGAGTAATGCAGAATTGAAAAACGAAGATTATGATCAGATAGATTATGATTATCTGAAGAGATGGATTTGAATTGACAGTATGCTATGCTAGTTCGAAGAACGAAGAAATTCTTTAGCAGAACCGGGAAGAAAAGGTTGAATCAAGATGGAACGATCGGATTGGACAAATCCAATGTTAAACGTTTCAAATGTTAAATATATGGACATTTTGCACGAGAATGCCCAAAGTCAACTGACAATAAGTTGAAGACTGGTCAACATGCTCATCTGGTTATACATTCAACAAATCAAGATCAAAAAGATCAAAAAACATTTGTTCCTATTGATATGACAGAAATATTTTGGCATCCAAATGAATTTGCCTGGAATGCAAATTCTGAAATTACAAGAATGTTACATACTGATGTTAGTGTACATTCTGAAGATGATATTAATAATGTTGCTTTAACAGCTCGTTATTTAGATGGTAGCATTCTAACTGATTCTGATTTAAGTTCCAAAGTATCACTGGACGAAGAGGTTCAAACAAAGGTGAATAATAGTTCAAATGTTGAAGAATCTAAATGTCTTGGATGTATGAGTCTACACAACAAAAATGCAAGTTTAGAAAGAGATTCTTAGTTATCAACTGAAGAAATTGGTGTTATAAAGAAAGAATTGGAAGAGTTTCAAAAGAAATATTATGAATTGGTTCATGTTAATGAAGATTTAATGAAAGAGAAGAGTGGGTTCGTTGAAGAGTGTGAAAAGACCAAAGTTGAAGCTAAAGAAGTTACTGAAGATTTTGAGGCGTTATTTGAGAAAAGTTATCCAGTTCAACAAAAGTATTAACAAGCAAATGCACTTGCTGTTGAATCTGCTGATCCAATTCTGAAACTTCAAGAAGAATTATCTACACTTCGAGATGCAAATGTTCTTCTCCGAGATAAGAATGAAGTGCTAACAAAGGATGTTGAGATATTAAAAAAGAAGTGGGAGAAAGTTACTGAAGAAGTATTATCCGAATGTGAAATCAGGAAGCAGCAAACGTATGAATACAATGATCTCAATGAAGAATTCATTAAGTCACATAAAGAGGTGTTTGCTGCTCAACAAAAAATTTCTGAATTAAAGCTGGAAATTTTAGAATTGCAAAGGAAAGTCAAGAACTGCCACTTATCACCAACTTTGCTTTATTTCTTGTATAAAAAGGATATGAGTGAAGATAGTTCAAAAGAGGATGATATTCACAAGGTTCCTCAGCCGGTGGATTTATCTGAATTTTCATCTGCTCCTCTTGATCCTAAAGCTGAATTGCTTGATTATTCTAAATTTGCAACACCAACGAAGAAGAAGAAAAATAAATCAAAGAAGAAAGTCCCTTGTGGTGAAGCTTCAAAGTTTGATTCAAGTTCATCATTTTTGGAAGATGGAAACATCTTTGGTGAAGTTGAGAAATATGTCAGTAACTCATCTGAAGAGGAAGTTATTAAATCTTTGGTGCGTGAGAACAAGCTACAGGAAATTAAAGATAAATTTACTAGAGAAGCAAAAGGGAGAGATGCTTCTGGTTCTCAATCTGGATCTTCAAAGATTCTGGGTTACAAGCACAAAGGTTTGGGATTTGAGATTAAAGAAGTACCCGTTCAAGCTCAACCAGCATAGAAGAAAGAGAAAGTTTTGAAAGTCAAGAATCAAAAGAAATCATAACCTCCGACAAAACAATTTTTTTATTCTTCTGGAGGATCTTCATCTGAATCTAAGGTTTCTTCACGAAGAAAATCTCCAAGGTATGATTCCTATGATGAATTCTTTGATAATTTTGGTATCGATCATTCATCATGTTCTAAAAATTCAAAGAATTTTTCAAATATTTTTAAACTTCGTGAAAGACTTTGTTATGCATGTCGTCAATCGGGACATTTAGCTGTTGATTGTCCAACGACTGCATATATCCACAACACTGCCAAATATATGGATAATAATGAACAAATATTTGATGAACCATGGTCCCCAAAGGTCAAATCAACTCGTAAGCCGTTTTGGTCAAACTAACTACGCCAGTTGACACTGATTCTGGTTCTGATCAAAAATTAAAATCATCACTGATATGGAAACCGAAGGTTGTTTCCAAGGCCAACAAAGACTATGTGGAAGACACCGGGCGACCCGACGCTGTTGAATCGGGTCGATCCCAGAGCAACTAATGTTTTATTTGGTGTCAGTAGGTATTTCAGGAAGACCTATCGGTGGTTGCAAGATTACTGATAGTGGAATATCTGTGTTTAACTTAAATTGAATTTTCTAGTCATTCTCAAAATCATGTTTTTTTAAATGCTAAACTACAAGTATTCGTGTTGGTTGATCAATTTTTTTTGGTTTTTCACTCCGTCTCGTTTTGAGAGGGAGTTTGTTTCTTTGAAAAATACAAAAATAGTGTGTTGTTTTGTTTTCAAATAGTAAAAATGAAAATCTAAAAGCCATAAGACCATTGCTCGATGTGCTAGGTAGGCTCGGCAAATCAGAAAGTATACAAATGCGATATACACTATATCTGATGCTTGACCTAGTGGACAACATCTTGATGCATATCTCAAGATATATCAAGAAAATGATAGGTGGAAATAAAAATGAGAAGTCACTGTGTATACATGTGTTCATTTTGCTAAGATTTAAACTTATTTGATTTTCTTTATTTTCTTAAATGATCGGACTATCTCTGCGTGTTCACAAGACCGACCCGATTGTTGTTGAATTATACAATTTTAACTTGTTTTTAGTTTCTTTTTTGTTAAATCCGAGGCCTTATTTGCGTACCGAAAGATCGACCTTAAGGTAGACGATTTAACGTTCTTATTTCTTTTTGCATGGAACACAGTTGACTATATCATGGATACATCACTATGTGTTAATTCACAAGTTAAATCACAAAGTGTGATAAGCAAAAACATATATGAGTATGTCTAATAGTGTGGGATACACTGGTCTAAGCAAATCTAATTAATACCTTAATATATCCAGGTGTTATGAGTATGATTATGCCTGAGTTTAAAGTTGGAAAAATTATATCTGCAATCGACATGGCTTCTGTGCTACGATAATCGAAATTGAAGTGTAGTTCAACATGTTATGTCCAATATGATCCCAAGTTGTGATCTTTCTCACAAAAGACAAAAAATAGTGTCTGATTATGTTCTGCATTTACTTTTCGTATCAGAAAATACCAAAAAGATTTTAGGTGTGTAATGTTATAAATTTTAGAAAAGACAAAAGATTTTGTTTCTTATTTTCGACTGATCAACACGGAATACGAAATTAATTTCAAAATCAATACATCTTGGAGTCTCGAAGAGACGTTTTGCACCAAGATTATTTATGTTGGCAGGTTTCTTAGTGGAAAGAGAACATCACAACTTCAAGTCTTCTGAAGCTGTTGATAAAGAGTTTATACGGGCTACAATGTCAAGTATTCGAGATCAGACTAACCGTCAAGTTGAAGGAGAGTTTGATTGAAGATACAAGATTATATGGATATTGATACTGCACATGTCGAGGGGGAGTTTGTTGATTCATGATTCTTGGTCGTCATGTGAAGTATCAAGAACAAGACAAAGAGCTACAAGAATGTGCATGTCTGAACTGACACGAACTGCCAGTTCGGATGTACACGAACTTGTCCGAACTGGTAGTTCGGATGATCATGTATTCACATAAAATTTTTAAACTATAAATAGCTTCGTCTTGTATAGAATTAGAAGTACTGGTAAAATCTACTGTGTGTGTTTCTTGTGCACCGTTAGTGGTCTTAATACAAATTCTATTGTATTTACATCTTGCGTTCATAGTTTTGCATTGATTTCTACACGACCGAGTAGACGATCCACCATTCACGCAATTTCACCTTCCAATGTCAACATTGTCGGTTGTCGTTGGCTTTATCGTCACAAATTTGACAGTCGTGTCAAATTACAATGGTATAAGTGCCGCCTCGTTGCCCAAGGGTCCTCGCAACAACCATGGCTTTATTTTGACGAGACCTTCAGTCCAGTTATCAAAACGACTACTATCTGTACCATTCTCTCCATTGCTATCTCCCGACACTAGCCCATCCACTAACTGGATGTTAAGAACGCCTTTCTAAATAGTGATCTGACTGTGCTTGTCTACATGAAGCAACCCCCTGGCTACATCGATCAATCGTGTTCTGACCATGTATGCCGGCTTTGCAAAGCTCTTTATGGCCTCAAACAGGCTCCTCGAGCCTGGTATCTACGTGGACGATATTATTTTGACGGCCTCCTCACCGTCATTAATCTCTCAAGTATTGGTCGCCTTTCGGCTGAGTTTGCTATGACTGGTCTTGGTGGTCTCTCCTTCTTTCTCGGCAGTGCTGCTACTCAGGATTAGTCTGGCCTGTTCATCTCTCAGACTGCCTTTGCCAAGGATATCCTTGCTCGTGCTGACATGTAAACCTGCAATCCCTATAGCACTCCTGCTGCCACCAAGGCTAAGTTCTCATTGAATGGCAAGCCCGTTACAGACCCTACTCTGTATCGGAGTTTAGCTGGTGCCCTTTAATACCTGACTCTCACTCGTCCCGACATTGCCTTTGCTATTCACCAAGTGTGTCTCTTCATGCATGACCCTTGTGAACCGCATTTTCATGCCCTCAAACGCATTTTGCGTTGTCTACAGGGTACTCTTTCTTTGGGACTTCACATCCGTCCTTCGTCTATTGACCGTTTGGTTGCTTACACCTATGCCGACACTCGTCACTCGACATCTAGTTTCTGTGTCTTTCTGGGTGATAATCTTGTCTCTTCATCCTCTAAACGTCAGCATGTCGTATCAAGGGCAAGTGTTAAAGCTGAATTCCGTGGTGTTGCCAATGCTGTTGCCGAAGAAGCTTGGATTTGTAACCTTCTTCTTGAGTTATATTGTCCTGTGTCTTAGGCTACCATTGTGTTTTGTGATAATGTTAGTGCCGTTTATTTAGCATCAAACCCGGTAAAGCACCAACGCACCAAACGTGTGGAATTAGATATACACTTTGTAAGGGAACATGTTGCTATTGGCCAAGTGCGTGTGTTGAATGTTCCTTCAAATCACCAGTTTGCAGATATATTTACCTAGGGCTGGCAATTTTGACACGGACACGAAAACACGACACGAAACATGACAATGGTAACAGGTTTCGTGTTTGGGCTTAACAGATTTCGTGTCGCTAACAGTTCGACCTGTTAATTTTCGTGTCTTAACAAGTCAAAACCTGTTAAGCTGTTAAGACACGTTAATATTTTAATAATATATATATCTTAAATAATATATTAAATATATATTAGAATTAGATTATTAGGTAACGTCTCTCAAAATTCTATTCCATTTCTTTCGTAACGTACACTCATACATCTCTCAATTATTAAACCCGTTAAAATACAGGTCGTGTTCGTGTCTAAACAGGTTGAGTGAAACAAGTTTTATCGTGTCGACCGTCGATTAGTTAAAATTTCGTGTCTAAACAGGTTTTATCGTGTCGACCCGTTAAACTACAGGTCGTGTTTTCGTGTTTTGAAAACTAGACACGAAAAGTTTTCTTGTCGTGTTCGTGTTTGAGACCAATCCTGTCATGTCTTATCGTGTCGTGTCTTAACAGGTCGTGTCTGACACGATTTGCCAGCCCTATATTTACCAAAGCTTACCATCACAACTATTTATGAATTTTTGAGACAGTCTTAACGTTCGAAGTCCCTCCACTCAGACTGCGAGGGGGAGGGGGGGAGGGGTATGTTAGATAAATTAAATAAGCCTATGGTTATTTTATAATGTTCAATAGTATAGGGTGTTTAGTGTAAATATATATAAACCCTATACTGAATATCTGTAATTATATATACTGGTGTTAATACAAAGTTTAGACCTCTAAGGAGGGATTCCACATATTGTATCCAAATTGAATCAGATAAATTTGGATCGATTAGAAAATTTATCAATTTGGATTGATTTGAATTTTGGATATACCTAAAAAAATAATCTTATCCAAATAAATCAAATTGAATAAATTGTATCTGATCCGATAAAGATCTCTAATGATGGGTGTAATAGAGCAAAAACACGCTACACTAGGAATCACCTCTACAATTCATTAACAATTATATATATAATAAAATAAAATGAAGTGCTATGAGGGAGATTACTGTACTTGGTTTACACCAATCACACGTTGACATCACAATTACTCCACCAATCAAACATTGACATTCACATCTTTCTCTCTACTTCCATATACTTAACTTTACATGAGAAGGAAAGGGAGAGAAGAAAGAAAGAGGTGCACACCTCCTCTCCCATCCGATCCCCACCGACAGGAAACGCAGAGAAGAAAGAAAGAGGAGAAAGAAGAAAGAGGCACACACCTCTCTCCCGTCCGATCCCCACCGATGAATATTCATCCCCGATGTGATTTTTGGATCTCTTTTTTATTCGTAATCTTTAATGTTTTTCGTTGCTGTTGTTCGTCGAATCGGTACATATTCGTACTCCTTCTATCGTTATATCGGTTGTGAGTTCCGTCGTATGCGAGTTTCACCTCTGGTGAATGGCCTGCCGTCATCGGCGATTGATGGTGGTCGTCGATTTTCATAACCTACCCCTTTATTTGCAGATAATCGTCGGTGCCGAAAAACAACACGTTCTCCTCCTATCTATCAAGTTTGTGATTTTTTTTCGTTTTGGGGTTTCATTAACAATTTTAGTTTAGGGTTATTGCAGATGTAATACGAAACCTGCTTATGTTTTGTGGGTTTAATTTGTTCAATTTTTGCAATTTTTACCATCGATTAGTGGATTTAGCGTTTTAGAAGTTAAAATTTAGGCCGGCAAGTCAAACTCGAAGAAGATTGGCGGCCCTTGCTTCCAATTTATACCACACTCCACCCATACCCTTGACCTAAACTAGAAACAAAACAATGGATGAGGAAGATACAACGCGACATGTATCCATCACACACGACCCATGTTTAATCGTTTGGATTCAGCTGAGTTCCTTTGTCTTAGGGCCGATTGTATACCTGATCTGTTATTTGTTAGTTTCTGATCATGTTCTTTGTTGGTTGTTGGTATATGCATGTTGTTCCTTGGTTGCTATTGAGCAAGTTTTATTTTCTGATTTTTAGATGGTTTCGGTATCTGTTCTTACCTGTTTATATTTCTTTTTTGTTGCATATTTGGGGATATTTTTTTTCTCATTTGCAGGTATTGTTCTCTTTATTAATGGATTTCTGCAATTATTTGTGTGTTTTTTGTATGATTCATGAGTATGCAGTTGATTGAATATTTTGGCTTGCACATCATGTGTTTGATGAAATGCCTTAATTAAATATGTGATGGTCTTTAATAATCTGATTGAGAGCCATAGGAACACTTATGTTTAGTCTACTAATCTTTTTTTTGTTGTTGGTGTTTGTAAATTAGATGTCTGTAATCCAATTATTTGTTGTTTATAATTCAGTTTATATTTGAGATCATATATATAGTATTAGACATTAAAGGATTTCTCATTTGTGGGTTTGAATTGATCTTAATCTTTTAATTGCTGGTAAACACAGAAAATGGAACATGGTACAATTTAGATAATCTGTGATTTGTTTTTTAAAGGTATTTGTTCCATGTTTAGTTATGATTACTAAAATTAGTACTAATCGTATGTTATGCTATTTATCAAATTCTTTTGCATCTGATTACACCTATAATTGGAATAACTAAATGTATTCCTTATACTTCTCCCTATTTTTGCTTAATGGTGAATGTTAATAACTAAACTAAGCTTGAGAGGAAGGTTTTATCCTTAATACCTTAGTCTAGTTTTCATTAAACGGTCATTAAGCAGCAACCAAAAACATACCAAAAATATATTTTTGGATCATATTAACTACAAAACTAAAAAAAAATCAATATTTTAGCCTTTTAGAAGTATCTTCATGTATATAGCTTACCTACCAAAAAGTATTGAAATAATTTTCCCTGTCTTAATATGTGCATATCATGGTAGTTAGGAGTTAACTGCTGCTATATAATTTTCATTGAACATAGTAGGTTTGAAACAAAAAAAGATAATCAAGATTCAAGATTTATATTGTGGCATAAAATGAAACTCTTATATGTGTGTGTGTCTATGCTGATGATACTGCAATTTGTTAAATAAGTGTTCTATAAAGAGAGAAATATAACAACTTTTAATCAGGTGGACAGATTTGAAAATGTGTTATGTGGTCTGATCAAAGATACTGAAAGGCTTAGGCTTATGGTATTGAGGATAAAACCTTCCTCTCAAGATTTACTAGTTGTGCTTAATGCCCGTTCGGTGTTCCTTTCGTAGTTTCTACCCTTTTGACATTATGTTGCTTATAAAACTGCAAGAGTTTTATAACAACCACAATTGTGCCTCTCAATCAGTTTTATAACTACATTTTTTGTGCAACAGTAATGTATGAAGTTTTTTTAATGACTTATAGATCCAATTGGTGGAGTTTGTTTCTGTTTGTTTATATTGTGCATAAATCAAAGTTTATTGATTTGTTTATGAAAATATGTGATGCTTGACTTGCTTTAGAGTATAAGCAGTCCATTTAGTCAATAGGTTTGGTTTACATGAGTATTTTACGCGAAGATGGTTACTATTTAAGAATGTGTCCTGTTTCGAAAGTAGTATGATTGAGACTGCCGAGTGTTAATAAGTGTCTTATGTAATCCCAATGTTACTATATTTATATTGTTCTTATGATTTCTTTCTATCTTTCTAACTGCAGGGGCATTTGGTCTATGCTCTCTTTAATCTGTTTTGTTGCGCCTCTTTGAAAGTTGTTTTGATAGGTAGTTATCTTATAGCCTATTTCACACAAACCTCATTTATACATATCTAACAGTAACATTTTTTCATTTATTTTCATTTCAATGTATCATTTCATCTATAATGTCATGACTGAATGCTTACTTTCTCTGATTCAAGATGAAATGTGTATTTAACGGACTAGAATACGAATTGCCCGTCGCAACGCGTGGGAGGGTCAAATTCTTGTTATTATTATTATAAATAATGTCACTAATTACACAATTATTTTAACCTTTCTTCAAAATTCAAACTGAAAATTTGAAATAGTGGGATGGGATAAATGAAAAATCATAGTAGGCATATATCCTTACATGATGTACGGTATATACTTAGGGCACCCGGTATGCTAATAGTTTGGCGCCTTTGAAATCTACGTGGCCATATATGGCGGCGTTAAACGTATCCCTAACCCCCACCAACCTCCGTTAAATATTTGCGCCAAACCAACGGCACTATATATATATATATATATATATATATATATATATATATATATATATATAACGCCGCCAAACCCACTAACATCCAAAATCTTTTTGAAAACCATCCACTCTTTTTTTTACACCTCATCACACCACACCACACCACACCACACCACACCACATGAAGTATACCCCATTTATATTGTGTGGTGTTAAAGTCCAGTCAGCGATGACGTGACACTGGTTAAAATTTAACACCACATGGGTATACCACATGCCCTTATACTTCTTGCCCTAAAATGTGAGTAAGTGTTTTATTATAAATTAAATTAGAGAAAACACCGTTTACGTTTATATAAACTTTTAGAGGTCAATAGTTATGCTCAAAAAGCGTGATAAATATCCTCTATATTAATTTTATAACAAGTTATTTTCTTTACACTAAAGTTTTTAAGAAAAGAAAAATTAAACAATTATAAAAGGAAAATTGGATTTAAATAATCATAACTTTTAACTATTGGCCAAGAATAATCCCACATTTAAATATCCTTCCCAATAGTCCCAACTTTCACTTATATTTTTTTTAATGGACCCGCCGTTAACTTTTTTTAACACCGTTAAATGAGTGCTGATGTGGCATGCTGACATGTAATAACTTTTTTATTTTTTTTAATTTGTTTTTCCACATCAGCTTCCAAATAAGATATTTTTTTTTAAATTCATTTTAACAATCAGATTACAATTAAACTCACAAATCAAAATTCCTAAAATCCATCCAAAATCGCTTGTTCATCCCCAAATCTTTTCCCTAAATTCCCAACCCCAATCATACAACCCAAATTAGTTATTTTTGGAATTGTTAATAACAGTTGTCGCCGGAAAATTTCGGTGGTGCTCGCGGTGTTAATAACCGAATTTAGGGAATGTCGGTGATGGTCGCCGTGTTAATAATAGTTGTCACCGGAAATTTTTCTATAATAAACGGTACTCCAACGGAAGCTGCTTCGAATCGAGATTCAAGATGAGGAAAACCGAATGGCCATGGAGATAAATGGCGTTTCAAATGCTCAATTTCAACATCACTGATATCCTTAACTGCGTGAGTGTGAACGAATCAAATGTGATCGGAATGGAGCAACCGACGTTGTTTACAAAGTCGAGATCCAGCGGTCAAACGTGTCGTCATCACGGTCAAAAAGCTTTGGAGCACGAATCTTTTGGTCGGCGATTTCATCCCAAATATTTCCCCTAAATTCCCAACCCAAATCAGTAAACATTGGATGAACTGGGTTAATAAGCGATTTGGGAGTAATTGGAATTTGATTTGTAAAAATGATTTAAAAAATTAATATCTTATTTGAAAGCTGATGTGGAAAAACAGATTAAAAAAATAAATAAGTTATTACATGTTAGAATGCCACGTCAGCACTTATTTAACGGCGTTAAAAAAGTTAACGGCGGGTCTATTAAAAAAAAATATGAGTGAAAGTTGGGACTATTGAGAAGAATATTCAAATGTTGGATTATTGTTGGCCACTGGTTAAAAGCTGGGATTATTTAAATCCAATTTTCCATTATAAAATTAAAAGTTATAGATTCGGTTCTTTTAGAGGTAAGGATATCAATGTTGTTTTAAGTTATTTATAACTTGTTAAAAAATTAATAAATATAACACTTTTAAAACTTAAATGATGAAACCTTGAAGTTTATGTAAAAATAAATTCTCTTTTAATTTTATTTTATAATTTTGTGTGAAATATATATCTTCTATTCCATACTTCTTATAAGTTAGAATAACGTGAAATGATGCTATATTAAAGAAACAGCCACAAAACAATTCAAAGCATATTCCCAACCATTTGTATATTCTCACAACTCCAAAATTTAACAACAGCTGAACTAACCCACTTATTTGTCTCACCTACTACACATACCTCTCCTCCCACTCTCAATCTTATAGACACAATACTCATAGCCTTAAAAACATTAAACACCTCATAAATTAAACTTAAAATCATTAAATTACCTCTAACAAGCTTCTACTAACTCATTACAAAACTCTTATGGCCATAGTATGGAGACTAGATGGGGTTTTCAAACTCTCAACCAAATCAAAGGTGAGCAATGAAACCATAGGGCGTGACATACGGTTTGAACGCTCAACCACTGCCAACATATCTGGCGACAAAACCAATTTTGATTCACGCACCCCGTGCCATTTTGCCTGCATGTATTTGAGCTTTCGCCAAGGCGCGATGTGCATTTTCTGATCTTTCATGCACTTTTTCGAAGCTAAGCATAGTATCTTGATCAACGATTGGAGTCTTTCGGTTTTACCAACATATATTTCTGGTAGCCGGGTTACTAGACGATTGTATTCTTGGCTACCTTTGGCCATCTCGAATTCGGCCCGAAAATTCAACTCAATAATCACTTTTATAACTCCCTTTTTGGAATTTAAAGTGTCCAATACTTCTATATATGTGTGTTCCCCTGGAGAAAAAATAACAAAATTATTTTTTATTTTAGTCATAAATTTGTTTGGCATTTGGAGAATAATATATTTGTTAGATTGTGTACCTGCAGGGATTTCTTTAAGGTTATTCCACTTGGCTTTGCAAATCCCACAGTTGTAGCCTGCTTGTTGCAATCGGTCAGAGATCTCCCTCTGGAAACACCTCCGGCAACCATCAACCACCGCCACGCCACAATCACAACACCCAACTGCCGACAATTTCATCTCCTTTATGATCTCTTTTGTTGCCCGCCTAATTTTCGACTCGAATGAACTTGTTTTATACAGATTTTCCTGCAACATGTTCAAATATCATAAAAACCCATTGGTAATTTAACTTATTCCCACAAAGCAGGCACCAAATTAGAAGACCATATAGGGGTGGCTATGTTTTCAGTTTACATACTTGACCTGTTTTGTTTAAAATGTGAACCCACTAAGCTGTTTAACCCATTTTTTCAAATT
This sequence comes from Deinandra increscens subsp. villosa, assembly GCA_039602395.1. Classification (NCBI taxonomy): domain Eukaryota; kingdom Viridiplantae; phylum Streptophyta; class Magnoliopsida; order Asterales; family Asteraceae; genus Deinandra; species Deinandra increscens. Next base: position 84,674,160 of record JBCNJP010000017.1, on the reverse strand, counting down.
AACACATTTACAATTTCACTTACACTTTTCATAAAGGGTTAATTGGGTCGTGTTCAGGTTTAATTGACTTTGATTACGTGATCAGAAATATGGTCATGCTGGGGTTGAACAAGTAAACTCGTCAACCTGTTAACCCGACACGATTAATTCAGAGCTGAATATATACCATGAGATGTTCTTCTTGAGATTCCCAGAACGAGATGTTCTCTTCGGAATCACCAGAATCTTCATCTTCTTCGAAATCTCCATTGTCACAGTCGTCCCGAGAATTGAACGAACTTTCTGAAGAACAGTCACCCTCCTCAAGGAACTCGAAGATCATATCAGCTACAAGACTTTGGTATACTTCGGGGTTCCGATGGGTCATGTGTTTGTTTAGTAGTCTTGGAATGAAATCATTTGGCTTTTATAGCAAAGGATTTAGAGTGTTGGTAGGTCCACTTATGTGATATGGACGAGTTATATATTATTTTGCATCACTTTAGTTAACTTTTTGCCGTGTTGGATCATGATGCTATAAAAAGTATTTTATTTCTTAATTATTTCGTAATCTTATCTTTATCAGTAAATGTGATACAAGTTTCATTTGTAGAAACAAGATTTACTTTAAAGCATGTTTGTTGTAGAAACTTGATACCAACGAGCCTATCATCATCATATCATATCATCATCATCATCATCATATTATATAAAAGAAAAGATTTTAAACACATGACATTCTTACACTTTACACTGAATCTCATAATTGTTTTTCTTCCTAAATTATCTCATCTAATTTTAAGTTTTTGTATTTCCATGCCAATAAATAAAAAATATTTATTGTAAGGATAATCACTATCCTATAATTAATCAATTATTTGTATTTTCATAGCAATAAATAAAAGATCTTTATTGTAGGGATAATCATCATCACAATTAATTAATTATTTTAAAAAATCTTTTTTTCTATTAAAAATAAAGTTTTGTATATATAGATAACCGACTTTTTATTTGTGCCTCCTAAATTATTTTATAATCAATTATTTAATTACTAAATTACAGTTTAAATCAAAAATTAGTTATGCCTACAATTTTTTTAAACCCGAGTCTGTGTAACACACGCGTCTCAAAAACTTAGTTAAATAACATTATACATAATCAATATATAACTTGACAAAATCTTAACATTATTAGATACACTTTTATATATTAAAAATATATGAATTATATATATAACAATTACTTATTTACTGAATTATTTTTTAATTAATAATAAATATTCAGAATAAAAATATAAAAGATGGTTTTTATACATATTTCTATTGTTTTGATTTCAAATTTAATTTATAAAAAGTTAAGTGTTATTCTTTTTTACTTTAATAGTTTTTTCTTTTATACAAGTTTCATAATTCAGTTGCACTTTCTGTACCCCGTTATTAATTGTTTTAAACCGAAGTCGTTGG
>JBCNJP010000017.1:84639218-84672218 GCA_039602395.1 Deinandra increscens subsp. villosa | reverse complement strand
GTGATACATATCCTCTATATTAATTTTATAACAAGTTATTTTCTTTACACTAAAGTTTTTAAGAAAAGTGAAGAAACCAAAACCAGAAGGGTTTCTTAGGTAATCGAGTGAGCCGGAGAGAAAATGCTGACCGGAAATAATGAACCTGCACACTACGAGCAAACACGTTAAGGCGTTACGAGGTGAGCCGGAGAGGGACCCTCGTATCGGCCCTCCGGCGTGAGAATCAGTATAGGGTGATAGTAATGTATTAGTGAGTGATAGAGAGAGATTTTTGCTGACCTCTTTATGAATTCAGAGCTTACTATTTATAGGCAGCAAACTAGGGTTTTTTGGAGTCTCTCTGACGTCAGCGCGTGCATGGCACGGCGAGTAAGGGAATATTTCAGGTGTTTATTTGTCCCATGTGTCGCCTTCTTATTGGCCCAGGGCCACATGCGAGGATGCTGGTTGTTAGAGTGGGGACCACTCTTTGATGGATGATTGAAATATCCTAACGGATTTGCACATGGGAGTGCATGCTCATATGTTGAGGAGAAAGCCGTTTCTTCTTCTCCAAGTTTGGGCCCTTATTTGGCGGGTCTGGCCCTTCGCTAGCCCACAGAACCTGTTTTCGCGTTGGGCTTGGGCCCAGAGGATAGATTTAGTATCTATCCTCTTCAAGTCTTCCCTAGTCCTGTGCGTAAGAATTAGCGCGGGACTAAGAAAGTAGTATTTCGGCGGGAGTTTTTTGCTTATCTTTTAGGGAATCCTAGGCGGGTAAATTTTGTACCATCCGCGCTAGTCCTTTGACTTGCATGGTTAAAGCTTTACAGGATACACGGAAGTGAAGGCGGATGATTATCTCCTTTTTTATTGTCGCGGGAGGCGACTTGAAGCGGGGAATGATTTCTGTTATCCTTTCGCATGTTTCCTTGGTTGCGTGAATGCGGACAATTTTGTGATTAGATTACTATACACCTTTCTTGGGGAACTGGTATCTGATAAGTGGATTGTGACGATAAGTAGAATAGCTGACCAGGAGACAGCCTCATTAAATGCTTGGTTACCAAACGTCACTTATCAGTGCAGTTTTTACGGCGATGGCGTGATGTCACGCCTGCAGGACACTATTTTGTAGGGACACGTGTCGTCGCAGGGCACGCGCACGATTTCCACTGCTTTTTGCCAACTGTCAGGGACACGTGTCGCCATCTTCTTGCCTTGTCCGTTCAAATTCGACGGTTCAGATTGCGCGAGAGTGATCGGGTTTTTAGTATAAAAACCCCCTTTTCCCCCCATAAAATTTTACCTTCTTCTTCTTCCGAAAACCCTAGAATTTTTCTCTGCCATTTTCCTTCTTTTCTTCCTGCTTCTTCGTTGCGAGGCTACATTTTCTCATTATACTTGACCATGGCTGCTTCAGTGATGTCTAAGTATCCCTTGGATTGGAAAGAAACAGATTTTACGTCTTTTTTGGGCTCCTACGGCCTTTCTGACAAGAAGTATGGGGCTGTTCTTCCCAGGCAAGGCAGTTTGATTACTGCTTGTCCTGAGGACAAGATCGCCTTGTATTCTGATTTCTTTGCCTTTTCTCATCTCAGAATCCCCATGTCTGGTTTCTGTGCCCATGTTTTTGAAGTTTTTCAGATTCATCTTTCTCAATTTCATCCCCTTGGCCTGGCCAAGGTTTTCCATTTTGAGTTTGTTCTTCGTAGCCTTCGGCGGACACCCTCTATTGAACTCTTCAAGGCTTTCTTTAAACTGGTAAAGAAGGGGGATTGGTACACTTTTGACAAACGGGGTGGTGATAACATGGCGGGTGCCATTCCTGATGCTAGCGCAGACCGCCAGTGGCGGAAGAAATTCTTCTTTGTAAACGCCGGCGTTATTCCGGTGAACATGGTGAGGCGGATTGGTGCGGACATTATTGTCGACTTGACTGCACTCCCCGCCACACTGAAATCCCCGCAATACCTTTGGCTAAAGGACAACCCTACTGACCTCCAGATTTTTGGGGAAGGCGGGTTAGTGCGGCTGGGAATGAGCCGCGAATGGGATCTTACGCGGACAGTTCCAGATTTCGAGCGGAGAGGGAATTCCGCCGTTTCAGGTGACATCCGCGATTTTTCTGACTGATCGTTCAAATCTTTTGGCTAGGATGTTGCCTGGCACGGTACAATCATTGGTTCTGCGGGAATTTTTTCTTCCTGTGGTTTATGGCGGTACCGGACCAGGCTTCATTCCTGGTCAAACTTTTCTTGAGCCAGGTATGTTTCCTTTCCCTTTTTGCTGGCGCGGGTGTTCTTACTTCCTGTTTTTTTTCTTTTTTGTGTCCAGGCCCGGTGGTGTGGATGGAACTTTTGTTCCCTCATTTGAAGGAAGGTTTGAGATATGTTCCCAAGGAGCTAGCGGATGGCGAAGTTCCAATACTGGATAGGACCGTTCATTGTTTCGTCCATCCGCAGTTGGATGGGTCTTGGGATCCTATCCGCGTTCTGAACCTTAAACCTGATGTAAGTGCAAGTTTATGCTTTTTCATTGTTTTGCTAGCCGCTCAATTGCTTACCGTCGTCATTTTTCCTTCAGGGTTCTTCCGCCAGAGCTAGTGCGGAGTATCTGGAAGACTACCTTCCTGGTTGCGGGATTGCTGGGGTGATTTTTCCTGGCGAGGAGACTGGTGGCCAGGATATGGTTCCCCTTCCCCAATTCATGACCTCTTGGAGCGTTGGGGAGACTGCGGAGCGTAAGGCTGCAGAGAAGGATATGCGGAATGTCTCCGCCTCTTCTGGTCCTTCCAGGAAGAGGAAAGGGAAGGAAGCTGTTACCTTGAGGTCTCCTCCCCACTCTAAGAAGAAGAAAGGGATTGTATCCCGAATGGTTCTGGATTCTCGCAATAGTGAGTGCTTGCTGATTTCCGGATTCCGCTTTGCCTTTTTCTCCTAATGTTCTAACTTCTGCTGTTTTTCCCTTTTCAGAGGATCTTGAAGTCGTTGATCCTGAAATAGCTTCTCCGCCTCCGCTCCCTCCTCATGGCAAAGGTAAGGGTTTTTTCAGTGCCGCGGGCCTTAAGGTTACTTTGAGGCCGTCAGAAGCTGGTAAATTGGCGGAATCCTTTGAATTGACCCGCCAAACTTCTGCAGCTAATGCTGCCAATCCTGAGGCCCGGGAAGCCCAGCTTCAGAAGTCTAGGGAGGCTGCGGAGAAGAGGAAAAAGGCCGCCGAGGAGGCCCTTCAGAGGGATGCGGAGGAGGCCAACCTTGCTGATATGGTTGTGTCTCCTCAACAAGTTGATTTGGAGGTGGAGGATGTGATGGAGAGGCAACAGAGGGAGTTGGGGGAAAAACTGGCGGCCGAGGCCCGCCAAAAGGAGGTTGAGAAGAAAGAGGCTGCTGAAGCCCATAAAAAGGCGGAGGAGAAAGCGGCGGCCGAGGTTGAGCGGGCGCGAATTATGCGGGAGAAGGAGGCCGAGAACCTTAGGTGGGAGGAGGAGTTGAGAAGGCAGGAAAAATCCAAAGCGGTCGATGCTGGTGCTCCCGCAAGCCAACAAAGCACCATGGTTCCTGTTTCCCAATCCTCGGCGGGCAATGTCTCCAGTTCCGCTAGCCTTCCCGCCGACTTTTGGCAGTACCCTACCAGGGCCACCTTAGAAAGGCTTAGGGCTCCGCCTGCTCCCCATGTGCCAAACTGGGGCATTCAAACTACCACTCTCCTTGATTCCCATGATTCCAGGCGGGAGTTCCTACGTCACGCCTTTACTGACGCGAGTCAGGAACTTCTTCATAATAAGGGTACTGAAACCCTTCGAGAAGAAGCAATCATGGGAATTTTGCTGGCGGCGGAGCGCATGCCGGAGCTTTTTCATCGTCAAGAAATTGATGAAAGGAGGTTGTCGCAAGCTCACCGCCTGGCGGAGGAGAGGAGGTTGGAAGTTTTGGTGGAGAAGAAGCGGGTACTTGAGTCGGCCAATGATGCCAGGAAGGCGGAGGCCAAAAGAAGAGAAATGGAGGCGCGTGCGGACCTCGCGGAGGCGCAGGTTGCCCGGTTGAAAGGGGAGTTGGCCACCGCTGAGGGTAACTTGGAGATGGAAAAGGAAAGGTTCAACCGCTCCCAAGAGATCCATTCCAAAGCTCGTATCACCTATCAGAGGCGGGAAGGGGAGCTCCAAGTTGCTCAGACCAAGCTTGCTACTACCCGGTCTGAGTTGGCGGATTCTGAGAAGATCCGCCAGACTCTCAGCGACGACCTTGCTCGCTCTACTCAGCTGTGCGCAAAGATGGAGGGGGAGCTGGCCTTGAAGGATTCCCAGCTGGTTGAGGTGGTGGCCTCTCGAACGGCCCTTGAAACTCAACTGGTGGCGGAGAAGGATCGATCCGCCCGCCTCAAGGACAGCATTAAGTGGATGTTGGAGGAAGGGATGGCCTGGGCACACCATGCTGCTGTGGAAGGCGTTTCCTACCGGAACGCCCTCTACAGGTATATGATGGCTGCCCGCGCACTGGGGCAATATGATGGTTTGCGCGCAGGGTACCGCGTGGGTCTGGAGTCGGGAAACATCGACTCCCATGTATGGAATGATTCAAAAGTTGAGAGCGACTTCCTTGCGGCGGGCCAAGAGTTGAGCGACCAGAGTCCCACTGTCTTCCAGACTCTGGGCGAATTGGAGATCGATGACGAGGTCACCAGCGTGCGCCAACTGCTCATCCCCGCTGATGATTCCTCGGAAGAAGCTGAGAATGAACCGAAAGATGGAGGTCCTCATCAGGAACCTGAAGGGAGCAATGCGGGTGGAAAGCCAGGGGCTTCAGCGTAGTCCTTTTGTAATTTTTGTTTTTTGAATTGTAATGTCCGCCCATGGGGCACAAACACTTGCTATCTTTTTGTGTTATGTAATGAAGCTTGTATTTGGTTGTTATTTTACAAGTTTGTCGTATAGTTGTTTATGATTAGCGTATGTGTATTCCGAATACTTGATTTGTTTGTCAAGGTATCAGTGACTTTGCGCGGACACCTTGTTTTTTCAAGGGCGCGCCCGCGAAGATACAGGCGGCTTGTTACCGCGCTAGTATCGATCCGCACCTACGCTGATGCCAAGGGGAATGCCTGCTGCAGACAGGGTATCCGGATCTATATTCCTTTTTATAGGATATATCGCGGAGTAAATGTGTATGTTTACCCAAGTCTTTTGAATTCACAATTTAGTTCATGCGAAAATTTAATTTTTATCTATTGATCCCGGCTTAATTGGCATAATCCAAGTTAAGTAATAATAATAAATTTAAAATGAAGCAGAAAGAACTGGGTTTTCATTAAACATGTGATGAACTCTTTTTTCGCAATACAACTTCAAATATAACATCTTCTTAGTTGGGCGGAATTCCAAGTTCTCGGGATTGGTTTTCCATCCAAGTGCGCTAACTCATAGGCGCCTTTCCCTAGGTCCTTCTTAACAATGTAAGGACCTTCCCAATTTGGTGCGAGTTTCCCCAGTGGGAGAGTTCTGCTTGCTTCATTGCTTCTTAGCACGTATTCGCCTTCCTTGAAGGTCACTTTGTGGACATGCCTATTGTAGTACTTCTTCAGTTGTTCCTTGTATTTCTTTTCCTTGAAGGCGGCCAACTCACGGCGTTCCTCGAGTAGATCCAGGTTATGGCGGATCTCCTCGTCGTTGTTAATCAGGTGGCTATTGAGATGCCGGTATGATGGGATTCCGATTTCTGCCGGGATCATAGCTTCTGAACCATAAGTTAGGCTGAACGGGGTTTCCCCCGTGCTTGATTTCTTCATAGTCCGGTGGGCCCACAAAACGTGTGGGACCTCATCTACCCAGGAGGCTCCCTCAAAGTCCAGCCTGGTTTTTATTCCCTCCAGGATACTTCTGTTGATTCTTTCTACTTGGCCGTTCCCTTGCGGGTGTGCGACTGAGGTAAAAATTTGTTGAATTTGCAGCTCTGTGCACCATTGTTTAAGGAGCTTGTCCGCAAACTGGGTCCCGTTGTCGGTTACTAGATATAGCGGGATGCCGAAGCGGCAAACAATGAATTCCCATAGGAATTTTTTTACCTGCACGGCGGAAATCGTGGCAAGTGGTTTAGCCTCTACCCACTTTGTAAAGTAGTCCACGGCCACTATCAGGAATTTTACTCGTCCTGCCGCCTCGGGAAATGGTCCCACGATATCAACTGCCCATTTCTGAAATGGCCATGCTGATGTTACGGGAATCAAATCATTTTTTGGGCGGGAGATTACAGGCGCGTATTTTTGACAACTCATGCACCTTTTTAGCTCTTCTACCGCCATGGCGTGCATGCCTGGCCAGTAGTAACCTGCGCCTTTTAACTTGGCGACCACAGCCTTGGGCCCTGCATGGATTCCGCAAATACCCATGTGTATTTCCCTGATTAGGTAGTTGGCTTCCTCAGGGTCTACACAGCGGAGTAATGGACCCAGATACGTCCGCCTGTATAGGATACCGTTCACCATCTGGTAATTTTCGCATTTGCTTCTTAACTTCCTTGCCTCCCCTTTGTCTAGCGGGAGCCTTCCATCGGTTAAGTACTTTACAATTGGGGTAGTCCAACTTTCAGGAGACTGCTGGGCTACGTTTACCCGATGGATTTGGATGGCGGGATCTTTCATTTCCTCCACGTGTACATTTTGGAGAGGTTCTGCGAAGCATGAGGCTAGCTTACTCAAGGCATCAGCTTTCTTATTTTTGCTTCGCGGGACGTGCATGACTACACATGTTTCAAAAGCTTTGATAAGCGCTTTACACACACTCAAATACTTTGCCATGGTTTCATCTTTAGCTTCGTATTCCGCGTTGATTTGGTTAGCTGCTAACAGGGAGTCTATGTGTGCACGTACATGCTTTGCCTTGTACTTTAGGGCCAATTTGAGGCCCGCAATGAGGGCTTCATATTCCGCCTCGTTGTTACTGGCTCTGAAGCTGAGTTTATAGGCTCGGGCGTATTCCTTTCCTGCGGGGCTAATCAGAATGACACCCGCACCGGCCCCATCTGTACTTGACGCGCCGTCGGAGTGTAGCTCCCATGTTTGTCCCGCCGGAATATCCTTTGACTTTGGGAGGTAAAGGTCTTCTGGCGTGACCTGTGTTCCTGCGGGGATTTCCGAAATGAAATCTGCAATGACCTGGCCCTTTACAGCGGTTCTAGGTTTGAACGTCAAGCTGTACACCCCCAGCTCGATAGCCCATTTACATAGGCGTCCTGAAAGGTCGGGTTTGCGCAATACGTGTTGTAGCGGGTAGCTTGTCAAGATTTCGATATCATGAGCTTGAAAGTACCTTCTCTGGCGTCGTGAGGCGTGAACAAGTGCTAGTACCAGCTTTTCTAATATGGAGTAATTGGCCTCGGCGTCCGTTAAGACGCGGCTGATGTAGTAAATTGGAGTTTGCACATCCATCCGTTCTACTAATAACACGGAGCTGACGGCCCGCGGGGAAGTTGACAGGTACATTTTTAAAACTTCGTCCACCCGCGGGGCCGTTAGAGCAGGTAGGTTGACCAGGTAAGCCTTGAGGTCCTGAAAGGCCTGTTCCGCCTCAGTGGTCCATTCAAATTGCTTTTCCGACAAGCACTTTTTCAAAACTGATATAAATGGCAGAGATCGCTCCGCATGTTTGGACAGGAAGCGGTTAATGGCGACTAACCTCCCGTTGAGCGCCTGAACCTCCTTTAAGGAAGCGGGAGATTGCATTTTTACAACGGCTGCCACTTTTTCCGGATGGACACGGAAACCTTCTTTGGTGATGATGACACCCAGGAACTTGCCTTCTTCCATACCAAAGGAGCACTTTCCTGGGTTTAGCTTGATACTGTTTTTCCTGAGGGTGGTGAATGTTTCTACGATGTCTGGGAGTAAGCGATTCTCTTGCAAACTTTTGATTACCAAATCATCGACGTATACTTCCACATTCTTTCCAATTTGGCCTTTAAACACCTTATCCATCATCCGCTGATAGGTTGCCCCCGCATTTTTTAACCCAAAGGGCATTTTGGTGTAACAATAAATACCACCCTGGGTGTAAAATGCGGTCTTGGATTCGTCTTCTCTGGCCATCTTTACTTGGTGGTACCCCTTATACGCATCTAGGAAGCACTTCAGACGGAAGGGAACTAAGGAGTCCACTTTCTCATCAATAACAGGGAGTGGATAGGCATCTTTGGGACAGGCCTTATTCAGATTGGTGTAATCTACGCACATTCTCCAGGTGCCGTCAGCTTTAGGTACAACTACTGGATTTGCAATCCAAGTTGAATCTTTAATCTGGCGGACGATTCCCGCTGCCTCTAATTTTTGTACTTCCGAAGTGACGAACTTTTTCCTTTTTTCCCCCATGTGCCTTTGCTTCTGCACATAGGGTTTGACATTTTGGGACACACCCAGGTGGTGTTCGGCGACGTCGCGCGGGACTCCTGTCATATCACTGTGGGTGAACGCGAAAATATCCATGTTTTCCTGCAGGAGTTGCTTTAGGTGATGCTTGATTTTGGGCGACAAAGAAGCCCCCAACGTGACTGTTTGCTCTGGGAAACGAGGATTGATGACCCACTTTTCTGTCTTATCGCTTGGCGACGTGCGCGGCTGGCACGATAATTCCGCTATCATCATTGGCTTCTCAGCCCATACTTTAGCGACCCCCCGCGGGGTTGGGAGCATTAATAGGCCATGGGCCGTTGACACTGCTGCTGCCAAATTTCCTAGAGTGGGTCTACCAATGATTGCATTGTATTCACTTTTAGCTGGGACCACCAAAAAGGTTGTCATGACAGTTCTGTCCCTAGTTCCGTCTCCCATTGTTACTGGGAAATCAATCTGGCCAATAGGCATACATGTTTCCCCTGAGAACCCGCTTAAAGGTTCGAAGACAGGTTCCAGGCGCTCTCTATCCTCGGGAGCCAGACGGCGAAAACATTCTTCGTAAATAATGTCTGCGGAGCTACCCGTGTCTACTAGCACTCTGCGTAATTTATAATCCCCCATGCGGAGTGTAACTGTCATGGCGCTTTCGCTATAGTTTCCAATTTGCGGTGGGAACGTTAGCGGGGCGTGCATCCAATCTTCCACACGCTGGCCCACCCTTTTATCCCGTCGCGGGAACCCATTCATCATGAAGACATCTTTATATTTCGGGGATTCAGCTTTTTTCTATCATCTCCCTTCTGTAGGTGCGTCAATTTTCCTTCCTTCACATACTTTGCTATTTGTTTCTTGAGCGCAAAACATTCGTCAGTAATGTGACCGTGGCCTTTGTGGTAATCACAGTACTTCTTCGTGTCGCGGGTATTGCTTTCTTTTAGGGGCCTTGGCTCTTCCCATTTCAAATCTTCACTTTTGAAAATGGCGCTTGGAGATTTAAGGAGATACCAGTTTGTTGAAGACGCGGGTTGCTCCCGTTTTACAGCGGACATGTCCCTTCCATGGCGAGTTTCGCGGAACGAGCTCTGCGTCTCAGAACCCGGTTGATAGGGAGTAAAGCGGCTGTTGGGACGCCGCTCATTCCTACGAGAATGCCTGTTGCCGCCCAGGTCCTTCCTGTAATCCGGGGACCTAACCTGTTCTTTTCCCCGCTCGTATGCCCTGTTCAAAACGATTGTTTTTTCCGCCCGAACGTATTGTTTGGCTATTGACATTAGCTCATCCATTGTCTGTGGCTGTCCGCCACTCAAAATTTTTCTCACCAAATGCTCTTCCCTTACTCCCTGAATAAAACCTGCTATCATCAAATCTTCAGTTGCGCCACCTATCTGGAGGCTTTCAATGTTGAATCTGGTGATGAAGCTTTCCACTGTTTCATTGTCTTTCCGACGGATATGAAGTATTTCCGCCTTTTCTTTTGTGTGGCGTTTCTGCTGGGAGAATTGTTGGAAGAACTTGTCTACTAATTCTTCGAAACTTGATATCTGACCCACTGGAAGGGAATCGAACCACAAACGCGCTGTGCCAACCAACGTCTGAACAAACATGTGGCACCATACAGGGATGGTCCAACCTGGGTTTTCCAAAGTACCCGCGTTGATAAAGCAATTATAATGGTCGTTTGGGTCAGATAGGCCATCATACTTCCCAACTACTGAAGGCATTTTGAGTTTGGTGGGGAAGCTTGCTAGCGCAATGGGTGCTATAAATTTTGACTGGGCCACAATAGATGTGGGCTTATAAGCAACAGTGTAATCCACCGCCGGCGGGGGAGGCGGTGGTGTGTATGCGGACTGGTAGATTGGAGGTGGCACATAAGTGGCTGTGGGCCTAGGCTCGGTGTACACAGGGCGTGCTCTTGGGGTTACACTGACTGGCGGAAACATCGAAAATGCGGAGGTGGGTAGATGTCCCTGGGAAGGAATTGGTTCAAAATTCAACTGCGAGCACGCGCTTGAACGGAAAGCATTCTGAAGTTCGTTTAGTTGCTGAAAGTACTGGCGTTGATGCTCTATCCACCGTGCGACCTCAGGAGGTGGGTCATTGAAGCCTGCAGGTGTAAACGCCGGCGGGATACTCACAGGAGTGCTCTGTGAGACCATCGTACTTGCGTCCGTCAATAAAGTGCTACCTGGGGTTGGGGTAGCGAAAGCGCTCGGCGGGCGAAGCACCGCTGAGTACTGAAACGCCGGAGAAGCGTTGGAGATTGTTGGGCCCGCAAATATGCTTCGCCTGGCGGGAGTCATTCTTGTTGAAGCTGGACTGGAACTAGCGCCAAAAGCATAAGGGCTGGATTGTCCTCCCGCGTTCATGCCTGGAAAAATGGAGCTAGCCAGACTTGATAAAGTAGCTGACCCCGCGCTTCCCGCTGCCTGGATGAAAACTGACGCGGGGTCACTGATAGACACGTCATTGTCTCTAGGAGAAATGCGCGGGTATTCCTGGAGTCCCAGGGACTCCCTGCTATGACCCGCGCTTCCAAGGTTTTGTGATGGTGATGATTCGGACATGGCTACTCGAAAACGGAGACTGAATGCTGTAAAAGCTCAGGTTTTGAACTCGGATGGCGCCAATGAAGAAACCAAAACCAGAAGGGTTTCTTAGGTAATCGAGTGAGCCGGAGAGAAAATGCTGACCGGAAATAATGAACCTGCACACTACGAGCAAACACGTTAAGGCGTTACGAGGTGAGCCGGAGAGGGACCCTCGTATCGGCCCTCCGGCGTGAGAATCAGTATAGGGTGATAGTAATGTATTAGTGAGTGATAGAGAGAGATTTTTGCTGACCTCTTTATGAATTCAGAGCTTACTATTTATAGGCAGCAAACTAGGGTTTTTTGGAGTCTCTCTGACGTCAGCGCGTGCATGGCACGGCGAGTAAGGGAATATTTCAGGTGTTTATTTGTCCCATGTGTCGCCTTCTTATTGGCCCAGGGCCACATGCGAGGATGCTGGTTGTTAGAGTGGGGACCACTCTTTGATGGATGATTGAAATATCCTAACGGATTTGCACATGGGAGTGCATGCTCATATGTTGAGGAGAAAGCCGTTTCTTCTTCTCCAAGTTTGGGCCCTTATTTGGCGGGTCTGGCCCTTCGCTAGCCCACAGAACCTGTTTTCGCATTGGGCTTGGGCCCAGAGGATAGATTTAGTATCTATCCTCTTCAAAAAGAAAAATTAAACAATTATAAAAGTTGTAGATTTGGTTCTTTTAGACGTAAGGATATCAATGTCATTTTAAGTTTTTTATAACTTGTTAAAAAATTAATAATTATAACACTTTTAAAACTTAAATGATGAAACCTCGAAGTTTATGTAAAGATAAAGTTTTTTTTTAATTTTATTTTATAATTTTGTGTGAAATATATATCTTCTATTCCATACTTCTTATAAGTTAGAATAACGTGAAAGGATGCTATATTAAAGAAACAGCCACAAAACAATTCAAAGCATATTCCCAACCATTTGTATATTCTCACAAATCCAAAATTAACAACAGCTGAACTAACCCACTTATTTGTCTCACCTACTACACATACCTCTCCCACTCTCAATCTTATAGACACAATACTCATAGCCTTAAAAACATTAAACACCTCATAAATTAAACTTAAAATCATTAAATTACCTCTAACAAGCTTCTACTAACTCATTACAAAACTCTTATGGCCATAGTATGGAGACTAGATGGGGTTTTCAAACTCTCAACCAAATCAAAGGTGAGCAATGAAACCATAGGGCGTGACATACGGTTTGAACGCTCAACCACTGCCAACATATCTGGCGACAAAACCAATTTTGATTCACGCACCCCGTGCCATTTTGCCTGCATGTATTTGAGCTTTCGCCAAGGCGCGATGTGCATTTTCTGATCTTTCATGCACTTTTTCGATGCTAAGCATAGTATCTTGATCAACGATTGGAGTCTCTCGGTTTTACCGACATATATTTCTGGTAGCCGGGTTACCAGACGATTGTATTCTTGGCTACCTTTGGCCATCTCGAATTCGGCCCGAAAATTCAACTCAATAATCACTTTTATAACTCCCTTTTTGGAATTTAAAGTGTCCAATACTTCTATATATGTGTGTTCCCCTGGAGAAAAAATAACAAAATTATTTTTTATTTTAGTCATAAATTTATTTGGCATTTGGAGAATAATATATTTGTTAGATTGTGTACCTGCAGGGATTTCTTTAAGGTTATTCCACTTGGCTTTGCAAATCCCACAGTTGTAGCCTGCTTGTTGCAATCGGTCAGAGATCTCCCTCTGGAAACACCTCCGGCAACCATCAACCACCGCCACGCCACAATCACAACGCCCAACTGCCGACAATTTCATCTCCTTTATGATCTCTTTTGTTGCCTGCCTAATTTTCGACTCGAATGAACTTGTTTTATACAGATTTTCCTGCAACATGTTCAAATATCATAAAAACCCATCGGTAAATTAACTTATTCCCACAAAGCAGGCACCAAATCATATAGGGGTGGCTATGTTTTCAGTTTACATACTTGACCTGTTTTGTTGAAAATGTGAACCCACTAAGCTGTTTAACCCATTTTTTTAAATTAACACATTTACAATTTCACTTACACTTTTCATAAAGGGTTAATTGGGTCGTGTTCAGGTTTAATTGACTTTGATTACGTGATCAGAAATATTGTCATGCTGGGGTTGAACAAGTAAACTCGTCAACCTTTTAATCCGACACGATTAATCAGAGCTGAATATATACCATGAGATGTTCTTCTTGAGATTCCCAGAACGAGATGTTCTCTTCGGAATCACCAGAATTTTCATCTTCTTCGAAATCTTCATTGTCACGGTCGTCCCGAGAATTGAACGAACTTTCTGAAGAACGGTCACCCTCCTCAAGGAACTCGAAGATCATATCAGCTACAAGACTTTGGTATACTTCGGGGTTCCGATGGGTCATGTGTTTGTTTAGTAGTCTTGGAATGAAATCAGTTGGCTTTTATAGCAAAGGTTTTAGAGTGTTGGTAGGTCCACTTATGTGATATGGACGAGTTATATATTATTTTGCATCACTTTAGTTAACTTTTTGCCGTGTTGGATCATGATGCTATAAAAAGTATTATATTTCTTAATTATTTCGTAATCTTATCTTTATCAGTAAATATGATACAAGTTTCATTTGTAGAAACAAGATTTACTTTAAAGCATGTTTGTTGTAGAAACTTGATACCAAAGAGTCTATTATCATCATATCATATCATCCTATTATATAAAAGAAAAGATTTTAAACACACGACATTTTTACACTGAATCTCATAATTGTTTTTCCTCCCAAATTATCTTATCTAATTTTAAGTTTTTGTATTTCTATGACAATAAATAAAAAATATTTATTGTACAGATAATCACTATCCTATGATTAATCAATTATTTGTATTTTCATAGCAATAAATAAAAGATCTTTATTGTAGGGATAATCATCATCACAATTAATTAATTATTTTAAAAAAACATTTTTTCTATTAAAAATAAAGTTTTGGATATATAGATATCCGACTTTTTATTTGTGCCTCCTAAATTATTTTATAATCAATTAATTTAATTACTAAATTACAGTCTAAATCAAAAATTAGTTATGCCTACAATTTTTTTTAAACCCGAGTCTGTGTAACACACGCGTCTCAAAAACTTAGTTAAATAACATTATACATAATCAATATATAACTTGATAAAATCTTAACATTATTGGATACACTTTTATATATTAAAAATATATGAATTATATATATAACAATTACTTATTTACTCGAATTATTTTTTTAATTAATAATAAATATTCAGAATAAAAATATAATAGATGGTTTTTATACATATTTTTATTGATTTGATTTCAAACTTAATTTATAAAAAGTTAAGTGTTATTCTTTTTTACTTTAATAGTCTTTTCTTTTATAAAAGTTTCATAATTCAGTTGCACTTTCTGTACACCGTTATTAATTGTTTTAAACCGAAGTCGTTGGATACACAATTTTTAAATGTGGAGTTTTTTTCTAATTATATCGAGGGTTTAAGTCAAATAATAACTTACCTATATACACTACAAAATTATGATAATTAGTGGCGACGGGTTTCACCACTAGTCCAATAATACCGAATCAGTCAACTTAAAACCAGGCGACTAGGGTTCTTGGATAAAACTTTAGAATCTTTTAATTAATCAAAATCAACTACAAATAATGAAACACACCAAGGTTTAAATAGGAAAACATTAACTTGAAAAACAAGATACTATAATAGGTTAAATAAAGATGATATGCGCTAAATTATACATATTTTTGTATCAAATGTTCATCGCATTTCGGGTTATATCTGACTAACTTTTATCAAAACAGTATGATATTGTTTCTTTTTTAGTTTTTCAGTATGATCCATGTGAAAATCACAAAAGAAGACAGAAACGCTCAAAAATGAAGAATATATGAAGACTTCGTGATTTGGTGTCAAGAACCGAGCTCTAACCTTTCAAGATGGACTTGATGCCCTCATACAACCTTATCTCGAGTCAAGACATAGTGGTAACCCCAAGACTCAACCACATCTCGAAGCGTAACAGCTGAAAGACATCGGTGCGGTCAGAAAATGCCCTAAAACTTCGCAGAAGCATATCTCGGCTAGAAAATGAGTTACGGGACCCATGAGTAGTGAATTCTGAGTATCTCGGCGAGAGGAAGATGATTTTTGGGTCAACACGCCCCATTCCATACTCCAACACGCCCCGTGTTAAACCTAAAATTTGACTTTTTTGGGCACTCCCCATGCCCCACTCAGCACACCCCGTGCCCTTGACCACCTTGGCAGAAGTCTCTGACATAGCACGGCCCGTACTCCTTCAAGCACGCCCCGTGCACTGACACCATCGGCAGAAGACTTTGACATGACATGTCCCATGCCTGGAGAAGTACGACCCGTGCCCCTGACAAGCTCGCCAAATGACTGACGGAGCTGACATGACACGCCCCGTGCTCCAAGGAACACGCCCCGTGCTCCAAGGAACACGCCCCGTGCGCCCCTCTGACTCACACGCCCCGTGCCCAACCAGGCACGGGTAGTGCCCACCTCGGCTGGTCTATAAATAGATGATCCCTCTTCACTTCCAACTTGCTCATCTCCCCCCCCCCCTTTCTCTAGTATAGTCCTTGTTTTTCTTGAGCCATTTGGCTTTTTTTATGTTTTCGTAAGTCAAGTTTATAAGAAATATAACTTAAGTAGTTTTTTCAAAGTATATGTCTATGAATCTTTCTTCTTCTCTTAAGCAAATCTGTAAAGCCATGTTTGGCTAAACTCTTATACTTACTTGGGAAGTAACAAACCTTTAGCAGGTTGGTTAACAGCCTTATAGCCTCTCTTAAGGTGTGTTTAATGACTTTTTGAAAATCATTTTTATTGAAAGTGTAATACTGATTTTTGGAACCAAGCGTGCTTCACGTATCACAGACCATTTGGGGAGTCGAAATCCCAAAGGCCAGACCTGTGACACCCGGTCGGGGGACGATGCATGATCCGAAAGGTGACTCGCGCCCCATGCTACATGATACGTTCGAGGTCCTTATGTCTATGTAAGAAAACTCGGCTGACCACACAATTGCGGGCTGAAAGTATTTGGTTAGGAACGAGGGTTGGTAATATTTTGTCACTTCACGGAATTCGAAAGGTAGGTGTTTGTGAACTTGGCTCTGGTTATGCCGGACGTGCAAGCGCGAGAGCGGTGCGCGGAAGAAACGAACCTTAATCTCTTAAAAAGATCATTTTCATGATAAAATAAATGTGTAATTTTATCATAACCACATGAACCAAATTCACAATTTACTCTTAATTTTTTTGTACGTCTCTTTTTTACCCAATCTATTCATCTATGTGTTTTATATATATCAGAAGTGTACAATAGTGTTATTTCATCATTGTGTTTTTTTAGAACTTATTATTTTAGAAAAAAAAACATTTTAAGTCCTTGTGTTATATGTATTAATTAATGTGTTTTAAATCATTTTGTGTAATTCTATCATTGTTTTTTTATGTATTTGATAAATTATTTGTTATTTTATCATTATGTTTTACATGTTAGAATTTACAAAATAATGTCTTTCTCGATTATGTTTTTCAGAACTAATCATTTTAGAAAATCACGAGGGTCTTTAGAAAAACACAATGACGCACTAAAAAACATAATGAAATAAAATACATAATATTTTTTTTCTTCATTTTATATGTAACGATATTATAATCATTTTAAAAATTAAAACGTTCATTTTTATGACGTAATTTGAAAAAATAATATTATTTCTAAAAGTTATAGACTATTAAAAAAGTGGGGGAATTTAATAAAAGTCAATAAAAATACCCATGACTAAAAAATCCCTCTTGCAATTTTTTTCCTCCTATAATTTAATACCAACCATTAATCAGAGGTTAATAAAAAAAAATTCTACACCTATTTTTTTTCTCATTCTTAGATTTTTAAAAATGTTTTAGCATAACTCAACCAATGAATAACGTATTTATACATGTGTATATATATATATATATATATATATATATATTTAAGTTTATTTATACAATGTTTATTAAAGACTGTAAATTAAATGAAGAATATATAAAATTCAAAAGGGACAATTACAAAAAGCACCCATATTTTTATATAGATAACTACATAAGACGGGCAAAAAGTGTAGATGGTTGCGGTGAGTGACAAAATACGGGTGTGATTAACAATTCAATCCCCATCAGCATGGCCAATAGGAGACGATGAATTGCTGGTTCGGATATACACAACATATTCGAATATTCTAATTAAACATGACATAGATATTTTAATATTAAACTGAAATTACCCACTTGATTCATCCTAATCTTTTGCGGCAACTGGACAAGGTGTCTTGTCTTTTATAATTATTGTTGTTTGTATAATTTAACTAAAATATTAGACCAAATAAATAAATATTATAAAGTTTTGTGTTAACTCATGGATTGATGATCCTATTCATAGAAAAGTTCAATAGAAAATACTAAACAACGTTAATCATATCAATAGTTTAGTATTTCCTAAAATCTTAATTTCTATGAACATTTTATATAACCTGTGTAAATGAGCGTGATGATAGCTTATGTTTTTCGTTTATAGAACTAATAATTTTATAGCAATCATCCATTCAAATATATACCAACAAAACTCAAAATTGTTTCTACCCATCTTGCTTCACATATTTTAATTCCCGGAAGCTACTGAATACACCCTTAAACCCACAAAAGTTAGATATCTTCTTTCTTCTTGTTGCTAATATATACCTAGAGAACTAAGTCGAAATATGGTTTCTATGACTCTTAACCTCTAATTTATACCTTCCAAATTGATTCCCGCTTTGCAGCTTTCACCGGTGAATCTCCTTTTCGATCCTTTAGCTTTTTGGTTCCTTGTGATGACCGATGTGTTGCAAAACAAATAGGTTTCTTTTTACGGATTTGTATAGTTTTGAGTCATTTTAGTGTGTTCTTATACTTTTGAATATTTGAGTATTAATTTTAGTTTTAAGTGTTTTTGTAGTTGTTGGATTTGATTATGAGGCTTGACGAGAGTTGGAGAATAATTGAAGATAAAAAAGAACAAGAATGCTAAAAAGGCGGATCAGGCGTATAGCCTAGATGAGGTGTAGGTCCAAGCGATACGCTTGGACCTCAAGTTTGCTAAAAAAAGTCAATTCTGCGTTGACCGACTATTTTTGATTAGGCATGTCGCCTGGAGCATCCATTTGGTCCAAGTGATACGCTTTGAGCCGTTTTCCCGTAAAACCCCTAATTTTGGCTATAAATACAATTGCGTGGGTTATTTCGAGGAGACTTCTTTCCAGTCGTCAAGTAGAGGACCTGTGGACGATTTTGAAGCTCTGTAATGGACTGGGAGCAAGTGGGAACAACCAAGATCAAGCATTCGACACGAATTAGGTGCTCGGTTTTGTCATTCTTCTTGTTTTCTAGTTAATTGCTTGTTTAGTCCAGCCATGTTTTCTCGTTATTTGTTTTCTGGGCAAAACCATGATTGTTGGCTAAACACTTATGTGCCACCTAGACCTTCATGATGACTATTTAGTGTTTTTGACTTGTTTTGGTTTTGTGACAATTTTTTATGCATGACACTTTAGTAAAGTATCTTTCTTTTACTATTTTGATGCTTGTGCGTACTTAAATTGAGTATATGATTGTTATATATTTCTTACAATATCTACAAATGTCTTTCGGTTTGGATGTTGTAACCGATTGCTTGCCTTAGGGCTAGTGCTTTAGGAGACGTCCAATTCCATAGAAATAGTTGAGAATTGTATGCTTCGTTCTTGTATTCTGCTTCACTTAGAAATTCGAGAGGTGTTAAGTGTGTCGGGTAGTCAGGTTGGTTAAAGGTCTTAGGTAAAATTGTCTCAAGAGAGAGGTTTCATAGGGTTTTTAGTTAATCTGTTATTCGTGTCAGATTATAGGTAAATTAAACGTAACTCCTTTTATCTTAGGTATACTTAGGGTGATTCAATTGGGAAGGACCGAGAGGAGAACCAATTGTTCGGGTACTAGAGTTGTTGTTAGGAAGGACCGAGAGAAGAACTAACCAAGTGGTGCATGTATCGATCTTTAGGAACCATTTTTACGTCACACTCGGGGATTGTTTTGGGGTTAAGTAGGGGTTTTTAGAGGTTGTGTTTAAGGTCCTGGTTGCCATCATATTGGTCTTCTATTTCAACTTATCCGAGCTAGGTACCTAAAACATACTCAAAAATTTGTGTCAACTAGAAAGTTGAGTGAGTTCACAAAGTTAGTAAAAGTAATCGTCGTACGAAAATAAGTTTTGTTTAGGTTTACCAAAAAAGGATTAGTTTTACCCAAAAAAAGTATTTAGGTTTAGTAAAAAGTATGAAAGATGTTATGTTTGCCAAAAAGTATAGTTTTACCATACATGGTACAAAATATAAGTTTTGTCGTACATCGTCACAATAAAATTCAATTAGATGGCTCGTCCACTATGGGATGCTATGGTTTCAAATTGAATATAGTTCCACAATCAACCATTCTCTACCCGTCGTGGTCATACCCGATAGTTACGTTCACAAGACCACTTGCCAATAGAGACTTCCCGTATAATAATTAAATAAGTGAACCCAACCATGGGGTTTCGATGTGCCAAAGGCCAAAATACCGTTCCTTGTGAGTGTGTCCCGAAAATAGCATGGGCACAAGGATGTGGGGTCATTATTCCCAAATAGCGCTACCCATTTTACCCACACTCATATACCAAGGACTAAGATTGTGTACGTGTGGGACTAGTAGGGGTAAGTATCAGTAGTCCGAACATATGAGCATCGAGCATTCAAATATAATCAAGTACGAGCATGTAGATAAAGAAAGTACAATAACTAAAATAAGTATATGTTTGAAATAAAGAGAGTATGTATCACCTCAAAATAGTAAAAGAAAAAAAAGGGGAATTAATAGTGAAGACTCACATAAGCACTTGCATGTGAGAACCTCGAAAATTTTTCCGTTGCTTGTGAGTAGCAACACACTTTATGATTCATGTTTGGTTCAAAATCTTTGCAATAAGGTTGCGGCGTTTCATTTGCGATTCACAAACTCTCAGCAACGTGGTTGCGAGCTTAATTTTCGGAACGAAAATTCTTTAACGAGGGAAGGATGTGGCATTCTGGCCCTTCGGGTGGGACCCAAGCCTTAGAAACGGATAAAAACTGATAAAACCGGCAAACTGGGAGTCGCTTATATAGGCGTAGTATGTCAATTAAGGTATTAGAGGTGTCTAAGTAGCCTTAAAACACTTCACAAACATCACACACAAGTCGGAGTCTCGAACATTGGTGAAAACCTGAAAGCTGCTAAGAATCGTGAATTATGTGTAAAGTGATACGTGAATTTAATTGTATGATCGTAAATTATTATGTGGCAAGTTGAAACTTTTTTTTATTGGATTTGATGTTATAAAAATGATGGTGAATTGAAAATGGCAGAAAACCTTGAAAACCGTGACCAAAAAAACGAAAAATAGACAAAACGGGATGCAGTCAACAAAAGTCAACAGGGCTGCCAGATGGGGAGCTCTAGGCATATCGCCTAGAGCAACCCAAGGCTCCAAGCGATACGCTTGGAACCTGTTTTCTAGCAAAAACCTAATTTTTCCCTATTTAAGCATCATTAGCCATCACCATTCATTCTCATAAGCTCCCTATGAATTCTCTGCACTTTTCACGTCTCATATCATCTTCATACTCATTCATCAATCAAGATTTGAGCTTTATTGCAAGTTTCAAGCCCTGATTGCATCCCTTATCATCCTATATCATTCGGTATGTGATTTCTTATGTTTTTTTGAGTTTAAGTTGTCAAGATCCAAGCTTTTTGATGGATCTAGGTCTGATCTATGTTTGTTTGATGATATCTAGTATAGATCTAGTGATTGTGATAGAATAAATTGCATCTTTTGATAAAAAATGTGGCTTTCATGCATGATATGGTGATATAAGCTAGATCTAGGATTTTTCATGGAAAATCATGCATGCATATGGTTAAAGATTGATGATTTGTGCTAGATCAATGTTGTAATGACTTGATTATGATGGATCTAGGGTTGATGTGTGATAAACTTGTTAACTTTGCGTGAGATCTATGATGAAAACATGATTTTGGTTGCCATGCATGCAAGATCTTGAATAAAGGCACATGCTTGGTGTTAGATCTACTATGTGGGTGTGTAATCTAGGTTATTGGAAGCATGATGATGTATAAAGTTGTGAACTTGATGATCAATTGCATATAGATTATTTTATAAAAATTATTTACGTGAAAATATGATGAAAATGGCCTAGTAGGGAAAGATAGCTTTCATGCATGTGGTTAGGAATCTATGACATAATTATAAATGTGTCAAATGATGATCTATGTAATTTGCATGAGATAATAATGTTGTGTAAACATGGAATTAGCCTACATGTGATAAATATATATTTATCGGTAAATAAATAAATTGGGAAAATGCATGATTATGAGCATGAGGTTACTTGGCTACGTGTTTGCATGTCATAATTCGAATTGATTATGAATTATACGAGTGTACAAGTCCTAAGTCTCCTACCTCGGTGGGAATGACAAGACTTTGTACGATCGCCCCGTCGATCGTACATTGTATACGCGGGATAATGTCGTTAGTCATCGTGACGCATATGTTTATCATAGTACAATGTGTGGTATATGTGATACGTGTTAGGTTATGTATAGAAAACCTAAATTTAATCACCAATGTATATTCGAGACCACTTGTCTATTGTCCGCGCGTTGTCAGGACAGTTGGTTAAACTTAGTCAACACTCACACGATTGCGGGTCACAGGTGGAGTCTAGAAGGGATTCACTAACTCTATCAAGCGTTTACTATTCGGATATCTAATTTGCACCCTAAGGTGATTTCATGGCCCCACTTTTTACTTGTTTCACTTTTTGGGGGAGAAGACATGCAGTAACGTTTACGTTTTCATAAACACTCTTTAGTTAATATACTTTATTATGACCATAGTGAGATTCAATTTGCCAAATCACAAAGTCCTTCTACAGCGTACCATGAATATCGGTTTGATAACGGGGAAATATTTAGTAGATCTACTGGGTCTGACAAGCCCTGCCTCAGCTAGTCGCTCTAGCCCCACTTGCCTTCTAGGGAGTGGAGACATGTATCATATTGTCCTAAGGTTTTCACTCATTACTCGACAAAGGCATGAGGGGGAAGGCAGTTTCATTCAGTCAAGTAATGGGTACCGGGTGCTATTGGGTTATATAAATGCACGGACTAGCTATCTAAGGGTATATTAATTGCTTTGGAATCGGTATCCAGCTTTCGGGTTATGTCTGGTTGAGACTAGTACGGGTAATTTACAGTTTTGATAAATGATTGTTCAACAGTTTCATTTAAACTCTGTGAACTCACCAACCTCGTGTTTACGTATTCTAGCATGTTTCTTATCAGGTTCCTAGGATCATGCTAAGGAGCACTTGTAGGATTCATGGTTCATTTCTAAATCTTACATAAGTTAGTTAAACTGCTTTATCATTAAGCGCTTCGGGTGCGAAACAGCTAAACTACTTACGTTTGATTTACGCTTCCGCAAACATTAAGAACTTTGTTAAAACTTTTAGACAGTAAAACTTGGTTTTCAAATATTCAAACTTGCACGTAGTATGTTCAGTGTGTCTGATGACTCAGATCCTGGCATGTCATGCCTCTATTTGCGGTGATACACTGCATGTGTATTTTGGGGGTGTGACAGATTGGTAGAGCCATCAGCCATAGAGAACTTAGGACTTGCATTAGGTCCAACTATGGCTAGAGTTGGTTAGACACACACTATAGACGCACATATACGTGATTGGCCCCTCTTTATGTATGTATATATATATATGTATATGATTATACGTATGTATATACCTGATATCTTTGGTTACAATTCCTTCACGCATCTTTCTCACACATCTCTCTCACATCTACTGTTAGAGCATAATCGGTTCGGCTTATGAAGTATCTAAACAAGACGAAGATGCTAATGATGCTGCTCATGAAGTGACACCCGAAGTCACACGAAGTGAGACACAAAGTCACATTTCATGATCTCATGAAGTGACACGAAGTGCCACTTTGTGTGAAGTCCATTCGGGTATATCATCAATAGTATAAATAGAATTGAGTGGTGTAATCTTTGGAATTAAGAGTGCTTATGTGTGTATTTCTGAGTGTGTAACTGCTAAAAGTGTTCTAAGTGTTTCTTGATTGTATTTGTTCCTCATTGATCAATAAACAATCTTTAATTAAGTTCTCGTATTTGAAATATCTAGATCGAGTAGACGATCCACCGCTCTTGCGTTTGTCAAGTGGTATCAGAGCTTTCTGGTTCCATATACTAATATGATTCTGCTATTTTTCAAGTTTTTGTTCCAAAAAGCGTCGGTTTTTTATAAATCGAGGTGCTTTTGGTGTCATTTGATCGTTTCAGTTGAGCTTTTGGTAAAAATTTCGAGTCTAAATCAGTTGTTTTGGTTTTATTTGATCTACTGCTGAAAATCTTGTTAAAAAACACTCAAAATCGTGAAATTTGCTCAAAAACATTCCAGTTCGGATCAAGAACAGTCTGATTGAAAAATAACTGTCATCCGAAGTGCCACTTCGGAAAAATAATTGTCACAAAGTCATACGAAGTCACAGTTCGGTTCAGTTCGCATTTCAGTTCAGATCCAGTTCGGACTAGTTCTTGTTACTTTGTTAGATTCCAGTTCGAATCACTTCGTGAAGTTTTAGTTCGTATCAGTTTGTGGAAACCCAGTTCGGACCAGTTCGTGTCACTTAGTTTAGTGTCACTTCGTATCTAGTTCGGACAAGTTCGCATTAGTTTGTGTGAGTTCGTGCATCAGCTTGCAATTAAATTCTTAGATCGGGAATTTCTGGTTGTTTCACTAAAACTGACGTAACTTGAGTTTCGCTAAGAGTTACGGGAGCTAATACCAGCCAAAACGATCGTCTCGGAGACCCAAATTCCATTTCTAAGTCCTCCGTTTTTGGGTTTGAAATTTTTGGAGTATCATATTTTGGTAAAAGATGTTCGATTTTCAAGCATTTGCTGTTATGCAAAACCCGATGCAAACTTTGATCAATTTTGATAATGAAATTGGAACAAGTCAGAAAGTTCCTAAGTTATTAAAATTGGAGGATTATCACAATTAGAAGCAAAGGTTTTCTTCTTATATCAGCACAAATGATATTGATCTATGGACTCCGATTGAGAAATTGTACACATGTCTCAACATTATCATTTCATGAGTTAACAGGCAAGCTTCATGCTCGAGAAATGGAAATGATGACTTTTAAAAAATCAACTGCTCAATTGCAAAATCCAGAGTTATATCATGGGCAGAATGCAGCAAGTATATATGCAAAATCTAAACCAAGTGGTCTTAGTTCTCCACCTAGTATAGCTTTACTTGGAAAATGTTTCTGAATTTCTGAAAATTCTGATTCTCCGATGGGTTGTAGTTTTACAATTCCAGGTCTAACCAATCAGAATGCATTTTCTATCTTTGTGCTGCTTTGATATCTGCTTTAATTTCATCTTCTTTTGGAATGATTATCAACAATGTTAGTGATGCTAAGTTGGCAAAAGAAGATTTTAATGAAATTGATTATGATCATTTGGATGAAATGGATATGGTTTGACAATTGGCTATGTTAACTTAGAGAGCAAAAATATTATTCAAGAAAACTAGAAGAAAACATGTTGATTCAGGTGGAAGGATGGGATTCGATAAATCTAAGATAAAGTGTTACAAATGTTCCAATCTTAGACATTTTATAAGAGAATGTCAGCAATCTCATGCCACCAAATCTGATTTAAAAGCTACTACCAATGGTACTCAATCATCACCAAGTAATTCAAATAAAAAAGCTTTGACTATTCAAGCTGGTGGGGCTTATGATTTGGGCAAATTTTTTGATGAATCTGCATTGATTGTCAAATCTACGCAAGAGCATTATTATTCAGACACAAGTTCTTATGAATCAGTTGAGAATGAAAATTATGAAGCTAAGGTTGATAGTTTGTTAATGGAGAATACTACTTTAATGAAAGAAATTAGTCTTCTTACTGAAAACTTCAACATGGTGAAAGAAGAATTGAAGATTTTCAAGAAAGAATGCAAGGAATCTGAACTGAAAGTTGCAAAGTTATCTAAAGAAAATGCTGAGTTAGCTAAAGAAGTTGAGAAATGAAAAGTTGAAGCAAAAGAAGTTGAAGCTGATTTCAATGATCTTTTTGAGAAATTGAAGATTAACTTGATGTGCTCAACAAGACTTCTGATGAGCTCCATGCCAAAGCAGTAGCTTACCAGAATGATAATGAACAATTGTTAGAAGAAAAGAAGGAATTAGCAAAAGTGAATAAGTTCTTAAATGCCAATATTGATATCCAGAAAAGAAATGAGGATAAGTTGAAGAAAGAATTGTTTGCTGAATTGGATAATTTAAGATTACAAAAATCTGAAACAAATCATGTTGCAAAGAAGTTAATCGCACCAGAGAAGAAATTATCTGAAGCACAACAGAAGATATCAGATTTGAAGATTCAGGTGGTTGATGCAAATCGTCTTCTGAACAATGTCACAAATTCACAATCATTCACAAGTTTTTTTTTGGAAAAAGACAAAAATTTTGAGAAAATGTTTGACAAGACAGTTCCACCCCCTGCCATTATCAAGGAAGTTGTCAATGTTGTGAAAGAAAAAGTTGAAGAAATTGATTACTCAAAGTTTTCAACTTCAAATTCTGAAGAAGAGAAGGTTGTGAAGAAAAAGAAGAACAAAAAGACTGGCAAGAATAATGAGAAGAAATCTAAGGTTCCTAAATTTTCACAGATTGTGTTTGGTTTTTCATCGACTGAAAAAGAGAAGTTAGCTACTTCAACTGAGAAGATTCGATCTCATACTGATATCCATGAGACAATTTTCTATGCAAAGAAGAATGTTAAAGAAGTCAAAGTTGAGTTTTCACGATTGGCAAAGACCGGCATAAATCATCTGCTTCAGAAGAGATAATTTCTGGTAAAAATGCAGGTTTGGGTTTTAAGTCAAAGATTGTTGAAGATTGTGGTATTCAAGCTCAGAAACAACAAAATCTGGAGAAGGTTAAGATGAAACAAGTTCAAAAGGATGTTTTTAAGGCTGAAAAAAGTTAACCCGAGAGATTCTATAAGCTCAAGGGTTTAGAACAAATATTTTCTGATAAAAAATTTCCACTTCACTACATGGATGCTCAGAAAATATCTGAAGCTTTTAAGAAAAATGTTGATGAAAAGAACAATAAGAAGTAATCTGCAAGTTCTTCTTCTGGTGGTTCTCATTTTACTCCAAAGAACCCGACCATCGAAATGGGTTAATGATCACCGACATCATGTATATGATACTTTCTTTGATCACTTTGGAGATAATCATTTTTGTGAAGCTATGCAGGTTCCTAAACGGTGGGAGAAAAACAGTCGTTTGTGTTACAATTTTCACCAGAAGGGACATATGGCACAAGATTGTCTGGTACCTACTGTTTTTACTCAAAGAAGAAATAAGATTCCATATTTTGGTAAATCTGCCAAAAATAGATTATTGATGAATATGGCAAGGAAGAATTTATTCCAAAAGTTTTAAAGGTTCCAATTGTAGGTTGTTCGTCACAGTCATCTATGATTGATTCATCAAATACTGATTTACAAAAACAACAACAACAATGGAAACCTAAGGTGGTTCGAAGCAAAAATAGGACACTTTTCGACCAGAGGCAATTCGCTTCGAGTCATTTATAAACTAATGTGTTTGACCACTGTCCAGCTACTTCTAGATGACCTATCGACAATTGAAATGTTGCTGATGGAGGAGTATTCTGCTTATCTTAATTTAAATTTCATGATTCATCTTTCTAACCTGAAATATTTCTGTGTCGGTTGATCAATTTTCTTTCTTTACATTTCGTTTGTAGTTTAGGGGGAGAAATTTGAAAAAGCCAAAAATAGTGTCTTGTTTTTATAAAATGAAAAGTCCAAAAATAGATTTTTCATTTAGGGGGAAAAATGCATGTTATGGGGAGATATGCATATGGTGAAGGTGAATACATGCTGTAAGAGCGTGATAAGATCTTACAACTGATAGAATCAATCGATCTAGTACACGAGAAGGTAAATAAGAGTTTTCTTATTGAATCACTTAAAAATTACAATGAAGACTCTCTGGTTTCTCTCTCTAGAATAGACACACAGAATGTGCAGAATGACAGAAGTGTTCCAAGCTCATTCTAACATAAAGTATTTATAGTAAACAACTAACTAGCATACCATCCAACATACCATTTGGTACGTTGGCCAGCGTACCATTTGACATAACAATTGGTATGCAGCCCTTGATAAGTTGACATTAAGACTCACAAACACGCTCTGATCTAGATACAATACACGAGACACATTGTAACATAGGAATATGCTCTAACAAACTCCCCCTTAACGTGTAGTGTATCTATGCATATGGTGAAGGTGAACACATGCTGTAAGAGCGTGATACGATCTTACTGCTGATAGAATCAATCGAATTAGTACACGAGAAGGTAAATAAGAGTTTTCTTATTGAATCACTTGAAATTTACAATGAAGACTCTCTGGTTTCTCTCTCTAGAATACACACACAAAATGTGTAGAATGACAGAAGTGTTCCAAGCTCATTCTAACAGAAAGTATTTATAGTAAACAACTAACTAGCGTACCATCTAACATACCATTTGGTACGTTGGCCAGCGTACCATTTGACATACCAATTGGTATGCAACCCTTAATAAGTTGACATTAAGACTCACAAACATGCTCTGATCTAGATACAATACACGAGACACATTTTAGCATAGGAATATGCTCTAACAAACTCCCCCTTAGTGTATATATGCTAACTAAACTTTATTCTTCAATCTTCAGCATTGCTACATCTGATCTTTAACTTAAAATTTCTTGTCAGCTATAGAGCTTGCATGGCTAGATCACTCTTGAATAATCTTTGAAATTTCAAGATCCACTTGTGAAAGATACCCAAACTCCCCCTTTCACCATTCTTGAGTCTTGACACACAAAACCTGTAATTTCAGAAGACAGATTCACGGTTTCCTTTTTCTTTATGAAAATTAATTTAATATTGGCGCAAAACTTCTCTTCGAGAACCCAATATATTTTTGAAATTTGATTTCGTATCACATGTCGATTGGTCGAAAACAAATAAGAAACAACATTGTTTTGGCTTTTTGAAACTTTATATCAAAACAAACAGAAAATCTTCTTGATTTTTCTATGTTTATGCTAAAACACACCTAAAATGTTTTTGGACTTCTTTAATATGAAACATAAATGCAATACAGAATCAGACACTATTTTTGTCTTTTGCGAGAAAGATCACAGCTCGGGATCATATTAAACATAACATGATGAACTACACTTCAATTTCAATTACTTCAGCACACAAGTCATGTCGATTACTGGTATAACTTGTCCATCTTAAACTATGGAAAATCATACACATAACATCTGGATATGTTATTGTATAGATTATATTTTCTTTGACTAGTGTAACCCACACTAACAGACATACTCATATATGCATTTGCTTATCACACTTTGTGATTTCACTTGTGATTTAACACATAGTGATTGTATTCATGATATTGTCAACTGTGTACCATGCAAAAAGAAATAAGAACGTTAAATCGTCTACTTTAAGGTCGATCTTTCGATACGCAGATAAGGCCTCGGATTTAATAAAATAAGAAAATAAAACAAGTTGAAATTGTATAGCCCAACAACAATCAGGTTGGTACTCTCCTACATGCAGAGAAAGTCCGATGAGTTATACGAAACACCAAAGAAAATAAAGCAGAATCTCAAACGAACGACAATCAGGTCAATCTTTCGATACGCAAAGAAAGTCCGATCGTTTGAGAAAATAAAGAAAATCAAATAAGTTTAAATCTTTGCAAAATGAACACATGTATACACAATGACTTCTCATTTTCTTTTTCACATATATTTTCAATATCTTGAGATACGCATCAAGATGTTGTCCACTTGGTCAAACATTAGTATTTAGTGTATATCACATCTGAATACTTTCTGATTTAATGCCGAGTCTACCAAGCACATCGAGCAATGATCTTATGGCTTATTCATCTAGTTTATCCATGAGTCGGACAAGTAAGCCAATGTACCATCATTCCCAATTATATTCGAATACAATTTCTCATTTTTCAATGTTTTTGTATTTTCTGTTTTTCTCCCCCTTAAAATGAAAACTCAATTTTTGGATTTTTTATTTTAAAAAAAATCACAAAGACACTATTTTTGGTATTTTCAATCCCCCCCCCTAAAGTACATACGGAATGTAAAAGAAAAAAAGTTGACCTTTCGACATGGATACCTTTCAATTTTAGCTTTCAAAAAAATTTCAGTTTTGAAATTTGATATCACTTGAAATTTAAATTAAATCAGCAGAATACTCCTCCATCAGCAACTTTTCAATCACCGATAGGTCTTCTAGAAGTACCTGCACACTAGTCAAACACGTCAGTTTATAAATGACCCGAAGCGAATTTCTTTTGGTCGACCAGTATCTTGATTACCCTTCAAAACCACTTTAGATTTCCAGATTTGTTGTGTTGGTAAATCAGTATCTGATGAGCCAGTCATAGTTGATTATGATGAACAACCTACATATGGAACAATTTGAAACTTAGGAATAAATCTTCCTTGATTTTTTAAAAATGTAGGTTGATATTCATCAAATACTCTGCCATATTCATCAATGAATCTTGATTTGGCAGATTTACCAACATAAGGAACCTTTCCTTTTCATTATGTAGAAGCAGCAGCAATTGGACAATCTTGGGCCAAATGTACCTTTTGAAGACAGTTGTAACACAAACGATTGTTTATGTTCTTTCATTTGGAAACCTGCATAGCTTCACAAAAAGTAGCATCTCAAAAATGATCATAGAAAGAATCACATACCTGATATCGATGATCATAAACCCATTTTGATGTCGGACTATTTGGAGTAGAATTAGATCCTCCAAAAGAAAATTCAACAGATTGCTTATTCTTGTTCTTCGGATCAGCATTCTTCATTAAAAATTCTGATATTTTTTGAGAACCAACACAATGAAGTGGAAATTTCTTGTCAGAAAATATTTGTTCCGAACCCGTAAGCTTGTAAAATCTCTCGGGTTGAACTTTTTCAGACTTTAAACACATCCTTTTGCATTTTCTTCAAGTTAACTTTCTTCATTTTCTGTTGCTTTTGAGTTTTAACACCACCATTTACAACAATCTTATGCTTAAAACCCAAACCTACATGTTTACCCGAAATCTTCTCTTCAGACTCAGATGATTTATGTCCATTCTTTGCAAGACGATAAAACTCAGCTTTGACTTGATCAACACCCTTTTGAGCATAGAAAATTGTCTCATTGATATTAGTATGAGAACGAATCTTCTCAGCTGAACTTGCTGATTTCTCTTCTTCAGTGGACGAAGAACCAAACACAAACGTTGGAACTTTAGAACTTTCAGCATTCTTTGCCTCCTTCTTGTCATTCATATTGTATTTCTTTTCCTTTACATTCTTTGCTTCATCCATTTTGGGATCAACAAACTTAGAATAATCAGAATTTTCTACCTTTTCCTTCACCTCATTAACAACTTCTTTGAGACTATCCGGCGATGAAACTGTCTTTTCAAACATTTTTTCAAAATTTTCATCATTTGCTAAAAAGCTTGTGAATGATTGTGAATTGGTAACATTGTTTAGAATACGATTTGCATCAATCACTTGGATCTTCAAATCAGAAATCTTCTGTTGTGCTTCAGCCAATTCCTTTTCCGTAGCTATCAACCTTTTAGCAACCTTGTGAGTTTCATACTTTTGCAATCTTAGGTTATCAAGCTTAGCAAACAATTCTTTCTTCTATTTATCTTCGTTTCTTTTCTGAATATCAAGATTTGCATATTGTAATTTATTCACTCTTACTAACTCTCTCTTTTCATCTAGCAACTTTTCCATATCAATCTGATATGCCTCACTTTTGGCAACATAGTTATCAGAAGTCTTGGTAAGCATATCAAGCTTAATCTCGGACTTTTCAAATAGATCATTGAAATCAGTTTCGACTTCTTTCGCTTCTTTCTTTCACTTTTTAACTTCTTTAGTTAACTCATCATTGATTTCAGATAACTATGTAAGTTTCTGTTCAATCTCTTTTTCAACACATTGAAACTTTAACTCTTTCTCAATAACTTTTGCCTAAAATTCTAAATTTTTTTCTTTTTGAGATGACAATTCTTGAATTACATCTTCCAACTTTTTCGGTTCACCTGTCAATTCTTCTATCTTCCTGTTATTTTCAACAACTAATAATTCATTCTCCTTTACCAAACTTTGAATTCTTTCATCCTTTTGTGAACAAAATTCACAAACGGATTCATAACCACTAGTTTCAGATCCACTTGTTTCAGATTTAGAATCACTCTGATCAATTTAAACCATAAATGCATGTTGCATCTCAGCTAGCTCAGCTTCAAATGAATCGGCAGGATTATTATGAATTGCAGTCAAAACAATAGGAGTTTCAAACTCTTTCGACCGGTCATATCCTTGACCGAATTGTGAGACTAATGCTTTTGACTCTGAATTAATTGTTGAAGACTTTGATGAAGAAGCATTTGACTTTGAACATTCACGGGCAAAATTTACCTTTAATTTGTCTAACCCAACTTTACCATCTGGATTTAAACTTTTGAATCCAGTTCTCTTCCTATACCTCTTAGCTCTTTGGGCTCACATAGCAAGTTGCCAATTAATATCTATTTGTTCAAGATTGTCTGGATTGATTTGATCAAAATCTTCTTCAATCAGATTAGCCGTTGGCAAACCACCATTCAGAAGTCCATAATATGAAAGACAACAATGCATATATCAATGCCAAATGTTCATCAAGGTGTGTTTTTGCAGAAAATGCATTTTGACTTGAATGACTTGGAATGGTATAATTACACCCTCTTGATGTATTTTCAGAATTTCCTGCTCCATGGCTAGCAGCAAATGCTGTTGGAACATGTTTTGATGAATCACTTCCAAAAGATTTTGATTTAGCATTGATGCTCGCAGAATTCTGACCATGATATAATTCAGGATTTTGCAATTGAGCAGTTGATTTGTGTGAAGTCATCATTTCCATTTCTCTAGCATGAAGCTTTCCTGTTAAATCATGAAATGATAATGTTGAATACTCTTTGTCATGTCTAAGTAATAAAACATAATTCTCCCACTTCTCTGGTAATGCTTCCAACAGTTTCTCTTTCAATTCCTCCTCAGTCTTCTCAATGTTAACCACTTTCAATATACTGATTAGGTGTGACAATTTGGATACAAGAGCAGTGATGTTTTCTTTATCAGAGTGTTGAAAGTTTTCAAATTCTTTATTCAGCACTTTTCGTCTACTCTTTTTGTATTGATCATTGCCTTCACATCTCGCCGATAACGCATCCCATAATTGTTTACTTTTCTTGCAAGTGATGAATTGATGTAACAATTCAGTATGTAAAGCCATCGTAAGATAACCATACACTTTTTGCTCAAGCTCATAGTTTTTTTTTTCAGCAGCATCAAAATTGTGAATTCTTTAAAATCTCTTTGATCAGTTGGGTGCATGTAAAGCTTTCGAATTGGAATCCATAAATCGATATCATTCGTGCTAATGTAAGCAGAACATCTTTGTTTCTAATTATGATATTCTTCCAATTTCAACAACTTGGAACTTTCCAGCTTGTTCCAATTTTGTTATCAAAGTTAAGCATAGCTTGCATCGTGTTTTGCATGACCGCAAATGCTTGAAAATCAAATATTTTGTGATAAACTTTTGGTATCAAAATTTCGGATGCAAAAACGAAGGTCTTA
>JBCNJP010000017.1:84596278-84638718 GCA_039602395.1 Deinandra increscens subsp. villosa | reverse complement strand
TTACATCAGTGTAAAATATTTTTAGGGTTCCTGCATATATTTATATTCAGCTCATTTACTCAGATCCTATAACCTGATAAAATACACAATGTTACATCGATGTAACGTATATTAAATTTATACTAGACAACATAAAATCAGTTTAAGATAACGAAAATTCAAAATGTACAAGAACAATATGTGAAAGTTCAAACCTTCATGATGAACTCCAGAATGATCCGCAGATTTAAAAACAGTTATGCTCTTCACAGGCGTAGAAAACATAAAAATATTATGTTCATTATTGATCACACGCGAAGAACAAGGATCGCGATTATCTTCAATCGCAGACGTGTAAACTTGAACATGATTATCTCAAGAACTGTTATTAAATGATTCATGAATACATTCTATTCCATCAATTTTTTCATGATCTTGACTAGAATCAGATGAGTTAGAAACCATAATATTGTGTACGATCCTGAATGGTGATGGAGAAACAAACAAAAAGAGATGAAGATGAAAGGCTGTTGATGAACAGAGATGTAGTTATGGAGGAATACGTGATTAGGGTTTATGGAAAATAAAACTACGTAAACAAAATCCCATGAAATCAGATGATTAGTTATGTGAAATTAAAAAAAGACAGTTTACTAAAATAGAATATAGTAAGTTACCATATTACCCTTTATATAAAAGAAAAAAATAAAATTAAAGAAAATTTATTCTATTCTATATATATATATATATATATATATATATATATATATATATAATTTGTTCCTTATAGAATTTACCGCTTTATCAACTTGTTTTTCTTGAATCACGCGGTTCATAAATGCCGTAAGCACATCAATTCTTTCATCATGTGCTTTAAGCTTATCATTGAGGTGCTCAACTTCTTGATCCTTCTTCTCACGCAGCTGTTTTTCATTTTTGAGTTCTGTAAGGGAATAATTTGTGGCTTGTGTATTAAATCATCTATTGGCGGACTATTTTGAAGGCCTATGTGATAGAATAGGTGAAAATTAGTTGGGTTATGGGTATATTGGGTCATTGGGCCAATTTAGACATGTTTGGGCTCATTTAGAAAGAGTTTAGATGGAGTTTAGTGGGCTTATGTGTTCCATTACGGGAATTCTAGGTAAATTAGGGTTAGTGTTGATACCTGATATGTGCGTCGTGTGAAGTATCAAGCAAGGAACAAGTTCATGCCAAATTAGGTCTGGCCGATCCTGGTCTGAACCTGAAGTTCGGACTGGCCGAACCTCAGGTTCGGAGGGAGTTCGGTCCAGCGGGCTATATATAGAAGTGTGTTCTTTGTATTGAGCAGTTCTGAGCGTGTGTGATTTCTATTAAGTGTGTGTTTCTGAGTGTGTTTCTCTGAGTCTGTTTCTGAGTGTTTACTGATTGTAATTATTCTTCGTTGATCAATAAAACAATCGGTTAATTACGTTTTGATGTTTGATTAGCTAGATCAAGTAGACGATCTGATGCTCACTCATTTTCAAGTGGTATCAGAGCATTATGGTTCACTCTACTGATCTGTGGTTGCTATTTTCGGATTTTTGAAGTGTTTTTGGAGTTTCTCGAGTTTGTTTTCATGTTTTTCATGAATTCTATCGAGTTTTTGGTGTCATATCTGCTCCTAATTCACTTCTTATCAGTTTTTCTGATCTTCAGTTGCAATTTTCGTCAACATCTGTCAATTTTCGCGAGTTTTTGAAAAACGAAATCGAGGTTTGAAGGTAATGATGACTACAAGAAGAGTCGGAAGAAAGTTTTAAACAAAGAGTTTGATAATTTTCAGAATTATGACAATGAAAACATTACTGCTCTCGTTTCAAGGTTGTCACACTTGATTAGTGAATTAAAGGTGGTTGGGATTGAGAAAACCGATGTTGATTTAAAAGAAAAGATTTTGGAAGCTTTGCCTGAAAAATGGGAAAACTATGTTTTGCTACTCACTCATGATAAGGATTATTCTACAATGACATTTCACGAGCTTACTGGAAAACTTCATGCTCGGGAAATGAAAATGTTAAACTCAAAGAAGTCAACTGCTACTTTGCAAAATCCTGAATTGTATCAGGGTGAGAATAGTGCAAGCATGAATGCAAAAGCTAAGCCAAATTTGAATTCTGCACCAAGTGTTGCTTTCTTGTCAGGAAGTTCAGGGAATTCTGATAACAATTCTTCACGGGGTTGTAGCTTTACAGTTCCAAATTCATCAAGTCAGAAGGCGTTTTCTGTTGAATCAACAGATGATTGTGCCAAAATGATTTCTGCATTGATTTCCTCATCCTTTGGGGTTGATTATCAAGAATGTTGCTGATGCAAAGTTAACCGGCGATGATCTCGATGCACTTAATGATGATCAACTAACTGAATTGGATATATCTTGGCAATATGCTATGTTATGCCAACGATCGAAGAGATTTTTCAAGAAACATGGAAGAAATATTTCTGGTGAGAATTTGGGTTTTGATAAATCAAAATTGAAGTGATACAAGTGTTCAAAGCTTGGGCATTTTGCCAAAGAATGTCAACAAGCAAATCTTAGCAAGTCTGGTTTTCCTTTATCAAGCAAACCTGGTTTTACTCAGTCATCTTCTAGTAACATAGACAAGGCAACAACTTTAACAATTCAGCAGGATGCTATATATGATTGGGGTCAAAGGTTTGGTTATGATTCATCAGCTTTGATTGTCACTCATGTTCAATCAGATGATTCCTATTCAGATACTAGTTCCGATACTAGTTCAAATCCAAGTTCTTATGAATCTGCTGAAAACTTGGAGAGTCTGATGAAAAAAATGCTTCGTTGTTAAATAATGTTAAAAAATTGTCTGAGGAATTTGATGTGATTAATTCATGTTTGAAGATTTCTAAGGAAAAGGAGAAAGAGTGTAAATAAGGGGGAGTAATTGAGAAAAAGCATGTTATGGGAATACATGCCAAATATATAACGAAGGAAGGTGAATACATGCACAATATAAAAAAAATTGTGAGAAATTGATCATTTGGGAATGATGATACATTGGCTTGCGTATCTGACTCATGGATAGAGTAGATGAAAGGGTAATAAGATCATTGTATGATATGCTTGGTAGGCTCAGCAAATCAGAAAGTATTCAGATGTGATATACACTAAATACTAATGCTTGACCATGTGGATAACATCTTGATGCATATATCATGACACGAAAAGAAAAAAAGTGTGAAATTCAGAATGAGAAGTCACTGTGTATACATGTGTTCATTTTGTAAAGATTTAAATTTGTTTGATTTTCTTTATTTTGTAAAACGATCGGACTTTCTCTGCGTATCGAAAGATCGACCTGATCGTTGTTCGTTTGACAATTCTGCTTTATTTTCTTTGGTGTTTCGTATAACTCATCGGACTTTCTCTGCGTGTACGGGAGTACCGACATGATTGTTGTTGAGTTATACAACTTCAACTTGTTTTATTTTCTTATTTTGTTAAATCCGAGGCCTTATTTGCGTATCAAAAGATCGACCTTAAGGTAGACGATTTAACGTTCTTATTTCTTTTTGCATGAAACACAGTTGACAATATCATGAAAAATATTATGCAATTGTGAAAAATCACAAGTGCTATCACACAAAAGGAAAAAGAAAGTCAAACAGAAAATGTCTCAGTATGACTGATAGTGTGGGGTACACTGGTCAAAGCAAATCTAATCAATACCTTCACATATCCAGATGTTATGAGTACGATTCTTCCTAAGTTTAATATGGACAAATTATATCGGCAATCAGCATGGCTTATGTGTTCCAATTAATTAAAATTAAAGTGTAGTTCAGCGCGTTATGACCAATATGATCCCATATAGTGATCTTTCTCATACCAAACATAGTGTTTGATTTTGTATTGTGATTTCATTTCATTTCAAAAAAGAACAAAAAGATTTTCGGTGTGTTTTAGCATAAACTTTGAAAAATCAAAAAGATTTTAGATTTGTTTTGATATAAACTTTCTAAAAGTAAAAAAGATTTTGAAAAATCAAGTATTCAAGATCAAGCTATGATCAAGTTGAGGAGGAGTTTGTTCGAAGATTCATTTCATTGGACGAACAAATTCTACACTTGAGTGGGAGCTTGGTTGAAGATACAGATTTGATGATGTAGAAGAGTAGAGATACTGCACATGACGAGGGGGAGTTTGTTTGTCACACCCCGCCCCGCCGCGCCCTGCCAGGCGCGGGGGAGAGGAGAGTGGGATCGGCCGCCCGTATCAGAACACGCGGAAGCAAACAGATAGATGCAAGATCACAAGGTCAACACACATAAACAGACGACCCGTCCAATACAAAATCAAATACAAACCATGATGGACTTAATATGTTAAGTCTTAAGTATTGCACGTTAGTCTACGCTCAGGCAGAACCTAAGGCTACCAACACAGTCAAAGGAAAAGACAACAATAACAAAGGATAGTCATGACGGGGAACAAATCCCAAAATCAACCAAATCAACCCCAACGGGTACAAAACCCAACTCGTCCCTAACATCCAAACGTGACATCCACCCAAAGCTTTACTTACCTAGCACATGAACCAAAAATACGTCAACAACAAAAGTTGTTGGTGAGTCGTAGCGCGTTTGACTCAAATCCAAGTTTCCACAAATCAAGTAACAATACTGTGCCTGTTATAAATTCCTATGGTTAAACCAGCACTCCGGGGGTACGATCCTACGACCGCATGCCTCCCTTTGTGGACTAGGCATATACGCCATCACCCGACCCCTAATGGATCCAACAAATGGGTATGAGACACCTTGATCTACCTCTACAGCTGTATTGGTGCAATATATGTCTTTGTGGCCTAACACTAAGGCCCAAATTAACCATACTAATCAACATGAACGTCTCGTAACATGCGAGTATAAATACTTAACATGGTAATAAATACCTAAGCACAGTAACAAACAAATAAACAATAGTTTGACATGGTTCATGTACACCCCAAAACGTTAAAAAGTTAAAGTAGGGGAAAAGCTATCAACTCACAGATGAACAAGCGGTGGATCAAACAAACGTCACAGGGTACGAGAATCCAAACGTCCAGGTGTATCACAGTGGCAAGTCTATTATAATGATATATTCATAATTATATCAGAACCTATCCGCAACTATAACCGCTTAAGCAATTTGTAGCAACAATAACTAACCAAATGGGAGGTTTAACAACACTCCCGGGAACATACCGAGCGGACAACAAACACCCGAAGAGATCATAGGGCCCCAACCGGGAAGTGAAGTATCTTTACTAGAAACCAACATGCCCATACTCGTGAAAATAACCAAACCGGGTCGCTCGATATTGCCCAAAACACAAAACAAAACAAAACAATGAAACTGTCCACGGAAACATGAGGACCGCGCGTAAACCAGAAAAACATCCCATGCGGTCCTCATGGGTGGTCAACAGACCACGTTGACTTTCCAGGCTATGAGGACCGCGAGCATACCAACAAACGAAACCCATGCGGTCCTCATCGACTATTTTGTCATTTGGTGAATTTTTCCCATTTTGCATTTTTAGCTCGTTTCGACAATGGGGTTTTGTTCTAACATTTTCCAGTAGCTAATACTTAAATTTTTAAGGCTTTGAGGCCGTACCAAAACAATGTTACAAGTCCCGGTTATACACAAAATGTCCATAATTCAATTCCATTGCCAAACCCACAACCAAAATCATGTTCTAAACCAATGGTCTCCACCTAGGGACTGATTAACTTAGATTTTTAAGGCTTTAAGCCACTGAGATGCCCAATGTGTCATTAACCCATTATCAATAATGCCAAAATGCTCGTTTTTCGGGTTAAATGCTAGAATATAACAAAAGGGGTCTCCACCCATTGGACCAACTCTCTTCTTGTGACATTTTAGCCACTAAGATGGTGGGGTTTCCCTGACCAAGTTCTAGATTCTCAAACTAAACACACAATAACAACATGCATGCATCAAAGACTTGTACCTTATGCACAAATTCTTGTACCAAGCTTCTCCAAGAGGGTTTCTCAGTTCTCTAAGGTTCTTGAACACTCCAGTAGCTGAATCCACCCTTGCATGCATCATCAAAACTGATTTTAGGCAATGGATCATCCAAAAACTTGATATAAAGTAAGACCCGACACAAACTAACCTTGGATTGCAACACGAACACTCCCACAAGCCTTTGATCACTCTTGATCAGACATGCAATGCCTTTAGAAGCCCTAGAAAATCCTTGTCAGTAGAGGATTACAACAAAACCATGCTCAAAATGGAGAAATGGATGAACTAGAGGCTTACCCGAGCCTCGTGTGACCTTAATATGCTTGAGACTTGAAGCCACAAGCTCCCTCTGGCCGGAATTAGGCTTCTCAGGTGAATGGTGGACGAATTGAGAGAGTTTTTCCGAGTTAGAGTTGTGCAAATGAGCAGAAAATGAGCAAAACTCGTTTTTATAGTGTTAGGCGTCGACGAGGACCCCGAGAGGTGCACAAACATACCCCCATGCGGTCCTCATGGGTCAAAAAAGTACGCGGATCCTGACCCGGAAACCTAACGGGTCATGAGGACCGCGAGAGGTTGGACCAGAGAGGGCATGCGGTCCTCATGCCCTCCAGAAAAAAAATAATTTTTTTTTCTTTATTTTTCTTGTGATTTTATATTCCGAGATCAAGGCATTTACCATAGGTGTTACATTGTTGATACCTGATATGTGTGTTGTGTGAAGTATCAAGCAAGGAACAAGTTCATGCCAAATTAGGTATAGCCGATCCTGGTCCGAACCTGAAGTTCGGTCTGGCCGAACCACAGGTTCGGAGGGAGTTCGGTCCAGCGGGCTATATATAGAAGTGTGTTCTTTGTATTGAGCAGTTCTGAGCGTGTGTGATTTCTATTAAGTGTGTGTTTCTGAGTATGTTTCTCTGAGTCTGTTTCTGAGTGTTTACTAATTGTAATTGTTCTTCGTTGATCAATAAAACAATCGGTTAATTACGTTTCGATGTCCGATTAGCTAGATTGAGTAGACGATCCGATGCTCACTCATTTTCAGTTAGGAGAATGACTTGTTCACCAAGTGTGTCATCTCCTATATATAGAACCCTTTAGTTACTAAAAGGGGTTGCTGATTTTCGTATAGACTAAGGGCGTTCTCGAAATTCTCCTTAGAGAATTTCGACTTCTGTGTTCAATCAGTAATATTACAAAGGTGTTTAGCAAATCTCGGTCGGTGTTTCTTTCACTGTTTTAATCATATTTTCAATATACTCATTGTTTATACTTGAATCATCTAGTAACACCGGATTCCACACGGTCGTTACTAGACATTGATATCGTGTGAGAGTTAAATCGATCCTTTTAATTGGTATCAGAGCCAAGAAACTTTTTTTCGAGGCTCTCATGATATCGAATTCGAGATTTCTTATGTTTTTAAATAGTGTTTTGGTTTGTCTTGTGTTGTCTTGGTTAAATTTGTCGACTGTGAAGAGTTTATAAGGGTTCATATATGTTCTTTCAAATTCTTAGTCCAAATCAATTTTTATCAGCCAAAAATAGTTTGTTATTTAAAAAATAAAAAAAATAATTTATTTTTTTTGCATTTATTGTGATTGATCGAAATTTGCAATCTTGATTTGATTTCGGCTATTACCTGTCTTGTATTCTGCTATTTACAATCTTATGTTTGTGATTTGAGAATAACTCAAAATTTGGAAACCGTATCTCCTGATTTGCTCGGGGTTCTCATCCGAAAAAGTGGGTTTCACATATTACAGCGATTGTGGCTTTCGGCTGAAAGTTGGCATGTTTTCGGCCAGGTCTTAAGTTCTCGGAAAAATTTTAGTTCTCGGCCATAGCGGGAGTTCTCGGTCATCTTTTCAAGATCTCGGCTCACTATCAAGTGTTCGGTTCGGATTCTCGGTCGGCACGGCAAATGTCCTCTGTTCAAAATTGGTTTTCGGTCCATTACAAAAGTTCTTCACTGTAGGAGGTGTTCGGTTCGTACGGGTAATCTTCGATTTGGTTTTGGGTGTTCGGTTTTAAGCTTTCGCCTCGGATTGGGATTGCAAGGTTTTCGGCTCGTTTTAGTGATATTCGGCTCAAGGTTTCGGTTTGATCTAGCTCGAGTGTTCGGTTTGGACTTTGACTTTTCGATCGTCCGGTTTTTGAAGCTGTAAACGGCCGCTCAATTGAAGTTGGTGTAAATTATTTTTGACGGGGAATTGGTCGTTGAATTTTTCTGCACCTTGTGGAGTAATTCGTATTTTTTTTAATTTTCATGTTTTTTGCTCCAAGTGTTTCACGGTGTTACTAACGGTTTTGTTTGTGAGTTTCTTGTGATTGTTTTTGCAGGTTTCGCACAGGACAGAAGCAGGCTGCTAGGATTTCATAAGCCCCTCGATCGAAATCTGTGTCTTTGACCCTTATTTCGATCGAAATCTTTGGCTTTTCGACCCTTTTGGATACTTTTCGATCGACTTCTCGATCGAAGAGTACTTCCCGGTTCTCCACTTTTCAATCGCAAAGTCTCTTCGTGACTTTCGATCAGCTCCGTTTTGATTCGGAAAGTCCCTTCGTGACTTTTCGATCAGTTCTGTTTCTATCGGAAAGTCCCTTTGTGACTTTTCGATCAACTTCGTTTCGATCGGAAAGTCCCTTCGTGACTTTTCAATCAGCTCCGTTTCGATCGGAAAGTCCCTTCGTGACTTTTCGATCAGCTTACAATTTTTGATCGAGCCGAAACTCTGCCCGATCGAAAAGCTGACTTTCCGATCCAGTTGAGAATTTTTGATCCACCCTTTTCAATCCGATCGAGTCTTTCCGGTCCAAATTTTCCCTAGTCATTCAATCAAAGACATTCATGGCATCCTTTCTACCAGGTAATTCTGTATCTACCAGCAATAATGAGGTATGTTTAAATTCTCAGTGTCAGACTGTTCTTAAAGAATGTAAAGATTGGGAACGTAAGTTCACCAATGAAACTCTGAATCATGAATCAACTGCTAGAGATCTTAGGGAGTATAAAAAATCAGAGTAGGATATTTAAAGAGAAACTGGAAGCTGCTAAGTTAGACATTAAAAATCTTCAATCTCAGGTGAGTGATAAAAGTGCATACCTTAGAATTGCTAACTCTAAGGTTGAAAATCTAACCAAGGAAGCAGAGGAACTTGAAGCCAAATTAGGAACTTCACAAAAAAAAATTGAACGTAATGACAAGATTGTGTCTGAAATGTTGAAAGCTAGTTCCCTATTTTACAACACTAATGCTAGAATGCGGCATGTTAAAGGCAACTCAGGTTTAGGTTTTGGTGCCGATGATAACAATGAAAAATCCATGCACTCTGTCCCAATGCCTTTAATGCATGAAATGATTACTGATCATGAAATTTCTAAGACCACTTTAGAAGTCAAGGCAGAAATTGATAGAAAACTTGCTGCTTATCCTATTAAAATATCTGCTCCTGTTTCTAACAATTCTGACGAATCTACCACTTCTGACGAATCTACCACTTGTGCAGATAAAGTAAATAAGGAAGCAGGTTCAAAGGGAGAAAGTGTGCGTTTTGAGAGTCAAAAGTTTCCAGTGTTTAAAACAGATGATTTTGCTTCAGAAAAAAGTTGAGTCTAAGTAAACATTTCCCAAGTCAAATGTGTTTAATGAATCTGTTGTGTTTAATTTTAAAAAGTGTGATGATAAACCTAAACCTTTGAGAACTGTGAAAATTTTAAGAAGAGGTAAGGGACCATAGGTTGCCGGTCCTAAATCCTCAAATGCTTGTGTGGTTGGTGTGGAAAATGAAAATGTTGTGAAAAATGTGCAGAAAGTACGGGACGCCAAGCCTTATGATTTTGTCCCGTACCGTGAAGTCGTTTCTGCACATGACCACTATGAACCGATACAGCGGGAGTATATTCTGACCACCAAACCTAAAGGCAGGACTCTTTGGATTCATAAACACTGTTCAAAACCCTCTTGGCAATCCACTGGGTGAAACCAACCACAGGCTCCCGTGTATCCCAAGAAGCAATCTTGTCACATGTGTGGAAAGCCTGGACACGTGGCAAGAAATTGCCTACACAGACCGTATGAACCCTATTATCTTAAGAGGGTTCATCAGAAGCCTGTGCCAAAGGGCCAGATACAGGTTGGCCCAAAACAAAGGTCTGCACCTTCAAACCCCAAGGTGCAGAAGTCGGTACCACAACTTCCACAGGTACTCAGAGTGAAACAAAAGTCCAAGTCACCTAAAACTGATTTCAAAGAAACCAAAGTGGGCCACTCTTTTCAAAAATCTGTGAACTTTTCAAAGTCTTTCAATTCACCTAAACCTGCCTGGATTCCAAAACCTGTTAGATGTTCAAAGTCGGTCACAAAACAAGCGAGTTTTCCCAAGCCATCAATCCATCCAAAACCGGTCAGTTTTCCACAACAAGTCAGTTTTTTTAAACCACCCATCCATCCAAAACCAGTTGGCTTGTCTAAATCAACTGGATGGCAAAAGGATGACAGGTGGAATTTTCCAAAGGTGGTAAA
This sequence comes from Deinandra increscens subsp. villosa, assembly GCA_039602395.1. Lineage (NCBI taxonomy): Eukaryota > Viridiplantae > Streptophyta > Magnoliopsida > Asterales > Asteraceae > Deinandra > Deinandra increscens. The sequence goes on along the minus strand of JBCNJP010000017.1, from coordinate 84,628,188 downwards.
CCTGTCTTTCAAGCCCACTGGAGTGTACAAAAAAACACTCCAAACATTTCCAAGAGGTAAATTTTGAAAATCAAAATAATAATAAAAATCCACCGAAAGGTCCTCAGGTTCTTGGGAAAGAGAATCACCAAACCTGGAAGGTCAAGAACAAAGATGTCCCCAAAGATGACCTAGTAAAACCCAAAACCAAGGCAACCACACCCCCAATTCCTGATGTTACAAAGGGAATGTGTTTAAAAGAGATAACTTTCACTGACTCTTCAGGTTTACCCAGAACCACAATGGCCTAGGTACTTATGGCTAAATGATCTCTCATCTTGTGCAAGAGCAGTCAAGGAGGACTTTCATTAACCTTGTTTGTTTGTGATAGTGATTGTTTCAGGCACATGATAGAAGGCATCTCTCCATTACATGACATGCAAATTCTCAATAGTAGGGATGTTCTTCTGATAAGAGGCAACTCTAACAAATGTAAAACACGTACTTGATCTTGCTAGTGCATTATTACAATCGGATTCAGATATACAAGGTAAATAATCTTCTTTATATTGATCACAGCTTGTAAAGAGAGAGTACAATGAGTATTCAGGTTACACCATGTAAAACACACACTTAAGAAAGCTCAGACCTCACTCACACACTCTGAATCAAACTGAAACCTATATATAGAGACTGGCCAGCGGACCAACTTACTAGCGTATCAGGTGGTCCGGCGTACCACCTGATCCGCCACTGATCCGCTGGATCTATAAAACACAAACTTATAAATTACATATTCAAACTATCAAGACCTAGCACTAGACAACACAAAATACTCTAACAAACTCCCCCTTGTCTTGTGCTAGTCTTCAGAAGCTTTTGAATCTGTCTTCTTCCAACCCCGTCTTCTGTTATTTCCAGCATGAATCCCACCACCAAAACACACATTTATCACCTTCTGAAATTGCATTGCTTGATCAAAATATTCAGGCTTGTAGAGAATCTTGTTAGAATGCAGCTTTTCAATATCATTCTTTGACAGATTTATCAATGACATCGGGTCATAGATTCTCACAATCTTGTTATCTTCTTTGATCACAATCACAGCTTCTCCAGACACCTCATCATAATACCACCACCTCAAAGTCTTGATAAAATCTTGTTCAAGCCTTTTTAAAGGTATCTTCTTGAGCTGAACCGGCTTCTTATATTTCAGAATCACTATTGGTCTGCCTGTGATAGGATGGATATCTGTTGGATGCTCAGAGTAAGTTGGTCTTTGTGGAATCAAAAACCTGAATCTTCCTTGACATTCTTCAATTAACTTCTCTTTAAACACAGCAGCCAAAAGATTTTCTCCAGGATTCAAAAATGGACTTCTAGACAAGTCCCTCACATCACAAACAGGTAATGTGTTGAACCTTGAAGCATTCTTCAGATATATAATTCCAAACTCCTTCTTGATGGCATAACATTTGAGTTCAGAATCATACATCCAGCTGATAATCTTTCCAAAAGCTTGTCTTCCTTTTCTGTCAAAAAACCTTTTCTGATCAACACTCTTTGAAGACTTTTCAACTTGAACTGGAACTGGAATCTTCTTAGCCCTTTGTTCTTTTAACCAAGCTTCAAACAACAGCTTCTTTTCCTCTTCTTCAGACATATTAACAGACTCAGATGTTTCAAATTGTTCAGATGGTTTCTCTGTTTCAACCTTCTCTTCACTGTCCTTTCCAAAGAAATTAAAACCCTCAGAATAGTCGTTATCAGAAAAAGTCCCATACATCATCGGATCATTGGGATATTCTTCAGCCGTCATATCTTCCACTTCCACATGTTCATCTTCAAACACCACTTCTTCTTCTGAATCATCTTCCTGATATGGTTCAGCAACTGGCACCTTATCAACATCGTCCACATTTAAAGCAAATATGGCTGCCAGCTGCTCTTTAGTGAAAGGATTAACTAACTCTCCCTCTTTCATCTCAACCCTTGATATCGGAGTCACATCATATATCTCTTTATCTGTAGACTCCCCCTGAGATGTCGTGGCTGTACCAGCAGCAGCAGATGATGTTCCTGCCGCATCGGTACCAGTACCAGTACCACCAGCACCACCTTCAGGATTATCAGGGTCGTCGTTTAAAAATTTCATAACCTCATCTTCTTCTCTACAAGTTTCCTCATCATCTTCTTCTCTACAAGTTTCCTCAGGATTCGACCTTTTCTCCCCCTGAGCAGATAAAGCAGTAAGCATCTGCTTAAGCTGCTCACCCATAGTCAGAGACAATTGCTTCAACTCAGCAATTTCCCGATCTTTTGCTTCATCCTGGGCTTTTAATCTAGCAAGTTCCTTTGTATGAGATTGATCTCTGGCAACTAACTCTTTACACAAATTCCTCAGCCCAGAAATCTCTTCAGCCTGCACCTTGTTTGTATGTTCTACTCTTTCAAATCTAGCTTGAAACAATGCGAACTTTAAATCAGTAGAAGAAATTGTGTTTGAAGATGAACATGTGGAAGTGGAAGATATGACGGCTGAAGAATATCCCAATGATCCGATGATGTATGGGAATTTTTCTGATAACGATTGTTCTGAGGGTTACCACTTGTAAAACACGTACTTGATCTTGCTAGTGCATTATTACAATCGGATTCGGATACACAAGGTAAATAATCTTCTTTATATTGATCACAGCTTGTAAACAGAGAGTACAATGAGTATTCAGGTTACACCATGTAAAACACACACTTAAGAAAGCTCAGACCTCACTCACACACTCTGAATCAAACTGAAACCTATATATAGAGACTGGCCAGCGGGCCAACTTACTAGCGTATCAGGTGGTCCGGCGTACCACCTGATCCGCCACTGATCCGCTGGATCTATAAAACACAAACTTATAAATTACATATTCAAACTATCAAGACCTAGCACTAGACAACACAAAATGCTCTAACAACAAATCAGCAAGGTACTGTCTGAATTGGTTGTCTCTTGACTAACTTGCTGTGAGGTATGGTTCTGCATAAAACAAAACCCATTTCTGAAAAAAGTTCTCAAATGATAAACTTTGAAGGTTAGCTTGGCCAAATTTTGTCTTATAGTGTGTTAGTTAAAAATAAAAAAAAATTATTATAAAAAAAATTGTTGCCATTAAAAAATCAAAAAGCAAGGGGAAGAATATAAAAGATAAAATAGTTGACCCCTAAAAAATTGTGCTTTTTATTTTTTTTATCTTTTGTTTGTTTGCTTGAGAAGGTGGGAAATGAAATAAATTTCCGTTTTAGAGATGGCTGACACGCGTAAGGCAGATGTGAAAGACATGATCCATGGTGATATGCTGGTAGGGTCAGCTCTTTAAATCTAAAAAGGTATGCGTTACACACTTAAAGATAACGTATGGCAGTTTGTTGAGTAACAGCACTTAGGTTAATTTCATTTCTATTTGACTGCATGTTCAAGTTCCCGATACACACACTTGTCTCCAAGAGTGTGAAATTGAGCTCAAAAAGTCGGTGTCCCCTCTGTTTTGCTAAGCAAAGACCTGGGGATGCTTCGCATGTATGTAAGGCTCTCATATGCTTTGCGTGAGCAATAACCTGGAGTTGTTCATACATATGTGCTTCTTGATCACCAAAAATAATATTTATAAAAAAAATGTATGTATACACCCAAAAGATGCCAATGTGCACAACTAAAAGAGACCATCAAGAGTCCAAAACCCTCAGCCTTTGTCACTGATGAGAAAATTATTAAAAATGTTTCAAAAATTCAGTTGACTTTGTATATTATACCCAAAAATCTATGTGATATATTCTTTCTCTTCTCAACCAAGTCTCGAGCTCAGTTTCAAACTTCTGGTTCAGGTTGTGAAAATACGTGGTAGGGAATTTATATGCTTGATAGTGTGTAATAACATGTACATAGGATTTGTTGAAACCCACTTGCTGTTCATAATTAGTGCACCTTAAAAGATAATAAAGTGACAAACAGCCTGACTAAAAAATGGGTTTGAGTTTAAAGTGGATCAGTATATTGGCAATCACCTGGACGTGTTCGAGTAACAGAAGCTGAAAAGGGTTCCTCGGTCAGATTCATACGGTTTGATCCCAAATAAAACCATCTCCTTTAGAAATTTGGTATGTTTGTTTTATTTTTTATATTTCTTTTGAGTTATCTTAAGTATTTTTTTTTGTTTATTTTCAACATTGGCCAGGTTAATTTAAAGGTTTTAATATGTTTTTGAGGGTTTTATGCAAGAAAGTATGACCTCCCTCAAACTCTCAGGGGGAGAAAATGTGAAGTGAGTCATTGGGTTCAGGGGAAGTATTTAAAGGAAACCCGTAATTAATGTTAGGGTTTGTGTTAAATTATCTCGATCTCCTGCTAACCCAGTAACCAGTCATCATTTGCTGGTTAGTGTTTGTTCCATGTTGTGCATGACAGGTTAAATACATATGAAATGTCATGGAAAAGAAAAGTCAATGAGTGCTGCTACTGTTCGTGTTGAAGAACCAGCCGGAAAAGGACTTACCCAATGTGATGCTTAGGGGAAGTTTGTTGGTTGTTCAAGTGAAGCTTCCAAAGACATCATTCTCAAGTTTAGGGGAAGCAAACTGAAGAAAAGGTGCAAAGCAGTCAGAACAAGAAATTTCTTCAAATCAAGAAATTCAAGAATGCTAAGACAGGGGTTTTCAAAATTTTTACCCTTTAAAGACACAAGCAAGTCAAGACAGTTACTACTGATTCAGCAAGGAGTCAACATTTTTCAAGAAGGAGCAAGTATTTGAGAATCCTCCTCTCATTATGTGTTCATCATTTGAAGACCAAGCTGATGCTGATTGAGAGAACACTCCCGAAAGTCTTTCGTTGTTGCCCAATGAAGATTGTTAAAGAAAAGAATCTTCACCAACCCATGCTCAAGCCAAGAAGAAGACTGCAAGTCTGAAGATTGAAAGTAGAAGACATTTAATATCACAAGCCAAGGGGAAGATTGTAAGGAAATAATTTGTGGCTTGTCTATTTAAATTATCTATTGGCAGACTATTTTGAAGGCCTATGTGATAGAATAGGTGAAAATTAGTTGGGTTATGGGTATATTGGGTCATTGGGCCAATTTAGACATGTTTGGGCTCATTTAGAAAGAGTTTAGATGGACTTTAGTGGGCTTATGTCGTCCATTACGGGAATTCTAGGTAAATTAGGGTTAGGAGAATAACTTGTTCACCAAGTCTGTCATCTCCTATATATAGAACCCTTTAGTTACTAGAAGGGGTTGCTGATTTTCGTATAGACTAAGGGTGCTCTCGAAATTCTCCTTAGAGAATTTCGACTTCTGTGTTCAATCAGTAATATTACAAAGGTGTTTAGTAAATCTCGGTCGGTATTTCTTTCATTGTTTTAATTATATTTTCGATATACTCATTGTTTATACTTGAATCATCTAGTAACACCGGATTCCGCACGGTCGTTACTAGACATTGATATCTTGTGAGGGTTAAATCGATCCTTACAAGTTCCGCCTCAAGTTTTTCGATCCGCTATTTTGATCGCCCTTTTAGAGCACCCTGCCAATATCCACGGAAAGTCACTCCATACCCAATACCTTTTGTAAAACCACGGAAGCGGATCTTACTAATGCTAGATTCAGTAAATCGAGAAACACAAACGTAAAGAAAGCTTGGCTTTATTGATTCACTTAGAGGTAACAATGTAGAGAGAGAAACACCTTAAAAACACACAGTATAAGAATGGTAGAACTCATAGAACTACTTAACTTTCTCTAACACGAACTATTTATAGTCACTTACATACTGGCCGATGTACCACTTGGCGGACTAGTTGGTACGCCCGTACCAACTAATACGGTGCACCATATGGTACGACCATCTTGGTATGTTGACTATATGACTTACAAAGACGCTCTAGTCTAGATATAATACACGAGACACAACGTAGCATAGGAATATGGTCTAACAAACTCCCCCTTAACGTGTAGTGTATCTATGTATCTATCTAACTAACTAAACTCCAGTCTACAATCTTCAGCATAGTTGCATCCGATCTTCAACGTGAAATCTTGTCAGAAATAGAGCTTGCATGGCTGGATCAATCTTGGACAATCTTTGAACTTCAAGATCCACTTGTGAAAGATATTATATACTCCCCCTTTCACCATGCTTGAGTCTTGTCACACGGGAACCTGCAATTTCAGAAGACAAAAATGTGGCTTTCTTTTTGTTTTGAAATATAATTGAATCTTGGCGCAAAACTTCTCTTCGAGAATCCAAGATATAGTTTTGAAAAGTTGATTTTGTATCGTGTATCGATCGGTCGAAAACAAATAAGAAACAAAATCTTTTTGGCTTTTTGTAACTTTATATCAAAACACACCAATTTTTTTTTTATTTTTCTAAATTTATGCTAAAACACACCTAAAATCTTTTTTGGAACTTTCAGATATGAAACATAAATGCAATACAGAAATGAAATACTGAATCACACACTATTTTTGTCTTTTGCGAGAAAGATCACAACTTGGGATCATATTGGTCATGACATGCTGAACTACATTTCAATTTCAATTACTTCAGCCCACAAGTCATGTCGATTGCTGGTATAATTTGTCCATCTTAAACTCAGGCACAATCATACTCATAGCATCTGGATATGTTATTGTATTGATTAGATTTGCTTTGACCAGTGTACCCCACACTATCAGACATACTCAGATATGTATTTTCTTTTATATCACACTTTGTGATTTCATTTGTGATTTAATCACATAATGATTGAATTCATGATATCGTCAACTGTGTTCCATGTAAAAAGAAATAAGAACGTAAATAAGGCCTCGGATTTAAGAAAATAAGAAAATAAAACAAGTTGAAATTGTATAACCCAACAACAATCAGGTCGGCACTCCCGTACACGCAGAGAAAGTCCGATGAGTTATACGAAACACCAAAGAAAATAAAGCAGAACGTCAAACGAACAACAATCAGGTCGGTCTTATGGACACGCAGAGAAAGTCCGATCGTTTGACAAAATAAAGAAAATCAAACAAGTTTAAATATTTGCAAAATGAACACATGTATACATAGTGACTTCTCATTTTTCTCTTTTTCACATATCTTTTTCTTGATATCATGAGATACGCATCAAGATGTTGTCCACTTGGTCAAGCATTAGTATTTAATGTGTTTATCACATCTGAATACTTTCTGATTTAATGCCGAGCCTACCAAGAATATCGAACAATGATCCTATGGCTTTTTCATCTATTTTATTCATGAGTCAGACACGTAAGCCAATGTACCATCATTTCCCAATCATGTCGGATCAATTTCTCATTTTTCAATATTTTTGTATTTTTCTGTTTTTCAATGTTTTTGTATTTTTCCGTTTTTCTCCCCCTTAAAATGAAAACTCTATTTTTGGATTTTCATTTTAACAAAAACACAAAGACACTATTTTTGGTTTTTCAATTTTCTCCCCCTAAACTACATACGAAATGTAAAAGAAAGAAAATTGACCAATCGATACTGATACCTTTCAGTTTAAGCTTTCAGAAAAACTTTCAGTTTTGAAATATGAAGCATTCAATTTAAGTTAAGCAGGAAACTTCACTATCAGCAACTGGCTTGAAGCCTGAACTTCACAATCACCGACAGGTCTTCTTGAAGTACCCTGCACACTGGTTTAAATGATTAGTATTCAAATGTACCCGAAGCACACAGCTTCTGGTCGACCAGTGTCTTCCACAAAATCAGTTGCAGCTTTGCTGACCACCTTAGGTCGCCACTGCATTTTTGCCTTTTCAGTTTTTACTGAATCATCATCCTGTGATGACTCACCAACACTAGAATCAAATTTGAAAAATTGTTTCGTTTTAGATTTAGTTTTGGAAGGTAGTGACTCAGTAAAAATTCTGCTTGATTCATCGATAAAGGTGGCAGATTTGTTTAAAAATAAACTTTTTACAGTTTCAGGACAATCCCGTGCCATGTGTCCCTTTCAGCGACATTGATAGCACAAACGATATGATCGTTGAGATTGAGATTTGTCCTGAACTGAAGGACATCTATCAATGACCTCAGAACCATCAGACATATCATCAAAAATTTGAAATCGGTTAGAATGTACCCATTTTGATGTAGGACTTCGAGGTGTGGAATTAGATCCAGATGATGAAGAATCCTTAACTTTTTGAGCATCCCGAGAAGAACTTTCAGACGAAGCCTTCTTATGAATCTTTCCTCCAAATCCTTTTTCCATTGTAGACATGAACACTTGAGCCAAATAATAGATTTGTTCCAAGCTTGTGTCTTTCTTTTCTTTTGGAGCTTTCTTGGGCATATTCTTCTTATTCTGCTTCTCAGATATCTGATTCTTGTATCCCAACCCAGAACGTTTGGAACCAGATTTGGACGATTCAGCTTGAAAACCAGAAACACCATCATTAGCCATTTGAGAAAATACAGCTTTGATATCCTTCAACTTGTTGGCTTCAACCAAGTTAGCAGCAGCTTGTGCTTCACTCAACAAACCCTCATTTTTCTCAATCACCTTATCAGTAGAAATGACTCCTTCATCAGAAATAAACCCACCATAAACAAATTTAGAAGCAGATTTGTCAATCACACTTTCCTCCTTTTTCACTTTCTTGTTTGAAACCATTGATGTCTTCTTCTCACATTTCTTAGAAGCAAACTCAGCATAGTCACCAATTGTTTCAGACGATTTGACATCAGCCAGAGGATCAGTTTGAACTAATGGAGGTGGTAATTGATTGAATTCTTCACCGCCAAACACTCTTTTGAAATTTTCGTCATTGCACAAATAACTGGTGAAAGAATGTGAATTCTTCAAGTTATTTAGTTGACGATTCAAATCCAGAACTTGAACATTTAAATCTGATATCTTCTTTTGAGCTTCACCCAAAGCCTTTTCTGATTCTATCAACTGTTCTGAAACTCTGTTAGACAAAGACTTTTCTCTTCTCACTTTATCATGGGCATCAAACATTTCCTGTGTAACCTTTTCCACCTTTCCTTGATAAATCTCCACATTTCTAGTCAACAATTTGTTTTCTTTTGTCAGATCGGTGACTTTGTCTTGTAATTTTGACTGGTGGACTTGATAATCATTATTCGAAACTATAATTTCATCATAAGCTTTCTGAAGTTCAAAATTGGTAACCAGAAGCGATTCCACTCTTGCTTTTGATTTCTTATATAATACATCAAAATCTCCAACAACATCCTTTGCTTCGAACTCCCACTTTTCAACCTTTGTAACTAACTCAGCATTTTCATTTTGTAACTTCACGATCTGTTCTTTATTGACACTAACTATCTCATCCAATCTTGCTTTTAGCTCTAAAACCTCTTCTATCAACACCTTCTTTTCTTGTTCTAACATTGCATTAGCTTTGAAAATCTCATCAGAAACTTCACACTTTCTTTTGTAACCTTCCATATCTTCTTCTTTCTCTTCTCTTTCTTTTCACTAACCAACCCATCCTTTTCAGAAATCAATTCTCGAATCTTTCTTTCTTTTTGAGCACAAAATTCACATGTTGACTCATACCCACTAACTTCAGAATCACTTGTTTCAAATGCACTTGTTTGAGATTCAGAATCACTTGATTCATCTTGCATAGTAGCCATTAATGCATAATTTTCAGGAGAATGAACTAGAAATGCAGATTCATCCGGAAACTCTACAGCCCAATCATAACCTTCCTCGGTCACCAGTGCTTTTGCATCTTTATTATGATTATGAATATCTGAAGTACTTGGTTTAGAAGACGTTTCCTTACATTCGCGAGCAAAATGTTCTAATTTGGAACATTTGTAACATTTCAGTTTAGACTTATCTAAACCCAATTTGCATCCTTGAAGTATAGAACTCTTTCCATGCTTATCCATAAACCTTCTTCCTCTTTCAACAAGCATAGCAAACTGCCAATCCATATCTAATTTGTGCAACTGATCATCATCCATTTGTTTTAGATCCTCCGAAACCAAACCAGAATTACCAATTTGACTAAATATGGATACAGGTGAAGATGATATGAAAGCAGAAAACAAAGCAGCTAGATCTTCAGTTGCTTGAGTAGGAGCAGACTTGTTGGATGATCTATTAGGAATAGTAAAACTGCAACCTGAAGAATAACCAGAATTTTCAGACTTTCCAGCAAGAAAGGCTGTTGTTGGTGGATTACTGCTTGAAATAGAATGTGATTTTGCTTTAGCATGAACAGTAGCAGAATTTTCTCCAAAATATACTTCAGGATTCTGAACAGATGGAGTTGCTGACTTTTTCACAAGTAATTCCATTTCCCAAGCTTGTAATTTGCTTATCAGCTGATTGAATGTCCAACTTGAATAGTTTGGATCATTAGACAACATCATCACAAAATTCTCCCACTTTCCGGGTAGAGCTTCTAGGAATTTCTCCTTAATTCATCGTTTTCTTTCTTAACACCTACAATGTCAAGTTCATTGATTAAATGTGAAAATCTTGCAATCAAATCTGTGATCTTTTCATTCTCACAAAGCCCGAAATTATCAAACTCTTTCTTCAAAACTTTCTTTCGAGTATTCTTGTACTGATCATTACCCTCACATCTTTCCTTAATAGCATCCCATAATTGTTTCGAAGTTGGAAAATTCTTAAACTAATGCATCAAATCTTTGGGTAATGCCATCGTGATAAAACTATATGTCTTCTTTTCTCGTGCAAATACCTTCTTTTCTTCAGGCTCAAAATCACTTATCGGTTTTGGTAATGTATTAGCAATCAAAGGATACTCATATTGTTTTTCAATCGGAATCCAACAATCAACATCTTGTGAGTATATGTAAGATTCAAATCTTTTCTTCCAGTTATGATAATCTTCCAATCGAAGTAATTTAGGAACTTTCTGAGTTATTCCGATTTCATTATCATAGTTCATCATGGCTTGCATCGAGGTTTGCATAGCTGAAAACGCTTGAAAATCGCTCATTTTGTAACTACGATACTAAACGTGAAAACTTCAGACTGAAAAACGGAGGTCTTCCAAGCAGATTTTGGGGGTCAAACCGAAGGGAACTGGCCATTAGGCCAGTAAAAGTATAGATCACCTCGAGACGAACGTTTTGGCTGGTATTAGCTCTCGTAACTCTTAATGGTTCTCAAGTTATGTCAGTTTTAGTGAACGTCACTTTTCTGCCAACGTACCAAAACTTCTCAGCATATCAAAATCTTCCAACGTACCAATCTACGTACCAGACCAAATCAGCAGACCAAACTAACTCAGCGTACCAGATGCGGACCAGATGACTTCAGCGTACCAGACCACCCCCAGCATACTAGTTTGGTACGGAGTAACTGTCAGCGGACCAGTGAATAACCGTCGCGGACCAAACTTGAAGATTGTCTTCCGGACAAGATTTCAGCGTACCAGAAACTGATGAATATTGCCTTGCGTACCAGAAGCGTACCAAAGACGTACCAGCTATTCTTCGAGCGTACCAACGACGTACGAAACTGAGATCGACGGATTTTTCAAAGTCTCGACTTTTGGGACTGGAATTTGATTCAGTGAGGTGCGAAAACTCACTAGGAACACTCAGAAATCATTATTTGACCTTAGAATCACTCAGAATTGAGAAAAATTGATGAAAAATAACTCAAACCCAAACTTTCTCTCTCTAAAATTTCGAAATGGACCAAATCAAAACAGTCGAGCAACCTGGATTGCTCTGATACCGCTTGTAAAACCACGGAAACGGATCTTACTAATGCTAGATTCGGTAAATAGAGAAACACAAATATAAATAAAGCTTGGATTTATTGATTCACTTAGAGGTTACAATGTAGAGAGAGAAACACTTTGAAAACACATAGTTAAGAATGATAGAACTCACAGAAGTACTTAACTCTCTTTAACACGAACTATTTATAGTCACTTACATACTGGCCGACGTACCACTTGGCGGACTAGTTGGTATGTCCGTACCAACTAGTCCGGCGGACCATATGGTACGGCCATCTTGGTATGTTGACTATATGACTTACAAAGGCGCTCTAGTCTAGATCTAATACACGAGACACAACGTAGCATAGGAATATGCTCTAACACCTTTTAGGTATCCACCCCTTTCCGTGCCAAATACCAATGTCAGGGCATCTGTTCCCGATTCTACGGTCAAGGGTCCCGTATTTATTTTTGTTTCATTCTCGGCCTGCAGTAATTAATTTAGTTAATGTAGTGAGGTGCTGTTAATTTTTAACATGTAAATAATTAGGTATATATATATATCAATTAAACTTACTATATCATTTGCTACACCCTTCACCACATGCGTTTTGTATTCCCACTCTTTATTTACCCTTCCTTTCCTCCACATAAACGCTCGAGAGGGGGAATCATCAGCTGTAATTAATTTGTTTTGTACCTTGTATTTTAATAATAATACATATCAGACTTGTACATTGCACGATCTTAACCATGACTGGGTGTAACACACTTAAATTATTACCAGTTTTTCTTTCAGATAGACGTATCCTCCCCGTCCATTTTATGATCATAAGCATATTGTGCTCGAACCTCTTTTACACTCTTTGACGCAGCCTTTCCAACAGAACAATAGGATATATAAGTATAATCTCATTACTTAACACTTAGCTTAATTAACGAAATCTGCAGTTTGAATTGAATAAAAACCTTGAATTCTTCGGATTTTTGTATATGCTACAAATCTGTCCCAGACTTCTTTTTTCACAATAGCGCGATACATCTTTGGAACTTTCTCTAGCACGGTGGGTTTTGCTAGGTTGGGAAGAATGTTTTTCGAACATCTTTCTTATAAAAATCCTTAGCAACCCACCAAGCCGTAGCATTATAGCATCCCTTCGACAGTCATCAATTTTAAATAATTGCTAAAAAAATAAAATATGACAGGATTTTTTAGTCACATGGAATTCAATAACTTAACATACTTAATATGAGAAAATGTTTAATCTGTTTCATAACCTGAATCATTACCCACATCTTATTCTTGTCCTCTTTTGGCACCTTTCTCCATTGTAAATACCTCAATCCAACCTATGACCTTGAAATGTCTCCCATAAAACTCAAAAATTTGGTCTATGCTCCCCGCCAATCCTTCCGAGCGCATCAAATGTTAGTGGCCATTTTCCCCCACCTTTTTTCTCAAATTTGGCACGCCACTTTGCAAACCACGTCAACCCCCTCTTGTTTGCTTGGGGAGCAGAGGTTGTGGCTTCCTCATTCTCAGTAACTTAGGGAGGAAGGTCGTCGACTTGGGCATCATTGTCAACTTGGGCATCATTATCTACTTGGGCATCATTGTTGACTTGGGCATCATTGTTATCCATTTCCTCTTCTTCCGAATTATCGTCATTGTTATCCATTTCCTCTTATTCCGAATTATCTTCTTGTGAATAATCATCATTGTATTCGCCTTCACTGTTATATGTATGGTCATTAAGATCCTTCAATGCTTCACCTTCATGATCCATTGTTAAATGAGATGAATCCTGAAATGAAATAAATAGAGAATGAAATAAGTGCGATTGAATAATTAATTAGATGAAATAATTGAGATGAACCAAATAATCTCCTGAAGATGACAGTGAAATTAACACTGACGGGAATTAGGTAGTGATCTCCTGAAGATGATATTGTGATGAATCCTGTAGAGGAATTTTTAGTGATAGGGAACAAGAGAGTGATGAATCGTTTTGGTGATACAATTTTGGTAAGAGGGAATAGGAACTGATCAATGAATTTTGGGGAAATTTAAAAAATGGTGGGAAGTAATTTGGGGATTAATTTGATCAATCCGGATGAAAGCATCTCACCTAATAAGGACGTGACAACATTTAATTATCAGATTTTAAATAAACTCAATTAGTTCCAGAAATAGGTAGAAACATATTTTTAACATAACTTTAAAATGATCTTCAAATGTAAAATGGAATATTAAGCAATAAATTTAATGATAATTGTCTCCTAATGAATTTCTATACGTAACGTAAAAAAAAAGATGTCAAGTACTACACACGCACATATATATATATATATATATATATATATATATAACCGATAATATATAGGGTTAGGTTCAAATATATATATATATATATATATATATATATATATATATATATATATATATATATAGGGTTAGGTTCAAATGAGAACTTTTTTCTTTGAGAACTTTTGAGAACCATTCTGAGCCACTAATTTTCAGGGGGAGCATTCAAATTCATGGGGGGGGGGGGGGTTTCCATATATATAAACTAGTGGCTAAGATTAGTTCTTTTTAGTTCTCAAACCCAATTGGTTCTCAAATGATCTTCTCCATATATATATATATATATATATATATATATATATATATATAGGGGAAGAATCAAATAAAAACAAGATGTTATTGCGAAAACAAGAAAACAAATATTAAAACCTCTATAATTTCCTCATACGATAATATTTTTTAAAAAAAAATGCACCAAAAGTCTTAAAATTATGTCACCTTTAATTCTGGGAAAAAAAAATTAAAAATATAAAATTTCGTGATTTTTTTTATTATTGCACATGTGCAATAATACGTATTAATTATATTACACATGTGCAATATTAACAAAAAAACATTAATTTTTTTTTTAATTTTTCCAGAATTAAAGATAACAGAATTATAAGATCTATGGTACAATTTTTTATCAAAAATATTAACGTATGAAAAAGTTATAGAGGTTTTAATATTATTGCACATGTGCAATAATAAATTTTTATTGCACATGTGCAATAATAAAAAAATAAAAAAACGTTGATTTTTCTTAAATTTTCTCCAGAATTAAAGATAATAGAATTATAAGATTTATGGTGCAATTTTTTATAAAAACTTTTAACATATGAAAAAAGTTATAAAGGTTTTAATATTATTGCATATGTGCAATAATAATAATAATAAAAATTATTGCACCTGTGCAATAATAATTTTTAAAAAAATTTGATTATTTTTTAAATTTTTTCCCATAACTAAAGATAACATAATTTTAAGGATTTTGGTGCAAAATTTTTTCCCATAACTAAAGATAACATAATTTTAAAAAAAATTGATTATTTTTTAAATTTTTATAAAAATATTAACGTATGAAAAATTATAGAGGTTTTAATATTTGTTTTCGTGTTTTCGCAATAAAAGTTGTTTTCACATGATCCTTACCCTATATATATATATATATATATATATATATATATATATATATATATATGCACCTTGGGGCATCATTTGTCACAGCTAACACTCATTCTCCTAAATACACCTTATTGGTCCTATGTACACCTTATTGGTTATAAACACACCTTATTGGGACTCATTGGTCCCAATTAACCCTCATTTCCCCTAAACACACCTTATTTGGGGCATTATTGGTCCTAAACACAACTTATTGGTTACATACACAACTTATTGGGACTCATTGGTCCCAACTGACCCTCATTGCCCCTGAACACACCTTATTGGGCCATCATTGGTGCTAAACACAACTTATTGGTTACATACATACCTTATTGGGACTCATTGGTCCCAACTGACCCTCATTGCCCCTGAACACACCTTATTGGGCCATCATTGGTGCTAAACACAACTTATTGGTTACATACATACCTTATTGGGACTCATTGGTCCCAACTGACCCTCATTGCCCCTGAACACACCTTATTGGGCCATCATTGGTCCTAAACACCACTTATTGGTTACATACATACCTTATTGGGACTCATTAGTCCCAACTGACCCTCATTGCCCCTGAACACATCTTATTGGGCCATCATTGGTCCTAAACACAACTTATTGATTACATACACACCTTATTGGGACTCATTTGTCCCAACTGACCCTCATTTCCCTTGAACACACCTTATTGGGCCATCATTGGTCCGAAACACAACTTATTGGTTACATACACACCTTATTGGGACTCATTGGTCCCAACTGACCCTCATTGCCCCTGAACACACCTTATTGGGCCATCATTGGTCCTAAACACAGCTTATTGGTTACATACATACCTTATTGGGACTCATTGGTCCCAACTGACCCTCATTGCCCCTGAACACACCTTATTGGGCCATCATTGGTCCTAAACACAAATTATTCGTTACATACACACCTTATTGGGACTCATTGGTCCCAACTGACCCTCATTACCACTGAACACACCTTATTAGGCCATCGTTGGTCCTAAACACAACTTATTGGGACTCATTGGTCCCAACTTACCCTCATTGCCCCTAAACACACCTTATTGGGCCATTATTCGTCCTAAACACATCTAATTAACCCATTATTTTTTTTATCTTAATTCTTTAAGATATTAATTATTTAGAATTATAATTCCCCAAAATTTAAGGTTTTCGTTGGTCTATTATGTTTTTTGTGTTTTGGGTTTTTGTTTAACGGAATGGAGATTGTGCGAACAGATTACATATTTACCTAAAATTATGTATCAGTTGTTGATCGGATTGCAATTGTTGATCGTCTTTGTTTTCGAGGATTAGGGTTTTTGTTTAACGAAATTGAGATTGTGCGAACATATTACATATTAACCTAAAATTATGCATCAGCTGTTGATTGGATTGCAATTGTTGATCGTCTCTGTTTTCGAGGATTAGGGTTTTTATTTAACGGAATGGAGATTGTGCGAAAAAATTACATATCTACCTAAAATTATGCATCAGTTGTTTATCGGATTGCAATTGTTGGTCGTCTCTGTTTTCGAGGATTAGGTGTTTGTTTAACAGATTGATTTCATAAACAAAAATAGGAGAAACAAGTATATAACAAAAAGTGGATTTCATACTACTGATTCCAATTCCATACAAAAAATTGTTTCCTAATTTACATGTGCATTCCTAAAAAACAAAAGACAAAGCAGTTGTGGGTTGAGGTTTATGGGAACCTAGATTCCATCGCTTCCATCAACTCCAAATGCGTACTCATAGATTCTTGCCTCTGTTGAACCAACTTTTGAAGCCTGGCATTGGAGACATGTATCTCTTCTACCAGAAAAGTTTCCATCTGGTATCTTGATGGACTTGGTGGCTCTGTAAGTACTTGGTTGAGTAGGGCCAACACGTCTAAGAGATTATGTCTCTCTGTCGTGATAATCACGTCGTACCGGTCCAGGGTAGCAATAATCTTTATATGCAAATAATTTTCAACTATTTCTTTCAAGTTTGCATTTTGAGAAGGATTTGAGGATTTTGAGAAAGGTTTGATAAGGATTTGAGAAAAGGTTTGAGAAGGATTTTGAGAAGGGTTTGATAATGACGGTGAGAAGTTTCTGGTTATATGTGGAAATCACTTGAGTATGCCTAAGCCTAGATGTCTACTCACTAGAGTATACCAAAGGTCTGATTTCATTGAACACTACACATTATAATTACTTTCACACGTTCTCCAAGTTAAACTGAAATTTCTACACGTTACCAATAAACCACTAAAATTTTAATCACATGATCCGAAATTATCCAAAATTACTTTCATGCGTTCTGAAAATATTAATGTTTCGGAGAAGAAGAACAAAACTGGAAGAACTAGAATTCCTCAGGAAGAAGAGTTCATCCGGATTGAGAGAAGATGAACAGAAACAGATGAATTGACTGGAATTAACAAACAATTAAGTGAAATTAATATAAAGGTTAAACATATTACATAAACAAAATAAAACCAAATATTTGGTTTAAACACTTGACCCTCACAAGACATAACCCCCTCTTCAAGGAGTTCTGTGTATTCAGCGGCCCTATGGGCGATAATAACCGCCTCTTTCAAAACATCAGCCTTAAGCTTGTAAATTAAAAATCATTTCATTACATATTAATTAGTAATCCAGGACAACTTTCAAACCAGAACAATCACTCTTTAATCCGGAACCCTAAAGAGGTTAATCATTTCCCACACCAGTAGAAGCTTGAAATCTTCTCCAGTTTCATGTAAGTAGTGTTCGAACGCAATGAACAACAGGTCTTCCTTGGTTTGGTTCTCCTCTTCATTCTCTTTGCATATCCTGTTGAATGTTTTGATTTCTGGTGATCAAATTAACAAGTCAAAATTAAACGAAGAAAGTCAAAATTACCCATTGAGTGCATGAGGATTGAGAGAAGATGAACTAAGTTGATTGATCGTTCGTTAGGTTATGATATATATATTATGCATATATATATTTATAACATTTTTTATTCGTCGTGATAAATAATATGAGGTATTATTTATATCAACGTTTCTTTAAATCAAAACTTGTATTTAAAATTTGTTGGTAAAAGAATTGTGAATGTAAATTTGGTGAACAATGGTGTGTCGGACCATGAGTGAATTTATAATAAAAATAAACATAGATAAATTTATCAAAAAAAAAATGTTTATCTTAGGTCTATCCTTAAACATTGATAGATAAATAGGAAAAGGTTGTACATGTTCAAGATCTGGATAATTATAATAATGATAGTCGTTATTATTATACCTTTGAGTCTTTAACCGATATTATTTTTATCAGGCAAGTCTACGACTTTATGTAACCCAAAAACGATGAAACAAGTTTAATTTATACAAAAAATGTTTAGTCGAATATTTGAACAAGTGAATGAGATTTTAACGCATTCGTTTTATAAAAATAATGGTCCTTATGTTAGTCTTTGTTTTTGTAAAATCCGAGATAGGTCCGACCCTTGGTCACCACTTGTTTGTCCATAGTTCTCTTACCATTTTGAGTCATTAGTCCGATAGTTTAGGATATGTTTCCATAATCTATATATTACGTGATTTCCACCTAAAATATGTTGTGTTCATTTCTTACTTACCATAAACACAATCCATCAAGATTTTAACCAATAGAAGCATATATTAACACATAATAAGTTGTAGCAACATATAAACGTGTGTTAAGTTAAGATTTTGTTGATGGGTTTCTTTTACCCGGATGTTAAGAGCTCTTAAATATAATTATCCACAATTTATGATCATCTTGTGTTTTATACCCATTTTAGGGTTTCTTGATTATGAACCAAAAGAAATACAAGAAGTATCATTTCATGTCTCAATCTCGAGTGTAAATACTCCCGGGTATGCCATTCGGCTCATCACTCGGTTCCTCTAACTCAAGACCCACAATTGTGACAATATTAAGCCCCGAGGACATCACAATGTAGTTTGGTCCATGGAATGTACAAAGAAAATGTAAGGATCAAATTTAAACCCTCACGCGATATCTAGACTAGTGAAACCGTGCGGAATCCGGTTTAACTAGTTGATTCAAGAAACAGAGAAAGATAGTAATCGAAAAGTACAAAAAACAGGAAATAACAAACACAAACCAATACGCTTGAAGAATGAACACTTGAAGTAATCACTGATTGTTGCTTACACCTTGATCGAAATCCTTAGAAGAATTTCGATGACACCACCAATTACCAAAAGACTAGCAACCCTAAAACCAAATAAGATGGGACTATATATAGGTGAGATTGACTTGGTAAACAAGTCAATCTCCTTAGGGATTTTCGAAATCCCCAAGCCCATCTAAACAATTCGGACCCAAACCCACTTTAAACCTACAAAAGTTAGCCCAATTACATTAATATACTAGCCCACAAGTAGTAAACAAACCCAAAATCATCTAATGCAAAAGCCTCATTTTCTAGGTCTTTACAATCTTCCCCTAGGCTTTAGCATTAGACAGTCTTCACATCCGGAACTTCTTTGACACATTCACTGTTGCTGGATCATACCATAGATCCTTGGCTACAATCTCAGCTACTGCACGAGTGTAACACTTTGCATATTCTTCAGTGTCTTGATTACACTCAATCTGATGCTTTGCTAACACCATGATGTCTTTCTTGTGGAATCTCATCAGATCATGAACTTCCATGACATTAATAGTCTTTGACTTGCAAAGAATCTTGGCTTCACCGGAATAATCACTATAAGCCCAAGTCTGGAAATCATGCAGGCAATCTTCAGGTGTCTCATTGGAAGAGGTATCGTTTTTGTCTTGTCTGTATGGGGATACAAGACATTTGTGAACTTCTTAGGCCTTTCACTCTCCTTCCCTGGAATACTTTTCTTCCCATCCCATTTAAAGACACTCCTGTACTTCTTCACATACGACTTCTTGTGAGGAAAATCCTCAAACCTATTGAACTTGCTCCTCACTGCTTTTTCAAGTTTCTTGTAGAAGTACTTGGCTTGCTCATCGTTTGACGGATTTGAGAATGGAGCCTGGTATAACATAGTCAGATCCACATTCGTCCAGGAATAAAACTGTGTCCAGCTCTTGTAGTACTCCAAAGGATACTGACCCTTTCTTCTTACAACAAACATGTTCTTTTCTCCATCAAACATCCATGTTTTCACGGCTGCAGTAATTCCTTGTTTATCATGGTAGTGTTCTCCCAGCTGGATTAGATACCTTTCAGGAGGATAGGCAAATGTCTGAGACTCCCAACCTCCATCAAAATCAGAAGCTGGAACTGTCATATAATCTCTATCCCTGGTATCTTTATCTTCACTTGAGTCTTCAGGCAAAACTGGTTGAGTTTCTTCAGGAATATCAGCTTCAAAATCAAATACTGGTGATTGTGAGGAATCACCTGCACCTGAACCTCCTTCACCTTTATCTCCTTGCCCAATGCTTGATCTGACAGATTTATCTGAACTAAGCTGCCTGATCAGCTTATGAAGTTCTCTAAATTGCCTGGAAAATTCTCTGTTTATCTTCTTCTGATTCTCCAATTCAGTATTATGGACCTTCTGAATATCAATTAAATCACCAATGATTTCACTTTGTGTTAAATTTTGGGCTTTCAATTCTTCTATCTCTGCTCTGAGTTCCTTCTCCAATCTGAACTCAGGGGTTTCTACAGCTTTCCCCTTGTCTAGGGCTGTGGGTTAAGAAGAAGACTGACCAGCACTTGAACTTGTGACTGGTGGCACATGCAAATCCAATCTTCTTCTCCTTGGGTCACTAGGGCCTTCTCTGTGGTGTGGTGTAGCAGTTGACTCAGTCTTAGTAAATTCTTCTATAACAGAAGCACCGAGGGGAGGATCCTCTGTGGCTTTCTGTTTTCTTGTCAGTGGAACCTCAGTCGTCTCTGTCTCTTCTTCCTAAATGTCAATGTCATCTAGATAAGTATCATAGTTGATAGCCTCATCACCTTCAAAATTGAGTGCTCCAATCCTCACATCATTCAAATCAAACTCTTCCCAGTCAGAATCATCAGGAAGGTCAACTACTTTCTTCTGAGGAGGAGGCATATTATGTTCTTCTTCTACAGATGCATTTCTGTTAACTGGAACCTCCTCTCTCACTATCTCCGCAAACTCTCCAAACTTTTCACCGAACGGCACCTTACCCGACAACTTCTTCTTCAGATTTATCATCGGAAACACTTCAATACCCATTGGCTTAGTATCATGCGTGTCATTGGTCTTCCTCAGGTTCGGGTATTTTGAATCCAGAACAGACTGGATAAACCTAGGAACAGCAGCAAACTTCTTGTCTCTAGAAACGACTGCTTTCACATCTTCAAAAATCATCCTTGACCAGTTGAACCGTACACCTCTGATTAGTGACACCATTGCATGGGTGTGCACCTGGTTCAACTGATCTGTAGAGCTCTTCTTGGCAATGACACATTTTTGTAAGTAATGTGCCAGCATTCTCCAGTACGGTGGAATAAGATCTTTCATTGTGGGAGGAGATATTGTGAGGTACCCCATTTCATTTAGACATTGGGACACCATCTCCTTGTCAAGCACAGTGGAATCAGCAGCAACATCTTTGAGTCTGAGTACTTGTCTGAAGTTTTCTTCAGTTAATATCACCTCAGTGCTTTGAATCTTGGCAATAATCTGCTTTCCATCTTCAGATACATCTGTCGTCTTCCAAAACTCTTGTTGCATCCGTTTGCAAATAACCGGGTTTGTTGTGAGTGCAAAGTGTAGAGAACACTTCTTCAACCCAGCTATCATTGAACGGTACTTTTCTTTGTATTCAGCAGGCGGGTCCAGCAAATAAGCAACCTGATTATGATCTTTGACAAATTCCAAATCCCTGCACTCACAAACACAGATAAACATCCAAAAACACACAAAAAATTCATTAGTTTTAGGGATTTCTCGAAAAACGGGCAGCATAACGGCTTAAAATTGAATGAAAAACCATTGAAACCATCATCAGGTACCTCTCCGATCGAAAAACAGGGTTTTTGATCGAAAAGCATCCGTCCAATCGGAAAGTATCAAGCACCAGAGGATCCTGATCGAAAAGCTCTAAGCCTGATCGAGAAGCCTGATGGCCTGATCGAAAAGCCTTAGGCTGATCGAGAAGTCCTATGTCTCGATCGGAAAGCCTTAGCTTTGATCGAGAAGCATAGGCCTACGATCGAGAAGTCTAAATACCCGTGATCACTGGTCGAAAAGTGTGTCATTCGATCGAAAAGCCTAGGCTATTGATCGAAAAGCCTCTGGTCATTGGTGACTAGTGATCGAGAAGTATCAGGGGCTGATCGAAAAGCCCCTGAACCGGTCGAAAAGTCCCTTCTTCTTCTTTAAACACCTGCAACTTAACCAATCATTCAATTCATGCGTGTTATACCACTCAATAACAGACCCAAACACATGCAATCACAGTTTATTACCCATCCCAACCATTGAATGCAAGAAAATCAAAAATAAAAACAAACATACTCCATTCGGTCTTTTGGGAGTCGGGCAATGCGCTTCAACCGAGGTGCCATAACAGTAGGGACGTGATCGGTGGTGAATTCCGAGCGGTATGGTGGTGTCGGATGGTTTCAGCGGCGGCGGAGGGCGGTGGATTTGATGGAGACAGTGGCGGTGGTGCAGAGGCGGAATGGGGGTGCTGTGGTGGTCGGATGATGGCGGGAATGGTGGTGGTTGGGTCGCAGGAGGTTGGCGGAAGTGGTGGTGGTGCGTGATAGCGGCGACGGTGGTTGGTGGAGTTGATCGGTGGTGGTGGTTAGGGTTTTAGGAGAGAAAGAGGGAGACGGGGAGAGTGAGGAGGCCACCAACCTCTCCCCTCCTTTTGTTAAAAAAATTTCAAGTTTAGCCCCTCAATTTCTTGTGCAAACACAAATCACCCAAACCTTTAACTTCAACCTCATTTTCTCTTTAACAAAGTTATATATTTTTTTTAAAAAAAACACACCAACCCCATTTTCAATCTTGTTTATTCAAAAAGCTTCCCCTAAGATCAAGCCCGATAGATTTACGATCTGGCAACTTTTACTTAACAATAAAACAAAACACACAAAATTAGAAATTAAGAAAAAATAAAATAAAAAATACTAAAAAATAAAAAGACATAAACACATAAGAATCTTAACCTACTGAATTTTGAGTGAAGAGGCATTGTCAGGGATCATACCAGATAGTCTGTGACTGAGGAACCCTTTTCAGTTTCAGTTACTTCGCGTGTTCAGGCGATAGCCGGTATTTTTGGTCCATCTTTAAACTCATGCTGCTTTCGCTTACTCAAGCAGTTTCATCACATAATTTATATTTTAAGGTTTATTTAATTATGACAATCTATCCAGGTCACACACATAAGTCCTAGGTATAATTTGTACATCCTATCAAGCACACCTGGTTTCCGTACAACATTTTTCATGACACCTTTCCTTAAGCCCAACATCATGCTCCAGAGGGGTTGAGAAAAGAAAAGAAAAGATCACGGAGGTTTTGTTGGATAATATACAAAGTCAGCTGAATTTTTGAAACGTTTTTAACAACGTTCTCATCAGTGACAAGGGCTGAGGGTTTTGGACGCTTGAGGGTCTCTTTTGATTGTGCACTTGGCATCTTTTGGTTTATCATATATAAAATGTGATCTTAAAAGCGAACGTGGATCAGGGTAGTTCCAGGTCTCCGCTTTCGCAGAATAGAGGAGTCCTGACTCACGTACGACATTCCCAGGTCATTGCTTACGCAAAGCAGAGGGAATGGGGATTTTTGAGCATGACATTAATACTCAGAACCGGGCGTGTGTCTCAGGATACCTGATGCATAGTCAAATAGGAATTGTACTAACCTAAGTGTGTGCTCCCTTTCAAGCATCATACGTTATCTTCAAGTGTTGTGATAAAACATACCTTTTGATTGATTGTCAGCAGAGCCTACCAAGCATATCGACCATGAATCGCTGCTTTTCACATCCTCCTTACACGTGTCAGTCAGCAAACACCTGGAAATTTATATCACTTCCCACCTGGTCAACCAAAACCAGAAAAAAATTTAAAAGCACACACTTTGACATTATTTTCTTATATCTTCCCCTTGCTTTTAGAATTTTTTTTTGAAAACAACTAAAGGAAGACACTATTTTTTGTATATATATATATATATATATATATATATATATATATATATTTTAATGAAAACTGAAAGAAACAAATAAATGCAGAAAAAGAAAAAATATGCTAGACTACTCATCAAAGGCTATCATCCGGAGGCCCTTGAGACACATTTCAAATTTGCACTTGGAAGGGGTTTCGTGAACATGTCCGCCACATTGTCATCCGATGCCACCCTCTCCAAATGAATGAGCCGTCGGTCATAGCAATCCCGAATGAAGTGCGTTTTGATGTCTATGTGTTTGGTTTTAGAGTGCTGCACATGATTTTTCACAATTTGCAAAGCAGCATTATTGTTACAAAAAATGGGAGTATCGAAAAAATTCAAACCGTAATCTCCCAACTGATGCTGCAACCAAACCACCTGAGAGCAACAGGCAGATGCAGCAACATATTCTGCCTCGGCTGTCGACTAGGACACCGTGTGCTGTTTCTTACTTTGCCAAGACACCAGCCTGTCACCTAAAAATTGAGCTCCAGCAGATGTGGATTTCCTGTCAAGCTCATTGCCACCATAATCACTGTCAGAGAAAGCATACAGGTTAAATCCGGACTCTTTAGGGTACCAGAGGCCTAGACGAGGCCGACCCTTCAAATATTTAAAAATACGTTTCACAGCAGAAAGATGAGAGAGTTTAGGATTAGCCTGATAGCGTGCACATTGGCACACAGCGAGCATGATATCTGGGCGACTGGCGGTCAAATACATCAGAGACCCAATCATGGACCGGTACATGTGCTCGCTCACTGGTTGCCCATCCGGATCCCTGGAAATTGCTGGTCTTGCTGCCATGGGTGTGGAGACTGGCTTTGCATCCATCATCTTGTACTTTTCCAAAATCTCGGTGACGTATTTAGCCTGATGGATAAGTATCCCACTGTCACTCTGCTTTACTTGCAATGCGAGGAAAAACTCCATCTCGCCCATCTGACTCATCTCAAATTTTGTGTGCATAACCTTCTCGAATTCTTTGCATAAGTCTTCATTAGTGGATCCAAAGATGATGTCATCAACGTATACTTGCACCATGATTATGTCATGCTCGACCTCCTTTCTGAAGAGCGTTTGATCAACAATGCCTCTTGTGTAGCCATGTGCAAGAAGATGATCAGTCAGAGTCTTGTACCATGACCGAGGGGCCTGGTGCAACCCATATAATACCTTGTCAAGCTTGAACACATGATACGGGTGTTCTTCATCAATGAACCCTGGAGGTTGAGTGACATAAACTTCCTCATCCATCTCAGCATATAGAAAGGCAGTTTTCACGTCCAATTGGTAGACAGTGAAATTCATATATGAAGCATATGCTAAGAAAACTCTGATTGCCTCTAAACGGGCCACCGGTGCGTACACTTCATCATAATCCACTCCTTGAATTTGCTTGTGGCCTTGAACCACCAACCTGGCCTTGTTTCTGACAATAACGCCGTTATCATCCTTTTTTTTCTTATACAGCCATCGAGTGGTGATGACCTTTTTGTCAGCTGGCCTTTCTACTAACCTCCAAACTTGAAGCCGTGAAAATTGATTGAGTTCTTCATGCATGGCCTCCACCCAACTGGGATCAGTCAAGGCCATAGTCATGTTAGGGGGCTCAATTTGTGAGATGAAACAGGAGTACATGCAATGATTAATGTCTCCTGACTGGCTTCTTGTGACCACCCCGGATGCTAAGGGACCAATGATGTTGTCCACGGGGTGGTATTTATGAATTCTGGTTTCTGCAACGGCCTGAACTGGAATTTCAGGAGGCAAAATTGATAAATCTGGTTCATCATGTGTAGCAGCTTCATTTTCTGGATCAGCTCCGAGTGTCTGAGGAGAGTCGGGAGCTGGGTCAACTTCTGCATCTGGTTCCTGTGTTTGAGTCTCTACAGGAGCAGCAGGCTCCGGTACTGGTGTAGGATCAAGTACAGGAGCAGGGACAGGAGCCTTCGTGATGGAGTGTGATACAGATGGTCCTGAAATTGTTTCTCCATATAATTCCTCAGCTAAGACGGGGTCTAAACCCAATGGACGGAAGAATTGATTGTAGTCAAATGCTTGAGGAGGACCGACTCCGCCATCAGATGGATTCTCTTCTAGCCAGTCCACATTTATGGACTCCATCACAATCCCGGTAGTTTTATTGAAGACCCTGTAAGCGGAGCTGGCAGAGTAACCTATAAAATAACATTCATCAGCCTTAGCAGCAAATTTAGGAACATCAGTGTTAACTAAGACTGTGCATAAACACCCAAACGCCCGAAGATGACCAATTCTGGGCTTATCATTGTAGACTAGCTCATATGGCGTTTTCTGCTGCCGCTTATTGATGAGCACCCGATTCTGGACATAACAGGTAGTGTTAACTGCTTCTGCCCAAAACATGGTTGGTAGCTTTGAATCACACAACATGGTGCGAGCAGCTTCAATCAGGGTTCTGTTTCGTCTTTCTGCGACGCCATTCTGCTGGGGTGTATAGGGAGCACTGAATTGATGCTCAATCCCCTTATCGGCACAAAAATTGTCGATTGTCTGATTCTTGAACTCTGTGCCATTATCACTCCTGATGGTCTTCACTTGCAGCTTTAATTTATTTTCAATGAGCTTGATGAAAGCGATTAGTATACCTGCAACATCACTTTTCTTGGACAAGAAAAAACCCAAGTGAAATGGGAAAAATCATCAGTAATACCTAAACAAAATGCACATCGGTTAAGACTTAACATACTGACGGGACCGAATAGGTCCATGTGAAGCAACTCTAGTGGAGTTGAGATTCTGCTGAAGACCTTCGGTTTATGTGGTCGTTTGTGCTGCTTCCCCTTAGCACAAGCCACACATTTCTCTTTCAGAACAAATTCTTTGATTGGAAGTTCTTTAACAAGTCCTCCTCTGGCAAGTCGATTTAGGTTCTTCAGATTCATGTGCCCCAATCTTCGGTGCCACAGCTGAGCATGGTTCTCAGCCATTTTAGAAAGAAGACAGGCCACCTCAGATGTGGGGGGTTTCTGCATATTTAGCACATAGGAATTTCCATATCTGGGTGTTCTCATCAACACCCAATCATCGGGGATGGAGTATCCAGGTTTCAGAATGAGACACTCTTTGTTGTTGAAAAGAACTGGATACTCTCGATCACATATTTGTGAAACACTTAACAAGCTGTGTTTCAACTGCTCCACATAATTGACATCGTGGAAGCTGAGACAACCATTGCGAACCGTTCCTTTCTGACTGATATATCCACCAACTCCTCTGGCGAACGACACATAACCTCCATCAAATTTTTCCAAGTCGTGTAGAAGGGATATGTCGCCCGTCATATGCCTGGAACAACCACTGTCAACGTACCATAGGTTGCTGACAGGCCTCCTTGGCTGTTCCCGCATTCAGAGAAGATCAGTTAGATTTTGGTACCCAGGCCTTAACTGGTCTGGGTGAGACTAGTCTGTCCTTGCATGGACTGTGAATGTCTGTAATGTTGACATCACGGTGGTGATTTTCTTTGCCAAGCCATTTTTGATTAGTTTTGTTCAATTTAGACCCTTTGAACTCTTCAAAAGATATTGAGTGTTTTTTGTACACTCCTGTTGGCTTGAAGGACAAATTGACCACTTTCGGGACATTCCACCTATCTTCATTTTTCTTATTGATTGATTCCGGTTTTGAGAAAGATGGTGTTTCAGAAAACCTTTTGAAATCAGGTTGAGGTGGAACTGGTGATTTTGGAAAATTATCCTGCTTAGGGCGAGAGACAGGTTTTGAAGGTTTAGAAGCCCTGGCAGGTTTAGTGAACATCTTTGAAGACTTCATAACATTTTTATTCACCTTATTCTTCACAATTGGTGGTTTTTGATTAGGTGATTTGGGCTGTGGTTTCCATTTATGGACATGTGGTGAGCCTTGCTGCACCTTTTGGTTTGAAGGTGCAGACTTTGCTTTTGGCCTAGGATGTATCTCTGCCTGTGATGGTGGGAATGTGAACTTCTGCACCTTAGGATTTGAAGGTCCAACTTTGGGCTTTGGGCCAACATGTGTTTGGCCCAAAGGGACAGTCTTTTGTTGGACTTTCTTAGGATAGTAGGGCTCATAAGGGCGGTGCAGACAGTTTCTTGCCAGTGTCCTGGTTGGCCACACACATGGCAGGACTGTTTCTTTGGATACACGGGAGCCTATGGTTGGTTCCGCCCAGTGGATATCCAAGTTGGATTTGAAGCGTTTTTATGGATCCAAAGGGTTTTACCATGGGGCTTTGTGGTCAGTATATACTCCCGTTGTATCGGTTTGAATTGATCATATGCAGAGTTGACCTCTGGGTACGGGACAAATTCCTATGGTTTTGTGTCCCGTACTTTCTGCACATTGGGAGTGGGACAGTTCACACTCCCCTCAGATTTGTTCACATCACCTGTGGGTTTGGGAACATCATTCTGTGGACCCTTACCCCTTCTTAAAATTCTAACAGTTCTTAGGGGTTTCACAGGTTTCAAATCACATTTACTAACATTAAACACACCACATTCAGAAAGTTTAGCACAAACATTAGACTCAGAAGACTCAGAAGTTTTTGACTCAGACATGACAAAAGTTTCAGGTTTCTCAAAATCAAAATTCTTAACAGAAAATCCAACTTCAGATTTCAAGGGACTCTTAGTGGACTCCTTGCAATTTACTACCCCTGCTTCATGTTTACCGTTATCTACACAAGAAGTAAAAGTGTTAGTAAGGTTGGAAACAGGAGCAGAAATTTTAATGGGACAAGCTGCCAATTTCTTTTCAATCTCAGCTTTAGCTTCCAATGAGGTCTTAGAACACTCATAATCTGAGATTATTTCATGCATCAGGGGCATCAGTACTGTGTGTGTGGACTTTTCATCTTTTACTTCAGTACCGAGACCCAAACCAGAGTTGGCTTCTAGATGACGCATTCGAGCGTCTGTGTTGTAGAAAAGTGAACTAGCTTTCATCATTTCTGACACAATCTTATCGTTTCGCACAACTTTGGTTTGTGATGTTTCTAATTAACCTTTAAGTTGTTCAAGTTCAGTTTTTAATGAGATAATTTCTTCATTAGCAACTCTTAGATATGTGGTTTTGTTACTCAAGTCCCTTTGAAGATTTTTTATGTCAATTTTAGCAGCTTCTAGTTTCTCACTTAAGTTTTTACTCCTACTTTTATATTCTCTCAATTCTCTATCAGAATATTCACGATTTAATGTTTCATTGAAAAACTTATTTTGCCATTCTTGAGATTCATTCAGTATAGATTGACATTTAGGATTAAGACATACCTCAGAGCTGCTGGCGGAGGATCCTGGAGTTATGTTTGCCATGAATGCGTGATGGAATTCCTCAGTTGCTTCTTGCTGTGCTTCCTTTTCAGCTAGCAAGGCCACATGGTCAAGTGCTAATCTGAGGTCTTCCACCTGGGATGTCCAGTCATATCCTGGCGTATGTTGAACCACCAGCGCCTTGTCATTCTTTCCTGCCTCCTTCTTCATGCTCTCTCCCTGGTTATCAGCCTTGCCTTCTCTATCAACTCTTGGTTTGGTGCATTCTCTGGCATAGTGCCCATACTCAATGCAATTGTAGCACCTTAGATTTGCCTTATTAAAACTCAGCTTTATTCCTTTTCCACCATTCCAATCCTTCTGCCCCGTCTTTGCCATGAACTGCCTAGCTCGCAGGGCAGACATTCCCATCTGATAAGATATATCCATGTGCTCTAGATCATCGGGGTTTACTTGATTCACATCATCAGGTGATAGATCCGTCGGAAGAAGTGAACCTGCTACGAGTGCCTGATAGCAACTCATAATTCCCATCCCAAGGGCAAAGCTGGGATCTTTAGTCAACGCATTTACATCCAGAGAAACAACATTTGATGTTCCAGATGAACTTGACCCAGTGGCTTGGGCAATGAATCCCATTGGAGTTGATGGTGGGTTGACTGGAGCGACAGCTGGCTGAGAAATGAAAGCTTGATTCAGTTGATTCATTAATGCCCCATTGCCAATTTTTCTCGCCCTCTTCTGTTTCTTCTCCTCATAGGCTCTGATGGTGGACATGAGCTCATTTAGGGACGAAGTGGACATTTCCACAGTCTTTTCAATCAGTTCAATGGTGTTGTCCCAGTTTGGTGGAAGAGAGTTAACCAGCTTTCTGTTGACCTCCACTTGAGTATATGTCACACAAGCATCCTTCATCCCAGTGACTATCTTGATGAAACGTTGAAGCAGAGTTTCAATGTTTTCACCAGGGATATAGTTAAACTCATTGAACATTTCCCTCAGATTCTCTTTGCGGGATTCTTTCATATCATCATTTCCCTCGTAAGTAGCTATAAGGGCATCCCACAGAGTCTTAGCTGGGGTGTATTCTTTGAAAGCTTCAGCAACTTCAGGAGATAAGGCCATGGTCAGGGCAGCCAGTGCCTTTCGATCTCGTTCTACCCTATCCCATTCATCATCAACCCATTCAGATTTGGCTTTAGGAACAGGTGGTAGACCCTGTTCCCCTGGAGTTGATGGGACAAAATCTCCCACTTCGATCGATCGCATGATCTTAGCATCATGGTAATTGACGTAGTTGACAAACCTATACTTCCAGCTCATGAAATCCTTGCCAGATATCAGACGTGGTGGTCTGGCAGGTGTTCCGATTTTAGAGTCCATTTCCAGAGTGGCACTCGACAGGCTCGACATGTCAA
Source organism: Deinandra increscens subsp. villosa (assembly GCA_039602395.1). Classification (NCBI taxonomy): domain Eukaryota; kingdom Viridiplantae; phylum Streptophyta; class Magnoliopsida; order Asterales; family Asteraceae; genus Deinandra; species Deinandra increscens. Next base: position 84,597,050 of record JBCNJP010000017.1, on the reverse strand, counting down.
AGGCCATAGCTTCAGAGGGTAAAAGGAATCGAAAAGGGGTTTACTGTCGAAAAGGCTTGATCGAAAAGTACTTTTCGATCGGAAAGGTTGAGGGTCGAAAAGTCTGGGACGATCGAAAAGTGAGGGATGGACCGAAAAGTCTCAAAGGGGACTTTTCGATCAAAGAGCACAGTGGATCGAAAAGTCACAGGGGACTTTTCAATCAAAGAGGCTGATCGAGAAGTCACAAGGGGACTTCTCGACTGAGATGGGCGGATCGAAAAGTCTCAGAGGGACTTTTCGATCGTGGACACTGATCGAGAAGTCACAAAAGGGGACTTCTCGATTGGGAATGCTGGTCGAAAAGTCACTTAGGGGACTTCTCGACTGAGATGATCTGATCGAAAAGCCACAAGAGGGGCTTTCTCGATCGAAAAGGGTCGGCAGAAACGGCTTTTCGATCAGATTGGCTGATCGAAAAGTACAATACAGGGTCGAAAAGTGTCAGAAACACGAACACAGCTTCAAGAAAGCTTCTGTCTTGAGTGGTAACCTGCACAAAAACACATCCGAATGCGCTAAAAGTTGAAAATCACCACAAAACTCAAAACGTTAGTACTCAAAAACTTGAATCTGATATCGCGAGAGCCTCGAAACTTGCGTTTCTTGGCTCTGATACCAATTGTAAGGATCAAATTTAAACCCTCACGCGATATCTAGACTAGTGAAACCGTGCGGAATCCGGTTTAACTAGTTGATTCAAGAAACAGAGAAAGATAGTAATCGAAAAGTA
>JBCNJP010000017.1:84546332-84595778 GCA_039602395.1 Deinandra increscens subsp. villosa | reverse complement strand
GTTACTTCGAACCGGTGTACCCTGGAAACAGACAGCGAATCTGTTTAAGGGAATTGTGTAACAACTGCAACTTCCTAAGTTAACTCTGTTAACTTTTCCGTTAGCTCCGTTAGTTCCGTTAGCGAACCCGAGACCCGTTATTTGAATAATTGCACATGTGTTAATGTTTATTTGCTAATTAGTTTTAATAACTTGTTTCGTGAATTTATTTCGTGACCTTATGTGTCATTTGTAAAAATTTGCATTTTTATGCGAAACCGGGCTTCGTGCGTGAATTCGAATTTTTATGTATAAATGATACTTACACTTGTCCCGACTAAACATTGCATGCTAAACGAGTTTAAAAAAAATAATTAGAAATATTTTTAGAAATTTTACTTCACAAGTTTTTAGTAAAAACCCATTTGGTTGAGTTTTATGCTTAATGTGTTAAAAATAAAGCTTGAGGGACCATTCATGTAAATTTCACTTACACAAAATCTGCCCAAACCTCTCCCCCATCTTCATTTCACGCATCTTCCTCCTCCTCCTCCATTCTTCACGGCTCAACACACACACATACACACACTCGCGATTTTGAGAAATCAAGCTTCAAGGAGGTGAATCCAAGCTCCTACAAGCCTCAAGAACACCAAAGGAAGCTCCCTCTTCACTTCATCTTCTCCATTTCGTGATTTCTCTTCAAAACTTGTAAGCCCTAAGTTCTCAAACTCGAAATTGGTAGCTTGCATGTGTTAATCTAGTGATTGTGTGTATTTTGGTGTGTTAAAATGCTAATGGAACAAGATGTATGTTAAGCTATGATAATTTGTGATTTGGGGCAGATTATGTAATCATTTTTAAAGCTGGAAATTTAACTTAGAAATCTGCCATGGATGCTCTAGTATGAATGTGGGGTGTTTGGACATGGAAATTGGGTGTATGCTCTTGTATGCTAGTCCATATGTTGGGATTTTGATATGATTTTGGTATGAACATGTTAGGGACAGAAATTACATTTTGAAATGGTATTAATTATGTTAGTAGGTGTTAGATGACCAAATTGTTGCTCAAAATTAGAAAACCGAAATTTTTACAAACTATAAAGTATGGACAGATTCGTCCAGATTTTTAGGCCAACTTGCAGAGGTCATAACTCACTCAATTTTGCTCGAAATCAGTTGATTCTTTTTTCCTAGTAAAGTTCCATGTCTTAGCTTTATCTGGGATACTTGCACGTTTTCTAAAACCTCCGTTTGGTCATCCAAATATCAGCTGCAAGTTAGGTGTGCAGAGCTGTCTTTTTCAGTGAAAAGTGGACTTTGTATTTTTGTTGAGCATGCTAACCTTGATATAATGAGGGGTTTGTTAAATGAAAATGAGGTTTATATATTAAAAGTAAGATCTGGAAGGTTTGATACCTAAACTCTAAGTTTTGAATGAGTTATGCAAATTTTAAAACTACTTTGACTATTTTGCAAAAAGCTAAAATTTCCAACTTCCGACACGCATAACTTTCTCAATACTTATCCGATTGAGTTGATTCTTTTTGCAACATTCCCTAAATGTTGATTAGTTAGTTCCTGCAAAATTTTAGGAGTTAACTCCAAGAAATGAGCAATTTAGCTATGTCACCAAATGGTGTGTTAATGTTTGACAAATGTGATTTTTAGCCAACTTCGTACGCGCATAACTTCTTCATTTCTTAACCTTTTGAGTTGATTCTTTTTGCAACAAGCCCTAAATGATATGTAGTATATGCCTGTAGAATTTAAGGATCTAATTCCAAGTATTATGGATTTTAGCTATGCCACTAGTTAAGTGCTTGAGGTTTGACTTTCTGGGTCAACTTTGACTTAAATTGCAATTTATTGATTTTCTTCCAATTTGGGACTTTTATGTGCATTAAGAGACTTGTATGGTTGCATGAAACATGTTTAGGTACTTATGTGCTAATTTCGTCCTAGCGACACCTTCTAATTTTATTAGGCCATATTTATCCGAATAGGTTAATTTTGACCAACATGTTGAACCAAGTGCTGAGTACCAGTGCACCCTAAGGTGAGTTCACTTACTATTATTGTTATATCCGGTTTTAGGATGATAACGCACAGATAGTTGCATCCGGTAAAGGATGGCAACCCAACGGTAAAGGTATTTCTTTACTGAGTAATTTTCCAACAAAATATCATATGTTGCACTGAATTGCTTTATTTATAAAAAGTCCTTACATTTGCGCCGTTAATATACAATAGCGAGGTAATATTGAGTAGTACTACTGGGGATTGACACCCCCGCTCAGCGGTGCACGGGATGCACCCTCCCGACTGGCGGTCGGACTGAGATCAATGTTAGCCTAACCACCGTGATCCGGATAGACACGGGAAGGCAAGATTCATAGGTATCCCCTATCAAAACGTTGTCAGCTTCGGTTGCGAACAATTCAGGTGGACATAACTATAGGCTAGCTACCTACGATATGGAATTTTACTGGTCCTATGATTAATGATTGTGTTTTACCTTTCTTTATTCATACATTGGGTCTACATGTGACGTGTAGACCGCTTTAGTGAACTCACCAGCCTTGGCTGACACTTGATTGTTGAATGCTTTTCAGGTTGCTTGGAGGATCATGGATGGCACGGGCGTTGGCAATACTTACCTTTTGTAAAACCCATTGGAAATTGTATTTCAGATGATTTAGTAATCACTTTTACTAAACAACAACCTTGTAAACTTTTAATGCTTCCGCTGACCTTGTGAAATGTAAACTCTGATTTATTAAATGTAATACATGACTGGCTTACCCCTTTAACTATGACTTGGTTGTAACTAAAGACTGGGATCCTGGTCTGGATCACACCCCACACGGCTATACTCCGTTAGTGGAAATTGGGGGTGTGACAAATTGGTATCAGAGCCTTTGGTTACAGCGAACCAGAACATTTTAAAAGTAAAATTTCTGAACTGTAACTGTTTTTGAAAACCTTGGTTACAACCTAACTCCCAAAAGTATTGCCCCGCGTGCCGAAGATGATCCTCATTTAGAATTCCTGCCTGGTGTCAGTGCAGATATTAGAATTTTGGGTAGAAATTTTTCTTTCCCAAAACTTAGAGATTTCTGAATTGGAAAATTTTTCTAAGTATAGTCTTAGCGTACTTGTCAAATCCTTCTTAGCGGACTTCCTTTCCTCTTAGCGAACTTGATTGAGTTGTTCTTAGCGTACTTGTTTAGCGAACTTCATATTGTACTTAGCGAACTTGAATCCTTCCTAGCGAACTTCTGTTAGCGAACTTGAACCATTGTTCTTAGCGAACTTGTGATGTTCTTAACGAACTTCCAGCTAGTAAACTTGACCATTCTCCTTAACGAACTTGATATGCCTTAGCGAACTTGTTGGCTTCTTAGCGAACTTGAGAATGACCTTAGCGAACTTGATGAGGCCTTAGCGAACTTCATCTCTTCTTAGCGAACTTGTTCCTAGCGAACTTGTTCTTAGCGGACTTGAATGGTTCTTAGCGGACTTGAACATGACTTAGCGGACTTAGACAGTTTCTAGCGAACTTCAAGGGGACACTTGGAAGAATTTGCAAGAATTGGTTTAGAAATTGTTTGTACCACGTGTTAGAATGCACATTTCCCTCTGCGTGATGTATATAGGACCATCAAGAACCCTATTGGGGTAAGAACCACCTAAGATGCAATCAGAGAGGATGTACTATCTTAAGCCTGTATTCACCATCTTCTTACTTGGATGCATCAACAAAACTTGAGTGATTAATCGTAAGTGCTTGTAGTTATGCACTAGCTTCCCGAATAGGGAAAATTCATTGTTTATGATCCTGATATCCTTACGACTTGTTTAACCTTTAACAACATTGTTTATTCTTAACAACCTTGGTAGGGTTACTTTTAGGCCTAGATCATGGTAATCTAGACTCTAAGACAATGATCCAACATATTCTCAGCTCAACTGATCATACTCTCTTATAACATAAATAGGAGTCGTAGTAGATCCTGTTCGGGTAAGAGACCCATTGACACACATTGAGAGTACCTTTATCGTAGTGCGTTAGTAAAGAACGCTGTTTAGCCTCGTATAGGGCGACATTGTATAAAATCAGATGATTTCTCATGAGATGCTTGTGACTGCGTCTGTTACCCAAAAATGTTGACACTCTTTTCCTTGGTCAATTTAGACCTCGCATTATAAATCACATAGTTGTTGTGTGATAATTCAACGTGAATGTGACTTTAGTAACATAAATGAAATCAGGCATGTGATGACTAAGAATAATATGTTAATCTCTCTCTCTCGATATATATGTATACAACGGATTCGTGATTGAGTCAAAGTGGGCGATAACCATTCTACGTCTCGGAGCTAAATTGGGGGTAGTATGGCATGCCCTACCCAAACTCCTACCGAGCCACTTGCCTACTAAATTGTACTAAGTGGTAAATTCTACACTGAATGAGTAATTTATTCTCAACCCGTCTCTCTAGTGAATTTCGGTCAGTTAACTTTGGGTCTAATAACCACATTCTTGATACTTACCCCATGGAAATCATATACTACTTCACTAAACCTGGTAGCTTAAGTAAGAGAAACCAGCGTGACCATACAAGGTAAATTTACCGTTACGGGTGCACACGTAAATGTAATTTGCAGTGTATGGAAGCCCTGGGGAAATCCTACTCGGCAAACCATCAGTTATAAGGAATACGACCTTTCATTTCAAAACCCTCATGACATCAATTTTCAAGCTTACAGTCCTCAACCATATTCATTACGCTATCACACCTATTCCCATTTCTCCCTTATATGGTTTCCAACCTATCCAAATCCTTTAAAAATGCTTCTGTAAATGATAACCCCGGTCCGCCCTTCGAGCTCTCACAACTATGCAGCAATTTAATAAACGCTGACCTGATGAAAACCCAGACATTATAATTGGACAATTACACCTCAATCACTGGAACCAACCTCTCGGCAGAAAAATCTTGTGAAGTTTTTCTCTCTTGGCTTGTAACCCCTGTTACGTCTTTACGAGTCAAAATTTGTTACCAACAGTCTCGGTATGATTTCACCAACCTTATATCTCGTCACGATTTTAAGCACTTTATACCTCACTACAAATACAGTTTCACCAAACGGAGCGATGTTGGTTACTTCTCGAACCCGTACGATCTGCTTTATCTTCAAACACACGATTCGTGTGTGAACTTGACTCCCAAGGAACCTTCTACTCTTATATTCTTGTGTGACTCGGAAGGCCTTCAAGCCTTGAGCCATTGTGGCCCGTTAACCTCATTGATGACACTATCATGTACCTCTTCGTCAGAAGCTCCCGTACGACAAACCTTGATAACCAACACTAGGCAGCATTATACTAGGAAAGTTCCACAACATCATACATCGATACCCATTGTCCTCATTCCTTCTTTTCTAGAAAAACATTCATTGGAACTCTCTGCTTCTTAACTAGTCGAATGATTGACCCGAACTTCTGAGATACGCGTAAGGAAGTAGATTGACTCCAGATTTGACGAAGTCACGTTTGAATTTATTGTATATGTGGCAAGCTACCTGAGGATCACTGGAAGCGACCCAAGTACCCTATATTTTTACATCCTATATGCAATGCGGCTTTTCGATACGCAGTAGACCTCGCGAAACCTTAACTAAAATTCGTATTTACATCCATTGAAAGCCAGGTAGTATTTAAATCCGTCAGCACTTGGTATTCCGGAAACCCACTCTTACTACACGTTTGCACTTTTACTTACTCTTGAGGGCCGATATAAACTGGTGTTCCATTCTTCTGTACGGTACCACCGTCGACACAATCACATTGATATCGGTCAACCCAAATCATTTTTTCACCAGACTCGTGTCAATTGTACCGGATGACTCTCTTCAGAACGTGTGGTTGCAACTACCCTACACTAGCTACCCCGCCTTTCATCCTGAGTCTGTATTCCCCTACTTGATATCATTCATGCTTCTACAAAGAAACTTTCGGTCATTAGAATGTTACCCTCATTTTGGATCTTTACCGGAGGGTAATATGCGTAACGATATATCTCATGTTGACGAACCTCATTTTAAACCTAAACGTGAAAGACTACCTTATCTTTTGAATCCTCTTCAGAAACTCAAAATTATATTCGCGTTGCGTCCGCTAAACTCTTGATAATCCTCACCATAGACGAAGACCCCACCTACCGAAAACCTTTTTGTCGCGAAATTCAAAATTTTCACATGTTGCATACTTGCATGGTTTCAAATCTTTCTCTCCCAATCAACTCAAAAGCATTGGGGAACAACACAAGAAACCTTAATTTCAAGTACATTATCTAACAAGATTTGTCAAATAGCCAGGAATGACAAGGAAACTGGTACACCCTCAACGTGCTGGTAGTGTGGTGGGTTAGCTGCGGTACACCCTATATATAAGCACTATCGGCATGTGGAAGGTGGGATCAGTGGCTGAACCACAGATTTACCTTGAAATTATAGACAAAAACCTTATTTTGAGAAAGAAAAAAAAAATTTGGGAGTGTGCCCACAATAAAGCGAAATCTATTGTTATTTCCGTTGTGATTTCCCAAGTCCATCATGCATATTTTCACTAGAAGGGACGTACACAGTTTAACCATATAAAACTTATTGTTTTCCAACCCTCTAGATTGAGAGGAAACATCCTGACATAATTTTCCTACTAAGGGTCAAATATAGATTACAACCCAGATGAACAACAACGTTTTAACAACTCAAGTTTTATATTATAAAAGACAAATCACATGTTCCTTGGAGCAACCCCGTGACTTTTCCAGGACCCTTATCAACGTTTACTCGTCCCAGATCCGTACTCGTCTTGGTTCACCATGGAAATTGGTGAAATATTTCAATTGGTCCTCTAGTTACTACATTTTTGACATACCATTACCTGTTGACCCTGCGTAGGCCTAGATTTAAAACTGGTCACCGGCTTGGTGAAGCAGAGCACTTCTGTATGAGATTACCGCGCTTACTCGCTATGTTATTGGTACTACGACACCTTGCAGCATCATCTGCCTATACCTTTTCCGCGAACTGTAAGAACCACCCGATCTTAGCCAAATTCAAGGATGCATAACCACCCTCCAGATACGTTAACATTCGAACCTTTTGCAGCACTTCTTGCCTCTACCGTGTCATTTGACACAAGACCTTCTGTTATCTTATTGGATACTATAGCTGAAGACTACTCGGACATATGGTCACTTCGTCATATTAAACATTTCAATCTCGGATGTGGCGTCGCCGTCACATTTGTTAAACCTAACCATGCGATGCGATTCAACTCACTCATGGAAACGTTTGTTATAGAAAACCACTCTTCATACGATTATGCGAAATGTTCATTCAATGCTTCTAATCATATATCGACCATCATTTTCCCGTGGAACAGAGAACTTGGACTATCTCATAACGATCCGTTAAACGATTAGCACTACGACAATTTTCGGGACGAAAATTCTTTAACATGGGGAGGCTGTAACAACTGCAACTTCCTAAGTTAACTCCGTTAACTTTTTCGTTAGCTCCGTTAGTTCCGTTAGTCGAACCCGAGACCCGTTATTTGAATAATTGCACATGTGTTAATGTTTATTTTCTAATTAATTTTAATAACTTGTTTCGTGAATTTATTTCGTGACCTTATGTGTCATTTGTAAAAATTTGCATTTTTATGCGAAACCGGGCTTCGTGCGTGAATTCGAATTTTTATGTATAAATGATACTTACACTTGTCCCGACTAAACATTGCATGCTAAACGAGTTTAAAAAAAAACAATTAGAAATATTTTTAGAAATTTTACTTCACAAGTTTTTAGTAAAAACCCATTTAGTTGAGTTTTATGCTTAATGTGTTAAAAATAAAGCTTGAGGGACCATTCATGTAAATTTCACTTACACAAAATCTGCCCAAACCTCTCCCCCATCTTCATTTCACGCATCTTCCTCCTCCTCCTCCATTCTTCACGGCTCAACACACACACATACACACACTCGCGATTTTGAGAAATCAAGCTTCAAGGAGGTGAATCCAAGCTCCTACAAGCCTTAAGAACACCAAAGGAAGCTCCCTCTTCACTTCATCTTCTCCATTTCGTGATTTCTCTTCAAAACTTGTAAGCCCTAAGTTCTCAAACTCGAAATTGGTAGCTTGCATGTGTTAATCTAGTGATTGTGTGTATTTTGGTGTGTTAAAATGCTAATGGAACAAGATGTATGTTAAGCTATGATAATTTGTGATTTGGGGCAGATTATGTAATCATTTTTAAAGCTGGAAATTTAACATAGAAATCTGCCATGGATGCTCTAGTATGAATGTGGGGTGTTTGGACATGGAAATTGGGTGTATGCTCTTGTATGCTAGTCCATATGTTGGGATTTTGATATGATTTTGGTATGAACATGTTAGGGACAGAAATTACATTTTGAAATGGTATTAATTATGTTAGTAGGTGTTGGATGACCAAATTGTTGCTCAAAATTAGAAAACCGAAATTTTTACAAACTATAAAGTATGGACAGATTCGTCCAAATTTTTAGGCCAACTTGAAGAGGTCATAACTCACTCAATTTTTCTCGAAATCAGTTGATTCTTTTTTCCTAGTAAAGTTCCATGTCTTAGCTTTATCTAGGCTACTTGAACGTTTTCTAAAACCTCCGTTTGGTCATCCAAATAGCTGCTGCAAGTTAGGTGTGCAGAGCTGTCTTTTTCAGTGAAAAGTGGACTTTGTATTTTTGTTGAGCATGCTAACCTTGATATAATGAGGGGTTTGTTAAATGAAAATAAGGTTTATATATTAAAAGTAAGATCTAGAAGGTTTGATACCTAAACTCTAAGTTTTGAATGAGTTATGCAAATTTTAAAACTACTTTGACTATTTTGCAAAAAGCTAAAATTTCCAACTTCTGACACGCATAACTTTCTCAATACTTATCCGATTGAGTTGATTCTTTTTGCAACATTCCCTAAATGTTTATTAGTTAGTTCCTGCAAAATTTTAGGAGTTAACTCCAAGAAATGAGCAATTTAGCTATGTCACCAAATGGTGTGTTAATGTTTGACAAATGTGATTTTTAGCCAACTTCGTACGCGCATAACTTCTTCATTTCTTAACCTTTTGAGTTGATTCTTTTTGCAACAAGCCCTAAATGATATGTAGTATATGCCTGTAGAATTTAAGGATCTAATTCCAAGTATTGTGGATTTTAGCTATGCTACTAGTTAAGTGCTTGAGGTTTGACTTTCTGGGTCAACTTTGACTTAAATTGCAATTTATTGATTTTCTTCCAATTTGGGACTTTTACGTGCATTAAGAGACTTGTATGGTTGCATGAAACATGTTTAGGTACTTATGTGCTAATTTCGTCCTAGCGACACCTTCTAATTTTATTAGGCCATATTTATCCGAATAGGTTAATTTTGACCAACATGTTGAACCAAGTGCTGAGTACCAGTGCACCCTAAGGTGAGTTCACTTACTATTATTGTTATATCCGGTTTTAGGATGATAACGCACAGATAGTTGCATCCGGTAAAGGATGGCAACCCAACGGTAAAGGTATTTCTTTACTGAGTAATTTTCCGACAAAATATCATATGTTGCACTGAATTGCTTTATTTATAAAAAGTCCTTACATTCGGGCCGTTAATATACAATAGCGAGGTAATATTGAGTAGTACTACTGGGGATTGACACCCCCGCTCAGCGGTGCACGGGATGCACCCTCCCGACTGGCGGTCGGACTGAGATCAATGTTAGCCTAACCACCGTGATCCGGATAGACACGGGAAGGCAAGATTCATAGGTATCCCCTATCAAAACGTTGTCAGCTTCGGTTGCGAACAATTCAGGTGGACATAACTATAGGCTAGCTACCTACGATATGGAATTTTACTGGTCCTATGATTAATGATTGTGTTTTACCTTTCTTTATTCATACATCGGGTCTACATGTGACGTGTAGACCGCTTTAGTGAACTCACCAGCCTTGGCTGACACTTGATTGTTGAATGCTTTTCAGGTTGCTTGGAGGATCATGGATGGCACGGGCGTTGGCAATACTTACCTTTTGTAAAACCCATTGGAAATTGTATTTCAGATGATTTAGTAATCACTTTTACTAAACAACAACCTTGTAAACTTTTAATGCTTCCGCTGACCTTGTGAAATGTAAACTCTGATTTATTAAATGTAATACATGACTGGCTTACCCCTTTAACTATGACTTGGTTGTAACTAAAGACTGGGACCCTGGTTTGGATCACACCCCACACAGCTATACTCCGTTAGTGGAAATTGGGGGTGTGACAAATTGTGTCAAACACAAGCCCGGTTTCTTTCGTTATCTATCTTCTATTTATCAGGGATCGTTGGGATCGTTGCTGCTTCATCCATTCGGTTTATTTTCTCTACAACGTCTATTCGGTTAGAGCTTCTATTTCCTTTCTATGCTTATGTTTGTGTAACGATTAGTGTTAATCGTTTTACACATATTATCAACATTGTTAGAGTAACGATTACTCTTAGAGTAATGATTAGTCTTAATCGTTTTACACATAATATCCAACAAACTTATGTTTAATTAGTATTTAAAATTTTGATACACACCCCTACAGTCTTGATAAGATAAGATTAAAACTAGTAATCAATCCATTACAAACGATACTTTACCCCCTCTTTTCTTTATTCTTTTGTTTATAACTATATTTCAGTACTTTTTTATCATTATATTTTAATAAACATAAGTTAAGCAGATTAGTTCATTGAAAGTGGTAATATAAATTCTATTGCGACGTCATAAAAAGTGCAATACTCTACTTTAATTTAATTTATTTATTAACACTTTTGTGGGTGTGCTCTATCTTTATTCCTTTTTGTCATCCAAACTTAATGGCATCAAGAAAAGGGTTAAACCTTCCATTGATTAGAGTGACATCAACTGCAACGTTTAATATATCTAATAAGATGGTGATTCGTTCGCGCTTTATGTCGGCTCACCCATTTACCCGTCAATTTAAGTAAGAAAAATTTCAATGTGGTAAAGTATAAAACTATAAAAAGTCGTGTCCAATGTCGAAAACTCTAAAAGTCTAATAAAAACCAAAAGTAAAAAAAGTTAAGGAGTATTAAACGTAAAAGTCTAAAAGTTTCGTGGTGAAAGTATAAAACTATAAAAGTATACTAAAAACAAAAGTAGAAAAGTTAAGGGGGTATAAAAGTAAAAGTCTAATAAACTATAAAAAAGTCATGGTTAAAGTCGAAAACTGTAAAAGTATATAAAAAAAAGTAGAAAAATATACAATTGGCAAAGTTTTGTGGCAAAAGTAGAAAACCACAAAACTTACAAAAAGAAATTAAAAGTTAGAGGGTAGAAAACATAAAAGTATGAAACATATGTGAAAACGAAAGTAGAAAAAACATAAAATAGTGAAAGTTTCTTGGCCAAAGTAATTATTATATATATAAATATAAATATAAATTAATTTTACCACCACGTGTATTATACGAGATATCTTAAATAATAGTATAATTAATAACTTTATATATATTAAATCAAAATAATAAAAAGATAAACAATGTACTATACCCATACCCCCTTCATTTTAGGCTCGATAGTGAGTCTAATTATGTCTACATGACGAAACTCAGTACACCAAATTAGTACACCCATACCATACACCATTGGCCCTTAAAATGTGTGATAGATTAAGTCTTACATTATATTCGCTTATTCAAAAACTGATTTATGTGTATATGGAGGATAGTGGCCGTCTTTAACAGAGTTTGAGCGTGACTCGAAGTCACAACGTGGAAACTCGCCCAGCCCGTGTGTGGGTGGTGGTGTGAGTCACCTTATGGGGGAATTGCTACTTTGTGCTTTCATGCGTGACTTTGTTTCTTCCTTCAATCATCCAATCGTTTATTGTCATATTTCAATTTTTACTTTATATTTTGAATGAAAAAAAAAGATGCAACTCACTACACCCATATGGCCATACCCCCTACATTTTGAGTTGGGTGGAAATCCAGTCACTATCTGCGTGATAGAACTCACTACACCCATATCACATGTTGGTAGTTACGTAGTAAACATAAGTTTTGATTGTAAATACATAATCAAAGTGACATTTACCTAATAGTTAAACTAAATATGATTGTAACGTATAATATGATAATTGGATCCGATTAGGACGATTTGGACTTAATTAATTAAAAACTAAAAAAACACACACACACCAGCGTGAGAGAGTTAGAAGGTGAAGAGGTCGACACATGGTGCTTGATTTAGCCACCACCCTCTAACGTGAGAGAATTAGAAATGAAACTAAATTAAGTTTAACGGAATTTTAAAGTTATTATACAAATCACATGAAAGGATATTATACAAATCTGTATTATTTATAAAATTTAACTTTAACGGAATTTTAAAGTTATAAACATTGATCCATTAAATAGCTTAGCATAATTTGAAATAAAAATAATTTATGACTTGTATAAAAATAAACAAAACTGTTCACACGAATTTGTTAAATATACACTTGACTTCTGGAGCTTAACTTCAAATTTAGGTTCTCCTCAAATTACACACCTTTTAACACAATTTGTTATGTTGAAATGAGAAGTTTATTTAGGTAATAATGATAAAAAATAATTTCAAACCATTTGATCTTGATAAATAAAAAAAATGAGTGATATTTTAGTCTTAGTCATTTTTGTTGATTTTTATTTACTTCCCCTATTTTTTTTAAACATTCATAACTTTAACATAAGACATTATTTTTTAAAAAATATTACACCATAAAAATGAGTGTTTTTTTATCTTTAAAACGCATATAGTGTTGCTATATAAAAATTTTAAAAAAAAAACTCTTTCGATTTTTGACACAATGTTCAGATCATTGTGTCATTGTGTCAAAAATATATATATAGTGTTGCTATATATAAAATTATAAAAAAAATACTTTTTCGGTTTTTGACACCATATTACACAATGATCTGAATATTTTGACACAATGATCTGAACATTTTTTACACAATATGACACAATAATATGAATATTTTGACACAATGACACAATGATCTGAACATTTGATACAATCGGAAGAATAATTTTTTTTTATTTTATATATAACAAAAATATAAAAAAACGCTCGTTTTTATGGTGTAATTTTTTTTAAAAAAAAATAATGTCGTATCTATATGAAGGTTTAAAAAATGGGAGGAATTTGATAAAAAGTCAAAAATGTCCTTACATATTTTATTTTCTTTAGTTTTTCTCTTTAATTTACCAAGGAAAACTTTAAGTTAAATCCAATTGCTATAATTCATTCTTAACCTTCTTATCCAAACTAAACTTCTCGTAATAACTTCACCCTTGTTTTTAAAATCGTTCATAAATACTTTCAAAACTTGTATTCAATGACTTATTTTTATTAATAAAATTTTATACAGATAAAGGCCAACAATTAACTAGTAAGGAACAAGCTAGAAGGCACAAAGAGATGATTAACATGCCATGATTGGGTTTTTCAAGCAAACAACCTTAAAGTGAACCGAAGTATGAATAGTCCAAGCAAGGACAATCTTCCTTGGATGACTAGCCCAATACAATCCCATCAAAGCAACCCATCTGAAGAACCATTATTTTATAAAGTTATAAACCCAGCCCATATATAAGAAAAAGAACGAGAGCACATATGAAAAATATTTCTTTTTAGACTAAATTACAATTTTTAACCTTTATACTTTACAAAACTTTGGATTTTGACATTTTCTCTAAAAGCTTTCAAGTTTGACCCTTTATTTGAAAACTTGTTTCATGTTTCTAATAAAGGGGGTAGCATTGTAATTTTACAAAAAAAAAATCCTTAAAACTATTGAACGAGAATTACAACGACTCCACTCATGCTGAAATTTCGATCAAATTTCGTTCTCGATCTCTATTATCCTGCTGTAATTTAGTCCATATGTTTTTTAAGCAATATAATTTCTATTTGAATTTCAATACATAATTTATATATCGTAATTCAAAATTTATTCTCAATGATAATTATTTAAATATGAAAACTAGGGTGAGGTTATTGTGAGAAGTTTAGTTTGGATAAGAAGGATAAGAAGGAATCATAGCCATTAGATCTTCTATTAAATGAAGATCTATGGCTTAAAATTTTCCTGGGTAAATTAGAGATAAAAACTAAATAAAATAAAAGATGGAAGGGTATTTTTGACTTTTTATCAAATTCCCCCCATTTTTTAAACCTTCATAACTTTTAGATACGACATTATTTCTTTAAAAAAATTACACCATAAAAACGAGCGTTTTTTTATCTTTAAAACGCGTATAGTGTTGCTATATAAAAAATTAATTTTTTTTACTCTTTCGATTGTATCAAAATGTTCAGATCATTGTGTCATTGTGTCAAAATGTTCAGATCATTGTGTCATACTGTGTCAAATTGTTCAGATCATTGTGTCATACTGTGTCAAAATGTTCAGATCATTGTGTCATATGGTGTTAAAAACCAAAAGAGTATTTTTTTTTTAATTTTATATATAGCAGAACAATATATATACTTTTGACACGACGACACAATGACACAATGATCTGAACATTTTGACACAATGACACAATGATGTGTCAAAATGTTCAGATCATTGTTTCATATTGTGCCAAAAACCGAAAGAGTATTTAATTTTATATATAGCAACACTATATATACTTTTGACACGACGACACAATGACACAATGATCTGAACATTTTGACACAATGACACAATGATGTGTCAAAATGTTCAGATCATTGTTTCATATGATGACAAAAACCGAAAAAGTGATTAATTTTATATATAGCAACACTATATATACTTTTGACACGACGACACAATGACACAATGATCTGAACATTTTGACACAATGACACAATGATGTGTCAAAATGTTCAAATCATTGTTTCATATTGTGCCAAAAACCGAAAGAGTATCTAATTATATATATAGCAACACTATATATACTTTTGACACGACGACACAATGACACAATGATCTGAACATTTTGACACAATGACCTGTGTCAAAAATCGAAAGAGTAATTTTTTTTTTCATTTTTTATATAGCAACACTATACGCGTTTTAAAGATAAAAAAAATGCTCGTTTTTATGGTGTAATTTTTTTTAAAAAATAATGTCGTATGTGAAAGTTATGAATGTTTAAAGAAAATGGGGGAAGTAGATAAAAAGTCAACAAAAGTGGCTAAGACTAAAATACCCCTCCTTCCTTTTTTATTAGATCAAGATCCAATGGCTGAAATTCCTTCTTATCCTTCTTACCCAAAACAAACTTCTCATTTGAACCTCTCCCATGAAAACTATCCCTCCTATTACACATTAAGAACATTGACATTCCCTCTCCCACGTGTAATTCCAAATTGCACGTCCCCCATTCATCTTATGTACGTATTCTTCAAATCACTTGCTTCTTCTTCTATTTTCCATAACCGCTACTCTGCAATTTCCTCTTCCTCTCGCGCTCTACTATCATAGATTTATCGAATTTCTTATTCATATTGCTCTCCTAAGATTATGCAAAATTTATTCTAAACCATTTATTTTCATCGTTTTGTGGTCGTTGAAATAACCATCCATGTCTTAATTTGAGAATCTGCTAGAAGAAAATTCTACAATTCCCTGCTAACAATTCAAGCATGTGATATGTATGGCGGACCTATGCCTAGCCCAGGGGTAGCGCCCGCTACCCCTGAACTTTTCCGGCGATGTGCAATTTTTATTATTTTTTTAGATTTTTGGTATTTAGCTACCCCTGAAACGAATTTTTCGCTACCCCTAAAAACAGGGACGGAACTACATGAGGGTCCGGGGGTCCATTGACCCTCCGGCTAACTTCCGGCGAACCAGTTTTCTGAGTAACAAAAGATACCTCGAAGGTTTCTAGCTATTTGGACCCCTTTGACGTTCTTCAAATGGTTGTATTTAAAAGGGAGAATAAAGAGGCTATTTAATTCGAAAACATTTTCATCGGAAATGTCATCGGCGCTGCTAAAGTGTAAAACAAACGAAGAAGAAGATAGTTGAGAACAGAGGTAGAAAAAACATTTATCTATTAGGGTCTAGTGCTGTTCAGAAAAAACTAGGGTCTAGTCATGTCAATGCTCCCCCCGTATTTATTAATTTATTGTTTTCTTGTACCTTTTAATATAGTTTTATAATTAAATCATATCTCCGAGTCTCCAATGTAGGATGGCATTCTTATTAATATAAATTGTTAAAAGAATGATAAGAAATTTAGTCTATAAGAATTCTTGTGAACTTTAATTAAACCAATGTTAAACTGTGCTATGTAGAAAGAATTAATCGTTAGTTATATATAAACTAGTGGTTGAGATTAGTTTTTTTTAGTTCTCAAATGATCATCTCTCTCTCTCTCTCTCTCTCTCTCTCTCATATATATATATATATATATATATATATATATATATATATATATATATATATATATATAGGGAATGGATATAATGAAAACCCCCTTGAGTTGTGCAAACTTTGAAAACTCTATTATAGCCTTAGATCTTGAACATCAATGGTTGGGATTCAAACTTGACTTTTTTTTTTGTTTTTGATTTATTTAAAATTGAATAAAAGGGCAAAAGGGTAAGATAGTAATCTTACCTACCATTTCTCTCTCCACCTTTTTCAACTTCCAATATAAAGATTGTCTTTCTCTCTCCAACTTTTTCAACTCCCAAGATATCAAACATGACACAAACCTCTTTCCCTCTCAAAATTTTTTCAACTTGCAAGACATTAATTATTACTATATTTTCAACCTTCTTAATTTCAAACTTTTTAGTTTTCCAAAATACAAATTATACATATGTAAAACAAAGTATTAGTGCTATTAAACATTATGCTCATAACATTATACATATGTAAATTATCTAGACATATATACAAAAACAACTAACAAATATATTTTATTATCGTGTAAGTAAAATTACAACAACAATAAAAAAAATAATCAAAGAAAATTTAACAACCTAACAAAAATATATAAAAGCTAATTGTTTTTTAGTTCTTGATAATCATTTTTATCTTTGACATAAAATCTCGTAACCTACGAAGAAAACAAGTGCATCAGTTCATATACGTAAACATCACAGCATGTTACATATGTAAATTCAAGTAATTTACATATGTAAACTGAAAAAATAATCAGTTCATATACGTAAACATCACAACATGTTACATATGTAAATTCAAGTAATTTACTTATGTAAATCCAAGTAATTTACATAGGTAGATTTTCATCTAAATTTACGTATGTAGCACAAATCATTTACATATGTTAATTTAATAATAAATGGAGATTTAACATGTGTAAAAAAAAGTATTAGTGCTATTAAACATTATGCTCACAATATTATACATATGTAATTTATCTAGACATGTATACTAAAAAAAATAACAAATATATCTTATTAACATATAAGTAACCATTACAACAACATTTAAAAAATAATAAATATAACAACATAACAAATATATATATATATATATATATATATATAACAAACTAACAAAAATATATAAAAACTAATTTTTCTTTAGTTCTTAATAATCATCTTCATATTTGACACAAAATTTCTTAACTTACGAAGAAAACAAGTTTATCAGTTCATATACGTAAACATCACAGTATGTTACATATGTAAATTCAAGTAATTTACATATGCAAATTATATGCAAATTCAAGTAATTTACATATGTAAATTCAAGAAAAAAGTTAATCAGTTTATATACGTAAACATCACAACATATTATATATGTAAATTCAAGTAACTTACATATGTAAATCCAAGTATATTACATATGTAAAGCAAATTACATATCTACATTTAAATATATAATGAGATGTAACATTAAACAAACGTAAATTTACATATGTAACGCAAGTTTACATATGTAAATTTAAATATGCAATGAGATACAACATGTTACAAACTAGACTTAACACTAATCGATAAAGAAAAAACTGTTAAGATGCACATATATAATAGAGACAGATATACCAAAAAAATAACAAATATATTATATGAACTTTTAAGTAAGCATTGCAATAACATTTAAAAAATAAAAAAAAATATAACAACCTAACAAATATATGTAAGAGCTAACTGTTCTTGAGTTGTTGATGATCATCTTCATCTTTGACAAAATATCCAGTAACCTACGAAGAAAACAAGTTCACGAGTTCATATACGTAAACATCACAACAGGTTACATATGTAAATTTAAGTAATTTACATATGTAAATTCAATTAATTTACATATGTAAATTCAATTAATTTACATATGTAAATTCAAGTAATTTACATATGTAAATTCAAGTAATTTACATATGTAAATTCAATAAAAAAATAAAGCTAATTAGTTCATATACATAAACATCACAAACATGTAACATATGTAAATTCAAGTAATTTACATATGTACATCCAAGTAATTTACATACGTAGATTTTCGTCTAATTTACGTATATAGCACAAGTAATTTACATATGTAAATTTAATAATATATGGAGATTTAACATATGTAAAAGAAATATTAGTGTTATTAAACATTATGCCCACACCATTTTACATATGTAAATTATCTAGACGGATATACTAAAAAAATAACAAATATATTTTATTAACTTATAAGTAACCATACAATAACATTTAAAAAATAATTAAAATATATGACAACATAAGAAAATATATAAAAGCTAACAAAAATATATAAAAACTAATTGTTCTTGAGTTCTTGATAAGCTTCTTCATCTTTGACACAAAATCTAATGACCTAGGAAGAAAACAAGTTCATCATTTCATACACGTAAAATATCACTCAATAAAACATATGTAAGTACATATAAAACTGTTGGGTGGAAAAAACATTCAGAAAAAGGAAGGTTATAAAGAAAAAACTCCTAACATACCTTCATAAGTTTGTCTATTATTGATATTAAAATCATTGGATGATTCCGTACAATGAAAATGGTCTTCCAAATTGTGAGGAACTGGTGTTAAGGAGATGACATTAAATTCGGAAGTTGCATTCTTCGAATTTTTAAGGTTTTTTTGAAGTGCATTAATGGAGTTAATGGGTGTTCTTGATATGAAGAATTAAAGAAGGATAAATAAGGGTAAATGAAAAATAAAGAAAAGAAAAAGATGGAAGGGGTTTATCTAGGAAGAAAAGATGATGGGATGTGACATTGAAAACACAAAAGTCATAATTGATGAAAGAAAGATGAAAATACAATATTACCCTTTTGCTAAAGACAAATTAGAGTGAGGTGGATAGGCTAACAACCCTTGGATGAGTTTTCAAAGATTTCACAACTCAAGTGGGTTTTCACTCTATACTTTCCCTATATATATATATATATATATATATATATATATATATACATATATATATATATATATATATATAAGCTAGGTTAGTGACCCGTATATTATACGGGTTGAATTTATTCTCATAAGATAAGATAAATGAATTTTTTTATGAGATTTGAAAAAATATGAATGACATGATTCTTTATAAATTTTTGCCTTTTAAACTAGGGTTGAGGTCGTCCAAATTTAATAGCCATAGAAATATTATTTTTTATAATGTAATATATTCAGTAATCACAATAATCATGTTTGACCGATCTAATATATATTGTCATGTTTTCGATATGTTTGTTGTAAAACAATAGGACTGTCGACATTGTCATTTTAATTGTTGCAGCATATAATATATAGTTATCTTAGAGTAGTTAAGAAAAATTTAAGGATTTCTTCATCATCACAATAACTATTTAATTTGGAATAAATGTGTTTAATTTGAAATTTGAAATTTGGAATTTATTATGTGGTAAGTTATAATAAATTTTGGCAATTTAAATTTTTAAAAAATTAAGTTTAAAAATTTTAAAGATGTGACAAATCCAACATATCTAATAAGAAATCTAAAATTTATTAAAATGTAATGTTAAATTTTATATGTAAATGTTTTGAATTAATAGTCTTTTACAATTTGAATATTTCGAAATTTAAGTTTATAAATTTGAAAGGTTTGACCTTACATTACATGTAGTTAAAAATTTAAATTTATTAATGTTGAAACTTATATTTGGAAAGTTGAAGTAATATATTAAATTGATTTAAAATTTATATATTCATTTAATATGGTATTGACATGTGGACATGATGATATGGATGTGCTAGAAAAAAGCCATGTGGCAACCCCTTTTATTGCTTTATTAGGATTAAAGATGTGTAGTTTTGTTTAAGATGACAACTTGACAGTAAAGTGGCGTACTATATAATCAAATAGTCATAAGTCCATATCATATGAAGTGTATTTGTAACGATTTTTAAGAATAGAGTATATGTAAACTGTAAAGTAAAGAGTGTGCTTGTCGGTGAAAAGAATTAACGTCTACCCAATATAAAAATCAAATTTGAGCCCTCAGTCAAAAATTTCTGGTTCCGCCACTGCCTAAAACTATATTACGCTACCCATCTAAATTTTTTATGATTTCTATTTAAATCAGAGATGAAAATATGATCAAAACGCCCGTTAATTACCTAAAACTGAACAATTAATAAGTTTGTGTATTTTAAAATAAAACTTGTAAGTAGGGGGTATTATGTAATTGTGTTAAACTAATATAAGTTAAACAAAACGACACATTTTGGCCCCTTAAATTTAACTTTATACATCTTCGGACAGAAAATTCTGATGCATATTTAATGAAGGACTTTTGTCCAAAATAAAAAAGGTCTCGCGCTGACCTAGTAGCTCGACCCCAGCCAGGGGCTCCGCCCCTTAGACCCCGCTTCTCTCGGGGGCTGCACCCGAACCCCCGTTAGTCCTGACCAAAAAAAAAATTGGACGCTACCCCTGAAATTTTTTTCTGGATCCGCCCCTGGTATATATAATAGACAAAATCTAAGCAAGTAAGAAGTAAACATGTTGTCATAATAAAAGAATGAATTAAGACATAAATGGTTTCGAATAAATTTTGCTAAAAACGATGAAAATAAATGGTTTAGAATAAATTTTGTAAAATTACAATACTACCTCTTTTATTATAAACTAACAAAGAAATTTAACTAAGTTAGTGTAAAGGTTAAAACATGAAACAAGTTTTCAAATAAAGGGTAAAACTTGAAAGTTTTTTTAAAAAATGTCAAAATCCAAAGTTTTGTAAAGTATACAGTGTTAGGATTCAAGACCACTCACACACACACACAAATAACAATCACTGCAGAAAATAATAAACGAGAATGAACACGCAAGATTTAACGTGGTTCGGTCAGTGTGACCTACATCCACGGGCTGCAACCAGGTAATATTTTATTGCTTTGCCTCACTCGACGTGAGAATTACAAGTACAAGAAGAATATATAAATAGAGATTGTATTAGGGTTACACAAACTAAACGGACCAAAACACGGGCCCAAGTCACCGAGCCCAATCAAGGCTCCACAAACCCAACAATCTCCCACTTAGAGGCTTGATCATCTTCAACTGCCATCCGCTGTAACACTTGTACGTCTAGTAATCCTCGTCATCCTCCTGGCTGCAGCTGCCTTCTCATCAGTTAACCTGAAGGCCCGTTGAAGCTCCCCTGAGCTGCAAAATATCAGTCATGGCAAGAACTGCCCCTGACTCGTCCTCGATCCCTACCGGCTCCCACTGAAACGAACTTCCAGATCCTGAGATACCCTGAGAACAAACAACACTCTCCATGTTAAGCAGGTAATCCACTGGAGAGGCTTTAACCACTGGAACACTGGTTCTCTTAACAAACGATCGTCTGGTAACTCTGACTGAAGCACAACCCGTACTCCCACTGCCACGAAAACCCTTGACCTGCTTTTCTGAACCTTTCCTAGTACGTTCAACCTGAATCTGACATGTGGCTCTAGGTTTATCTCTTGCAAAACAAACCTTCTTCTGCCCACTAGACTCTGTGAACCGGACTTTGGACTTCTTCTGAACTGGGATGGTCTCTACCTCAGACGGTAAACTAACCATGTAAAGCGAACCTCTCTTTCTTCCCCGAGCCACGACTAGATTTCCCTTGACAACTTTCCACTGCCCGTTCCCGAATTTAACATCATGTCCCTGTTCATCCAACTGCCCCACTGAAATCAATTGTTTCTTCAATCTTGGAATCACCCTGACATCTTTCAAAACCCATGAACCGGCCGAAGTCTTCAAATCTAAGTCACCCATGCCCGTAACATCTAGAAAATCATTGTTCGCCAGCTTTACCTTGCCAAAATCACCTTCCTTCAGATTCTGCAATGCTTCACTGCTGTGGGTAGCGTGAAATGAAGTACCAGAATCCATAACCCAGGAATCCACACTGCTCTCTATGCTGCATATTAAAGTTTCGTCTTCAACATAGTCTTCTGCAGAGTTAACTTGTTTCTTTTCACTCGGACACTGATTCCTAAAGTGTCCTACCTGCTTACAGTTCCAACATGTCACATCATCCCGAGCCCTAGACTGACTCCTTCTTCTGTTCCCGCTCCCACTACCTCTGTTGTTCTTCCTACCTCTGTTAACATGCATCAATCCACTCGATGATTCACCCGAATTTCTTCGTCTGACGTCTTCGCCCAGAATAGTATCCCGAATCCCATCAAAAGTGAACTTACTGGTAGAACTCGTAATCGCTGTAACAGTTCATGACCAGCTATCAGGCAATGAAGATAACAGTAGTAGAGCCTGAACCTCGTCCTCGAATTTAATATCAACTGACCCAAGTCTTGATAAAATTGGGTTCATGTTGTTGATGTGCACTGTAACTGAACTTCCTTCTTGCATTCTTGTATTAACCAGCTCTCGAATCAGGTAAACCTTGTTAGCTGCCGATGGTTTCTCGTACATATTAGACAATGCATCCATGATGCCCTTCGTTGTAGTTTCCTTAAGAATGTTGAACGCAACATCCTTTGACAACGATAATCTAATGACGGCATTGGCTTTCTTATCTAAGTTCTTCCATTCGTCTGGTGTAATCTTCTCTGATCTTTCACCCAATACCATGTCCAAATCCTTCTGAACTAGCAAATCCTCAATTTGCATTTTCCACCAACCAAAGTCGTTTCCATCAAACTTCTCAATCTGAAGTTTACCACTCTCAGCCATTGTCTCAAACTGAGAAACTTAACTTTGAATCTTGATGACAATATCAAAGAATCCCTGGACAAAAACTAACTGACCCCGTTCCTTGATCTCAACCCAAATAATTTTCTAGTTCAAAACAAATAAATTGTTTGACTTATTTTTGGCCCTGCGCAAATTTAATTTATGGCACCAAAAAAAAACTTTGATTCACAAAATATGGCTCCTTTTCTTTTCTTTGCGATTGTTCCTTAACCCCTCTCTGATCTCCGACTGTACCTTCTGCCGAGACCTGATCGACTTGTGAAGCGCGGGTGGCGGCAATGACTGCCGGCAAAACCCTAAAACCGTGTGAATACGAACCTGTGAGTAACGAACCCGGCTCTAGATACCACTTGTTAGGATTCGAGACCACTCACACACACACACAAATAACAATCACTGCAGAAAATAATAAACGAGAATGAACACGCAAGATTTAACGTGGTTCGATCAGTGTGACCTACATCCACGGGCTGCAACCAGGTAATATTTTATTGCTCTGCCTCACTCGACGTGAGAATTAAAAGTACAAGAAGAATATATAAATAGAGATCATATTAGGGTTACACAAACTAAACGGACCAAAACACGGGCCCAAGTCACCGAGCCCAATCAAGACTCCACAAACCCAACATAAAGGTTAAAAATTGTAATTTAGTCTTCTTTTCATGTTGTGTAAGATATTTTTCTCCCAGCCGCATCTGCCTGTAGTACGTGTTAATTTGTTCGGAAGTGTAAACTTGATTAAACAATTTAATGTCTAGTGTATTTGGGTCAAAATACATAGTTCTGG
This sequence comes from Deinandra increscens subsp. villosa, assembly GCA_039602395.1. Taxonomy (NCBI): domain Eukaryota; kingdom Viridiplantae; phylum Streptophyta; class Magnoliopsida; order Asterales; family Asteraceae; genus Deinandra; species Deinandra increscens. Next base: position 84,571,710 of record JBCNJP010000017.1, on the reverse strand, counting down.
GTCAAAATAAGTTATAAGTTAGTGGCTTAAGTCAATATGTATTTGGGTTAGCCCCGATCTTTATTTGTTGATGGCGGTTAACTAGCGCGAAAATGGTGATTGTGTCGGTTGGCTAATAACTACCAATACCGACGGGTATAAATAGGGCCAAAAACTCACATTTGTAATATACGTATATATATAGTTTTGGTTCTCAATTCCTCTTAAACATGTCTGTACAATTTCTTACTGTATTTCTTTATTTCTTTAAAGTCTCTTTTTAATGCGTGAGGGACTAGAAATTCAACATGACATCAGAGCCACTTGGGAATGTGAAGAAGAAAGACATGAAAAAGTCAAAGGTGATCATCCATCTTCCCGGTGCAGTAAGACGAGGGCAGAGATCCACTGGAAATAGTCTAGGAATTGTGTACAGTGATAAGCGGTCTACACGTCGGTGATCATGGAAGGAACGACATCGATCTAATCAACCTAGAAGATACATACGGATATGGCGTAGATGGTGCGGTTTGATCTGATCAAACAAAAGGTAAGAGAATTGATATTCAAGAACACAAAAAGTTAGTCTAAATTTGAATTATTATTATTGAGGTAATCAAAATATGAGAATGGATGCCCTACTTATAGATTATATAAAACTTGGTCACCAAGTTTATTAACCTAACAATAATTTCTATTAGACCCTACTAGGAGAAAAACTATCTCAAAAAAACCCTACATTTGTAAGTCGATCACCTTTTACCCGAACTTACTCAAGATTAGTCCAACAATCACCCCCTAATCTTGTGACACCAATGAGTCCTTTCATCTCAGTGAACTTCACACGTCCCAGAGCTCTTGTAAGGATTCTGGTCATTTGCAAATCCTCACTCTCGTGCTCCACTTTGAATTTAAGCAACAAATTTTCTTCTTCAAAAATTCCACTTCGATTTGAAGAACTAGGTAGCCCTTCCACAACAACATCACCGAACCAACTATGTGTTATGGTCTATCTCTATGACCTTTGTAGCTTAGTCGAACTTCTTATTGCGTTTTCAACCTGAGTTGAAGCAAATGGAGCTGTTTTGTTGCTGAATTGGGAACCTGTCACTGGTTTGTCGCAAAAACTGTCCTTTGTTGCTGATGAGTCTGTCGCTGTCTCTACACAGCTCACATTTGGCTTTGATATGGAGTTTGATTTCTTCTAAAGCTTTGTAAATGTTCTCCAACTCCTTCGGCGTCATGTTCTCTGAACCAATGTGATGAACATCCCGGGTAGATGTAGAAGGTGCGAGTGATCTAGTCGGGGCCAAGGTGGCTCTCCGATCTCCGGGTATCTACTGTTCAGCAAGTGCGACGCTCTCAAAAAGTGATTTACATTCATCCACAGTGAGCTTTTCCATCATATGACCTCCAGCCAAAATATTGAACTCGTTCTGAACAGAATAAGGAAGTCCATTGTAGAACTTTTCGATAATAGCCCATTCCGTCAACCCGTGTTGCGGACATTTGCTCAGAAGGGTGTTGAATCTCTCGTAAGCGACCGAATAAGGCTCATCGGGATCCATCCTGAAGAAGTGAATTTCCTCCCGAGTACGTGCAGCCTTGGCTGGAGGATGATACTTTTTCAGGAATTTTAATTTCAGATCGTCCCAGGTGGCGATCGAATTTGGCGGAAGTGTCTCGAGCCACTCAGCGGCTCGAGACGTAAGGGAGAATGGAAATAACCGCAGATAGATGGTATCGTTCGTGACTCCCCTGAGTCCGAACATGTTGCAGATCCGGATAAAGCGAGATATATGCGTCGGTGCATCTTTGTCTTCACGTCCATGGAACTGGATGGAATTTGTGGTCGCGTTTATGATGTGAGACGGAACTTGCCAGTTAGTGGTGTTGGTAATGTTTGTTTGGGCGATAGCAAACCGAGCGTAGTTGACTCCGGCGCTGGCCTGCTCGTGGACGGTGCGACGTGCCGCCATGGTGGTGGGATCAGGAAATAGAATGGGTTTGGTGTCGCGTGGGATGTGTGTGGAAGTGGATGTGGATGGTTTGGAGTGAGTGGTGGAAAGAATGAACGCCTCAAGTTCTGCGCGAAGTACGCGAAACCATTCACGAATGTCCTTGTCGGGATAAAAAAATGGCGTAAGCTCAGATGGACCTCGCGAACGGGTGTGTGGCATAAACCGGAAGAAGAATAAAAATAAAAATTAGAAAAATTAAAATCCTAAAAATCTAGACTCGAAATCAGAAAATCCTAAGACTCTAGACACGGAAAAACCTAAAAGACTCAAAATTTCCTAACAACGACCTAACTTAATCTTGCAATTGCCAAGTGTCCCCGGCAACGGCGCCAAAAACTTGATGTGTTCGGAATGTACCTAAAAATAACTATTAAAACCAAGACCTAACCTAGACCTAGACATACCTAAATTTTACCGAAACTACCTAAACTAGACCGAACCCTAAGGCAAGTGTACCTGTCGGATTGTAGCTAAGCTAAGGTAAGACCGGGAATATCGAACCCTAGAGACACTCTATAGACAAGAATTAACCTAGGACCTAAGAATTGGATTGTTTATAGGAATTAAATTAACTAACTTAACTAAATAACGCAACTAACAAACGAACATCGGGAAAACTCCGGAAATAATCAAACACGAGAAAGACGCCACCTAGACCTATAATCCCAACCAATACCTACAACTTAATCTGGCTATGAAAACTCTGATGGAAGCTAATTCACCTTTTAAGTCTTTCTTAGCAATTGTTCCTAACGTTCGGACATGAGTTCACCTTGTGGGTACATCCAACCTCAACTAGACCTAACCACCCTTGAAACAATCTAAGGCACCTTAAGCTAGCACGAACTACCACTAACCAACACACTGACACGGAATAGCAAGCTAGCTAACTTCCTAGGGCATCCCTCTCCCGATGGCAATGTGATCCTAATCCACTAGTCAACCCAACTACCCGACCTAGCTATCACCTCCTGGCTTGTCTAACTAGAGCAAAACACTAATTCAAGGAATCAACTTTCTATTAGTAATTTAAATTAACAGCAAACACACAGTCATACTACCAATTAACCTAACTCAAACCGAAAGACATTCGCAAGCAAGGTAACTACTAATTGGAAATCCAAACCCTAATTTTAGTACTCATATGCATACAATCATGCTAATCAACGGATTTGAATAGAAACATAACACCAATCAAGTTGTCAAAAGCCAAATAAAGTCATAAATAACAGTTGTTCATCATAAACGGTCTAAGCGGTGATAAACGCCTAGCCTACAATCATGTCTAGATCAGAAAACATTATAAAAATTTTGTCTTTAACCATAAACATAACTGAGTCTAAGAATTAAACAAGAAAAAGAAGAAATCAGATAAACCGGGTAATGGATTTGATGATTGATTCTTGATCCTCCGACTAATCTCTTTGTTCCCAGCTCTCTCTTGTCTCTAAAAATCGCCTCTGGTTCGCCTTTAGCCGTCTGGAAGTCGATATCTCAAAAATAGAACCCTAGAATCGATTTTATATCGCGAAACCTCTTTTTACGGGTTTTATACCTCCAAGCGTATCGCTTGGAGGTGCCTGTTACTAGGCGATACGTCTGATGTCCATATCACGACAAAACAGTTTGTCAAATCGACTTAAGCTTCCGTTGACTTCCTTGGCTCCACGCGTATCGTGCGGCATTCTCACAGGTCTAGGCGATACGCCTAGACCTTCTCTTCAGCAACACTTTATTTTTTTCCTTTGTCAACTCTTGTCTGCTTCTCGTGTGGCCTCGGGTTTTACTAAACACCTACAAAACATATAAAAACATAAATAAAAGACTCAGACTTAGCTAAAAACAACTAAAACTAAAGGAAACCGACTCAAATTAACTCAAATACATAAATAAAAGACCTTGGAAATGAGATGTGTTTGCAACACATCATAAAGTGAGAAATGATAATACATCAGCATATACGTTTATCTGTCATGGATAGATTAAGTCTAAAGGTTGTAGGTACTTGTATAATCTGTGAATGTGCATGACTAATTTGAAATCTGCAAATAAGATATAAACATAAAGCTTTCCCGATGATTTTGGTTATTTACTTCTTGATGAGTGCTGAGTGATGATTCTGTCAAAAATAGAATAAGAGATATCCTGATGAATGCATGTTTTCATTTTGAAATATTTCAACTTGTTTTGTTTTTCTTTAAATAATGACCAAATGACTGGACTACCTTTGCGTATCGAAAGATCGACCTGCTAGAGAGTCGTTTGGGTTTTCGTTCTGACTTTGAACTCTCTCTGCGTACTCACAAGGTCGACCTGAGAGTGAAAGTCTTTAACACTTCAATTTTTTATTTTCTTTGTTTTTCTAAAATGCTCGGGCATTCTCTGTGTGTCCACAAGACTGACCTGATTTCTAAGTATTTGAGGTTCTGCTTTATTTTTACATGACTCCTCAAGGACGGTTAAATCTCTATTAAAGTTGTTTCTATATGATAAACATGATGATGTGCCGGTATACGTAATAGAGTGGAGACTGAGTTGTTAGTGCATGATAAAATTACCTTAAGCATATCTGAAAACGATAAAAATGATTGGTGTATGCTAAAATAAACATAAATGTTGTATTTCCGATTATATTAGCTTGCATGTTGATTAAGGCCAAAATTGAAATGTGCTAGGTGCATTATGACTGATATGATCTCGCGTCATGATCTTTCTCACAAAACCAAAAATAAAGTTTGATTCAGTATTGCATTTTATATTTCATTCTAGAAAATTCAGAAAGATTTTTGGTGCGTTTTAGCATAAAATTTATAAAAGCCAAAAATATTTTATTTCTTATTCGTTTTCGATCGATTGACACAAAATACTTGAATTTTCAAAATTGACATTTAAACATCTTGGTTCTCCGAAGATGATTTGTGCCCAAGTGTTAACTTATGTTGACTTTAAAAAATGAAAAACCACGTTTCTGTCTTCTGAAATCGCAGATTAAAAACAGTTGACTCACAAGCATGTAAAAAGGGGGAGTAAACGAAGAATCTTTCTCAAATGGTTCAGTTGATATGGTCCTGTTCAAGCCATGCGAGCTTTGCAACTAATATCGAATTTCAAGATTGAAGGTCCAAGTCAACAATGTTGAAGATCAGATACTTGAAGATGTGAAGATGATAGTAAGAGATACATCACACGTTAAGGGGGAGTCTGTTAGAGCATAAATTGTGTGTCTTGTGTGTTGTCTCTACAAGTATCGAGTTAGTTGTCAAGTGTCATTGAGATATGTCATAAGCTGGCAATGAACCAAGCAATGAACCACTGGTTCTCTATCAACAAACCATGGGTTCGTTGCTAGACCTAGTTCGTTGGTCAGCATAAGGTATAAATAGTCATTGTGTGTTCGAATGTTAAACACATCTGTCATATCTGTCTAAGAGCGTCTAGGTGATTGCTAAGGGTCTGAGAGCTTCTGTTCTTGAGTCTTGTAAAGAGTCTATGTGATTTCAATGCAAAACTCTATTGTTTACATCTCGTGTCATTAATATTAATCACCAAACAAGTAGTAAGATCCTTCCAGGAACTTACAATATCCATAGGGGAACTTGTCATTGGCAGAGTTGGTGACCTGTTTATTTATAGCATTTCCTTAAGATTGTTGCTAACAGACGAGGGGACTGCCTTTCAGCCTCAAATCCCATCTCACTTTCCTCCCATTAATCACCCATCTGGTATAAATCTCAAGAGTACTTATGTTGTTAGTAACAAATATAGTGTGCGCGAATACCATTTAGTTGTATGGCCTTATGGTCAAAGTACATTTACACTCGAATATGTTGTCATGAACCAGCAGGGGAACAACCCACACATCGGATTATTTAATTATGAAAATATATATTTAAGGGACTAAGGTTCGTTTCCTCCGTGCACCGCTCTCGCACATGCATGGACGGTCGTAACCAGAGCCAAGTCGACCAACGCATTCACCACCGGATCTACGTGGTGGCAAAATACTACCCAACCTTCATCCTTACCAATACCTTAAGACCGCACATGCGTGAAAACCAAGTTTCTTTACATAGACATAAAACACTTGAATGTATTGCTTCGCATGGGGTGCGAGTCACCAAAAGGATCATGCATCGTCCCCCAGTCGGGTGTCACATGTCCGAATGATGAGCTTTCGACTCCTCAAATGGTTCGCATTACACAAGGCACGTTTGTTCAAAAGAGTGACAATAAACTTTCAATAAAAAGAGTTTGCATAGAGTCATTTTTTCATACCTTAAGGCGAGTTTATAAACTCATTTTACCAACCTGCTAAAGATTTGTTTCTTCTAAAGTGAGTGTAAGAATTTAGCCAAACATGGCTTTAAAGATATGCTTAAGAGAAGATGACAAATTCATAGACAAATGCAAATCATATTCTACTTGAGTTAGAGTTCTTACAATCTTGACGAATAAACTAAAATGGAAAAAACAAATGTCTCATAAAGTGTAAAACGTGGTAATAAACTAGAGGAAGAGAAGAACTGAGCGGTTTGAAATGGAGAGCTTTGGCTGGTATTTATAAGCAAGTCTCAGCTGGGAGCATGGGTTGTGTTTGTCAGGGGCACGAGTCGTGCTTGTCAGGTTCCAGAAGTTCGCTTTTTTGGGGCAGTAGAAGTAGGAACATGGGTCGTGCCTTGGTAGACACGGGCCGTGCTAGGCCGGAAATTACAGAATTCATTCTTTTTCTTCATATTCAGCTTCTTTTGTAATTTTGACCTGGTTTACTGTGAAAAACTAAAATAAAACAATACAACACTATTTTGGTGATACTTAGTTAGAAATAACCCAAAATGTGGAGAATAATTGATATAAAAATATGTATATTTTAGCGCATATCAGTTACAACCCGAGTCTAAGATCTTTTGATTAACGTGATTTATCATGGGAGTGATAAATTATGATACGTGTGGTTTGGACAAAGGAAATTCCGGATTCCATGTGCAGGGTTAGGATCATGTTTTCAAAATAGTCACTACTACAAAAAAGGATTTAATGACATGAAATGTACATCATGTATGGGTATAGATGACGCGCAAAAGCGTGTCAAGGAAGCCCCCGTCATAAAGGTCGACGACGCGCATTTGTGTTTCGTCCGTTTATGACGCGCATTTACGACACGCATATACGACACCCTAATTGCATGACATCTCTAAGTGTCATTGATGATGCATTTATGTGTCACATGTTCGCGACACTCGTTTATGACACTCATTTTTGCGTGTCATAATTGTAATTTTTATAAAAAAGAAAATTATTACTATTTTCTGTGTTAAATGGCAATTAATCCTGCTAATAATACAAAATATTGCATTTCATATATATAGAAATTAAAACTACGTGTTTCATACGCATACAATTCACTACAAAAGTTAAGTACTAGTTAAGAGTTCTAAAAGTTAACCACTAAGGTTATAAGTATATAACACTACTACACATCCCGGTAAATGAAGTTTGACACATAAGTTGCTCATTCTTCACGAATTTCATCGAAATCGGCATCCGTATATACATTCTAATCTCCCCCAATCTAAAAAAAAAAGACAACACAACAAAAAAGTTAAAAACTGAAACACATACATACGAGGTCAAATATATATATAGCATTTATGTAAATTTGAGAAGCATAGAGGGCCTTAAAAACCAAATCGAAAACTTCCCTGAAGTGGCATAAACAGTCCCCTTGAACCCTTTAAAAGGTGGATGTCAAATATGCAAAAACAGCTTCCCCACCAGTGGTGTCACATCAACAAAAAAGCACAACAATTCATATCACTGAAGTTCCCTCAAATAATCATAGACAACAACTTCTATCGTCAAGAAACCGTTATCCATAACAAAAATCAACAACATTAAGCAAAATAAATCAAAGATTAGTAAACTAATCCATATGCAATGAAAAATTCCCATAAAAAAGTTAATAGCAGCAGTTACTAAGTAGTCAACTAATCTGAACACAATGACAATAGTAGTTACTAGTAGTGCAGCCCCCATAACTGAGTATATGGGCAGCCCTCATCCATGACCCACTAGGTCTGACCAGACTTGACAATCCACAACAGATTGCCAATAATTCTATCAAGTATATTAAAATTCTCAAAAACAACAGCAACCCATAACAATATAACAGATTGCCAATAATTCTAGCAAGTATATTAAAATTTCTCAAAAACAGCAGCAGCAGTGATGTGTCGTTTGTATACTATGAAAATATGGAGAAGTTTCAAATGGTAAAAATACCAAGTGGCCAAACTACACACCAGGGCAGTGAACCCGTCGTATGCAGTATAATATTGGTAAGAACCAGATATCAATCAGTGGACGCGATGACGGGCTCCTGATACTGGATCTTTGCTAATATCTAACATATGAAATGAAAATGGTGAACTAAACTGAAATCTAAGCTAAAGAACTAAAACCGATAAAAACAAACCAGAGAAGGGAATGCATCACCTAGACTCGACTTCTCTAGACTCGCTCGGACCCTCGGATTACTAATACCATGAACACTATCTTCTAATGTGGAAAACTGGACTACCTAGGACTATAGACACATCCCGAATAATCTGGAAATCCGAAATGAAGTACGGATAGCAAACTGTGAAAACTGCCTAAGGGACTAGCTACTTCGGTCAAAGTAAACTAATCCTACATGAAATAGGAAACTACGCAAGAGGTCTCTCTATATAATACCTATACCATGCAACGATGATGATTTCAAACGTTTATGACCTAGAAACCGCTAAACATGAATAAACAGGATTGGATCTTATTTTCACAAACAAACTATCCTATTAAACGATGTAAAACAAGCTTCTAGCCTATGAAATGGTTTGGTCAAACCTATCTCATAGAGATATACACTAAATCAACCCCAATTCATGAATGAAACATCAAGGATGGAGGAGGTCTCCTTGCAAGCATCAAACCTTTGACTAATAAAAGTCCAACGGGTCAACAATGGATAAAGCAAATAACAAAGGTAGATCTACCTAGCATGACATTAATCCACATGATTCATTGATAAACAAGGCCAAATCAGCAATCAATATCATCATAAACATTCAAAACCATCATCATCAAGAGCAATTTAATACAAAGTCATGGTAAAAAGTCACACGAAACGAGACAAACGGGTCCAAATTTATCTAATCTAGGTGAAGCAATAAGAAATCAGCCAAGATACATGTTGAACATCAATAAAAATCTAATCTTGGTAACTTTCATCATCAAGAAAAAGATTTAAAAAGATGAAAAAACAAGCATAAGATGAAGATCCAAACCGAAAGCTTCAAAAATCTTCTAATTTTGCTCCAAGAAGCATAGATCTTGATCTCAATCTTTCCTTCAATGATTCCAGATCTTGTATGACGTTTTTAGGGTTTTTTTCGTGGGCGGAGAATGAAGAAAAATGACTGGAAATTCGCTTTTATATGCTAAAAACGGGTGTGATGCGAAATAGCCCCGCTGGGCCTAAAACTAGCCGCCGCGGGAACAAGATAAAAGAATTTCATACCAGTTATCAACCAGAATTAGATGTCCTAGTGGTTGATGTCGTGCACAGTCACTTAAACGTCACAGGTTCGACCCTGGTTGCCTGCTGTTTCTTTTTTGTTTTTTCGCTGGGCACAGCCTTTGATGGGCTAGACTCGGCTGCTGACCATTCGATAGGCTGGACCGAGGAGATCTTGGGCAGCAGCTTGGCCGGCGAGAATATAGACTTGGCTAATGGTTGTTGTTGTTATTAATTATTTTCTTTTCTTTTTCTACATAACTTCAACATCCGACCTCCGTTTTCGCTCTCGTTTTTTTTTTCTTTTTCTTCTAAGTTAATCACGGATCCACCAAGCACCTAAAATTCATATATAAATACCATTAAGCACCAAATTCATATAAGTCACAAAAAACAATATTAAATACCAACTAAAATTGAGAATTTATATATTTATTAATTTTAAGCTAAAAACCCACCAAATAACCTATAATTCAAATGTTAAACAATTAAGCGCCAAATTTGAAAACTTTTAAATAAAAAAACTCAAATAAATACCAAATCTAATATTTTTCAGTTAAACATCTATTTAAATGATGGATTTTTATTTATTTTTATGCAAAAGATGCTACGCACAAGCAGCAAATACAATAATAGCCCCCCAACTACACTCTTAATAACCCATGCATCTACCCACAATCCAGTACCACGAATAACTAGTGGCCTGCTGAAACACATAATTGATCCAGTCCATAACTATCATTTTCATTAACATGTCTATATTTGCAAAAAGCCTTTGACTTTTAGAATAAATCAAAATGAAACCATCCAAATAATTGTGATAATAAACGGACCAGAAATTAACACTTACATGTCATTTTCAAGCATTTTAACTCCTTGACGAACTATATCTTTCATAAATTTTAACACATAATAACCACATTTCATGCTTCCGGGCTGAAGTGGACACTACACAATTGCATAACCTTTGAATGATTAGAAAGTTTCTAACAGTAGCAACTTTTATTTAATTATTATTTGTTGAAGTAACCAGAAATATATCTTTGAGTTGACCCATTTGAGTTTATTCATCTTCTGCGATCCACTTTGAACATTGTACAAGCCAATTGCCCTACAGAAAAATTGCGGAATCAAGAAAATAACATATAATATTATGATTAGATAATTTGTATTAATTACTTGTGCATCAACTATTTGCATAAAATTTCGATCGACAATGCTAGGCCCAAGGGAATCAAGAAAATAGCAAGTAGTTCTTTTCATGTCGAGTACGCCCAACACCCAATGCCTTCTACAAAAAAAAAAAAAACAAATTACATCAAACAAAAGATCGAGTTAGTTACTTTTTTCATATAGGGTTCTTCCACTAGTTTTCTCTCTCCCTCTCTCTCTCTCTCTCTCTTTTTTTTATAAAACGATTTTAACTTAGTATACTTGGGATTGTAGGGCAATAGGATGATGTGATTGTCATTTCTTGTAGATAACCGTTCTACAACGAGTCTACTTAAATCATCGACATTTTAAGCCTTTGCTTTGCGTTCATGTTGCATGGTTGCAGTCGGGGACATAAAACAAATTCCATGATCTTCTTTTGACCCATTCTTGATTTGCACATACAAGTACCTGTTAACATACAGAAGCTAAATTAATTCATACAAGTACTTGTTAACATACAAAGTCATTTAAATGAAATTTAAGTACTTACATTGTATAAGAAGTAATAACAGCACCATGCAGCTCATCCATTGAAAAAAGCTTGTTAAAGTCATTCCAATTTAAGTTTGTGAAACTGATATACCCCAAATAGATTGTCGTCACACCACACTTTTATAGAATCAACCTGTGAAACTTGTCCATCAACCATCATTGCAACCATTCTCAAAGGAACATGTTTTCCATTCTTACCCTTGTATTCCTCTGACCTCTTGTCATCTTTCTTTGAATTGTCTCTTTTTCATCCACTTTTGTTTTCTTCTTATCCTTCTGCTCTTGAATGGCTTCGTCGATAATGAGTTCGTATCCTTTTATCCACAACTCCTCTTCGTTTTCCTCATCAAGTTCTCTTTGTCGTTTTTTTCTTTCTTACTTTCTTTTCCCGTATCCTTTTCTTTTTCATCATTCTTCTTTGCATTATTTTCAACAACTTTCTTTGCAGTTTTTTCCTCATCCTTCTTTGCATTCTTGTCCTCAAGATTCCTCTCCTCATCCTTCTTTGCATTCTTGTCCTCATGCTTCCTCTCATCATCCTTCTTTGCATTCTGGTCCTCGTGCTTCCTCTCCTCATCCTTCTTTGCCGGTAATGAGTTGATATCCTTTTTTCGTTCTTTGCTATTTTGTTCTGCAAGAAAAAATGTAAGAAAAATGTAGTTAAACAGCAGCAGCATTAAAAACTGATCTTGACTTCAAGCTGATCAACATAACAATAAGTTCCATCATATATGTAACTGTATAAGAACATCTATCATAAGCAAACGCAAAGAAATTGGCATAAAGAAGAAAGATTTTTTTAAGAAGCTCATCTTATACCAAACAAACATATTAAAAACAAAACAAAACGATCTTACACGATCTAAAAAATGAAAAGTGGGAATCAATGGAACATACATACATGAAAAGTGGGTTAAAATCAATCGGTTGTCCAGGGGATGAAAAAACCAGTCAATTATCATCATCAATTTATAATCACATGCCTATCTTCATACTCCACTTTACCAATCAGACAAAAATACACACAAACAGGATGATAACTAGGCTAATATATTAGGTGGAAAGTCGACAAAGCATACTTGAACAGTATGAAATTTATCAATATGAGAACAATGGGCATGTTGAGCTCCAGTTCCACCCCCTTCAAATCAAGAAGTCCATGAATTGAAATTTAAGGTTCCAGTTCCACAAACCAAACAAGAAGTTAACATTGGTTTATTAAGTTTGACATGTTACTACATACATTTTAAATAGACCAACTTTTAATTCGTTTAGAAGAGAAAGCGCCCACCAGTATGGAAATAAACTAAGCTTGGTGCACAAAGATGTTTTAACAAACCTTATACTCTGTTAAATAACGGTAGGCAGTGCTTTGACACAGCATATTTAGAACAGTTGCGTAATTCACCAAAGGTACTACTATTTGTACCTCCCTTTATATTTTTTTTTACTTGTTGCACTCTCCCCTCCCCCCTAAACTTATAAAAAACACCAATCAAACCTTTTAATTTGGATAATGTCACATGTACACTTTATATATTGTTTTATTTTTAGTTGTTGCTCCCTTCCCTTAAGTTATCAAGCAAATACAATAAAAAAATACAATTAAACCTTGTTGGTTCCTAATTTCTTTTTAAAGTTATCCTATAGAAAAGATATCATATCAAAATTTAAAAGTCTTTGTTTATAGTTTTTACGATACAATCCTTCCTACAAATCGAAAAAGTTAATGAAAAAACTAAGTTGAACATAATACGTGTGTGTAGATCTTTTTACGTCACAATTTACGTGCGTAAAATCAAATTTTTTTTAAAACCCTATTTTCTTAGGATAAATGTTTTTTTTATAGTTTTTTTAAAAAAAAATGTGTATGATTATTTTGTTTAACTTTTTCGAGAAGCTGTTATCATTTTTTTAAAAGAGTTTTCCTTATTCTAAATAAATATATTTTGTTTTGCTTTGTAGAAAAACGTTCAGCAAAATGTAATTCTTTTTCGGTTTTTATAAATCTCATTATATAGATAGTTTTAAGGAAAACTTTTTTCATATTAAAAGTTATTCTATTATTAAATGTCTTTTTGTTTTATTTATAAAAAACATTTTTTTAAATAATAATGTGTAGGGGAGAATATGAGATTATTAAAAGTTTAGGAAGGAGGTGTAACAAGTAATAAGGGATGCGAATAGTTTATCCCTTCACAAATTAATCTTATTTTTCAACACTTATTAATTGGCCTAAGGTTATGTTTAGCAGATTAATCCTAACCTAAAGTAGCACATATACTCTATAAAAAACGAGCAAACAGGAGAAGAATTCATCACCATGGAACAACGTTTATCGTCATTAACACAACGATTGCGCCACATATATCCAAACATACAATCTATTTCCATGAGACAAAAGAGCTATGCCGACAAACGCCGTAAACCTTTGAAGTTCGAGGTAGGCGACAAGGTACTATTGAAAGTATCTCCCTGGAAATGTGTGATACGCTTCGGAAAGCGTGGAAAGTTGAATCCTCGCTACATCGGTCCTTTTGAAATCATTGGGGAAGTAGGCCCGGTGGCCTACCGATTAAAACTCCCTGTTGAACTCGATGGAGTTCACAACGTGTTTCACGTCTCTAATCTAAAGAAAATAATTCCTTTGGAATTATTAAAAGAAGTGTCAACTTAGGAGTGCTTTTATTGAGAGATAAAAGCATAAATGTCCCTAAAATCTTAATCAAATATGATATAATATAATTATTATAATGGATAGATATATAAATAATAAAGTTAAATGTCCCTAAAATCTTAATCAAATTAAAGTTTATAAGTTAAAATGCTATAGAGTATAAGTTTGGTGAGTTTATCCTAAAAAAATGAAATGTTTTTATTCAAAAAGAAAAAAAAGGATAAATAAATCTAAATTAATATGTTTTCAATGTGTTTTTCTAAACCCTACTTTGACGGGAAGAATAAAGGCGAAATGAGTCTGCACATGCTTTGCGGTCACTAATGGATCGTTATGAGAGCCAGGAAAACACGAATCTATAAAAGGTAATTACTTGTTCATTTTTTAACTAATCTATTTTATTAATAACAATTCATTTGTTTTAAATAATAACTTTATTTAATATTATGCAATACATCACCTTGTTTTAGTTTGCATTTACTTATACTGATTTTAAGTATTTAGTTCTCGTAATTTATTTTGTATCGCTATTGATCATCAAACAAGAAGATAAAATTTTATTTTTTACTAAAACATCTACCCTACTAATTTCTTCTTGCCAGTTAAAGCAAAAGTTAAATATCGTATAATTGTGATTATATGATAGGTTGTGTGATTGCTGATTAGAGTTACCAATTTACCATCTATATAAAGTGTAATGTTACATTAATATTGCCATAATTTGTTCGCGCCTACCCTACTAATTTCTTCTTGTCTGCTAAACCAAACATTCATATCTTGATTAAAATTAACAAACTTTTTAAAATGATGTTTACATTACACATTTCATAATGAACATTAAAGATCAAGATAACTATTAGACGAATCCATGATTACATCCTTAGTGGTTATGAGGTGTTAGAAGAAGAGATTAGCACTCTTTCACAACAAGAAAATGGATGTTTAGACATATCTGTCATTTTAACCAGATGTATTATGATGATCACTATCAAATTTAGCAAGGTCACTTGATCAATATCAAGATTAATAATAAGATGAAGATGTGGGGTAGTTCCAAACGTAGTTAAAAATAATAATAATAAAATAAAGATATGATTATATTAATTATGCCATAATAGTGAGACGAGTAAATTTGTTGTTTTGGGCCTCATTTTTCTTGATGCCCAGTTTAGTAAATTTGTTGTTTTGTTCAAGGATCCGCTGTGAGGCCCAACCAACCAACCAAAGAAACAAACACACTACATACATCATACATGGAGTAGGGTAACCGTTGAAGCAAAGCCAATCAATGAAAATAAAATCTAACTGGCACTACATTAGTTGGTTAATTTCATCATCGTATTCCGGAATCCAGAATACACACTCGAAAATCGGTACTCTAGAACTCATCAATCGATCTCTCAGAAGTCAGAATACGATGGTGATATGATGAATATATAGATCTTGATGGATAGTTCGATTTCATCATGTATTTGATCAGGAGCGGAACTAGAAATATTTTTGAGGAGGTTCACAATTTTTTTATTGAGTCACTATTTTTTAGAATTTCAGTTTCATATAAACGTTCATAAAAAAATTTGGTCTATTACTTACTAAATAGCTTTTAATGCAGGCGCGCGTTGCGACACAACACTATAGGTAAAGAAAAATAACCAATTAAAAAAACTCTATATTATTTGATAAAAAAATTATATACCGTAACATTGACAACGATATAATAGCAAAAGTAAAAAAATAGTAAAATGGCTAAAATGAAGAGAAAAGAAAAAGTAACGTGTGAAAAAAAAAATATGACAAAATGTTTGCTTCTTTAAAAAATCTATATTGTATATATCGTAATAATTCATTATAAAAAGGGTCTAGAATGAATGTATTTGAAAAGAAAATGACTATAATGAAAATAATTAAAAAAGATGGAAAAATGAAATACCCACATTTACTCACCTCATTTATAGCACTAAAATTAATATAAAAAACCGGGGAAAATGAAAAAATGTTGAGCACTATATTGCACTATATTTGAACTTACCATTAGACTACTTGATAGTTTGTTTCATTTTCACAAACTAAGTATTTATTAGCACCTCATCACAAAAAAAAAGTTATTTAAAAAACCGTTCACATAATTTTCATTTTGCGTACGAGGTTGAGGGGTCCACGGAACCCCGGGCCTATTAGAGGAGCATGTATTTGGTTGCCTCAAATTTATGTTGTATTTGATTCTTTGTATTGTTGTAGGAGATAATTGCTATTTCTCCGATACCCGTGGGCTATTTGGATCAGAAAGCCCTTTTCATGGATGACCATACTTATGTTGGGCTTCTCTCTCTACGCCAGACTACTTGGACAGACTGAGCTTGAGGTTTTAAATTGTTTTTTTTTATTCCAAACCGGTTCCGTGTCAAGAGGTGCAAATTTATAACCAGTTTTTGGGTTAGTAAACGGTTCTAACTGAAAACCGGAACCGATCCAAACTGATCAGTTAGGAACCGGTTGGTTTTTTTTAAGTACTAACTGGTTTTCAAACCTGTTTGACCATAACCGGTTACTAACTGTTTAGTACTCATTGATTTTAGGTGTCGATATATATAGCCGTTGGGGGCCTAAAACAGCCGTCTTTCTTTACCGTTTGAAGCCATAATTTACCCATCTTAGAATCAAACTTGGTTCCGGCTATGGTTAATTTGAGTCAATCTTGGTTCTTGGTAGAAACTCTTGTATCGCTACCTAGCCTCGCTAGGTGTTTGTTTGGTTTTTTTATAAATTGACCGTTAAAAAAAAACATGAACAATCATTGTAATGAACCGTACTATTTGTAACTAAAGGGTATACCTCTTTCTAGGAGTAGGGAGCTCACTTGAACTAGAAATAAACACAATTACAAAGCCGAGCCCAACCGAATCGAGCTTCTTTGTTTAAATCCAAGCTAAGTTTGAGCTCAATAACCCCGGTTTCAAGTTTGTAAACAAGTTGAGCTGATTCGATTCGACTCGGTTTGACTTGTGGACGATCCTCTGTATTAGAATATTAAAGAAAAATGGGAAAATATTACTTCAGAAAATGGCAAGATTCTAAATGTATTAAAAAAATCAAAAAGTTATAGCAAAATTTCTTCTTACAAATAAAACCGTGTTCCATTTGTCCATTTTTGAATAGTATGAAGTTAGGTTTTTAGAAAATTTTGAATTCAATGTTGGGGGAATTCGTGATTCGTAGAACAAAATAACAGGATGAATCTAAAATCATTTAGTCATTTTCAGATCAAATAATTTGGAGTGTACCAAATATTTGATCAGATAGAATCAGATTCGATTTTAAGATGGTTGTATGGATTTCTTATACTGTGTTTTTGCCTGAGAGATAACCGAATTCGTATTTACCAGAAGAATACGTAATAAGGGTTAGGAGCGTATTTGATAACTGCTATGTAGTTATCTAATTCTGAATTTTGAACCAATTTTCACAATTGGCCCTTCTGGTTTTAATAATGACATTTTGGACCAAAATTAAATTCTGATGTATTTTCTTTAAAGCAATTTGTTCAAGATAAGAAAATTTCCATGCTGACCTAGCAGCTTGGAAATTTGGATAGATGCCAAATATTTGGATCTGAAACTGTTATCACACGATTTCAGATTTATCAGAGTATTATTCATTGTTAATTACCAAATTCCCCAACTTTCTCTAAGTTAGTTATTTATAGAAATCAAGTTGTTTCACTTCACTTTCGGTCAAGCTGTATCCTATCTTTTTAGAATATGTGATAGATACATATCTATCTAATAATGCTTTTAAATATACATGTTATTTAAAAAATCAAGTTGTATCACTTTACTATGAAGTTATATATACTCGCTTATATATTTTTAGAAACGACAAACACACGTATTCCATACCATTGAACTTTCATTTAGTTAGTTTTCACCACGTATAAACCCTTAACTTTTAAGTTGAAAAACACCCTACTACCAGAATATGATATTGTATAAAAAAACTCCCATTTGATTAGTAATTAATATTCACAAATGTAACCCCACTATGTTGATTACTACAAAAATAAAACTACTATTTGAGTTGCTTTGGTTTTCTTCTTGAATTGACGTATACCAGAATATGATCGGGTGGGTGGTGTAACATTCCTGTCAGTGATCTGAAATCGCCGTTATAAAAAATGACAGGTATAAACCCCGGTTGGAAATAATTTAGAGTGCCTCTAAGGTATTGTTGTTAAAGAGAAAAGGGAAGAAAAAACTAGAGAATTAGAAATGATAAATGAAGGATGTTGTATTGACAGCTAATAGATAAGAAACTATCTATGAGATGTCTGTCTAGTCTTAATGTGAAGGCAGTTAAAGCAGCCATTGGTGGTGATGGGTCATATATGCATGTTGTAGGCTGGACAAAGTAGAAGCAACTAAGCAAGTCGTTGTTTGACTGTTAACTACGTGGCCATGCCATTATTAATTAATTATTTATGAATGATCGATGGAAGGATGATACAATTCACAATTAAACCAAAAATGATCGAGCCATAATTATGCCATCTTAAATTTTATTATTTGTGGTGCAAAATATTCATGAATATTAATAATAAATTATAATATTCCATTATTTGCCTTGAAGGATCAAATTTGTTGTTTTATAGATTCTTAAAGTAAGTAAAACTAATTTGTTGATTGTTTTATTTTTATAGATTCTTTTTAAGAATGATCTTGTGGAAACGTATATGAATATTTGGCATTTAGGGATGGATCATGGATAGTACAAATGGACCAACTGAGGGTAAGGCACTAGGGCCCATGTAATTGCAGTATTATCACCTAAAGATTAAATTGATAATTGTTGTAACAAAAAAAAAAAAACATGATTAAATTAGAAAATTGACTAATCTATGTAATATTAAATGAGTCAAGCATGATATAATTTAAAGAGTTACTTTTTTTTCTGTCCCTGAGGTTTGATCCATTTAGTCATTTTAGTTTAAAATTTTAAAAATTTGATTTTGGTCCTGACATTTACTTTAGGTTTCAATTTCAGTAATTTTTTAACGGTATTCAAACTGATTATTAATATCCAGTCACATGCCCCTCATGTGAGATATACTTATGTCTTTTACCCTCCCTTTTATTATTAAATTAGAATACCCTCACCTCCGCCCTCCTCAACTTCAGTCGGATCCTCCCCCTAACTCTCTTTGTAAGCGACAACTACTGTCATATCTATATATGCCGATGACCAAGACACCCGAACCATCATATCTATGCCGGCGACCAAGTCACCTAATTAATGGGTCCTGATTGGTGTTAGTGTTGTGACTGAAGTTGACCAAAATACCCTTTAACCACCTATTTAATGGTCCTGGTTGGTGTTAGTGTCATATCTATGCTGGCGACCAAGACACCTAAACTTAACAGAATAATAACGGTGTTAGTGTTGTGACTGAAATTGAAACAAAAAAATAAATGTCTGGACCAAAATCAGGGTTTTTTAAAAATTTGGACTGAAATGGTTAAATGGATCAAATCTCAGGGACGAAAAATGAAATTAACTCTAATTTTAAAGATATATATTTGTTTGTTTATTTAAAATTGATTCTATTATAAATATTTATTTTGATAATAATTATGTTATTAAAATAATTATCATCTTCTTTTTGTTTAATGTTTTCACTAAGTATTTAAATGATTTATTTAATTTACTATGTTTTTTACGGCTTTGGAACTACCCTCAAATCTTCAATACCCGAGTGAGCTTCCTGAGACGGGATTGGAACCGTCATACTAGATTTGACACTCCAAGCTTTACTCACCCAGGTTCCCAAACCCTAACCATCACCCCCATACCATCGGGCCAAATGCCCTTTGATAATTCATTCTACACACCATCAAAATTCATAATTAACTCGATTATTAATTATATTAATTTATTAGTTTTCATGTTTATTTATTTAATTATTATATAATATTATATTTAACTTTTAAATTAGTGAAGAAAAATAAAATTTTAATATATAGACTATGGTAGTTCATTCTACACACCATCAAAATTTCAAATTGGCCATGTATTTTGTGAAACCGTTTAGGGGATGAGGTATGGTGGTAGGGTGGCTTGGTGAAACCATGCCATCATCCAATCACAAGATGCCAACTCAAATTGCTAGTTTTGGAAACCATTTAAAGCCACACCACATGGTATGGTTGTGGTGTGGCTTGGTGAAGCCACATGTCCATTCAAGCTCCCAACAGTCAAAAAGAAAAGGTAACAACCCGGCTCTCCACGATTTCTAGGAACCACACCAAACCGTGAAAATGAAGCCAGGGAGGGGAACCGCGTGATGCGGTATGGTGAACCAGATGGAGCCATACGGCTCCCCTTAGAACCGCCCACCAGCTCTCAACCATACCGCCTTCCCTCCTTATGTACACGATATGTTTGATACAAACTATGATACTTTGTATCCAGCAAGAGAGGGGGAGGGATGAAACCTTTTTATTTTTATGGTGGAAAGCAAAACACGTGAAAATGTTGCAAAATAGATGGTCTATCTTGAAATTGAGGACCACTTTGAATCTAGTGACATCATTGACCACCTAATTAAGGGGTCCTGATTGGATAATTTTTTCACGTGAAGATATAACGTTTTAAGGCTATGTGTAATAGGGATTATAAGAATAAGGGTTATCTGTCATGTGACATATGAGGAGTTATGAGAATAGGAGATGTAGTGGGGGGTTATGGGAATGAGGGACTGAGGGTTATGTGAGGTGGGAGGACCAATAAAAAAACTGGAATTATAGAGTGTGTGGGGGGAGGCGTGATGTAGAAAACGCCCAACCTTTTTTGTTCTTGTTTAGCTCACCTCGGTTTTTGTTCTTGTTTAGCTCCCCGTAGCCCTCCTCTGTAATGGTGTTTAGGACGTTATAACGCCCATAACCCCCTTTATAACCACCATTATTATTATTTCTAAAGTTTCAAATGATTCATCACACTGCTTCTAATCTATTTGTATCATAGTGTTGTTTAAAATATTGATTTTCTAAAAGTGTAAAGATTTAAAGTTTCATAATGAACGAGTGGTGAAAAATAAAACCGTTAAAAATATAATAGTAGTAGATAAGATAAGTGCATAAGTTGTCGTTAAAAAAATGATTTGATTCGTCATCATGCATTCATTTGGATTAAAAGTTCAATAAGTCGAGTCGAGTTTTAATAATCCAACTATGACGCATTGACATAATTTGTGGTGACAATTTAACCGATAACAATCTTAATTTTTATTTTATTATCAAGAACAATCCCGTTTGCATACTTCACTTTCACTTGATTTCCCTCGCAAGGATTTGAAGTTACGTCTCCCCATGTCACTCAAAATCGGTTTGAATGCGAGTGTAAACCTATAATTGTGTTTTTAATGGCAATCAGACGACTTCTGAGTTTAATGAGATGTTGAACTACGCGACACCACTTAAGTTCACCAGTTCGAGGGGAAACCCAGCCACTGTGACCTATGGAAAACCTTAAAGTCGGGATCAAACATGAAACCTTTTGGCCACCCCATGTACTATCATTAATGCTCCATACCATTCGAGCAAAACTCCGATAGTAAATCCATAATTGTAAAGCGAGTAACATTTTCATCTATCTATAAGTAATAATTTGAATTATCGACCTATAACCGATAATAGTTTGAATTATTGTAACTCAAAATAGATCAAAATCCGAAGTAATCTTTCATATGAACAATTTCAAGTGTCGTTGGTTTAAGGCTTTGTGCCATTGGTTCCAACTCTTGTACACTTTTCCCTCTAAAATCCCAAATCCAATCCAAAAGTCCTACCACTAGCTAGCATTCTCTTAATTTGTTTTCTTTTAACCATGTGATACATAAGATCTCGTCAATGGTTGCTATGCTAGCAAAGCAAGCTACCACTTTTGTGACTGATTTTGTTGAGCCATTCTCCCCGAAATCGCCGCTGCTAATGCTGCTTTAAAGCTCGGGTCTTTTGTCAATGAGGATGCCATTTGATCTACCAAAAACTTTTGAAATTCCGGGGTGTCGACTCTTCGGTTACCACCAACTTTGGCTTCGTCAGAAGAGTTGGACGTCCGCCGATTTGGGTGGGGTTGTTAAGTCGAGAGTGATGGTTGGTCCCGATGAACCGAGGGAAGCCGAGCACGGGACTGAACCGAGGGTGGCGGTTGCAACCGGACGGTTTAAACTTTCATGTTTGGATTGGGTTGGATGGTTGTGCTCTCCTTCATAAGTTGCCACCAAGATTGATTGATCCTCAACACTTCTTTGAACCTAAATATAACAAGATTTAATATTAACACAAATTTGAACACAAAATGGATAATATATGTTTGTAAATGAAGAATTAATGAAGATAGAATTTGCCATTTGGCACTGGTTTCTCACCTTCTTTTTGACTGGGCAAGTTGGAGCATGAGAGCATTTGAAATAAGCTCTTGGAGAAGGGTTGTCTCTTGTGACCTTTTGTCCATATTTCCTCCATTGATATCCATCCTTCACCAACTGTTTATAACATATACATTTAGAATCAATTAATTAATGGCAAACATAAGATGTAACATATATATATCTTTCTTGATATATACAATCATCAAGCATGCAACTTTTTAGATATAAAAGTTAAGTTTTAGAGATTTGATGCATAGATGGAATTATTAATCATGAGGACTTACAAGTCCGGTATCCGAAGCTTCGGTACGAACACAAACTCTAGAAATCTTGGCCTTGATGTGTTGTTGATCTTGTATAGGTTTATTCTTACAAGAATCTTCATCACTTGAACTGCTTTCAGAAACTCCCCTCTCAATTTGATTGGCGGGTTCGAGTTTCCGCTTCTTGGAGTTGTATGTGGTATCAGATGGTGCTGGATTCTTGTTCATATAATCAGCCAATTGTTTCTGCAAAACATTGTAGTTGTCACATATAATTGTCAAAGTCTCCGAAAGCTTCTTGTTTTCTGCACTCAGCCTGTTCAATTCCTCCACCAAAGCACCAGTAGCCTGCTCATAAAAAAGTTGGAGAGTTAAAAAAGATTCATGTAGGGAGAAAAAAAAAGAAGAATTTTATAGAACCCAGATGTTAAATACGTTAAATGGTGTACCTCATCATTACAAGATGACATCTTTAATCCAAGCTCAATGAAGTTGCTACGAGGTTCTTGTTTCTGTGAGTCAAAATCAAGAAACTTCATTTAATTGTAAGCTAAAGAGAATCATCAATCATCAAATGTGTTGTAAAGATATGTATATATTGTAATTAGGACTTACAGGAAGTAGAGGGAGAAAGTGGGTAGGATTAGAATTGAGATCCAAAGAAGTATCAACCAAGCTTGTGTATTCCATTGATCAAAGATTCTTGAAAGATATGGAATCTTTCTTTTGCAGGTAGTTTAGTTTAGAGGGAGATGTGGGAAGATGAACTGAAGAACTCAATGGAAGGAAAGAGTGGAATTTATAGATAAGGAAGGATGGAGATCTGCAAGCTGGCTGTTGAGAGGGAAGAAAAGAGGAAGGTGGGTGACTTTGCTAGAGATGTTATTATGGTCAAGATGGGTGGAGATAGATAGGGTATATATAATTCAAAATTTAATAATGTGCTTCTCCTTTGTATTATTCTATATATATACTTCTATTTAAATAATAAAACATTATATTAGTCTTCAAACGTCTAATTTTCTTTAACTCGCAATTAACACACTTATAAATTTTTTTAACGGAAGACTCGGACATTAGGGATTACTCTGACAAGTCGAAAGTTTATTGTAGACCTTCCTAAAAAGTATAGACATACATACCTCTTTTTTTTACCATCGGATCTCTTCGTCTGATGGATGTGATTAATTTCTTATTTTCAGATTTTTTTTATCTTTAAAAAAAATCGCATTTGAAATAGAGTTATTTTTGTATGCTAAATAGAGTAATTTCACATGCGAAGTAAAAGGTCTACGGGTCTACACTTTTTATATTGTCTACAATGAACCTTCCTCACCCCTGAAAAATAGATCATAATTTTACCCAAATAATAGAGCGTGAAGACCCGAGTTATTTATCACCCAGGAGAAGAACCCACAACTGAAAAAAAACTCTTTTGGCTCAAGTGTGTGTAATACATTTATAATTTATTCTTATATCTTTTCGTTTTAATTATAATTAAATTAAAAATGTAATTTAATATTGGTTTAGGGAAATAAAAGATGACAAACGTGAAGAGTTCGTGAGGTTCAGTGTGTTATTATTTATTTAATGGGTAGAAAATTGTGTAATTAAAAAGTAGAAAAATAAAGTCTAGTCGGCTGTGGGTAAAGTAAGAAGTCTCTGAATTTAGTCAAAGTCAAGCCCACTATTGGCAACGTTTAGTTGCAATTTGTAATGTCCACATCTACCCTCGCTTTCTTTTTAATTGTATTCTATTTCAGATCGATCTTATTTCAGAAAATTATTAAATTAATCCTAAAAGACTAAAATATATAAGCATCATCAAATAGTGCATGATAGTCTAATGGTATTAGAATTATATTTTATATATGTAATAAAAGATGTTCATCTCTAGATGTTAATAACACTTCTAGCTAAATTTGGGTTGAGATTCTATCTACAGACGGTCCCGTATCATCGTGTCTAACTCACATTAAAACCATTAAAGGAATCTCCAAGCAACTGGGTAAAACCTCTCCAACGTAAAAGTCGGATCTCGAACCGAAGACCTTCGAATATTTGTGGTCTTTCGGAATACCATGTGGACGAATTAAACTACCGGTGACCTAGAACGGTAATACGTACGCATTAAACTAACTATATGACTTCTACTTTTGTCCTCCTTATTTTCATATTCTACACACATGTGATTTTTGTTCAAAGCACGTGTGCGTATCATTCAAAATAGGTATGACAATGAATATTAAACAAGAGAAGTTAAACTAAATTTTTTTAAAGAGATAAAATGCAATAGGATTTATAAATGTAAGGAGCATATTAGTAGACTAATCTTGATCTATAAGTGTAAACCGGTAGTTGGTAAAGTAGTGGTTCCTCGACTAAAAACTTATGTATTTAAATCATGTAAAATATAGTTACGATGATTTAGCCGTTCAAAAAAGTTTGTTAGGTGGAATTTAGCCGTTGAAACGTAATTATGGGTTTAGATTGATCGTGTATATAGTATACATTATACGTATAGCTAGCAAAACATGCAATACTAATGTATAAGGGTGGATCTAAGTAGTGTCCATCTGGTTCCCGGAAACCCAGTGACTTTCGAACTTTTTGTGTAAATATATATATATAATACTAGGAGTGAATCCTATTAACATAATCCTCCTAGCTTAATTGGTTCTCGTCGTGTCTTTCTAACAATAGGTCCTGGTTCAATCCTCGTGTCTGTCCGTTTTTTTATATTTTTTAGGAAAATTG
>JBCNJP010000017.1:84509524-84545832 GCA_039602395.1 Deinandra increscens subsp. villosa | reverse complement strand
ACTAGGTCCGAACCTGAAGTTCGGACCGGCCGAACCTGGGGTTCGGTGGAGGATCGGCCAGTCGTGTATATATAGTTGTTTGGTCTTTGTGTTTAGAGTACTGAGCGAGTGAGCAAATCTTAAGTGTGTGTTTCTGAGTGTGTTTCTCTGTGTCTATTCTCTGTGATTTACTGGTTGTAATTGTTCTCGTTTGATCAATAAAACAATCGGTTATTTACGTTTCGATGTCCGATTAGCTAGATCGAGTAGACGATCCGATGCTCACGCATTTTCAGTCAAGTGGCACACCTGGATCGCCAACCCAGTTATGGTAGTCAAATCCGACGGTTCGTGGAGAATGTGTGTCGACTTCACTAACCTCAACAACGCATGCCCGAAAGACTGCTATCCCCTGCCGGCCATAGAAGCAAAAGTAGATGCCCTATCGGGCTACACATACAAGTGTTTTCTCGATGCTTACAAAGGCTACCACCAGATCAAAATGGCTCGGCAAGATGAAGAAAAAACTGCCTTCCACACAGACAAAGGCATCTTCTGCTACCGAAAGATTCCCTTCGGCTTAAAAAATGTTGGAGCCACTTATCAAAAGTTGATCGACCAAGTCTTCGATCCACAAATCAGCCGAAACATGGATGCCTACGTCGACGACTTAGTCATCAAGAGTGGGACAGAGGAAGCGATGATCGGCGACATTGAAGAGACATTCGGTTAACTCAGAGCTGTTAACATGAAGCTCAATCCGGCCAAGTGCTCTTTCGGAATGAAGCAAGGCAAATTCCTAGGGCACATAGTCACCGACCAGAACATCATGGCTAACCCTGAAAAAATAAAGGCCATAATGCAAATGAAGGCGCCACAGTGTCTGAAAGAACTCCAGTGCTTAAACGGTCGACTAGCTGCCCTCCATCGTTTCATCTCCAAGTTGGCAGAAAAGTCGATGCCCTTCTTCCAAATCCTGAAGCAAGTGTCCGACAAAAAGTAGTTCCTCTGGACCGAAGAAGCCGATAAAGCATTTCTGGAACTAAAGCAGAGCCTCACAGCTCTCACACCAGTCACCGCGCCAGCAACAGGAGAGGAGGTGATCCTCTACCTCTCTGTCGGCACCGAGGACATAAGCTCGGTCCTATGCACCAAGCGAGCCGATCAACAAGTTCCAGTCTACTTTGTGAGCAGAGCGATGAAAGACCCTGAAACCAGGTACACCAAAATTGAAAAATTATTATTAGCTCTAATCCACACTGCCCGGCGCCTGCGCCGATACTTTCAGGCTTACAGGATTACAGTGCTTACTAATTACCCCCTCCGGGAGGTAATCCAAAGACCAGAAACATCAGGCCGATTCGCAAAATGGGCTATCGAACTCGGCGAGCACGAACTACACTTCAAACCCCGAACATCGATTAAAGGGCAGGTGTTGGCCGACTTTATAACAGAATTACAAGTCGGCTCCAGCACCGACAAACCGACAGTCGAAGACTACCAACCTCCACCACCAATCGACGACACCGATGTCTGGACTCTATACACAGACGGAGCCAAAAACAGCGAAGGTTCGGGTGCCGGTTTAGTCCTGATCGACCCAAACGGGGTCGAAGTAACATATGCCATTCGGCTTTACTTCCCAAGTAAAAACAACGAAGCTGAGTACGAGGCATTGTTGGCAGGGTTGCGATTAGCAAGAAAGATGAACGTGAAAAAGCTAGCTACACGAGTCGACTCACTACTGGTCACAAATCAAGTAAATGGCGAATTCGAAATCCGAGGAGAAATAATGCAAAAATATGCTAACAAGGTGAAGGAACTAACTTCCCAGTTTGAAGGATTCGAGATCACCCAAATCCCGAGAAGTCAGAACAAAAAAGCCGACGCGCTGAGCAAGCTTGCGTCCCTCGCTTTCGCCCACCTTACAAAACAGGTACCGGTGGAGATCATTCATAGTCGAACCGACGAGATCCAGGAAGTGCTCGAATCCGACACGGTAGTCCCCGATTTTACAATTAAAATCTCCAAAAACAAAATAGTCCCCGGGATGAGCAAGCATAAAAATTGAAATGAAATTCCAAAGGTCTCTCTTGGCAGCGCTAATTTGAGGGGCATAAACAATCACCATGAAACAATCAATATCTTGAACTAACCAGTTTCCCCGAATGATGAGAAGATTATCAAAAGCCAAATATTCCAAACTAGCGAAAGAACATGGATCCCATAACGCAACAATCCCACCCGATCTCCCGTTTGCACCCGCACACGCTCAACTAAAATTAGAATTACCCCAAAGACTTCTATCAACACCAACTTCCACATAATCAAACATGAGACTCTTGAATCGCCAAAAAATTAACAAAATATTTGTTACATAAAGATGAAATTACCCGTCTTTTACTCGCCGCACCGATACCACACGCTTTAGTGGAAACGATATTCATTGAGAAACAATCGAGTCACTCATCCTACTAATCGCCTTACGTAAATCTTTTTTAGACCCCTCCATGTGAAGCCCAAAAGCGAGTCCCCTTTGAATATGTTTATTAAATTCGTGTAACATGGAGATGCTATGATTACCTGCATGATCTCTACCCGACGGCTGACCCGGAGGAGAACCGTTGAACGCATATCCACTATCATTAGTAGCGGCAGAAAGAAAAGTCCCATCTGGTCCTTTTTTAGTACGGAATCTGTCCCCATATCAGCTTCAGTAGGGACTTTAGAAAACTCCCCAAAAAAACATCTCTTGGGGAAACCCGGCGGGGCCGACATGGAGCCCGAAGCAGATATAGAATGCGACGCAATAACTTAAAGGGGTCCGAATCATCTTTCACAGGATCCGCAATAACCGCCTGCGAATGATCATTCTCATTATTACCCACATCCTCAAAGAACTTATCTCCATGCTCGTGAAAAGAATGCCCATCGTCAGATTCATAAAAAAAGTGACAATCTTCGTCCTCATCCTCGTGCCACTCATCGTCCGGATCATTCACACGATCAAACGATGGAGTCCATGCATATAATTCCGAAACTTTAATGGTGTACGTCTTACCCTTTACATGACACGAAAACGAGTCGCGTATCCTTTCTATTAACGACACCAACTTATAAATGGTCAATATTGCATTCAAATGTATTTTTATATTGTATTAAATGTAATTCAATTAGTTAGTCAATTAGATTAGTTTAGATCCTAGTTTTTCTCCATTAATTTCTCTATTCCTTGTTGTATCCTAGCCATTATATACACGGCTCAATATTGAATAGAATTTCTCAACTTTTCACAAATCAATCTTGTTCTCATATGGTATTTAGAGCCTCCCAAGAGCTCCTCTGAGTTATTCGATCCAACCTTTCCATCGTCATTTTTTTTTCGTTCTTCCTTCTACTTGACGATGTCGACTACAATCATTGAAGTCACCTCCCACACTCATTTCCCTATTAAACTCACCCCTCACAATTTTCCGGTGTGGCGAAAACAGGTCATGGCCACCCTTATCGGTCTTGGCCTCGACCCGTACGTTGACGGTACCCTCAAAGCTCCACCAAAAACTTTGCCCGCCGATCCCTCAAAATCAAACCCGGCATATACCGAATGGTTCCTTCAAGATCAAACTATTCTCGGTGCGTTACTCGGCAGTTGCTCCGACCAAATTCAACATGTCATCGCCTCTGCGGACACCTCCTTTCAAGCTTTCGAACGCTTGTCCGCCAGTTATGCGAGCAAATATCACTCTCGCATCGTATCATTGAAATCTCGTCTTGCTCACAACCCCAAAGGCTCTCGTCCCGTCGCTGAATTCTTAAACGAGATGAAGACTATTGCCGATGATCTTGCGTTGGCCCAAAGTCCCATCTCTGATGAGGACCTCGTTGTGCATGTCGTAGGCCAACTTGGAGAAGATTTTACACATGTTGCTGCTGCCTTAAAAATGAGGGATACTCCCATAAGCTTCCCTGACCTTTATGAAAAATTGGTAGATCATGAAAGAAGTCTCAAGGCCACTTCCACATTGCCGATCATAGCCACTGTTAATCAAACACAAAAGATGGACGCTAGGTTTTCCACCAATCGGCCTCCGTCAACTGCTCGCGGCCAACATCGGTCTCCTAATACCGGTCTACGCACGGCTCGTTCTCAAAGAAATCACACTGGGAATTCATATTCCCAAGGGGTAATCGTAATTCATTATTTGTGATTACTGTTCTATTCCAGGTCACGATATCAAAGAGTGCAGGAAGCTCCAACGATTTCTCACTGCTCATAATATCATCATTTCACCAACCTTGCCTACTGCCCCAATGGTGAACACATCCTCGGCTACCTCCGCAAACCCCACACAAGCATGGATGTTTGATAGCGGCGCCTCACATCACGTAGCTTCGGACACCCACGTCATTACACACCCTATCCGAGTATGGAGGGCCCGATGAGATCATGTTAGGAAATGGTACATCTCTACCCATCTCTCATACCGGTCACTCCTCTTTATCCACCTCAACTCGGACTTTTCATCTAAATAATGTCTTCTATGTTCCTAACTTGCGTAACAATCTTATCTCAATTGCTAAACTTTGTAAATCTAACAACGTTTCTGTGGAATTTTTTCCTCTTCATTTTGTGATGAAGGCTCTTCACTTTGTGATGAAGGCTCTCACTCGGGGGCGTGTCTCATGCGGGGAGTGAACATTAACGACATTTACTATGCCGCTGCCCAGTCTCTACGCGACCTTCCAAGTGTCAACTTAACCACTACTTCAACCGAGTCTCTTTTATCATGGCATCACAAGTTTGGGCATCCGTCCGTTAAAGTTCTTCAGTTTCTACTTAAAAAATTAGGCGTTAAGTCAAATAAATTGTCGTCTTTTTTCTTTTCATTGTGATGCGTGTTCTCTAAATAAAAGTCATAAACTACCATTTGTACTAATTCATTCAACGTCACTAAACCCCTTCAACTCATTTATTCAGATGTATGGGGTTCAGTCACCGCGTCGAACGATGGTTATTCCTATTATATTATTTTTGTTGACTACTTCTCCAAGTATACTTGGTTTTACCCAATGAAACGGAAATCAGATGTCGCAACTCTATTCCCACAATTTAAAATCTTGGTTGAAAAATTCTTTAACACACCACTTGTGTCCTTGTTCACCGACAATGGTGGCGAATATATTGGTCTCATTCCATATCTCCAACAACATGGAATCTCACACTTTACCACTCCCCCGCATACCCCGGAACAAAATGGTGTCGCCGAACGACGTCATCGACATATCGTTGAAACGGGTCTATCCCTACTTCCCCAGGCTCACCTACCACTCCCATTTTGGTCTCATGCTTTCCAAACCGCAGTTTACTTAATCAATCGCCTACCCACTCCAATTCTTGATCATAAGTCTCCATTTGACAAACTCTACAACACTCCCCCAACTTATCTAAAACTTAAACCATTTGGTTGCCTATGCTTCCCGTGGTTGCGACCATACAGATCATCCAAACTCCAATCCCAATCTCTTAAGTGTGTTTTCCTTGGTTATTCCGTCTCTAAGTCGGTATACAAATGTTATGATCCGGTTTCTCATCGGCTCTACCACTCGCGACACGTCCAATTTGTCGAGCATATTTTTCCATATACAACCGACACATTCTCGCTCCGACATCTTCCGAGTGCTGATCAATTTCTCCATTCCGGTAGCATTGACTCTCTGCCAAAACACCCACATAAATCTCCCTCACCCACTAATCCCCCTCCTTCCACATCCACCTCCAATACACCCTACTACCATCCTACTCGTCACTTTCCCATAACACCCCAAATTTCACATTCACCCCCCATGGACCAATCACCTTCTCCTACCCCTTCCACTAATCAGTACACTCCACACACTTCGCCCACTCCAACCCATTCACCTCAGCCCACACCCATTGACTCATTGTCATCCTCACCAACCCAATCCCCTACGCTCACCCCCTCCTCACAAACCTCTACTTCTGAT
Source organism: Deinandra increscens subsp. villosa (assembly GCA_039602395.1). Lineage (NCBI taxonomy): Eukaryota > Viridiplantae > Streptophyta > Magnoliopsida > Asterales > Asteraceae > Deinandra > Deinandra increscens. The sequence goes on along the minus strand of JBCNJP010000017.1, from coordinate 84,539,847 downwards.
CAATCAATTCCTGTCACCCTCAACCCCTCATCCAACACTCCACCACCTTCTTCTCAACCTCGCCAACGCAAACCCAACCCCAAATACTTCAACAATAACTTTGTAAACACCACCACTCTTCATCCGCTCCCTCCCGCTCTCGAACCATCCACTTATAAACAAGCTCTCAAGGATCCGAAATGGCGCAATGCCATGGACCAAGAGTTCAATGCTCTACTTCACAATCAAAGATGGGAACTCATCTCACCCACCTCTCAAACACCCATTGGATGCAAATGGGTGTTTCGTATCAAACGCCATCCCGATGGCTCAATTGCAAAATATAAAGCTCGTCTTGTAGCCAAAGGATTCCTTCAACAATATGGGAGAGACTACTTTGACACTTTCAGTCCGGTTACGAAACCGGTTACAATTCGCACCATCCTTTCAATTGCGTTGTCCAAAAACTGGCCTCTTCGCCAGCTTGACGTGAATAATGCCTTTCTCCACGGCACTCTTAATGCGGATGTCTACATGACTCAACCACCGGGTTATGAGGACTCTTGTTTTCCAAATCATATTTGCAAACTCAAAAAATCCTTATATGGCCTCAAGCAAGTTCCTCGAGCATGGTACCTTGAACTAGCCAACTTTCTCATCCACTTCGGATTCAAAAAATCGCTCGCGGACGCATCCCTCTTCATTTATCAACACTCTAACATCACATGCTACTTCATGGTCTATGTTGATGACATTGTCCTCACGGGAAATAATACTGCATTTCTTGACACATTTGTTAGGGCACTAAGCCACAAGTTCTCTGTTAAGGATCTTGGACTGCTCCACCATTTCCTTGGTGTTGAAGTCATACCCACACCTACGGGTCTCTTTCTCTCGCAACACCGCCATATCCAAGATGTCCTCACCCAGTTTCATATGGAGGGTGCCAAGGATGTTAACACTCTGCTCAGTGCCACAGAGCCTCTTCTACTACACGATTCATCTCCCTTAGTCGATGCACGCCATATCGCCGACTAGTGGGGTCACCTTAATACCTCGCCTTCACCCGTCCCGATATATCCTTTGCCATAAACAAACTCTCTCAATGCATGCATGCTCCTCGCCAATTCCATTGGCAAGCTCTCAAGCGTGTTCTCCTGTATCTTAAAGGTACCATCCATCACGGTCTCTTCCTAAACCGCCATTCTCCTCTCAAACTCTCGGTATTTTCAGATTCGGATTGGGGTGGTGTTAATGATGCCGGTCGGTCTACTACGGCTTACCTTTTATACCTTGGCACCAACGTTGTATCATGGAAATCAACGAGATAAAAATCTGTCTCCCGATCTTCCACCGAGGCAGAATACAAAGCTCTCGCAAATGCTTCAGCTGAGTTACTTTGGCTTAAAAATCTATTTCAGGAACTCGGTGTGTCTACTTCCGACATCCCGACACTTTTTTATGATAACACCGGTGCCACGTACCTATGTGCAAATCCTATCTACCATTCGCGCATGAAACATGTTGCGCTCTGCTACCACTTTGTGCGAGAACAAGTCACGGCAGGTCATCTACGGGTTCTTCACATTAACTCACAGGACCAACTTGCAGATATGCTGACAAAGCCTCTTACTCGGGCACCTTTTCTTTGTAATCGTTCCAAGATTGGCGTATCTGACGGATCCTCCATCTTGCGGGGGTGTATTAACGACACCAACTTATAAATGGTCAATATTGCATTCAAATGTATTTTTATATTGTATTAAATGTAATTCAATTAGATTAGTTTAGATCCTAGTTTTTCTCCATTAATTTCTCTATTCCTTGTTGTATCCTAGCTATTATATACGGCTCAATATTGAATAGAATTTCTCAACTTTTCACAAATTAATCTTGTTCTCATACTTTCAACTTGATTGGAAAGTAAGCAAACCCTCTCGAAAGCCAAAGGTTCTTCATGATCATTATCAACGCTTAAACAAGTTCCCCAATGGCTAGCAGCTTGTCGGAAGGCCTTATCGGACCACGCAATACAGAAGTCAGCCGATACTCTATTCATCTCTAGAAAGATGGTATTAAAAGCATGGAATTTAAGAAATTTTGAACAAACATCCTTTGATGAACAATCAGCATGAACCCAAAGACCACCCAAGTAATGGAATACAACGTCGCCAAATCCCTCATTGTGTGCATGAACATACACTTTTGATATAACACTTAAATCTCATACCTTAAGAAGTAGAGAATTGTCCAAAGAACCAAGATCAATCATGTCATCATCAGCAATTCTGGAAATGGGAACATACTGTTGTTTTGGCTTCTTGGCTTCTTTAACAAACTGCTGTTTAGGTTTCTCGACCTCTTTAGCACCTTTTATGACCTGAGCAAACGAAGCAGCACCAGTACATATTGGGGCAGCAGCTACCGGAGCGTGATCACTACCAAAAGCCGACTTCAGACTTCGATCGCGGCGTTTGAAACAAGAATAATCAGCAAACAGGCGATAGTTTCCCATCCAGGTGGATTGAATCTTGATGATAACCGATCTTAGATCAGGCCCTTTCACAAACCGAAGGAACGCGAAACTCTTGCCTGTTGAAGACAACCGATCGGAAATAAAGACGTCCACAACCTTTCCTGCCTCACTACAAGCGTCACGAATCCCATTTAACGTCGCCGTTAAAGGGAAATTGGTGACAAAGACTGACGAAGACCATTTGTCAGTGTCCTCCCACCTACGATCAACCCTAAACTCCTCTACATACGGTTGCCAATTAGGTTTTGAGAACCTATATCTGGCTTTTCTATTTACTACCGTCTTAAACTCACCAACGTTATCATTTGAGTGATCAAAGCCCGAATCAGTCTCAAACTCACCATTGGAACCCCTCGTATACTCCCTGAAGATCCCATCCCTGTCGAAAAAGCCATGCGCATAAGGTTTCAAAACCCTAGAATGCAAGTCGCCATACAGGAAAAAAGTAAGAAAGCTAAAATCACCCGTGTAAAAAATAAATACAATCATCGCTTGAGCCAAAAGGGATATTCTGGACTTATTGCTGAGATAGTAAGAACTAAATTAATCAAATAGTTTACTGTTATTTCACTTTTGCACGAAATAATTTTTCACTTAATTCACTTCTATTTTTCTTGATAATTTAGATGCAAGAAACTGGCAAGGCGGAAGAGGAGATTGATAGGGTAGTATGTTGGAAAAGAGCAAGAGAATTGAAAAAGGAAGGTTACGACCCAAATGTCAAAAAGATTGTTGATAAAATTGTAAGTTTGTAAATGATGTAGTCTTTAATTATACTAAATTTTGTGAGCAGTTCAATGTTTTAAACATGCTATTATAAATTATGGGTTTTTATGCAGGAGAAGCTAGAGAAAGAAGATAAGAATGTAGCGGTTTCATGTGGAACAAAGGATGTGCTTACACAGGCCTTGGGTAATGAAGAACAACGTGGTAATGTATGCGGGATGGGTAAGTTTGTATCGAAACAACAATATTTTTACTTACCCAAAACCATTAAGAGTTACTTGGATGATGAGAAAAAGAAGATGAATCAACAGTTAGTCAAAGTTGAAGATGACGTAGAGAGGCTGAAAAGAGGCAGTAATTTTAATGCTTCAGAAGGTGCAAGTTGCCAAATATGGAAAGGCAAAACACGAGTTGAAGACGAAGTGCAAGAAGAAGACGAAACACAAAAAGAACTACTTGTTAGTTTCTATTTTTATGTATAGATGAGTTAAGATGAGTTAGTGAGGCTGACAAGTGTCTATATTGTAGGATAAATCATGTTACCTTGCAGTTGACGTCCTCAAATATAGTCGCAAAAGGAAATGTAGTGAATAATAGTCTCTCGGGTATTACTTATTTATTTTATATTCTTACATTAAAAAAAAATTGGATCTTACTTGTGACCTTCATATGTTATAGGCGGGGAGAACATTGAAGTTATAATTGAAATATGTTTTTAAGGAGAAGCTTTACTACCAATTCCCCTTAAAGAGGAGTTCATTTAGAAAGTCAAAGATGCCCATAGGTAGGTACATACTAATTTGGCCGAGACACCTAGTCATTCAATGCTCTTATCTGGTAACTACTTATATCTCGTGCATAGTACCTGACTGTTCCCTATTTTCTGATCTTGGTTAAGATATATAGCTTCTGTATTTTTTTCTGAGATATTATGTTTTTGTCTCTCTTACTAGCTAGCTTACTAGCTAGCTTAGCTTCTGATAGTTGGTACTCTAGACACGAATCACGCCATGATCGTTTTTGTTTTTATTGATTTCAATCAATACAATAATGCAGTCTCATGGAAATAGATTGTATGTTTAGATATATGTGGCGCAATCGTTTTGTTGATGACGATAAATGTTGTTTCATGGTAATGAATTCTTCTCCTGTTTGCTCGTTTTTGATAGAGTATATGTGCTACTTTAGGTTAGGATTAATCTGCAAAACAGAACCTTAGGCCAATTATAATAAGTGTTGAAAAATAAGATTAATTTGTGAAGGGATAGACTATTCGCATCCCTTATTACTTGTTACACCCCCTTCCTAAACTTTTAATAATTTCATATTCTCCCCTACACATTATTATTTAAAAAAAAAGTTTTTTATAAATAAAACAAAAAAACATTTAATAAAAGAATAACTTTTAATATGAAAAAAGTTTTCCTTAAAACTATCTATAAAATGAGATTTATAAAACCTGAAAAAGAATTACATTTTGCTGAACGTTTTTCTACAAAGCAAAACAAAATATATTTATTTAGAATAAGGAAAACTCTTTTAAAAAAAATGATAACAACTATCATATACATTTTTTTACAAAAACTATAAAAAAAACATTTATCCTAAGAAAATAGGTTTTTAAAAAAGATTGATTTTACGCACGTAAATTGTGACGTAAAAAGATCTACACACACGTATTATGTTCAACTTAGTTTTTTCATTAACTTTTTCGATTTGTAGGAAGAATTATATCGTAAAAACTATAAACAAAGACTTTTTAATTTTGATCTGATATCTTTTCTATAGGATAACTTTATAAAGAAATTAGGAACCAAAAAGGTTTACTTGTATTTTTTTATTGTATTTGCTTGATAACTTATAACTTAAGGGAAGGGAGCAACAACTAAAGTGTACATTTGACATCATCCAAATTAAAAGGTTTGATTGGTGTTTTTTTTATAAGTTGGGGGGGGGGGGGTGTGGAGTGCAACAAGTAAAAAAATATATAAAGGGAGGTACAAATAGTAGTACCCTTGGTGAATTACGCAATTGTTCTGAATATGATGTGTCAAAGCACTACCTACCGTTATTTAACAGAGTATAAGGTTTGTTAAAACATCTTTGTGCACCAAGCTTACTTTATTTCCATACTGGTGGGCGGTTTCTCTGCTAAACGAATTAAAAGTTGGTCTATTTGGGCTGTTGATGTTAACCTTTTGTGTTCATTTGGGAAACCTGTTACATGTGAACTCGTCAAGTTTAAAATGTATGTAGTAACATGTCAAACTTAATAAACCAATGTTAACTTCTTGTTTGGTTTGTGGAACTGGAACCTTAAATTTCAATTCATGGACTTCTTGGTTTGAAGGGGGTGGAACTGGAGCTCAACATGCCCATTGTTCTCATATTGATAAATTTCATACTGTTCAAGTATGCTTTGTCGACTTCCACCTAATATATTAGCCTAGTTATCATCATGTTTGTGTGTATTTTTGTCTGATTGTTTGGTAAAGTGGAGTATTGTCACACCCTGTAAGATTTGTGTCGGGATGCGAAAAAGGTTATCACAGTCAAGGTTACGAACGTACTCTGGATGGTTCAACAACTAGAGCCGTTTTGGAAATTGTTAAATTGTTGGAGTAAATAGGAGTTTTTCCAATATCATTACGCAGCGGATTAATTATAATGAGAAAAGTAAGTAGTTTTAAGTTTACAACACATAAGTTTCAAAAGATTTTTAGGACATGACACCGTTAGGCATTATGTCAGGAAAATCTCAAAAGGCTAAACCATACTCCAGAAACAAATGAAAAGTCCTAAGATGCAAAGGCAGGAAACAAGCAAGCAGGTCCGATGCATGCACATCAGTTAAGTTTAAGTACCTGAGAATTCATACAAGAAAACGGTCAACAAATAATTGTTGGTGAGTTTCACAGGTTTAAAGTGCTAGCAGTTAAAGGTTGAATGAAAATAGTAATTGAAAACAGTTCATGTTAATAATTGACAATATTTGATAAGACTAGTTGATAATGTTACCATGTACCCTGAATACCGAAACTAACTGTTTACCCACTCTTGGTACCTATTGTCCGGTTGGTACCGCATAGATATGACATAACAATTTGTACTCTTGACATAAGACAGAGTCACGATTGGAGCTACCAATCAGAGCAGGGGCGTTAACCCAATAGATCTATTCAAACGTTACCGTTTGCAAATGATAATTAATCGGATTCAGTTAATAGTGGGGTTTGGGTTATAGCATGAATGAACATGAGATAACAAGTGTGGACAATGGAAAAGCACATGAAACAGTTATGATAACAAGGTCTAATTTTCTAAAATGGAAAAGTATGTATGAATTCTCCCCCAAAGATAAAATAGTTAAAGGAAAAAGGGGCCATGAAAACTCACATGATTCAGAAACAGTAGTCGGAAATATGATCAACGGAAAATGCAAGCCTAGATAATTATAAGACATGCAATATAATAAGTAATTGGGTTGACATTAATGTCACTCCAATTAGGTAGGTCAAGTCTTGACGTCACGGTAGCCTTAGGGTTAAGTGATTTGAAAAGTCAAGGGAATATATCCGGTTAGTTATTTATTTGGAAATAATGTAAAATATATATTTTTAATTTAATAAAATATATAAAAATTCTCAAATAATATTTAAAGATGGTAAATATTTATAGAAATAAATATTAAGTCAAAATGAGGGTTTTCATATGAAAATTGGTTATTTTGACAAATTAGCCAAAGACCGGGCGATTTCGCGGTAATCGCCGATTACACAATATTTATCCGTTTAAGTTAGAAATCAATCAAGTTCAATAAAGTATAATTATTTTCTGTCCAAAATGGGTCGATAATGATTTTAAGTGTCGGTTTGCATTAGTTTGCCGGTTTTGTGTATTTAGTGTCGGTTTTGCCGTTTTGGTCCCGTTTGCCCGATAAATGACACTGTTAGGTTCCTAAATTCACCATAAGCATTTGTAAACATGTTTTCATCATAAAAATAACCCTATGAGTTCATTTGGACCAGATTTGGGTTTCTTTATAAAAATGGTGTTTCCGGGTCCGTCGGGTGTCGGTGTTAGTCCCGGTTTGTGCCCAAATTCAAGTAATTTATAAAGGGATCTTTTGGCCATGTCCTAAATTAACCATCACAACCTACTGTTTAAAAGTCCAAACTTTCTGGTCAAAACGGATCTATAGCTAAAGGCACTTTTTAGGGTTTTTAAGGTGTACTTTTGTATGTAAAAGTTTGCTATGGTGAGTTTAAGCACTAGTAACTTTTCTAAAGTCCAAGATATCATGTTTTGACTATGTTAAGAGTCTAAAAACGTGTCATAGGCATCAAGGGGTCCAAAGTTACAAGATCTACACATAATACATGATAAATACAAAGTTATTGTCTAAAAATGCTAACTAAGCAAATACTTGTGTAAAAGTCTAACCAAACTAAATCTTGAACAAATAATGCAAGTAAATACTAACATGAGGTTCTAGTAACAAGATCTATGGTGGAACATAAAGATAAATACAATTTAGTAGACTTTTATGGTTCAAAATGGTGTTTAGATAACAATGTGAGTCAAGACTTGTAAATGGAGTGATCTAGTTATAAAAGAATACTAGTAATACTTGTTAGAACAAGATTTAACTAAGAAAAGTGATGATGGAACCTTCTTAGGAGATGCTGATGGCCGAAAATGATGATGATGATGGTTGTTCTTGAGTGTTCTTACTTTCTAGCACCATGGATCATCAAGAATATGAGTGTTTGAGTAGAAAATCTAGAAAGAGAGAGTAGAGAGAGAGGGGACTTACGGTTTTTAGAGAGAGAGAGGAGCAAGAGAAAGTGTGTTCTTGAAAGGTAGAAGTAACAAATGAGGCTAGGGTTATGTAAAAAGGTGAATATATGTGAGAGTGTAAATGAAAAGGGAGTGTTTGGTTGTGTTTGTGTGTGTGGTTCGGTTCACACAAAACCGAGAGGGAGAGAGATGACCGAGAGAGAGATGGAGGAAGAGTAGAGAGTGTTTGGGTCTTGGTTTTGAAGTAAATATCTAGTAAGTAGGGAGGTTAAATAAAAAGGTTAAGTGTTAGTGTGTGTGTGTCGTGTATGGACCGAAAAGAAGAAAAGAAGGGCTCGGGTTCGAGCCTTCTTCTTGGCCGGTTCAATGGTTCTCCAAGGGAGGTTCAAGGGAGTATAACACTTGTGTTTTATGGTGTGTTTCTTGTGGTTTATGGCAGATTTTTTAGGGGGAATATGGTCTCATTTGGGAGGGAAATTTGTGACCATTGGGTCATAGTTTTGGAGGTTATGAGACAACCTTAACCTACATCTTGTAGGTTGTAAGAGTGTGTTGGAAAAGGGTGCAAAAGTGACTTGAAAGGCATCAAGAGAAGTCAACCAAGTACAAGTCAAGTAACTAGATAGTTCAAATGGGAAATGGTGGTGGTTGGTTGCTTGGTTTCGGCCGAACAAGGGAAGGGGACGGGAACCGGGTTCGATCTCGGGTGAAGGCCGGGTCACGAGAAGTCAACCAAGTACATAGCGAGGATTTAACTTTTCGTGCTTGCCAAAGCGTACGACGCCTTTCCAAGGTGAAACTTTCAGCAGTACTTTGTCGCTGACTTCAAATTCCAATGGCCTTCAACGTTTATCTGCATAACTCTTTTGTCTATCTCTTGCCGCTTTCATGTGGTTTCTGATTTGCACGATTCTCTCCGTGGTCTCGTGTACTAGTTCAGGTCCAGTGAGTTGGCTCTCACCGACCTCGGCCCAACAGACTGGCGATCTGCATTTTCGTCCGTAAAGAGCCTCAAATGGAGCGGCTCCAATACTGGTATGGTAGTTGTTGTTATAGGAGAATTCTACTAGTGGTAAATGAGTTTCCCAATTTTTCCCGAAGTCGAGCACACATGCTCTAAGCATATCCTCGATAGTTTGGATTGTAAGTTCAGTCTGTCCATCTGTTTGAGGATGATACGCTGTACTCATATCTAAGCGAGTGCCCATCGCCGCTTGTAAGGATCTCCAAAAGTTTGAAGCAAACATAGGGTCTCGGTCAGAGATAATAGATAAAGGCACTCCGTGAAGCTTGACAATCTCCTTGAGATATATCTTTGCAAGTTTCTCTGTTTTGTCACTTTCCTTGATAGCTAGGAAATGGGCTGAAAATGCGTGAACATCGGATCGTCTACTCAATCTAGCTAATCGGACATCGAAACGTAATTAACCGATTGTTTTATTGATCAACGATGAACAATTACAATCAGCAAACACTCAGAAACACAACACAGAGAAACACCTTGAAAACACACACTTAGCCGAAATCTCACACTCTCAGAACTAGCTATTACAAAGACAAGAGCACTATTTATACAGCCTGGCCGATCCATGTCCGAACCTCAGGTTTGGCCAGTCCGAACTCCTGGTTCGGACCAGGCTCGGCCAAGAGACATTTGACTTGATTTTGAACATTGCTTGATACTTCACACGACACACATATCAGGTATCAACAAACTCCCCCTCGTCGTGTGCAGTATCTCTACTTTTCTACATCATCAAATCCGTATCTTCAACCAAGTTCCCCCTCAAGTGTAGAATTTGTTTGTCCAATGAAATGAATCTTTGAACAAACTCCTCCTCAACTTAATCGTAGCTTGAACTTGAATACTTGTCAATGTCTGGTGTATCTCTGGTCTTTATTAACAGCTTCAAAAGAGTTGAAGTTGTGATTACTTGCACTTTAGCATCCTGCATCAATACTTTAATAATCTTGGTGCAAAACGTCTCTTTGAGACTCCAAGAAATGACTTTTGAAAATTGAATTTTGTATCACATGTTGATCAGATCGAAAAAAAAGCAGAAACAAAATCTTTTTGACTTTTAGAAAAATTTATATCAAAACAAACTTAAAATCTTTTTGATTTTTCAAAGTTTATGCTAAAACACACCGAAAATCTTTTTGTTCTTTTCTAAAATAAAATGAAATCACAATACAGAATCAAACACTAGTTTTGGTATGAGAAAGATCACTATATGGGATCAAATTGGTCATAACGCACTGAACTACACTTCAATTTCAATTAATTGAAACACATAAGTCATGCTGATTGCTGGTATACTTTGTCCATCTTAAACTCGGGCAGAATCGTACTCATAACATCTGGATATGTTAAGGTATTGATTAGATTTGCTTTGACCAGTGTACTCCACACTATCAGACATACTCAGACATTTTCTGTTGAACTTTCTTTTTCTTTTTGTGTGATAGCACTTGTGATATTTCACAAAGCATCATATATTCATGATATAGTCAACTGTGTTCCATGCCAAAAGAAATAAGAACGTTAAATCGTCTACCTTAAGGTCGATCTTTCGATACGCAGATAAGGCCTCGGATTTAACAAAATAAGAAAATAAAACAAGTTGAAGTTATATAACTCAACAGCAATCAGGTCGGTACTCCCGTACACGCAGAGAAAATCCGATGAGTTATACGAAACACTAAAGAAAATAAAGCAAAACGTCAAACGAACAACGATCAGGTCGATCTTTCGATACGAAGAGAAAGTCCGATCGTTTGACAAAATAAAGAAAATCAAACAAGTTTAAATTTTTGCAAAAAGAACACATGTATACACAGTGACTTTTCAGTTTGAATTTCACACTTATTTTTCTTTTTGTGTCAGGAAATATGCATCAAGATGTTATCCACATGATCAAGCATTAGTTATTTAATGTATATCACATCTGAATATTTTCTGATTTTTCGAGCCTACCAAACACATCAAACAATGATCTTATGGCCCTTTCATATACTCTATCCATGAGTCAGATACGTAAGCCAATGTACCATCATTTTCCAATGATCAATTTCTCACAATTTTTTTTATATTGTGCATGTATTCACCTTCCTTCGTTATATATTTGGCATGTATTCACCTTCTTCTCATAACATGCTTTTTCTCAATTACTCCCCTTTACTTACAATTCTCCCCCTATGAAAACTCTATGGTTGGGTTTTCATTTTACAAGAAAACAAGACTCTATTTTTTTTCTTTTTGAGAATAACTTGTAGGCAAAGAAAATTGATCAATCAACACGGATATGTTGCAGTTTTAGACTTTCAGAAAATTCGCAGATTTAGAAAATTTGATCATGAAATTTAAATTATGCAGAATACTCCTCCATCAACAACTTTGCAATCGTCGATAGGTCTTCTAGAAGTACCTGCACACTGGTCAAACTTATTAGTTCACAAATGACCCGAAGAGGATCGCTTCTGGTCGACCAGTGTCCTGGTTTTGCTTAGAAACCACCTTAGGTTTCCATTGTTGTTGTTTTGGTAAGACAGTTTGTGATGAACTTATCACAGGTGACTGTGATGATGAACCCGCACTTTGAACCTTTGAGAACATTGGAACAAAACGTTTTTGTTTATGAAAGAATGTAGGTTCAACTTCATCAAAAACTTTGCCTTGTTCATCAAAGAACATATGTTTGGCAGGTTTACCAAAAACTGGTTTCTTATGAAACCATTGTGGTGAATCAGCAGGTAGTGGACAATCCTTTGCCATATGTCCTGTTCGGCGGCAAACATAACAAATTCGTTTTGTTTTGTCCCACTTTTGATGTACCTGCGAAGAATTACACATAGGAATATCGCGAACATGATCAGAATTAGAATCATATACCTGATGTCTGTGATCATGAACCCATTTGGATGTTGGGCTTTGAGATTGAGAACTTTCAGAAGAAACTTGAGCTTTCACAAAAACTTCAGAAATCTTTCGAGCATCAACACAATGAAGAGGAAATTCTTTATCAGAGAAAAGATGAGCAGAACCTTTGAGCTTGTAGAATCTCTCAGGTTGAACTTTTTCAGCCTTAAACACATCCTTCTTCACTTGCTTCAGCGTCAATTTCTTCAAATCTAGAGATGATGATACTGGAGCCTTCTCATCTGTTAAATCTTTTGCCAAAAAACCCAGAATCACATGCTTTCCAACCACTTTCTCCTCAAAATTAGAATGTCCATTTTTTGCTAACCGAGAAAATTCAACTTTCACTGCAGTTACATTCTTTTGATCATAAAAGAGCTTTTCATCAAACTCAGATTGAGACTGAATCTTGTCACTTGAAGTAGCTGATTTCTCATTATAAGCAGAAGATGAACCAGACACAAACTTTGGAGCTGGAAGAACCTCAGATTTCTTTCCCTTCTGCTGCTTATTCTTCTTGTTCTTCTTTTTCTTCACAACGTTGTCTTCTTTAAGTACATGATGATACATTTTAATAATCAAATGCAGAAACTTGCTCTTTCACTTCTTTGAAAGCTTCTTTGATCTGAGCAGGGGGCAATGCAGTTTTATCAAACATCTTTTCAAAATTAGCATCATTAGCTAAGAAGCTTGTGAAAACTTGAGAATTTGAAACATTGTTGAGCAAGCGATTTGCATCGATTACTTGAATTTTGAGATCAGAAATCTTCTTTTGTGCTTCAGCCAACTCTTTTTCGGTAGCTATCAAACTCTTAGCAACTTTATGAGTTTCAAACTTTTGCATTCGAAGATTTTCCAATCCTTCAAACAACTCTTTCTTTAGTTTAGCTTCATTTCGCCTTTGAATCTCCAAATTTGTTGTTTGAACTTTATTCACACTAACCAACTCCCGCTTCTCATCCAACAACTTTTCCATATCAACTTGATATGCTTCAATTTTAGCAGCAGATTCTTCAACACTCGTTGTAAGCAAATCAAGCTTGATTTTGGATTTTTCGAACAAATTTTGGAAATCAGAAGTAGCATCTTCAACATCAAACTTCCATTTCTTTATTTGGTTGAACAAATCCTCCTTTTGTTCTTCTAAGATATCAATTGTATCAGCAAGCATCTGTTCATTTTGTTTGACGAAATAAAGATTTGCGTTAAGCATACTCACTTCTTTTAACAAAGATTAATTTTTCAACATCAACTCCTTCTCATTGGTTTTAGAGACCTCTAATTCTTCTTTTACTGCCTTGAATTCCTCAGAAAACTTTTGAATTTCATGCAATAATGAAGAATATTCCATTCATCAGACTCTCCATATTCTCAGCAGATGCATAAGAACTTGGATTTGAACTATTATCGAAACTAGTATCTAAATAGGAATCATCTGATTGAACATGAGTGACAATCAAAGCTGATGAATCATAACCAAATCTTTGACCCCAATCATATACAGCATCCTGCTGAACTGTTAAAGCTGTTGCCTTGTCTGTGTTACTAGAAGATGGCTGAGTAAAACCAGGTTTGCTTGATAAAGGAAAACCAGACTTGCTAAAATTTGCTTGTTGACATTCTTTGGCAAAATGTCCAAGCTTTGAACACTTGTAGCACTTCAATTTTGATTTATCAAAACCATATTTCTCACCAGAAATATTTCTTCCATGTTTCTTAAATAATCTCTTCGATCGTTGGCATAACATAGCATATTGCCAAGATATATCTAATTCAGTTAGTTGATCACCAAAAACTCGATAGAAATGATGAAAAACACGAAAACCAACTCGAGAAACTCCAAAAACGCTTCAAAAATCCAAAAATAGCAACCACAGATCAGTAGAGTGAACCAGAAAGCTCTGATACCACTTGAAAATGCGTGAGCATCAGATCGTCTACTCAATCTAGCTAATCGGACATCAAAAAGTAATTAACCGATTGTTTTATTGATCAACGAAGAACAATTACAATCAGCAAACACTCAGAAACACAACACAGAGAAACACCTTGAAAACACACACTTAGCCGAAATCTCACACTCTCAGAACTAGCTATTACAAAGACAAGATCACTATTTATACAGCCTGTCCGATCCATGTCCGAACCTCAGGTTCGGCCAGTCTGAACTCCTGGTTCGGACCGGGCTCGGCCAAGAGACATTTGACTTGATCTTGAACATTGCATGATACTTCACACGACGCACATATCAGGTATCAACATGGGTGGATTTTGTTAATCGGTCAACGATAACCCAAATCATATCGTTACCGCCAGAAGAACGGGGCAATCCCGTGATGAAATCCATCGAGATTTCTTCCCATTTCCATTCAGGAATTTTAGGTTGTTGCATTTAACCAGTCAACGATAACCCAAATCATATCGTTACCGCCATAAGAACGGGGACAATCCCGTGATGAAATCCATCAAGATTTCTTCCCATTTCCATTTAGGAATTTTAAGTTGTTGCAGTAATCCTGCTGGCTTTTGATGTTCCGTTTTGACCATTGCGCACGTCAAGCACTTGCTAACATATCTAGTGATGTCAGCTTTCATATTGGGCCACCAATATAACCCTTTTAAGTCTTGATACATTTTGTCAGAACCTGGATGGATCGAATAACGGGACTTGTGAGCCTCGTTCATCACCAGTTCTCTAAGATTTCCATGGAGAGGTACCCATATACGGTCCTTATAATAACGAAGTCCATCGGACTTAACTTCAGAAGTTCCATCGACGTCATGTAATGATTCAGACCCGAAATTTTCCTCCTTTAGGACCTCTTTCTAAGCATCCCGGAGTCTATCCGGTAGCCCCGTATGGATCGTTAATTGGAGAGCTCAAACTCTTCTAGGTTTGACATGTTCCTAGTCTACTCAAGGCATCGGCCACCATGTTGGCCTTGCCTGGATGGTACTTTATTGCTAGATCGTAGTCGTTTAGCAATTCGACCCACCTACGTTGCCTCATGTTGAGTTCCTTCTGTTCGAATATGTGCTGGAGGCTCTTGTGATCAGTGAATATCGTACACTTGGTGCCATATAAGTAGTGTCTCCAAAATTTCAAGGCAAATACAACAGCGCCCAACTCTAGGTCGTGAGTTGTGTAATTCTTCTCATGGGACTTTAATTGCCTTGACCCATATGAGATGCCTTTACCTCTTTGAATTAAAACACATCCGAGTCCTTGGATTGACGCGTCACAATAGACCTCGAAGTCGTCAATCCCATAAGGTAAGGATAATATAGGTGTGGTACAGAGTTTCTCTTTCAAATTTTGGAAGGATGCCTCTTCCTTATCACCCCATCTAATTGAACCCCTTTGTGCGTAAGAGCGGTCAATGGTTGAGCTAACTGAGAAAATCCCTTTATAAAGCGACGGTAGTAACCCGCTAACCCTAGGAATTGGCGGATTTCCATAGGAGATCTAGGGGTAGACCAACTTTTAATGGCCTCGATCTTGGCTGGGTCAACGTGGATACCTTGTTCGTTAACGAAGTGACCCAGAAATTGAACCTCTCGGATCCAAAAATCGCACTTGGAGAATTTCGCATAGAGTTGTTCTTTCTTTAACAATTCTAAGATTAATCGCAGATGTTCCTTGTGTTCTTCTTTTGTCTTCGAGTAGATGAGGATGTCGTCGATGAACACTATGACGAATTTATCCAAATAAGACTTGCACATACGGTTCATGAGATCCATGAACACGGCTGGTGCATTTGTCAGCCCGAAAGGCATGACCAATAATTCATAATGGCCGTAGCGTGTTTCTGAAGGCTGTCTTTTCTATGTCCTCATCGCGGACTCGAAGTTGATGGTAGCCAGACCTTAAATCAATCTTGGAATAGTAACTGGATCCTTGAAGCTGGTCAAAGAGATCGTCTATTCGTGGAAGAGGGTATCGATTCTTGATAGTGACTTTGTTGAGTTCGCGATAGTCAATGCACATCCTGAATGTGCCATCCTTCTTTTTGACGAATAATACTGGTGCTCCCCATGGTAACGAGCTAGGTCTGATAAAACCCTTATCTAGCAGTTCCTGTAGTTGTGTGGATAGCTCATTCAATTCGTTCACCGCTAGACGATATGGTGCACGCGCGATCGAAGCTGCTCCCGGAGCGAGGTCTATCCCAAATTCTACTTGCCGAAACGGAGGAAGGCCAGGTAGTTCCTCAGGAAATACCTCTTACCAATATTAGTTGACACTTGCTCTTATGCATGCTTTGTAGGACGCTAGGATTATCGGATTTTTGGGCACGTACGTTGGTTAAAACCTTTTATTTTGGGAACTTGACTTTAATCTTTTCAAATTTGAATTTAAACTGGTTGTTTACTTAATGGGCGCTTGTTTTTGCGCGATATTACTTTGTTATGTTTCCGCTGGATTTTAAAACTCTGGTTTTAGATATTTTCCACTTTGGAAATATATTTACATTTTGAACCCTAAACTATGTTTGCTGTAACTAATGACTCGGTTCCTGGTATGGCTCACACCCCACACGGTAAGACTCCGTTAGTGGAAATTGGGGGTGTGACATGAGGAGAGGAAGCATGAGGACAAGAATGCAAAGAAGGATGTGGAGAGGAAGCTTGAGGACAAGAATGCAAAGAAGGATAAGGAAAAAACTACAAAGAAAGTTGTTGAAAAAAATGCAAAGAAGAATGATGAAAAAGAAAAGGATACGGGAAAAGAAAGTAAGAAAGAAAAAAACGACAAAGAGAACTTGATGAGGAAAACAAAGAGGAGTTGTGGATAAAAGGATATGAACTCATTATCGGTGAAGCCATTCAAGAGTTGAAGGATAAGAAGAAAACAAAAGTGGATGAAAAAGAGACAATGCACAGAAAGGTGACAAGTGGTCAGAGGAATACAAGGGTAAGAATGGAAAAAGTGTTCCTTTGAGAATGGTTGCAATGATGGTTGATGGACAAGTTTCACAGGTTGATTCTATAAAAGTGTGGTGTGACAACAATCTATTTGGGGTATGACAGTTTCACAAACTTAAATTGGAATGACTTTAACAAGCTTTTTTCAATGGATGAGCTGAGTGGTGCTGTTGTTACTTCTTATACAATGTAAGTACTTAAATTTCATTAAAATGACTTTGTATGTTAACAAGTACTGGTATGGATTAATTTAGCTTCTGTATGTTAACAGGTACTTGTATGAGCAAATCAAGAATGGGTCAAAAGAAGATCATGGAATTTGTTTTATGTCCCCGACTGCAACATGAACGCAAAGCAAAGGCTAAAAATGTCGATGATTCAAGTAGACTCGTTGTAGAACGGTTATCTACAGGAAATGACAATCACATCATCCTATTGCCCTACAATCCGGGTATACTAAGTTGAAATCGTTTTACAAAGAGAGAGAGAGAGAGAGAGAGAGAGAGAGAGAGAGAGAGAGAAAACTAGTGGAAGAACCCTATATGAAAAAAGTCACTAACTCGATCTATTGTTTGATGTAATTTGGTTTTTTTTTTGTAGAAAGCATTGGGTGTTGGGCGTACTCGACATGAAAAGAACTACTTGCTATTTTCTTGATTCCCTAGGGCCTAGCATTGTCGATCGAAATTTTATGCAAGTAGTTGATGCGCAAGTAATTAATATAAATTATCTAATCATTATATTATATGCTATTTTCTTGATTCCGCAATTTTTTCAGTAGGGCAATTGGCTTGTACAATGTTCAAAGTGGATCGCAGAAGATGAATAAACTCAAATGGGTCAACTCAAAGATATATTTCTGGTTACTTCAGCAAATAATAATTAAATAAAAGTTGCTATTGTTAGAAACTTTCTAATCATTCAAAGTTTATGCAATTGTGTAGTGTCCACTTCAGCCTGAAAGCACGAAATGTGGTTATTATGTGTTAAAATTTATGAAAGAGATAGTTCGCCAAGGAGTTAAAGTGCTTGAAAATGACATGTAAGTGTTAATTTCTGGTCCGTTTATTATCACAGTTATTTGGATGGTTTCATTTTGATTTATTTTAAAAGTCAAAGGTTTTTTGCAAATATAGACATGTTAATGAAAATGATAGCTATGGACTGGATCGATTATGTGTTTCAGCAGGCCACTAGTTATTCGTGGTACTGGATTGTGGGTAGATGCATGGGTTATTAAGAGTGTAGTTGGGGGGCTATTATTGTATTTGCTGCTTGTGCGTAGCATCTTTTGCATAAAAATAAATAAAAAATCCATCATTTAAATAGATGTTTAACTGAAAAATATTAAATTTGGTATTTATTTGAGTTTTTTATGTAAAAGTTTTCAAATTTGACGCTTAATTGTTTAACATTTGAATTATAGGTTATTTGGTGGGTTTTTAGCTTAAAATTATAAATATATAAATTCTCAATTTTAGTTGGTATTTAATATTGTCTTTTGTGACTTATATGAATTTAATGCTTAATGGTAGTTATATGTGAATTTTAGGTGCTTGGTGGATCCGTGATTAACTTAGAAGAAAAAGAAAAAAAAACGAGAGCGAAGATGGAGGTCGGATGTGGAAGTTATGTAGAAAAAGAAAAGAAAATAATTAATAACAACAACAGCCATCAGCCCAGTGTATATTCTCGCCGGCCAAGCTGTTGTCCAAGATCTCCTCGGTCCAGCCTATCGAATGGTCAGCAGCCCAATCCAGCCCATCAAAGGCTCTGCCCAGTGAAAAAACAAAAAAGAAACAGCAGGCAACCAGGGTCGAACCTGTGACGTTTAAGTGACTGTGCACGTCATCAACCACTAGGACAACATCTAATTTTGGTTGATAACTGGTCTGAAGTTCTTTTATCTTGTTCCTGCGGTGGCTAGTTTCAGGCCTAGCGGGGCTGTTTCGCATCAGACCCGTTTTTAGCATATAAAAGTGAATTTTCAGCCGTTTTTCTTCATTCTCCACCCACGAAAAAAACCCTAGAAATGTCATACAAAATCTGGAATCATTGAAGGAGAGATTGGGATCAAGATCTAAGCTTCTTGGAGCAAAATTAGAAGATTTTTGAAGCTTTCGGTTTGGATCTTCATCTTATGCTTGTTTTTTCATCTTTTAAAATCTTTTTCTTGATGATGAAAGTTGCCAAGATTAGATTTTTACTGATGTTCAGCATGTATCTTGGTTGATTTCTTATTGCTTCACCTAGATTAGATAAATTTGGACCCGTTTGACTCGTTTCGTGTGACTTTTTACAATGACTTTGTATTAAATTGCTCTTGATGATGATGGTTTTGAATGTTTATGACGATATTGATTGCTGATTTGGCCTTGTTTATCATTGAATCATGGGGATTAATGTCATGCTAGGTAGATCTACCTTTGTTATTTTCTTTATCCATTGTTGACCCGTTTGACTTTTATTAGTCAAAGGTTTGATGCTTGCAAGGAGACCTCCTCCCTTCTTGATGTTTCATTCATGAATTGGGGCTGATTTAGTGTATATCTCTATGAGATAGGTTTGACCAAACCATTTCATAGGCTAGAAGCTTGTTTTACAACGTTTAATAGGATAGTTTGCTTGTGAACATAAGATCCAATCCTGTTTATTCATGTTTAGCGGTTTCTAGGTCATAAACGTTTGAAATCATCATCGTTGCATGGTATACGTACTATATAGAGAGACCTCTCGCGTAGTTTCCTATTTCATGTAGGATTAGTTTACTTTGACCGAAGTAGCTAGTCCCTTAGGCAGTTTTCACAGTTTTGCTATCCGTACTTCATTTCGGATATTCGGATTATTCGGGATGTGTCTATAGTCCTAGGTAGTCCAGTTTTCCACATTAGAGGATAGTGTTCATGGTATTAGTAATCCGAGGGTCCGAGCGAGTCTAGAGAAGTTGAGTCTAGGTGATGCATTCCCTTCTCTGGTTTTCCATCTTATTATCCGGTTTTTAGATGTTTTTATCGGTTTTAGTTGTTTAGCTTAGATTTTAGTTTAGTTCACCATTTGCATTTCATAGGTTACATATTAGCAAAGATCCAGTATCAGGAGCCCGTCATCGTGCCACAGATTGATATCCGGTTCTTACCAATATTATACTACATACGACGGGTTCACTGCCTTGGTGTGTAGTTTGGTCACTTGGTACTTTTACCATTTAAAACTTCTCCAGATTTTCATAGTATACAAACGACACATCACTGCTGCTGCTGTTTTTGAGAATTTTTAATATACTTTCTAGAATTATTGGCAATCTGTTGTACTGTTATGGGCTGCTGTTGTTTTTGAGAATTTTAATATACTTGCTAGAATTATTGGCAATCTGTTGTGGATTGTCAAGTCTGGTCAGACCTAGTGGGTCATGGATGAGGGTTGCCCATATACTCAGTTATGGGGGCTGCACTACCTAGTAACTGCTATTGTCATTGTGTTCAGATTAGTTGACTACTTAGTAACTGATGCTATTAACTTTTTTATGGGAATTTTTCATTGCATATGGATTAGTTTATTAATCTCTGATTTATATTGCTTAATGTTGTTGATTTTTGTTATGGATAACGATTTCTTGATGATAGAAGTTGTTGTCTATGATTATTTGAGGGAACTTCAGTGATATGAATTGTTGTGCTTTTTTGTTGATGTGACACCACTGGTGGGGAAGCTGTTTTTGCATATTTGACATCTACCTTTTAAAGGGTTCAAGGGGACTGTTTATGCCACTTCAGGGAAGTTTTAGATCTGGTTTTTAAGGCCCTCTATGCTTCTCAAATTTACATAAATGCTATATATATATTTGACCTCATATGTATGTGTTTCAATTTTTAACTTTTTTGTTGTGTTGTCGTTTTTTTTTAGATTGGGGGAGATAAGAATGAACATACGGATGCCGATTTCGATGAAATTCGTGAAGAATGGGCAACTTATGTGTCAAACTTCATTTACCGGGATGTTGTCACACCCCAGAAACGGCTGAAATTAGGCGTGTGACTGATTTGGCATCATGGTCATGGTTATGAATGATTGACATCTAAGTGAACGTTTAGTTAAACCATTTGTCTTTCAAAAACATAAGTCTTAAACATTTATTTGAATATTTAAAACAGTGGCAGCGGAAATATTAGTAGTGGTGTATACAAGTTTAGGTTTCAAAAGACAATGTCGTGAGATTTATAAACATAACAACCCTAAGGTTTTTGGTGACTAAATCTTCAAATGAAATGCATGAACACGCGGCAAGCAGACCATGATAAAAGACAAGCAGGATCTATGCAGAAAGACATTGAATCGCATCCTTAATCACCTGAGAATTCAAGAATTTTAAAAGGTCAACAGAATTGTTGGTGAGTTCACAGGTTTTATGGCACATGAACATGTTTGAAATAAGTTTAAATGTTTGAAACAAGTTTGAATGGTTGAAACAAGTTTGAAATGTTTGGCCGTCATGATATTATATAGTTGATACTATGGTTGTAAAGATCAAGCATGAACCTTGAATTCAAAACTAACTGTTTACCCACTCCTAGTGTCCTATCCCAAGTACACAGAATGACCAGAATAACTAATGTACCCCTTGACTATAACCATGGAGTCAAGACTGGAGCGACCAAGTCAGGGCAGGGTCGTCAACCCAAATAGATCTATTCACAAGCTATCGTTTCGAATGAACTAATTGAATTCAATTAATAGTGGGAATTTAGGCATATAACATGAATCAACATGAATACACAGATTGGGATAGTATGAAAAGAACATGCAATCAGTACGTGTTTATAGCTATCAATAAAATCAGACAAAAATGAATTTGAATTGGCATTCATTGAATTCTCCCCCATAGTTTAGAAAACAGAAATAGTGAAAAGGGGCCGTGAAACTCACCTGGCTAGGTGATGATTGGACTGATATCGTGCTGGATATTTGAAAGGTTGACCTAGCAGTGTCTACAATATATAATATTACGACGTTTAGGTCATTTGCATTGGGTAACAGTCATGTCACCCAATGTTCAGGTCAAGTCTTGACTTATGTTACCCGATGGTATCGTTGGAAATCATGAATGTTATTTGTTGAATAACAAATAATTTGAAGTTAAGAAAATGGTTATTTATTTGAATAAATAAATAAAGTCCGGGTTTTCGCGTGTAGAAAATATCATATTGAATAATATATTTATTTTCATAAAATGACACGAAAATACAAATATTTAAGTTCATTAAATATTTATAAGGTTTTGAACCCTAAAAGTAATAAATAAATTTCTTCATTTATTAAGGTTCGAACGCGCCTTAGTCACGTTTTTATGAAAAATCATTTGACACATAAAAAATATATTTATTTTTATGAAATAATGATTTCAAAATATATGAAATTATATTTCGTAAAATTTGAATGTTGGTTTGTCCGGTAGTAAGCCGGTTTACCGTCATGACTCGTTTTATGATGTCTTGAGTTTCCTAAACACTTAGGAAATGGTTATGGACCTGCTATTATGTGGTTTAAGGTTTTAAATTACCAGGTGTGCTGGTAGAAGTTTAATTTGCAAAAATTGGCGTTTTGGCGTTACCGAAAGTCACAGTTTTTTGTCCGATTTGCTTCTAAAACATTATTTTCTGTTTTTGGACTTCATGAAACACTTTTATATATAAAAATGAGTAAGTTTTAAGCTCTGGACCAGAACTCATTCATGTCCAAAAATACCAAATATTTTAGTTCGAAAAGTCGCGTCACGGTTTCTGAATATTTAGTTTTTAAACGTTTAACGTGTCGGGTTTAAATGTGACTTTGAAAACTGATTTGGTAACATATAGCACACATTTTATAGGTCTCAAATACACCATAATGTTTGTCATAATTATTTTTACCAAAAATCTGTAACTTATGATTTTTAAGTCATAAAAATCATTTATTGAAATATGCTTTTATGTTTAGTATTTCTTTTAACAAAATAGCATTTTATTTTTATAAAATGACCAATTGTAATTTATTTTGTCAAAATACTAAACATAATGCTAACCTATGAATATTTTGTGATCTTTTGTAAAGTCATCTTTATGACACACATTTTCTAGCGTCATATTATATAACACTTTGAAACAAGTATATTTTATCAAAATAAGTGTCTATGCATATGAAGAATGCTCATTTTATCAAGACATACACACTAACACTTTTAGAATTTCATAGTTCGTGACGATTTTTGATGTCTTTTTATCACATAATGGTACTTGTGTTAAAATATAACTATAGCAAAATTAACTTTTCAAAAAAAAAAACCAAATTGAATATTCATGAACTAGTTCCATCAAAGTAAGCACTTCACTACTAACAATATGGATTGCTAGTACACCATCAAATATTAACATCAAGACTTGAGCTTGGAACATGAGCTAGTGACAAATTTGGGAATGAAATCATGAAATAAAACATAAGGGAAGTTAGAATCTCACTAAAGCTTCCACACGATCGATTAATGACGTAAGTGGGTTGTTGATTTTGCTTCCGGTTAAGCTCCTAACCCACCCTTGAATGCTTGAATGTGAAAGAAAAGTGATGAGGGAATGAAGATATGATCATGATCATGATGAGAAAACAAGAAGATTATAATGAGGATTAGTTTTATGTGGTTAGAAAAAGAGAAGAAAGTAAGACTTGGATCTAAGAATGAAGGGTTATGAACTTACTAAGGAAATGGTATGATGTGTGCTTGAATAAGGACCTTGAAAGTGGCTTGGTTTATGTTTGAATGATGGAGGAAAGATGATGATGGTGGCGGTTTTGTGTGTTGCCGAGAGAAAGGATAAAGAGGGTGAGGAGAAGTGTTTATGATCTTGTGAAATGACTAAATGTTTGAGTGTTGAAATGAGATGTAGGTTGGGTTTATAACATATAAAGTGGGGCTTGGGGTTCACGGTTTAATAACCGATTGGGGGTTCGGTTTTGGGTGTGTGAACCGAAAGAAAAGAAGAAAATATGAGGAAGAATTTAGGCATGTGTGGATTATTAAGAAAAATCTAGTAACTAAATCAAATGGGAGTGTTGAGGGTTCGGTTGGTTCACATGGGTTCAAGACTAAATATATTAGTCACACTAGGTGAGCTATTTATGGGTGCACATGGGTTTGTTATGATTTTATTTAAACTAGGAGATTTACTTTGAGCTTATTACGTGGGTTTTGGCTTGAGGTGGGGGATAACACCTCAAATTATAAATGTTGCCATGGATTATCATGAAAAAAGAATGGTTTTGGGGGGGTGGTGTAGATGGCTACGACCGTTTAAAATGAGACAAGGGAAAGAGAAAGTTATTCAAGTTTTGGGAGGAAAGTGTTGGTTATTAACTCTCATGCTTGTACTTTCTTAGACAAAAATGTCTAATATCAAAGAAACATGTTGGTGGTTAATGCCATTAACCATTGGGTCATTAGTTTTGCTATGTACAAAGGAAGCAAAGTTGTCTCAAATCTAACATGCATGTAGAAGGATATAGGGACAAGAAGAATTAGACATGTGATCATAAGAAATAAAAATCTAGGGGTTTTGGTTGGAGAATTCGATTTAAACCGAATGGAAAAAAAGAAGTGGGCCGAAGAAAAGAGAAGGGGAAAAAGAAAAGCAATCGGGTCGGGCTGGGCCGAAGAGAATTGGGTCGAGAGGTGTGGGCTGATAATAAAAGCGAAGAAAGAATGGGACGGGTTGGCCCATTAGGCTCACTGTGCTGATTCGGGTCTCGGGTCGGGTTGAATTTGATTCGGTTCGATCTAACGAGTCCAACGAGTGTTTGTTCGAGTTGAAACGACGAAGGAATTTGAAAACGAATTTGATGCGAATTCGAATGGTTGCGGACGGATATATATATATATATATATATATATATATATATATATATATATAATGAAAAAAAATAAATGAATATCGTCCGAATGAACGAAAATGAATTTGTCATAAGTCTCGATGTATGATGATTGTTATGCATACTTTGAATGTTTTTGATTGATTGAGTTAAAGACGTCGTTTGACGAAAGATATAATTGTTTGAATTTTGACGATTTAATCTAAACGAATGTTTAACTTGTTTTTGTTGGAAGACATATAATGATTCGAACAAATTTAGAATGAATAAGTTTAAATGAAATATAAGCTTTGGTTTGTTAGTTGAATTTCTTGTTTGAATAAACGATACGTTTTGAAATGGGTTACGACGTAACCACAATGTTTAAAAAGAATATAAAATGAACATTTTATATTTCTTATTGTTGAAATTCCACAAATATATTTATGAAATTTTCTCCTTATAAAAATTCTAGTTTGAATAAACGTAGAACTTTGTGGTTGATTTCCGATACGGGTACGGGTTGTCAAGTCTAGTTTTACATATGTTTGCA
Source organism: Deinandra increscens subsp. villosa (assembly GCA_039602395.1). Taxonomy (NCBI): domain Eukaryota; kingdom Viridiplantae; phylum Streptophyta; class Magnoliopsida; order Asterales; family Asteraceae; genus Deinandra; species Deinandra increscens. Next base: position 84,514,536 of record JBCNJP010000017.1, on the reverse strand, counting down.
CGCAGGTTCGCCTAACTTGAATAAATTAAGCCTAATGCATGTAATTAAACAGATAATTGTACGTATATATAGTATTAATGTTAACCTGGAATTTTAAGGGTTGTCACATACTCCCCCGGTTAAAGAAATTTCGTCCCGAAATTTAGTCTTGAACACCGGAGTTAGCAGCATTGGTAAAGAGTTGCGGGTATTCTAGACGCATCTAGTCTTAGCGTTCCTATGTAAAATTTTGACTTACGTCAAGAATTTCAACAGTCCTTTACGACGGGAATGCGATTCCATTTTCAATCATCGGATCACGTGATCCTTGATTGCCTTGAGTATACGAAGGAAGTGGAGTTGATAGGCCATCAGCAATAGTTCTTTATGAAGTTGAGCGTTAGTCATTCAGATGCATGGGATTCTGAATTAGAAGTTCTAGACTAGGCATAATTACTCACGCAATATGTTCCACCAGGATTTTCATGCTGTTCAGATTACAATTATGTGTGCACCCACAATTGTGATTTGCCTTGCATGATCAGCCTAGGTTTCACCCATTCTGAGTTTCAGCTCTTGTCAGAACATGAATGTGTCGGGACACTATTAAGCTCATGAGATGGTTTAGGCCGATTAGCTATCAGTCAGATTCTTACTAGGATCTCGAAAGTTCCAATACACATTAGTGACAGAAGTGCGGATTTGCTTCAATCGCTTGACCTCGCGGTTGCAGATTTCAGCGGGAGCTTCAATGAAATGAAGTCGATTCGTCAATCCTAATTTCGTCGAGAGGAGTAACAGTAGACTCATCGGGCAGACACTTCTTCAAGCTGCATATGTGAAAGACGTTGTGAATGTTGCTGAGTTCAGACGGCAACTGAAGGCGGTATGCTACTGGTCCAATCCGTTCGAGGATCTCAAGGGGACCAATGTAGCGGGGGCTTAACTTGTCTCGTTTTCCAAAACGATTTACACCTTTCCATGGAGACGCCTTTAACATGACACAATTACCAACTTGGAATTCTAACGGCTTCCGACGATTGTCGGCATAGCCTTTATGTCGGTTACGTGCAACTTTTAGGTGGTCTTGAATCTAGAAGATATTCTTAATAGTTTCATGCATTAGCTCGGGACCAGTTAGTTGGTTGTCACCAACTTCAGTCCAGCAAAGGGCAAGCGGCAATTTCTTCCATAGAGGCTTCGTAAGGTGCGGTTGGAATGTACGAGTGATAACTGTTATTGTATGAAGATTCAGAAAGATGTAGATGGTCGTCTTAACCATTACCGAAGTTGATCACACAAGCACGGAGCATGTCCTCCAAAGTTTAGATGGTCAAACTAAGTGATCGGGCACGAAGGGGTTTCCCTTGATCTTTTCTGCTTAAGGCATCTGCAAATACATTAGCCCTTCCAGGATGGTAACGAATTTCATAATCGTAATCATTTAGCAGTCCTACCCAACATCGTTGTCTCATGTTTAGCTCTTTTTGGTTGAATATGTGTTGGAGACTTTTGTGATTAGTGTATATGATACACTTTGTCTCATGAAGATGGTGCCTCCAAATCTTTAGAGCGAAAACAACAGCTCCGAGTTTAAGATCGCGGGTTAAGTAATTCTTCTAATGAAAAAAAATTAGCTGTCGGGAAGCGTAGGCAATGACTTTCCCTTGCTGCATAAGTACACATCCTAGACTCTGATGGGACTCATCGCAGTACACCACGAAGTCATTGGTTCCTTCTGGCAAGGACATGATGGGTGCATTACACAACTTTTGCTTCAACGGTTAAAATGCAGTCTTAGCTTTAGAATCCCAGACAACTTCTTGTCCTTTTTGGGTAAGGGCAGTCAGTGGCTGAGCAGTCTTGGAGAAGTTTTCAATAAACCTTCGATAATAATCAGTAAGACCTAGAAATTGGCGGATCTCAGAAGGGGTTGAAGGTGCTTTCCCTTCTTGGATTGCTTCGATGTTGGATGGGTCCACGTCTATGCCTTTCTTTTACCACGTGACCTAAGAAATGCACTTGGTGAAAAGATTCATCTTTCTTTTTCTTTTTCATTTTTTTTTGTTAACAAAAGAACAGGAGCATCCCAGAGGAATAACTAGGTCGAATGACTCCTTTGTCCAATAATTCTGGCAATTGATTGGGCAATTTTTGCATTTCGGAAAAAAGCAAGACGATAGGGGGAACGAGCTACAGGTGCAGCTCCTGGTATGAGTTCAATCCGAGATTCTACTTGTCTAGGCGGTGGCAGTCCGGGCAAGTCCTCGGGGAATATATACGGAAACTTACAACGATTAGGACATCGTTTGGTGACTTCTTTATCGAATCCTTTTTCTGTGATATGTAGCAAATTGGCGTGACATCCTTTACGAAGATACTTTCTAGCTTTCCTACAAGGTATAATGTCTAACTTGGCTTCACTCTTTTCACCCTGGATGGCTAGAGTTTCACCATTCGTCTATGACATTTTGACTTGCTTTTGGTGACAGAGAATCTCTGCGCGATTCTCCGATAATCAATCCATGCCGATAACAACGTCGACACTTCGCAGTTTGACAAGCAGCAACTCAATGTTGAACAATTGATTCGGAAAGACGTAATGGACAATCATGGTAGACTTTATCATTTTTAATCTAACTACAATCTGCTAGCCCTATGGAGTATTTAGTTCCTAGCATCCTTAGAGTGAATTTAAATAAAGGACTAAAATCAGTAGACACAAAGCTTTACAGGCTCGAAAGCCTCAGACCGCTTTTCAGAATGTTTCTTGCCATGCTGACCTCGCTTCCGCTTATGGTCAGATTTCTTATCAGATGAAGAGGGAGGGGAACAAGCATCAACGGGTTTTGATTTAGAAGCCTTCTTGGCAAGGATGCGCCTTGACGTATAGCCTGATAGATCAAAAAGTGTGTCAAGGGAACAACGCTTTGTTGAGTGGTTGGATTGGAAGACATCACGTTCCCTTGAATAATAGGAGATAGATTCGAAACATAACGCTTGATTTTCTTGTGCAATGGTGTCACCATTGCAGAACAGATGTGGGCGAGTTCATGGAAACGCTTGGTGTAGCAGCAACGTTAGATTCGTTCATTGTTACTCCCCAGAACTTGACTTATAGTCTATGGAGTTCCGCGCGTGGGCAATAATCGTCTCTTAACAGTTGCTTCATCTCATCCTATGGCATAGCATAAGCCAAATCAGTTCCAATTGACTCTGCATGGGAATTCCACCATGTGAGAGCATCATCGATGAACGTGTAAGCAGCAAACCTGACCTTGAAGTGGACAGGGTAATTGCTAATATGAAAAACGGATTTGGTCTTTTCAAACCAGTGGATAAGAATTACAGCACCCTCAGTACCCTTGAAAATAATTCTCGGTAATCATAATCGTGGGTGTTCCAACATTTGTCAGGGCATCTTACCACTAGGAGAACCTTCACAGTGGCCTCCTGCGGTGTGGGCAGTTTCGTTTGCAGCTATGGCATCGGCTACTCGCGAGGCGATCATAGCCTCGACTTTATCAACATTTAGCGGGGGCGATGGAGGCGAGGGAAATCGATTATTGCGAGGGCGTTTACGTCGTCCAGACATGTCTTTCTTAACTCATGAGTGAGAATAAGAAAATATTTTGATAATATGTGGCAACATAAAACCTACATGTCATACAAGCACAACATACATCATAACCACAAGGATCACATTAGGCAGCGGTAAAAGAAATACCACTGCAATTAATATTAGAAAACATCCATTCTGACAATATAACAAGTTTAGTACGAGCATACAAAACATTGTTTTCAGAATGCAGGGGCGCAACTCCAATTGTCAAAATTCATAATAGTTTTCATACATTAATTAAGCTAAGAATACGGCAACATTCTTCTGGTAGCATGCTGGTACGGGCCTCTCGAGAAAGCTGGCATAAGGAATATTCAAGCGACATGTGCAATAGTGGCCATAAATGTTTGAAATAGCAGGATGCTCTCCTCGATAGCAAGCATACGTCTCTCGGGAGACTCTAACATCAGCAAAGCGATGGAAGCAGAATTGGAGACATTCGTCATATGAGCGTGCAAAGAGTCCATCGAAAATTGAGCAACCATAGAACGATCCTCGATCGCCGAAGGGCGGGACTCAAGATTCTGAATAGTATTATGAACCAACAAGAAATGAACTCAGAAATCAACTGACGGATGGCATTGTCATGCCTGGATAAACGAGAATGGATGAAAACATGGTTGGGCAGACAAACAAGAAGTCAGGAACACTGTCTAGTATAATAGAGGTGTGGCGGCAACAAAGCCGGATGACTTTCCACCCTTATGGATAGAAGAAGGAACAAGGGGATTCAGATACTCACTGTCTCTAAGGCGCAGGCTTACCATTAGGTGCAGAAGTAGCAAATCGATGGCGATGATACTGAACGACAGACCTCCTAGGAGAGTACATCATCCTAGGACCAGTGGAAGAAAACGAAATGAATGGAAAGACGGAGATCGAATAGTGGAAGGATCCACAATAGGAGTGGTAGGGACAGAATCGGAAATGTTATGGACAAGAAAAGTGTCTCGGGAGAAGACAAGATAGCAGCCTGTAGAATAATCGTATCAGGAATGGATTCCTCTGATTTATCATCGCTCTCGTCATCAGAAACAATAGGCTCCAATGCCGTCCTATGTGTGAGGGGTGGTGAGGTGAATCCTCGACAACAGTCGTCTCAGGCACCGGCGGCGAAGGAGTATTTTCCGGGGACGAACGAATATAAACTGGCGGCGATGGCGTATACTCAAATTCTGGCTTCGGGTCGGAAGGTACCACGACATTCTCCTTGTGTGACGTGATGTGACAAATTCCAAGTCATAACAGTAATATATATACTATATACGTATAGGCAATTACTTGAATAAGCAGACATAACAGTTTGCAAGTTGGCACACACACAAGGCAATGCATGAATGCACACACACACGAATGGATGATGCAGAGCTTAGGTTATAGACTAGGTGCGGACTAATGCATCCTAATTCAC
>JBCNJP010000017.1:84484119-84509024 GCA_039602395.1 Deinandra increscens subsp. villosa | reverse complement strand
ATGGGCAGACAGGCTACCCGATGCCATTTTACCCTCCATATGGCATGCCACCACCAGGCTATCTCCCACCAAGGTCGACTGGACCATCAGGCACAAGCAAGACTCCAGTCATTCCATCTCAGTCACCACCAGTAATTGAAGCCAAAGACTCGGATATGGAAGACTTGTCACTACCATATGTGCCGGAAGAGGAGAGCAAATTCACTGCTAGGATCGAAAACTTCGAATGCCCACCTAAGACGAAACTCCCTTCCACAGTCAAAACATATGATGGGAGCTCAGACCCAGAAGATCACTTACATGCATTTAAGTCAGCGGCCCGAATCGAACAATGGCCACTTGCAGTTTGGTGTAAGATGTTCGTTCAAACTCTATCGGGACCGGCCCGGTTGTGGTTCAATGCTCTACCAGACAAGTCCATAGACAGCTATGTCCAGCTCAAACAGTTGTTCTCACAACATTTTGGACAACAAAGGAAATGTACAAAGGATCCAATTGAACTACACAACATCAGACAAGGTGAACAAGAGTCCCTAAGGGTCTTCATGGAGAGATATAAAACAGAGTCGCTGACCATTGGTCATGCGGATGAAAGACAAAAAATATCTGGTTTCATCCATGGCATGCGTACTCGACAACTGATTAAAGAGATGAGTGCCCGCGTACCTCTTACAATGCAGGAGGCATTCGACCGAGCTGAGGCATTCATCAGAGGAGAGGAGGCAGCGCAACTACGAGACAAGTCATCCTCTGGTCACGGCAAATCGCATGGTCGACCTCCCCATCAGAAAGACAATCGTCGACCTTGGCAATCAGGGTCGGACAGGGGAGGACGAGAGGATCGGCGGCACTCGGGTTTCACACCCTATGATAGATCAGACCCATCGAGTCAAAAGGAAAAAAGGTATGATTTCCCAAGCCTCACAAAATCTCCAAAAGAAATACTACAGACGGAGGATGCCAGTCGACACTTCAACAAACCAAGGTCGATGGGCAACAACACAACCAATCGAAATATGGGAAAATACTGCGAGTTCCATCTCGACAGGGGCCATGATACAGACGAATGCCACCAGTTGAAGAAAGAAATAACTGCAGCTGTGAAGACTGGACAACTAGCCCACCTGGTGAAGGAAATAAAAGAGCAAAAACAGAAAAAGGATAAGAAGACTGAACAAGCAGCCATCCTTATGACACATAGTTCTCAAAAAAAGAAGCCAAGGCTAAGAAAAGAAGCATGGGCCAATCGACCTATCTCTTTTCCCTCACTAGACACAGCTACCCCCACGCTCAGCCCAATGATCATCATAGCTGAGGTAGCGGGCATACAAATCCACAGAACATACATTGATGGGGGGAGCGCCTCAGACATAATGTATGAGTCTTGCTTCTCAAAACTGCCGAATGATGTTAAACAAGGGATTCGACCCTCAAGGACCACTCTACTCGGCTTCAGTGGCGACATGGTCCTCCCTAAGGGAGAAATCACACTCTCAGTAACACTGACTGATGGCTTACACACAAGAACTGAGCGAATGACATTCCTCGTGGTTGACAGACCCTCAAGGTATAATATTCTTTTTGGTCGACCAACAATTTATCAATTCGGATGCGTAGTGTCTACGGCACACGGCATGATGAAGTTTCCCACAGAGTCAGGAATAGCCACAATCCAGTCTACAAATGCCGACTGCCAACTAACAGCAGATGTCATAGAAGAGGCAGACCTAGCATTCACAGAATTAAAGGAGGAACTAAAAAACCTAGCAACGGTTACTGCACCAGAAGCGGGTGAAGAAGTCATCCTCTATCTCTCAGTCGGTGAAGAGGCAATCAGCTCAGTCCTCTGCACCGAACGAGGAGACATACAAGTGCCAGTGTACTTCGTCAGTAGGGCAATGAAGGACCCAGAAACCAGATACTCGAAACTCGAAAAGCTGCTCTTGACTCTGATTCACACAGCTCGAAGATTACGACGATATTTCCAAGCTTACAAAATAACAGTGCTCACAAACTATCCACTGAGGGAAATCGTCCAAAGGCCAGAAACCTCAGGGAGATTCGCCAAATGGGCAATTGAGCTGGGGGAGCACGAGCTCCATTTCAAGCCAAGAACAGCAATTAAAGGACAAGTGTTGGCGGACTTCCTCACAGAGTTGAAGGTCGACTCGAATGCTACTGAGTCGACCCCAACAAAGCACAGTTTACCCCCACCAGTCACTAGTAATGATGCATGGACCCTATACACTGATGGGGCAAAAAATAGTGAAGGGTCAGGTGCAGGCCTAGTACTAATCGACCCAAACGGAGTAGAAGTAACATATGCCATTCGACTCGACTTTCCAAGCACAAACAATGAAGCAGAATACGAAGCCTTACTAGCCGGACTAAGGCTAGCCAGGAAAATGAACATCAAAAGGCTGTCAGTAAAAGTCGACTCACTGTTAGTCACCAACCAAGTGAATGGAGAATTTGAAATACGCGGTGAGGCCATGCAAAAATATGCCAGCAAGGTCAAAGAGATAGCATCTCAATTTGAAGAATTTCAAATCATACAGATACCGAGAGGCCAAAACAAAAAAGCTGATGCATTAAGCAAGCTCGCTTCGCTTGCATTTGCTCACTTAACAAAGCAAGTGCCAGTGGAGATAATCCACCATCGAACAGATGAGATAGAAGAAGTCTTTACTTCCGAAACAGAGGCAATCGAAAGCTGGATAACACCCATCAAAAACTACTTGCAAAATGGCACTCTACCGGACTCAATGCTGGAAGCAACAAAGCTGAAAGCTCTAGCAAGCCAATACACCATGCATAACGACAAGCTTTACAAGAAGTCTTACCTACAACCTTGGTTAAAATGTCTAACGACAGAAGAAGGAGAGTACGTGATGAGAGAGCTACACGAAGGCATATGCGGGACTCATTCAGGTCCCAGATCAATAGTGACCCGAATGATGACAATGGGCTACTATTGGCCGACCATGTACACAGACACTGAAAGGGAGATTCGCAAATGTCAAGGGTGCCAAATGCATGCCAGCGTGCAAAGAGTACCGAAACACAACATGATCCCGGTAACATCTCCCTGGCCTTTCTACAAATGGGGGATAGACATTGTTGGACCCTTCCCCGAAGCACCAGGCCGAATCAAATTCCTCATTGTGGCAGTAGACTACTTTACCAAGTGGCCAGAGGTCAAAGCAGTAGCCACAATCACAGGTATACACACAACTCTAATGTTGTTTTAACAAATTACATTACCACTACGATTTTCCAAACGAATTGTCTCAGACAATGGAATCAATCTGCAGGTAAACAAGTCGTCAACTTCGTGTGGGAACAAATTGTTTGCCGCTATGGCCTTCCAGGAAAGATTGTCTCAGACAATGGAAAACAATTTGCAGGTATCACGAATTGCCAACGTTAAGTAAATTACTTACCAATACGAGTTTTCTATGAATAGCCACCTCAAACAGTGGAAAACAATTTGCAGATAACCCATTCAGGTCATGGTGCCGCGAGCTACAAATCACCCAAATCTTCACTTCAGTAGCTCACCCACAAGCAAACGGCCAAGTAGAGAGAACAAACAGGTCCATAGTCTCCGGAATCAAAGCAAGGCTAGGCAAGGAGGGAAAAGGATGGCTGAATGAGCTCCCAAGTGTCATTTGGGCAATCAGAACGACTGAGAGGACCAGCCATGGGCATACACCATACAGCCTTACTTTCGGCTCAGAGGCTGTCATCCCAGCCGAAATCGGAATGCCCACTTTCCGAATCGAAAATGTCTCCGAGACAACAAATGACACAGAACTCCTAGTAAATCTGGCTCTCACACAAGAACGTCGGGACATGGCCGCCATCAATGAGGCCAGGTACAAAAAGCAAATAGAGGGATACTACAATCAGAAGGTCCGACCCATCACATTCCGACCTGGAGATTATGTATTCAGAAACAATGAGGCAAGTCGGCAAGAGGACCAGGGGAAACTTGGACCAGCTTGGGAAGGCCCCTACCAAATCATGGAAGCACACGCCAAGGGATCCTACAAGTTAGCTACAATGGATGGCAAGCCAGTTCCCCGACACTGGAATGGCATGCAACTCAAAAAATGTTATATGTAAAACTAAGGGTGACTACACCCTACCTTTTGTAGAACTAAGGGCAACTAGACCCTACTTTTGTATGTTGTTGATCATCCGGGCAGTTACTAAAGTCCCGTTATAATAGAATGCAACAACAAATTTTCCCATGATTTCTTGCATAACTCACACTAATCGATAACTAAAAGTTAATACAATCTGACAGGTCGACTGGCTACCATTCGACCTAATCATAAACGCAAGGTAACAATGCAACATGATTCTTAGTTTGCAGTTGACAAACCAACCAAACTATTATCATAGGTAAGCTTGAAAGCAAACCTCCTTGCTACTAGTAAAAAGGGAGGTAACGAAGGGTCCGCCAACTTCGGCGTAAACGGATCGACTCCTAATAGAAACTAGAAAGCAACATTCGTAAGATGGTTATCCGTACCGGGCTATATAGGAAAACCTTTAATGATTCATTCCTCACAGCTCTATATTAGTGGGTGACCAGCAGAAGCCGAATCATCCCGGTCGAACAATTAACACTCGACCTCAAGAGGCACTCGGCACTAGACTGGACCACATAGGCTAAACAAGATTTGGCCAAACCTAGGTATAAAACGCGCGCAATACGTATGACTCATTGGTTATGCGACTCGGACTGTACATCCGTATATACATATAAGTAGAAAGAAAAATACAAAAAAAAAAAAACTAAATATCACAACGATGCCAGTCGACTCGACCTGGCCCATCACAACGATGCCAGTCGACTCGACCTGGCCCATCACAATAATGCCAGTCGACTCGACCCAGTCGACAAAATGATATAAGTCGGTCTCCCAACAAACCAACGTAAGAATGGACAAAGGCATTGACGAATGCCGACCCCCATACTCGGTTATACATTAGAAACTTAGACGACAATAAGTTTAGAGACCGATTTTAAACGCTTAATATATTTTGATGTAACAAGCAATCATCAAACAACAACAGTCGATCATCGACTAGAAACAGCAGCCGACTCAGCTAAAACATGTTAACAAGAAATAATGTAACAGGAAAATGAACAACTGTTGTCATTATAAATAATTCGGTTACAATGCATAGACAAAAGACAAAGAGCCCAAATAAACTAGATAACATAACAAAGAAAGCCTAGCATCTACTTCTTCGAAGGAGTAGTGAAAGTGCCAAAAGTAGTAGCAGGAGGGGTCGACTCGGCCGTCTTATCAACAGAGGCCCGAGACCGAGTGGCTCTGGGTTGAATGGCCCGGAAATCGTCCATGGACTTGTTAACACATCCAGCTAGGGCACCGAGGTAATGAAAGTTCTCCTTCGCGAACTTCTCAGCAGCAGCGGCCAGACCTACATCAGACGATGGCTTATAATAACGACTGGTCTCTTTCGGCTCACCAAGAACAGCTCTGTCATAACCTTCCACATAGCCGAGATGGGCACCACGAACCATGACGGCACTCTGAAATTTACCGAGTGGCTCCTGGAACTCAACACTACCCATCAACCGGTCAAGGACAAAACGAAAACCTTCTTCGATAAGCCACTGTCGATCGTCGCCCAAAGCTTTAGCTTGACTAACAGCACCTTTATACAAACCCTCAACGCGATCTTTCTCAAGCTTCAATTTTGTTAGCTCAGCGTTATGGCGGTGCAAGTCATCCTCTCGAGCCTTACGAAGATCAGAAAGAGAGGTTGCCATCTCACCAACCTCACGGCGTAACGCTGAGTTGACCTTATCAACCTCATCCTTCTCAATTTTCAACTTACCTAACTCTTCTTTTAGATTAACAACCTCCTCAGGGTCACATTGAGCATACTTAGCTTTCAACTTTTCAAATTCAGCCTTCTTCTTAGCGAAATCCTTTGTGGCGACCTGTAACTCATGCTGAGCCGACTTAAGGTCCCTCTCCAAACGAGCATTTCGACTAACCATGTTAACACCAGAAGTATATGCCCGAGTGAGCTTGAAGTAAGCCTTCCGCCTAGCCTCGGTGTGTAACTCTTTCTCCAACTCGATCACCTCGCCAGGGGGGAATAGACAGGCGAGCAAAGTCCCGACAAAGAGAAAAGGTGTTGAGTCGAGACTTGTGAGTCATTTCCCAGTTGGGAGAATAAATGCGCCCGGCCATAGCAGGCTCCACCTCTCGGTCAGGGGAGCGGTCTGACTCGTCCCCAGCTTCCGGATCAACATCCAACCAAGAGATCTTAGCTCGTTTGGCCCTCTGCAAAGAAATGTTCAATCGTTTAGAAGTGTCGGGATGAAGATTAGACCCAGCTGACATAACAGGGTCACCCTGCAGCCGACGGACAAACTCGTCGAAGTCATTGCCCGGCCTAACGGTAAGCAAAGGCAAAGGAAAGAAACTAACCATATGCGAATCGCCGGCCGAGTCACCAACAGGGCCACCACTCAACTGACCGCCAGGAGCAGTCGGTCCGCCATCGAACACTTCACGGTCAAAAGAATCCCCCTCATCACGTAACCTATGACCACCCCCAACATCTTCAGTGGAAGATCTAGATTTCCTTTTCCGACCGGGAGAAGTTGACTTTTTGGCCATTCGTTTCACATGAGCACCCTTCTTAACCTCCGTAGCTCTCTCGGACTTGTCCCGCGACTCAAGCTGTCTTTTCTTCCTCTTCCTTTTCCTAGAATCCTCACCTTCCTCGATAACCAACTCATCCGATTCCCCACGTAAGGCACTACCGATCACAGTGCGATTACCGTCCTCAACAGTGAATTCCTCGTAACGATGTTGAGAGGTCGAATGAACAGGATCTTCTTCATCCTGCCCAAGAGGCTTGCTAGTCAGCACAACATCATCAGCATCATCCAAGGAGATAAAAGATAATAAATCCATCTCTGCACATCAAAGATAAAAAGGAAAATATTAGCATACGGGTCATTCTACAAAGCACCAAAACAAGAAGTAAAGGGCGACAGGGAATTACCCTGACCACCATAGTCGAAAGAAGGCTTTCGGGTATGAGAAAGCCAATTCCGACTGAGCCCAGTTAGAATCAACACACTTTCACGAAAGGGTCTTAAAGGAATCTGAAGGGCAACCAAGGCTTCGACCGTGTCAGCTTCGAAAGACTCCTCGACATCTTTATTTAAGTTCGATGAAGCCTTAGTAGGTTTCCAAGAGATAGGAGCATCCAAGATCTTATCAGAAATCCAAAAAAAATTATCTTTGAAATCTTTTAAATTAGTCGGCACCTTGGATAAGTAACAAGGGCTGACTGTACCGTCTTCATACACGACCCGGCGTTGCTCCACCGAGAACCAATCACCCTGCCGGCCAAACTTAAAAAATTGACGAAAGACACCAAGAGTCGGTTCTTTACCCACACCTCTACAAACAACTTCAAAATGAGTTATTCTTAAAATCGCTAAAGGATGAAGCTGGGAGATATGTATTCGATAATCTCGTAATACACCAAGAAAAAACTTAGTAAGAGGAACCCTAAGCTGACCAGTGATAAATGATTTGGTATACAACCCAACCTTGCCCTCAGGAGGCTCGCGAATCGACTTGTTAGGCAAGGGAACCTCAGTACCTAAAAGCTTGGATATTCCATACCGCTCGCAATGAGCATCTAGGGCTTTCTGCGTCAAAGTCGAGTGGAACTCACCCATCCCTTTTGCTATAACCATATCTTAACCCAAACTCAAGAAGAAAAGTGCAACGACAGAAAGATAATCAAGAGAGATCGCTTACCAAAAAAAAAAAACAGGAAAAGACCGACTCCCAAGAGCGCTGGAGGTCGACTGAGGATCGAAGCAGTTTCGAGAACTCTAAAGGCCGACTCAGGAGACAGTGCATGCGAAGGTAAATAAAATATGAAGAGAGGAAAGGACTATTTATAGAGAAAGCAGGAAGCAACCATTCGACTTCCTTGACAAGATAGATAACCGCCCTAGGGCCCATTAAGGCCCAACAAGAAGGCCCATGATCCGATACACACCAATCGGACACCTATACATGACCCACTCGACCGCCGAGAGCCGGAAACATAAAAAAACAAGGCTATCGATACCAACGAAGAAAAGAAGAAGCTTTCACATTTAAAGTCCGATAACGATGTCCAGACCACCATATATCGGACTGGGGGGCTGATGACGTATGTCCGGTTCGGATGACGTCATGAACACGAACATTCCAAACATCCGACCGCATACAGGGTCGACTCACACTTAAATTGACCAAAGGACGACTCATATTTGAGTCAACCAAAGGTCGACCGACACTAGGCCAAGATCGACCGACACTTCCCCAAGGTCGACTCATGAGGCTCGACCCACACTTGACCTGCGCCAAGGTCGACCCTCACTGGGCTCCTGCCACACTCGGCTACAAGGTCGGCTCACATTAGGCTTACCCTCAAGGTCGACTCAGGACGGATTTATCCTAGGTCGACCCACTTGGCTTGCGCCAAGGTCGACCCACACTTGGCTCGCGCCAAGGTCGACCCACATTTGGCATGCCCCAAGGTCGACCCACACTTGGCTAACCCCAAGGTCGACTCACAACCAATCTACTCTGGAAAGACTTCGCCAAGTGACCAGTCCGAGACGAGTAGATACAGACCAATGCTCATACTTACCAGTCGGCATCCAAAGATCCGACCCAACACAAATACTAAGGTGATTACCCAAAAGGGATGCTGTGGTCTTTGTACATTGTTCGGACACCAGACCTGCAGCATTCCACTTTGAGGCTATCGCATTAATTACAGAATAAGACAAAGGTTGAGGGTTATAAATACCCCTCAACCACCAGGTAAAGATTCATTCAATGTATTCTCTCTCGTCTGATTACACTTAATCTCTCGAAAGCATATACTTATTCTCACGCCCGAGCTTGGTCGCAGGACACCCTGTCCTGCCCCCAAGAACAACGGCGTTTCTGTTTTGCAGGTTCCAAGTCAAGCTCCAAGTAGCCGAGTCGACTTCCAGCCAGAAGACTCAGCCTTCTCACTCCTTGTAGTCCGACTACTGAGTTGATCCGTCCTAGGTTCCATCCTATCCTATCATCTTTAGTAGCCCGATTCTACAAGACTGATTCGGGCTTTGATCACTCAAATGATAACGTTGGTCAGTTTAAGACGGTAGTAAACAGAAAAGCCAAATATCGGTTCTCGAAACCTAATTGGCAACCGTATGTAGAGGAGTTTAGGGTTGATCGTAGGTGGGAGGAGACTGACAAATGGTCTTCGTCAGTCTTTGTCACCAATTTCCCTTTAACGGCGACGTTAAATGGGATTCGTGACGCTTATATTGAGGCCGGAAAGGTTGTGAAAGGGACTGATCTAAGATCGGTTATCATCAAGATTCGATCTACCTGGATGGGAAACTATCTGTTTGCTAATTATTCTTGTTTCAAACGCCGCTATCAGAGTCTGAAGTCGGCTGTTGGTAGTGATCACGCTCTGGTTGCTGCCGCAGTTAGGGTTCCGGTAGCTGCTTCCCTAATATGTGTTGGTGCTGCTTCGTTTGCTCAGGTCACAAAAGGTGCTAAAGAGGTCGAGAAACCTAAACAACAGTTTGTTAAAGAGGCCAAGAAACCAAAACAACAGTATGTTCCCATTTCCAGAATTGCTGATGATGACATGATTGATCTTGGTTCTTTGGATAATTCTTTACTTCTTAAGGTACGAGATTTAAGTGTTATAATAAAAGTGTACGTATGTTCATGCACACAATGAGGGAATAAGGGATTTGGCGACGTAATTGTATTCCGTTACTAGGGTGGTCTTTGGGTTCGTGCAGATTGTTCATCAAAGGATGTTTGTTCAAAATTTCTTAAATGCCATGCTTTCAATGCCATCTTTCTAGAGATGAATAGAGTATCGGCTGACTTCTGTATTGAGGAGAAAGTTATGTGGGTGGAGGTACGTGGTTTGTAATACGATTCCACAGTTGCCAGTTGGGTCAGAGTAAAAAAGGGTCGGGTCAGACCCGGTTGGTGCTGGGGGGCGGGAAAGCAAATGGGAAAAGAATTGGGGCGATCCAGAAATTTAGGAGGTGGGGAAAGTGGGGGAAAACTACCTGAAGTTATCTCTAAGTTATCTTTATTTAATGTCAAGTATTATCTAGATTAGTTTGTCTTGTTTTTGTTTATGAAAATTAGCAAACTTTTGTTTGTAATCGGAGATTAGCCTATCTCGAATCAGGCCAACTATCTTTTTCAATCAATAGAATTTCTTGTTTCTATCATTTGGTTCCATTGCCGGGAAATCGATGACGACTTCTATCCGGAAATGTAATCAGGGAGAAGCAGGCGCCTTTATCGCTGCCCAGTTAGCAGCCATTGCGTCTCGTTTGGACGCCATTCTTACACCATTAAAGGCTGATGTTGAAGAACTCAAGGCTCGGATGTGTATACCCTTGAAGAACGATGTTGAAGGAATCAAGAAGAAGATGATCTTACCACTAACACTCAAAGCGCGTAATACTGGAATCGATGATCGTTTCTACAAGGGGGACCATAGCAGATCCAATCTGAGCATGGAAGAGCGTTGGGGTAGTTCAACGGCCGATGAAGTGATGGGAGGTAGCGGCAGTTGTGAAAAAGCAGAGGAGGAAGGGAAGATCACGGTGGCGGAGAGTAATTTAATGGAAGCCAAAAGATCGGAGGCGGGTAATTCCGATAATCAGAAGGAGAAGGATCTTCATCTGGAATTTGAAATTAAATGCAACCGATCTCTTGATGCTTTGAAAACGTTAAATATTGAGAAAAGTATAATGTTTTGAAGAGAAATTGAAGGAGACAAATGGAAACTTGGATGACAAAGAAGTAGTGAATTTTATAGTGTACCTACATGCAGTGGCGGATCTAGGAAAGAATATGAGGGGTAGCGGGGACTAACGGGGGTTCGGGGGCAGCGCCCCCGAAATTTTTTTTTGGGTAGTTAACGGGCTTTTAATCATATTTTTAAGAGGCTTTTGATCATATTTTTAAGTAAAAGCCATAAAATTTCTTCCAGGGGTCGCGAAAAATTCGTTTCAGGGGTCGCGAAAAACCGAAAACCTATAAAAAAAAATTGCACGTCGGGGTAAAAGTTCAGGGGTAGCGCGTGAGCACGGTGGGGACGGGCTTCCCAAAAAGCCAGCCTGGGCCGGGGTCAGTATAGAATGAAGGGGACGACCCTAATGTGTTGTGTTGGCAAAGCCAACTTCTTGCGTTTCGGGCGGAGAAAAGCGGACGTGGGGACTCGGGTCGGGGCGCAGCGTAACTAAGGGATTCCATTTAGGGCGAGACAAAATGGGCGGGAACGGGCGGTCTGGTGTCCGAGCCAATTGGTTAGACGACGACTACTTCATTTATTAGATTAGTATTAGCCGCCTGTCCCGGAATGGAATAAGATGGAATAGAAAAAAAGGGAAGCGCTCTCAGGTCGATTTTTTGGGCGCTACCCCTGGGCCCTTACTGGGTCCGCCCCTGCCTACATGTGGAGGGGCTAGACATTTTAGAATCTGAACTGGACAGGTGTTGGATTCTCTACCAAATCTTATTATTTTTTATAAGCTTAGCAAAACTCTAAGGTTCCACGTGTTTGACCTTCTAAGAAGAGAGATGGCTCTTTGTAATACACTTTTGAGAATTAAGGTTGTTGATCATGAATCATTCTTTGACATTTTAAAAGATAGAGGGGAGAAGCTTCTCTGCCGGTTGCTATTAATTTTTCTCCAAAACCGACTACCACCTAAACGTCACCAAATTAATGATCGAAGTGAATCTCCCTCACGTTACGAGGAACCGAAGGAACCCAAGCATGAACATCAAGGACTGTTAACAGTTCGGTTCACTTATACCCGACTTGAGGACAAGTCGTCTTTCGGGCAGGCAGTGTTGATACGATTCCACAGTTGGGTCAGAGTAAAAAAGGGTCGGGACAGACCCGGTTGGTGCTGGGGGGGCGGGAAAGCAAATGGGAAAAGAATTGGGGTGATCCAGAAATTTAGGAGGTGGGGAAAGTGGGGGAAAACTACCGGAAGTTATCTCTAAGTTATCTTTATTTAATGTCAAGTATTGTCTAGATTAGTTTGTCTTGTTTTTGTTTATGAAAATTAGCAAACTTTTGTTTGTAATCGGAGATTAGCCTATCTCGAATCAGGCCAACTATCTTTTTCAATCAATAGAATTTCTTGTTTCTATCAGTTTGCCTTTGATTGCCTGGTCCGATAAGGCCTTCCGACAAGCTGCTAGCCGTTGGGGAACTTGTTTAAGCGTTGATAATGATCATGAAGAACCTTTGGCTTTTGGGAGGTTTTGCTTACTTTCCAATCAAGTTGAAAGGAGCCGAGACTCGTTTTTGTGTCATGTAAAGGGTAAGACGTACACCATTGAAGTTTCGGAATTATATGCATGGACTCCATCGTTTGATCGTGTGAATGATCCGGACGATGAGTGGCAAGAGGATGAGGACGAAGATTGTCACTTTTTTAATGAATCTGACGATGGGCATTCTTTTCACGAGCATGGAGGTAAGTCCTTTGAGGATATGCGTAATAATGAGGATGATCATTCGTAGGCAGTTATTGCGGATCCTGTGAAAGATGATTCGGACCCCTTTAAGTTGATGGATATTATTCAGGGTAAAGGTTAACATTCCAAGACCAGGTTCTGCGTTGAATTCTATATCTGTTTCGGGCTCCATGTCGGCCCTGCCGGGTTTCTTCAAGAGATGTTTTTTTGGGGAGTTTTCTAAAGTCCCTACTGAAGCTCATATGGGGACAGATTCCTTACTAAAAAAAAGGACCAGAGGGGACTTTTGTTTCTGCCGCTACCAGCAGCGGAGTTTGACTTTTTTTCTTGGATGACCGAAAGTTAAGTGACCAATTTTTTTTTTCTATTGCTATATTTTGAAGTCTATGTTTAGATCGGCGGTCTGGTTCGGGTCGGGTCAAACAAAAAATATATATAAAAAGAACGAAGGGTCAGGTCAATCAATAAAAACAAAAAATATTGAATCTGGGTCGAGTCAGTTCAAACAATAAAAACCGTAAATGAATTTATGAGTACCTTATAGCTCAGCTCGATGCCCTTTAAGAGATTTAAATTCATTAATTATGCTATCTCAATCAAACTTGTCAACAGTGATCGTGGGGTCACTGTTGTGCTGGTGACCAATTCAATATATATAAAAAAAGTTAGTCAGTTGTAGAACTAGAACTTTTTGTTTGGAGGGTCAATAGTCTTTTTACATTCGCCATTGCTCATCAGCTATGTTATTTACCGATTACTAATCATTAATCAGTGTATAAAACTTTTTGAAATAAAATAGGTTTATCTTCTTATTTTAACGGAAAATTTGGATCATTAGCGGGGACATTATACCACCCATCCGATCATCTCCAATACTAATTAGGAGAAAACTCACCACTGATGAGAAAACCCCTTAGCCCAACTTGTAACTCATTTTTTATTCTTTTTTACAAGTGGGACTTAAACTCAAGATCACTTGATAAATGGTTACACACCTTTACCACTAGGCTAAGCTAGTGGTGTTAAAGTATGTTTCTCTAACTATGAAATAAGTAAACAAATTTAAATTAAAATATAAAACAACTATAGCATATAATAAAAGAAAAAAATTAATGTAAACATATAAAAATAAATAGGTCATTTGTACTTTAATAAAATCTGAAACTTTGATAGTAGTGATAGTAGGACTGTAGCTTTGTCATGTAGCATGTACATTTTTTATTATTTTAATCTAATTTTAACTTTTATCCTAGTTAAATAATATATATATTTAGTAGAAACACTTTTACCTTTCTCTCTTCAAAATCCTGTACAATTCTTCTTCTCCCCACATTTTTCTTCCCTCCGCAGCACCAGGTCGCCGGCCAGAAGTTTAGAAAGGATCCTTAAATTTTGATTTTCTTTCTTCAATTCTCTACATCTCTTTTCATCTCTTCAATTTACTAGCTCTTAAATACACATTTTAGTAGTGACCGACACAATATATATAAAAAAATTCCTCGTAAAACACGTATACTCGATACCTCTAAACAAAAATCAGCAGTGACCGAGGTCACAGCTAGTACACCTTAAAATTCGCCCCTGGCCGCTACTAATGATAGTGGATATGTGTTCAACGGTTCTCTTCCGGGTCAGCCGTCTGGTAGAGATCTTGCAGGTAATCATAGCATCTCCATGTTAGACGAATTTAATAAACATATTCAAAGGGACTCGCTTTTGGGCTTCACATGCATGGAGGGATCTAAAAAAGATTTACGTGATTAGTAGGATGAGTGACTCGATTGTTTCTCAATGATATCGTCTCCATTAATGCGTGTGGTATCGATGCGGCGAGTAAAAGACGGGTAATTTCATCTGTATGTAACAAATATTTTGTTACTTTTTTGGCGATTCAAGAGTCTCATGTTGATTATGTGGAAGTTGGTGTCGCTAGAAGTCTTTTGGGTAATTCTAACTTTAGTTGGGCGTGTGCGGGTGCAAACCGGATATCGGGTGGGATTGTTGCGTTATGGGATCCATGTTCTTTCGCTAGTTTGGAATATTTGGCTTTTGATAATCTTCTCATCATTCGGGGAAAACGGTTAGTTCAAGATATTGATTGTTTCATGCCCCTCAAAGTAGCACCGCCAACAGAGACCTTTGGAATTTCATTTCAATTTTTATGCTTGCTCCTCCCGGGGACTATTTTGTTTTTGGAGATTTTAATGTTTCCCGATTCGCTTCGGAAAGATTGGGGGTTTCTTTTAATTGTAAGGAGGCGGATGCTTTTAACGACTTTCATGATCGACTCATGTGGTTTTGAAAATATTAATTTGGGGGTTATAAATTTACTAGAAGCATTCATAGCCCATTCCTTATCTTTATCCTTATAATTTATTAGGGGTGTTCGCGGTCCGGTTTAGACGGTTTTTAGGTCAAACCGAAGCCAAACCGTTACTAACGGTTTTTAAATATTGAAAACCGAAACCGAACCGTTGAAATTTGAAACCAAACCAAACCGAACCGTTTATAACGGTTTGGTTCAGTTTGGTTTCATGGTTTAGGATTTCAAGACACATAAAAAAAGCTCAAGCAAGTTTTCAAAATACAACTACAGAACACATTACAAAAATGCTCAAAAATATATAAAACAAACTACCCAAATATATGTAAAACAAGCTACATACAATTCTGTAGTACTTTTAAAACACATATTTTCAAATTAGTTAAACGAAAAGAAGTAATTTTATTCCTATTTGGGTGAAACAGATATGGACTTTAGAGTTGGAAGTTATGAACTTTGTAATTTAACTATCATTAGGAATGACCGCCGCTACCTTCTTTAAGGACTTTTATTTAGAGTTATGAATCTAAAATAGTAAATGGGCTACACAACATACACTTAAAATATATTTTATGAAAAAAGTTTGATCCAATTTAATTTTAATGACTTGATAAGTCTCATATTATAATAAGAATATATATATCTAATATAAAATAAATTAAAAATTAAATATAATTAATTATATGGTTCGGTTTGATTTTATACGATTTGAAAATTCTAAAACCGTAAGCCAAACCGTTCGTTACGGTTTTTTAATATTGAAAACCGAAACCGAACCATTGAAAGTTGAAACCGAACCAAACCAAACCGTTTACAACGGTTTGGACGGTTTCGCGGTTTGAAACCGAACCATGAACACCCCTATAATTTATATATTTATCATTACTTTTTCTCTCTCATCCACTCACAACCACAATTAAATAATATTTTTTATATATTTATCATTACCTTTTCTCTCTATTTAAACCTTAAATTTTAAAGATTCACCAGATTTTTCCTTAAATATAGAGATTCACCAAATTTTTTCTTAAATATTTCTCTCTCCTCTACTCACAACCACTCATAACTACACCTTAAATTTTGGGGTTTACCCTCGTAACCATTATAGGGAATGGGCTATGAATGCTCATAGTGCGAATGAGAAACAACATAGTAAACTTGATAGATTTTTGGTTTCGTCTTCTTTGTGTGACCGCTTTCTGGAATTAAAGGCCATTGCTTTAGATGTTAAAATCGCGGATCATCGTCCCATTTATCTTTGTCTTAAAAGTAGGGATTATGGACCCATTTCGTTTAAATTCTTTAACTTTTGGATGCAATGCGAAGGTTATGATGAAGTGGTTGAGAATTCTTGGAACGATCCTTTGGTTTTGTCTCATGGTAATTGTTTTATTCATTTTAGAGAAAAACTTAAGTTGACCAAAAAGAATTTAGTGGAGCGGAATTTATTGCGTATAGATAAAGAGTTCGGAGGTTTTTAAAGATCTACGGGGCCAACTTAAGTATTAGTATGTATAGGCGTACACTATTTTATGTATAGTGCAGGGTCTATTATGGAAAATGTATAGTTATATATAGGGGACATGTATCATTATTTTGGGTGATCAATACAGGAGATATTCACATTCAATATGGTATCACAGCCAGAATTCTAAAAACCCTAGCCCCCCTACGATTTTTTTTTCTGCCGTCGATTGCTCCTAGAGCGCCGGCACCACCCTGGCCAAATCGGACGGTGAGCCTACACCGCCGACCACTCCCTCGCATTCCTCTTGTTCCTCTGATCCCGACGATCCCGTCATGTCGGCCGCCACGGCTACGGCCCTCGAGGAAGCGAAGTCGAAACTCTCCAATTGTTATGCGGTGAATAATATTCACCTCAAGGTGCGCGTTCTCGATGGCACCAAGGTCACCTACTCAACGTGGGTGAAGATGTTTCAACTCCAGGTTAAAGCATACAAAGTCTCCGACCACATCGCAGAAACCGACCCACCTGCCGCCACGGATCCTCTTCATCGTATCTGGGCTGAAACCGATGCGGTCATCCTACAATGGATATACGGTACGATCTCTGATGAATATCTTGCTCGCATTATTGAAAACGATACGACTGCTCGGAAGGCATGGGTGAAATTGCAAGACATTTTTCAAAACAACAAAGGCTCACGAGCCGCTGCTCTCGAGCAGGAATTTACGACATTAACGTTAGCGGCGTGTCCTTCTATGGATGCCTACTTTCAAAAAATCCATGATCTTGCCGAGCAACTAACTGACGTCGGTCGTACGGTTGATGAGAACCGAAAAGTGTTACAACTGGTTCGAGGACTCCCATCCGAGTATGATACGGTTGCAACAATTATCAATCAAAACTCTCCCTCTTGGGATGAAGCACGTAATATGCTTCAACTGGAACTGCAGCGCATTGCCGGCCGTACCCAAACCAATACTTCCCATAACCAACAGGTTCTTATGACCACCCCCACAACCCAACATACCAACCCGACACCGCCCGTCCCAAACCATCCGAATCCTCCATCACATACCCCACCTTCACAAACCCAACCCTCTGACCCCGTCTACTATACCTAATCCACCCAGAAACTCGTACCGGGGACGCGGTGGGGGCCGTGGTTATAATCGCCGTGGGGGGGGGGGCGAAATGGCCGACACCGCAACAACCAAACTTCTCCCTCTTACCCTCCACCTCCTCACTACACCTATTACCAACCGCCTCCTCCCCCCACACCTTACCCATCCCACCCGCCTGCCTATTACCCACAACCACAGCCCAACTATTATCGGCCCAACCCGCCACCCAATCCCCCTCAGGCCCACTTCGCGGGTAATCCAAACCCGCCACCCCCTATCCCGGCTATGATGCGCTCAGTCCTACTGATCTCGGTAACGCGGTTCATGGAGCTCAGTTAATGCAACCAAGTCATACGTGGTATATGGATACCAGGAGCATCCACTCACCTTGCTGCAAATCCGGGTATGTTTAACTCCCCTTTATTATCATCTAATATTAGTCATATTTTCGTTGGGAATGGCGACAAGTTGCCAATTCGGGGCTCGGGTAATGCTTTACATCACCTACCACCTCAAACCTATAAACTCAATAACATACTTTTTGCCCCCACTATTATCAAAAACCTTCTTTCTGTTCGTCAATTTACACGTGATAATCATGTTTCTATCGAATTTGACCCGTTTGGTTTTTCCTTGAAGGATCTCAAGACTGGCAGGCTCCTTTCCCGCCATACTAGCTCGGGTGACCTCTACCCCTTCACGCCACCTTCATCTCCTGCTGTCGCTTGTTTGGTCTCACATTCATCTTCATTATGGCACAATCGCTTGGGTCACCCGGGCTCTCATGTTTTGGATTTTTTGTCTAATTCGAAACTTATTTCATGTAATAAAGACACGACGACGTCTGTTTGTCAGTCGTGTCAGATTGCTAATAGCAAACGTTTGCCATTTCATGATTCTGTTTCTGTTACTTACTCGTCGTTTGAGATTATTCATTGCGATTTGTGGACATCGCCTATTTTAAGTAAATCTGGTTATAAATATTACCTTGTGTTGCTTGATAATTATTCCAACTATGTATCGGTGTATCCTTTAAAGTACAAATCCGAGACCTTTGCAACATTTGCCAAATTTCATAAGCTCATACACACACAATTTCAGAAAAAATATAAAAACCTTCCAGTGTGACTTAGGCGGTGAATTCGATAACACCAATTTTCACAAATTTGCAAATGATAATGGCCTTGTGTTTCGATTCTCCTGTCCACAAACATCGCCTCAGAATGGCCGGGCCGAGCGGATGCTTCGTCGTCTCAATGACATCATCCGAGCTCTCTTAACGCAGGCTCGACTTCCACCTCCCTTTTGGGTGGAAGCTCTTTACACCGCCGCTTATCTCCACAATATACTTCCCACCAAACGTCTAAACTTTACCACCCCTGCCTATGTCCTGTACCACCGACATCCCACGTACGATCACCTACGTGCGTTCGGATGTGCATGTTACCCCAATCTCTCGGCCACGGTCTCTCATAAATTTCACCCACGTTCTGTCCGGTGTGTGTTCCTAGGATATCCTCCGAACTTCCGTGGGTACCGGTGCTTTGATCCTTCGACCGGTCGGGTTCATATATCCCGTCATGTCGTCTTTGACGAAGGCATGTTCCCATATGCGGACCCCCCTGCCACGCCGTTGTCACCACACGACACCGACGTCGGCCCGCACCCCATTCCGCCTCCCACCATCCCGTCGCAGCCTACCCCCTCCACCACTCATCCTGTCGACGGCCCCACATCACCTCCACATCCATCACCGGCCGTCGCGTCCCCCACCCCTTCGCCCTCCTCGTCGACTGCCCCTACTCCCCAACCGTCGCCCCCACCACCTACACCACCCAATCCTCCGCCACCTCCCACCCATCATCCCATGCAAACTCGTTCACGTTCTGGCGTGTTCAAACCGGTCGACCGCCTAAACCTCCATACCGATACACCACTTTCCCCTGTTCCTACCTCCTATAGTAAAGCATTAAATGACCCGAATTGGCGACTAGCTATGACTACTGAATTTAAGGCTTTATTAGATAATGATACTTGGGAGTTGGTGCCACGACCATCGGGCCATCCTGTCATTCGTTGCATCTGGTTATTTAGGCATAAATTCAAGTCTGATGGTTCTCTGGAGCGTTACAAAGCCCGGTTGGTCGTCAATGGCAAGTCACAGACCGTTGGCATTGATTGTATGGAGACCTTTAGCCCGGTTGTTAAACCGGCTACTATTCGGACGGTTTTGTCCCTCGCGGTAACCCGCAAATGGCCTATCCACCAGTTGGACGTAAAAAATGCATTTTTACATGGCCACTTATCTGAAACCGTTTTTATGCAGCAGCCCCCCGGTTTTGTTGATCAGTCTAGACCGGACTTTGTGTGTCGCCTAAAGCGATCTCTTTATGGCCTTAAACAGGCCCCCAGAGCGTGGTACCAACGGTTTTCCACCTTTCTCTTGGCCCACGGGTTCAAGAGTAGTGTCTGTGACTCATCCTTATTTGTGTATCGACATGGCCCTCATACTGCTTATTTATTACTATATGTGGACGACATTGTCCTGACTGCTTCTGATACAGGGTTTCTTCGTCAGATTATTTCCACCCTCTCGAGGGAGTTTGCTATGACTGACCTGGGTGAGCTCCACCATTTTCTTGGTATTGCTGTCACACGTGACAATGCAGGTTTGTTTCTTAGTCAGGCGCAATATGCACGGGAGATCATTCAACGTGCCTCTATGACATCGTGTAAACCGTCTGCCACGCCGGTTGACACTGATTCAAAGTTAAGTGCTGATGACGGTCCCTTATTCCCTAATGGCGAGTTGTATAGAAGCCTGGCCGGAGCTCTCCAATATCTTACATTCACTCGTCCTGATATTATATATGCAGTTCAGCAGGTTTGCCTTTTCATGCATGCTCCACGCGAGCCACATTTTCAGTTCATGAAAAGGATTTTCAGATATTTACAGGGCACTTTGGATTATGGCATCCGAATTTCTGTCGCTCCAGATACATCTCTTACTGCTTATTCGGATGCCGACTGGGGGGGGGGTGTCCAGATTCGCGCAGGTCTACTTCAGGATATTGTATTTTTATGGGTGACAATTTGCTGTCATGGTCCTCCAAACGTCAGGCTACTGTGTCTCGTTCCAGTGCTGAAGCGGAGTACAGGGCGGTTGCGAATGCTGTTGCCGAGGTTAGTTGGCTTCGCAACTTGTTACTTGAACTCCATGTTCCTGTTCGGAATGCTACTTTGGTCTATTGTGATAATGTGTCAGCCGTTTATCTTGCCGGTAACCCTGTGCAGCACCAGCGCACTAAGCACATCGAGATCGATATACATTTTGTTCGCGAGAAAGTTCGTATTGGTCACATCCGTGTTCTTCATGTCCCATCTGCATATCAGTATGCCGACATTTTTACGAAAGGTCTGCCTCGCCACTTGTTCCAGTCCTTTCGTGACAGTTTGAGCGTCCGGTTACCTCCCGCTCGAACTGCGGGGGTGTATTAGTATGTACTAGGCGTACAGTATTTTATGTATTGTATAGGGTCTATTATGGAAATTGTATAGTTATATATAGGGGACATGTATCATTATTTTGGGTGATCAATACAGGAGATATTCACATTCAATATATAGTAGTACATCGATATATGATGGTTTTTTTTACTATGTATTATATGTAGAGTGCTATATATGTATATGGTATATACATGTAATGTATGTCTACCTGCTAAAGGGTATGGAGTAAAGCTTAGGCAAATATAAATACAATGTGGGACATACATTTCTTACAATATAATTTTATTTTATTTTTTCCGCATATTTTGATTGTGGAATCTACACCAACATAGATAGAGGACATCTTACGAAATCGTCTACAGTCGTTTTGGAAAAGAAAATATAAATTCAAAAGAAGAATTGAAGCTGTTATCATCTTCATGAAAAGTGTGATAGGAGTTGGAAACAATTTCAATTTTTTTATTTTTATATTAATTAGATTTTAATAATCAAATTTATAACTCCCGATAATAATATATTATCAATTTAATTGACACTAACACTATCAACTTTTATTTCCGTTTTCAAGACAACTTCAAGTAGCATAATAATAATAAATTTATTTATACTTGATTCCTGTTTGTTTATGTTTATACTGATCAGATTACTTATTCGATCCGTTAGAAGTCGTTCTTATAAGCCTAAAATCAAGTGTGAATATATAATTATTAAGCTAACAAAAATAAAAGTTAAGAATATATGTTAGTAGCCATACTAATACCATAAATTATTATCAATTATTATCGGCCAAAAATGGGTTCATTCCACATTCGTTTGCTCATTTCTTCTTTGTTCCTACTTTTCCTCGTTTCTATTTTTAGTATTTTTGATTTATGTATGTTTGTAGTCTATTAATATTAATCTTTAGATGTTTTAGTATGTTTATATGCATGTATTTATTTTGTGTATGTATTTGTATTTGTATGTGTTTTATTGATTACTAGTATATATGTATATATGTATTCGTCTGCTTAACATATAGTTATTAATTTGTATGCATTTAGTGTTAGATTAATTAGTATATGTGTTCGAAAGTAAATTTAATTTAATGCCTCGCTTTATGCATATTCTATTTAAGATAATCTTTAGGATATACCCGTCCAATATTTTATCTAATAGAGAAAAATAATGTGTGCGTTTTATTGGTACTCGTAACCTTAAGGTTACGAGTTCGAGTCTTTGAGCTAACATGTTTTCCATCTAGCCATTTGCGGAGGTAGTTTTTTCTGGAACTGGTTGACTGATGGGCTTGGGCGCCAATGACGGCCTTTTGCCATTGGACTTCCCGGTTCAAGTTCAGATCTCGTTTAGTTGGCCGTTAAAAAAAAGTATATATATTTTTTTGAAAGGCAAACACTCGGTTACTCGGGGGTCTCATCCTGACAAATGATGCTACTCACGACACGCTGCGACCACAGGCCGTGCGAGTAACCAAGACCCTCTATGTTGCACATCCATCCCAGAAGAAACCCATCGCCTTAAGGCCCACTGTGATAAAACCTCCGACCCACCTCTATTTAATTCATTATTCATTTTTTGTGTGCGGTGTGATTTGACCTTTGACCTTCAAATTGGAAGGCAAGGGTATATCCACTCCACCAAATGGTGGGGGATAATAAAAATAAAAAATAAAAAAAAGTTATATATGTATATGTATATGTATATGTATATGTATATGTATATGTATATGTATATGTATATGTATATGTATATGTATATGTATATGTATATGTATATGTATATGTATATGTATATGTATATGTACATGTACATGTATATGTACATGTATATGTATATGTATATGTATATGTATATGTATATGTATATGTATATGTATATGTATATGTATATGTATATGTATATGTATATGTATACTAGGTTAGTGACCCGTGTAATACACGGGTTGAATATTAGGTTCATAAGATGAGTGATTTGAAAATTATGAATAGCATAATTATAATTCATTATCAATTTTGGCTATGTTAAACCGGGGTTGAGTTTATCCAATTTTAAGAGCTATGGCAATATGAATTTTTTTTATCAAGTACTATATCTAGTAATTACAGTAATCATGTTTGACTGATATAATATTTTATTTTTTATGTTGCAGTTTAGGTTAGATAATCGACCTTTAACCGACCAATGGTGCCATTTTTCAAATCTGGCTTTATAAAATAGCAGGACCGCAGACACGGTCATTTTATGGTAGCTAATTAAAATAAAGGATTTGTTAGACCATTAGAATAACTATTGGTATGGTGAATAATAATGAATATTTTAAAATAGAATAAAGTAACATACAATATTAAGAATTTTAACAATTACAACTTTCTTAGATAATTAAAATATTTATCATAAAGTATTTCAAATGTAAAAATAAATATGTATATAAATGTAAAAAGCAAAAGGAACATTGTGACATCAAGAAAACCCGATCAAAATAAAATTAAGCAACATAATAATATACAAAAAGTAAACTGTTACAATGATTGTTGTTCACATGAATAATAATTATTTTTATTGATTTTGTATAAATATCAATTTGTTAAAATGAAATAAAGTATGTATTATTGTATTAAATGTAATTTTGAATTGTACTTTGGAAAGTTTTTTGTATTAAATATAATGTTGAATTGTATTTTTGGAATATAGTAATAACTTTTTTGATATTCATTATGGTATTGACAAGTGGAATGATGATGTGGAGACCCTAGGAATGTAACATTTAGACACCACCTTATTGCTTTATTAGAATGAAAGATGTATATGTATATGTAGTGAAAAGTTCATTGTAGACACCCCCATGAGTGTAGACAGGTAGACACTTTCACATGTGAAAAGAGCTATTTCACATGCGAAAGTGTCTACAATGAATCTCACCCTGTATATGTATATGTATATGTATATGTATATGTATATGTATATGTATATGTATCTGTATATGTATCTGTATATGTATCTGTATATGTATATGTATATGTATATGTATATATATATGTATATGTATATGTATATGTATATGTATATGTATATGTATATGTATATGTATATGTATATGTATATGTATATGTATATGTATATGTATGTATTTATTGTTAGGTTAATTAGTATATGTATCCTTTAGGATTTGCCCGTCCAATATATTATCTAGAAAAAAAATAATACTATAGTTATACACAGTGGCAAAGCTTGAAAATATCAAGTGGGGGGTCGGGATCTAATTTTTTATTTCCTAACGTCAATTTTTGGGTAAATGGGGGGTCGAAACCGGAGTATATCGAAATTTTCTACACGAAAATTATATACCCCCTACATCGCAAAAAAAAAATTCAGGGGGTCGGACGTCCCCTCCGCCCTTAAAAGCTGCGCCCCTGGTTATACACTTGCATATAGTAAAGAAAAATGTGCATTTATTGTATTTTCATAATGCATGAAAAATTTGGGAGGGGGGGGGGGGTGTTGATTGATCATCAATTGATAAGTTAGGTGTCTCAAACATGCTTTAGGTCTTAGATGTGGGCATATACATGACGATGGCCATGTCGGTATGAGACATATAACACCTAATGTGTCGAGTACTTACACATTTCATCACAACAATGACAATAACAATAACAACAAAATAGAAAGGGTAACAACAACAATGCAAGAAATGCAAGAAATATGACAAAAACAAATAAAAGAAATAGAACGACAACGACATGATGATGATTAGTGATTTTAACGATGATAATTTTAATGCTTTAATATTTTATGTATTGTTGTTTTGATAAGTTTTCTATATGTTTTCAACAATTTATTTTTATAAACTTTTATTTTAATATCTTAGGCTATGTGTA
>JBCNJP010000017.1:84457100-84483619 GCA_039602395.1 Deinandra increscens subsp. villosa | reverse complement strand
GGACAATCATCATGCCTCGACGTAAATTCCGCCGTCGGTTGGGGTGTGACAGAATCGCCGGGGATCGATCTCCGGGAGGGAATGCGAAGGCCACGTGAGACGCACCGCCACATCTCTGTGATCACAACTTTATTTTGTGCTCTGTGAAGAAGAAGAAGAAGAACGAAATGGGGGAAAACGAAAACAAACACTGATGAGGCAGCTGTGAGGAATGGGCCGCTACATTAAAGGGGGTTGCTCACCTGCTTCCTTTCCTCACCCGCTCATCGATATAATGGGGCTCTACAAATGGTTTTAGAAGCAACATATTCATTTAGGGTTTAGCACGTGGAGATGGTGCGTGAAGGGCCCACATCTCCTATTCCATGCTTTATTGAGATGGTGTGTGAAGGGCCCACATCTCTTATTCCCTGCTTTATTTGATTGTTGAACTTGAGGCTGAACTTGGCTTCTTGTAGGTGTGAATATAAGGTGTTGTAAAGCAAGCATTATAAGGTGCACCTCATGTTTAAAAATTTGTACAATAAAGAGGCCTGCATTAGGAGTTGTAAGCCAGTGCATGTATGGATTGTACAATATGTTTTAGAAATTGTACCATAGGTTGGTAAATGTATATAAGGGTTAATACAATTATATATTAGAAATAATTACGGACGTCAGAAAATAATTACAGTGAACATTTTATATGTTTATAAAATGAACGTGATATTATATGTGTATATATGTGTGTTTATTTATTTAAATGTTAAATAGATTATCTAATAGGTTATATTATATTTATGAGATAAATATAATTTATATTAAAAAAGTTGTTAGTATTTTATATTATGAGGTAAATATAATATATTTAAAAGTTAATTAATTTAGTTTTATAGATAATCTTGGAAAACAAGTATCATATCTCTATAAATAAAATTATAATCTAAAACACTTGTTACTAGTAATTTTAGAAAACACACAAAGAGAGAGAAAGAGAGAGAGACTATAAGGCACCCTCCTCCCGTTGTCCGCGACTACTAGTTGGAACCACTAAGCCTGTCACCGCTGATTCGATATCATCCACCACCATGGTCCACTGGAAGTCAGAATTGTTTCGTTTTGAAGTTTTCCACGCACAACGAGTATAACAATTATTATGTTTCTTATATTATTTGTTTTTGGTTGTAAATGTTACATACCGAAAGTGTTAAATCGTAATCAGTCGGTTTTCTAGCGAAACCTTTTGTTGAACCATTATGTTTTATTTGGTTTTGTCACTATTAGTTTTTCTCTATATTCGTTTATATGGGTTATTTATGATCACTGATGGGATCGGTTTAGAATCGTCCCCGTGTACACGCCTCCACAGGTAACTTGTCCGACAAGTCATGTTTATAAAAAAAAATAGTATACGAAAACAATATAGTGATATCAGAGCCAATTAAACTTCATATAGACGTTTTTTTATTATATAATTGTTATATTATATTTTGTTGGCCTTTAGTATTTTTCGGTCTATCA
Organism: Deinandra increscens subsp. villosa; assembly: GCA_039602395.1. Lineage (NCBI taxonomy): Eukaryota > Viridiplantae > Streptophyta > Magnoliopsida > Asterales > Asteraceae > Deinandra > Deinandra increscens. The sequence continues at coordinate 84,482,119 of JBCNJP010000017.1, read as the reverse complement.
ATTTTTCTTTTAGAGTTTAGGATTTATGATTTGAGGTTTAAGATTTACTAAGTCGATTCAACGCTGCTAAAATGAATTCAATCATAATTTTAGTAGGGTTATTATCCAAAAGGAGATTACAGGTTTGTTGTACGTTTATCCATCCGCTACTTCATTGTAAAAGTTAGACATTTGAATATTATGTTGAAGTTTATCACTATATTATAAAGAAACTTTTTTAAATAACCCAAACACTAGTAAAAGAAATACAAGTTATGTTGATATCTGACAAAATAATTTTTTTTAAAGGAATAAAGATTAACATATACACAATTCACATAATTAAACCCATTCTATATAAAAAAAAAAAAAAACATTATATCCTGACCCCCAAAACTCTAGTAAATACCGCGCAAAAAGTCCGCGCGCCATATCCTTCCCGCCATAAATCGCCGTCCATAAGAGGGCAAACCCTCTTCTGAATCATCATCACTCACATTCTTTATCATTTCTCAAACCTAACAACCACAAAATTACCCATTTCCTTCATCAAACTTTCTTTTTTCCGGAGCTAATTCGAGCGATGGTGGTAGCCTTAGGTCCCGGAAAGTTCTACGGAAGTAGCCTCCCAAGACCCCGGATCTACACCGACATCAAGTTCAACTCCGAACGGGTCGACCCGCCCGTCTCTGTTGTCGATCCGTTTATGTCGTGGGCACAAGAAGCTCACTGGTCAATGGGTGGACTGAGCTTCCAGCGCCACCGTCTTCAGGGGCGTATCGAAGGAAACGTCGAGAAGCTTCGAAACCAAATCGAAAAATCATTCAACGAGAAGCAATCTCTGAGCCCCAAGTTGCAGAAGAAAAAGTTCGTATCAAAATCAAATTATGACTCCGCGAATAAGAAGAAAGCTGCAGATCTGGATCATAGTCGAAGCCCTTCGCCGCCGCCGGCTCCTGTGGCTAACAAGCGGAAGAGGCGGTATGTTGGTCTGATTGATGAAGACGAAGCAGGGGAATTGGATCTGTCACCGGCCAGTAGGAAGTGGCCGGTGAGGAAGCTTTCCGATGAGTTTGACCTTGTTGCAAATGCTAAGAAAAGTCCGGCGAGAAGGTCTGAGAAGGCAACAGTTGCGTCAAGAACTCGGGGAAAGAAAATGGTGGTTGAAGAACCTGTGAAGACCGTTTCGAAGGGTAAGAAGAGGCTGAGGAAGGTTAGTGAAGATAACAATGGCGGTGCTTCTTCTCCTAGGACTTCTCCAAGATTGGTTAAGAGTAGGTAACCTGTTGTAGAAAATGTGCTTGAAAGGTGTTTGATGAAATGCTTGAATGAGCCAATCTATAAAATTTCAAGTATATGTTTCCTTTTTGTTTAGATCTATATTGTTCTAACATGGTACGAGTTCTTGAATGAGCCAATCTATAAAATTTGGACTATAAGTTTTTAAGTGGGTCTAAATGTTCAAAAAAATTTACATCCTGATCTTGTAAAAACTCAAATCATATGATACTAAATTGATATACGACTGCCCTTAATTTGATGGGGGTGGTCATAGGAAGTGGTGGCAATGGGTTAAAAGATCTTGCAGATCCATCAGGTAACCCCATGATCTAATCTAAACTACATGCCCTTTAGCTTCCATAGTTGACTCCTTAGACCACACTACTCCCACGTCCCACCTTTTAGGATCGTCAACACACTGTTTACCGATGTAGACAAGTTGTTTTTGAAGATGTTGAAATTTCCCATTTGGGGTTTGCTAGCAGTGGGTCTGGCGGTAATTTTGCTTTGGCGATAATCTTCGGTGGTGATCAGGCGATCAGCTATGTTGCAATGACGATGATGTGTTGGTCACTGTGAATAAAATGAGTAGATGATGTGGGGGAGAAGGTTATTGCAGCGGTGTCTTAACAATTTTGGAGGCTAAAAACGAACTAAAATTTAGAGGCCCTTTCATACACATATCACTCTTATGATTATCAGATTATATGTGTATTCAAACCATATAAAACTATTATATTTTTATTTTATAAATTGGGGGCTTTATTGAAGTAGGGGGCATAAAGCCCTACCTTCCTTCATTTAATTTACCCTTAAGCCACCCACCCATGATTGTGATCATGTTTGAAATAGATGATTACGTAATTGTGAGCATATGCAAAGGGAGATGGCTGCGACGAAGGGGGTGAGAACTTATAAACTAAGTTGGGTTTTGTTGTTTTTGGTTAAATTTTCTTTTTCATGCTTAAGGTTTGTTTAAATTTGCATTTAGATCAAATTTTGCATGTGATGCAACATGTTTTTTTTCATTTTTTTGCTAGTTTAATCCAACAGATTAACACCATCAAGGGAGGATGCCACTATGTTGTGAAGGTGTTGCGGCAAGAAAGGGTGGTGTCATAACTTCGGCCCACCCCACTTGTTGTGTGACGTTACCATAAGGGTGATGTGGCGATTGTCTCAGATTTACTTGCGTTATGACATCGCCTTGTCACATTCTCTCCCTATTGAAGAAATTTCTCCCCGAAATTCAACTCATGCAGGTAGCGACATGGGTTGTCTCAAAAAGGTGTGGATACTTGATCTTCATTTGGTCCACGCGCTCCCAAGTATATTGTGGTCCTTGTCATGAGTTTAATCATACTTTGACAATGGGAATGCGACTTTTGCAACTACGCTTGATCTCCAAATCCATAATCTACATTGGTTGGGTCTTATCGACAAGGCACTTCTTCAGATTTGAAATGTGAAAAACATCATGAACACAATTATGTTCCTGAGGTAACATGAGTTGGTAAGCTACGAGATCAATCCTTGTTAGGATTTCGGATGGTCCGATGTACCTCAAGTTGAGTTACCTCATCTTCTAAAGTGAACAACTCCCTTCCAGGGAGAGACCTTTAACATGTCCTTGTCTCCCACCTGGAACTCCTAAACGGTTTGTGTCTTATGTCAGCATAATTCTTCTATCGATCACACACAACTTTGATCAGGTTTCGAACTTGCACGATCTTCTCTGTAGTCTCGTGGATGATTTCTGGACTAGTGATTTGACTATCTCCAACCTATATCCAACAAATCGGAGAATAACATTTCCTCCCATAGAGTGCCTCGAATGGTGCAACTTTAATACTTGTATAATAATTGTTGTTATACATGAAGTCTACAAACACTAGGTGATCATCCCAACAATTACCAAAATCAATCACACATGCCCTCAACATTTCGTTGAGTGTTTGAATGGTTCTCTTGCTTGGCCATTTGTCTGGGGATGATACATTGTGCTCATATCCAATTGAGTACCTAAAGCTTTCTACAACGATTGTCAGAATCGAGAAGTGAAGTGACTATCACGATCTGAGATGATGGAGAGTGGCACTACATGCCTCGTGACAAATTCTCGGATGTAAATTCTGGTCAACTTCTCCATCTTATCAGTTTCCTTGATCGGCAAGAAGTGTGCCGACTTCGTCAATCGATCCATGATCACCCAAATGGTGTCCATACCATAAGCTGTCTTGGGCAATTCTAAGATGAAGTCAATCGAAATCACATCCCATTTCCACTACGGGATCTCTCGTTAATGCAACAACACAGATGGCTTCTGATTTCTGCTTTCACCTATGAACATGTCGGGCACTCACTGACATAGGTAGCTATATCAGCCTTTATATTGGGCCACTAATAAAGCTCTTTAAGCACCTGGTACATCATCAGAACCTGGGTGGATCGAGTATCTGGACTTGTACGCCTCGTCCATCACTAGATCCCTTAGATTCCCAGAACTCGGTACCCAAATCCGGTTCATGAAATATTAGTTCGTCAGATTTGACCTCAAATTGCTTGTCCATTCCACATAAGGACTCTCCTGGCAACATTCGATTCCTTGAGCGGTTTAAGCTGGAGGCTAGCATAGGTTTGTTAAACGATTTATCTGAATGGTCATGCCCAGGGCTCGTACTCGAAGTGTCTTCGCTATTTCCTTCCTACTTAGGGCATCAACTACCACGTTGGCCTTTCCTAGATGATAACGAATTTTGTAATCATAATCATTCAACAGCTCGACCCAACAACGTTGTCTCATGTTGTGCTCCTTTTGATCAAAGATGTGCTGAAGACTCTTGTATCTGTAAAGATCGTACACTTCGTACCCGATGCATGCGAGTCGTATATATATTATTCTGAACTTTAACACACGCAAGCAGGTAAGTGTACTTATCACACATGTGGTATAGTATATGGGTAAGAATCATATATTGAACACAAGATCACAGTTACTAATATCGATCTTAGACAAATGCAATGATCACCAAATGAACCTTAATTGCTGGTATGGAATAATTCACTTATATAATTAAAAGACATCATCTTGATATCGAATCCTCTTGCATATGAACAACTATCACAATCAACCATCAATGTGGCATTTTTAAAGATGACTAAGACTCTCGCTAGAGTAGTACTTGTTTTCCAAAAGATAAACTATTGTACTGAAAACCTAGGCGAACAACTCTCGATAGAGAGTGCTACCCAAGTAACATGAGAGCTTAGAATGCTATAGACGCACACTCGAATTCTCTATCATAGTGCTCATTGACTTATCATCATCTGCTGACTAGGAACCGCCCATCCAACAACTTAACACACCTAGCGCTAATTAGTGCATGAAAAATATGACAAGGTGAGAAAGGCTCCTATTAATGCTAGAACCTGCTAAGATTACTCGATCTAATAGCACACAAGATCGATAAACCAATTCCTTTAATGATCTAGACTTCCTTCGAATCGCTTATCAACTAGAACCCTATGACCTAAGATGGAGATACTGAGGCACATGATAGCTACTTCCTGTAACTCAACAAAACCACATTATTGATATCAAAAGCATAACAACCAAGTACACATGTGTATAATCAGAAATCAGATCAATTGACTGCACAAACGCATAGTTAATTGTAAGCAATAGTTATTGTTATACAAGATTCATTTCCACCAAGACAATGCTGGAGTTTAGCTATTAATAGCGAAAGTAAAATGAAATCTATTCATGCAAAACATTGTTATGCTAAAAGATCTAATGAAACAATGAATCAAAACTACCGAAAACCGAACGATTCACGATCTCTGGCACTTCTTCTCCTTCTAATCTGCTTCTGGAATCTCATAATGTCTTTTGGAACTCCTCTATGAAGGCTCGCTGGTTGAACTCCTCAGTTGATATGAGCATGAAGTATTTATAGTGTGAAATTTAGTGTCTACGAAATATCATCTGTAACGAGCCGTTATACTGTAACGGGTCGTTACTACTGTCTTCATTTACGAACTAGGGTTTTAGTGGTCTTCTACGTTTGGATCCTTGAACGGATCGTTCAATCATCATGAGGCGTTACACTGGTAGTTTAGCATATCTTCTAAATGTTCATTCAAATGCGTTACTTTGTCGTTTCTGCTTCTCAGATATGTAATTACTCGAAATCTATAAATAAGCAATAAATATGATAGAATACAGCCAGTAGTTGACCAATAAGTGTGTGAATACGTGATAACACTAATGTGTATTTTAAGACACAACAAACATCCCCACACTTAAACATTGCTCGTTCCTGAGCAATCGTTCTCAAAACAACATATTCACACTACTCTTCCCATACATTAGCAAAGGTGCACATTTCCCTGCTTCCCCCAGACTAAATTCATCGCCCTAAGATTTACATCAATCAATAGATTTATAACTCGAAAAGCCTTGTGGATTACTCACTACTAGAAAAATGACCTTTAATGACGCGCGAATTATGACACACGCTAGTTTTACGACGCTTTAATGTGATTGTCATTAAAATACTGTCATAATTTCTAAATTATTAAGAGTAAATGACGCGCATTATTGCGTGTCATAGAGTTACTGTCATAAAAAAACACGGACGACTTTTGTTAAAATCGCGCGTCATACTCTACTGTCGCTTTATATTTTTTTCCCGCGCGCCACCAAAATCATATTCCCATTGCTATATGCCCTAATTTTTGCGCTCATCCCACCAAAAACACTAAAAACTTCCCGCTCTCCTAATTTTTTCTCCATCATCGCTCCAAATCGATTTGCCCTAATCGTTCTCATCATCCATCCTAATCGTTCTCATCGCTACCATCAATCCTCATTGTTCGATTTGCCCTAGATTTTGAGTCATTCCTCATCGTCGATTTACGTACAAGCGACGAGCAACAGGAGCAGAAGGTAATCGACCGAATTCGCCGGTGTTTCCTCACTGACGTTTCCTCACTAGCGCTACCTCTGCGGTGAACTCGTTCCGCCGGATATTTTGGGACCAGTTTGGGACCAGGTTCAATTTTTTCCATCAGGTTTGATACCTAAACTTTGTATTGTTGATTTTAAGAATTGAGGGTCGATTTCAACTCTGGTTATACACTGTAACAGGATTTTAAGATAGATGCGTGTTTGGAGTGATTTCACACTGTAATGGGATTAAAATGTCGATTTCAACACTGCTTATACATAGATAGATGCATGTTACTTGCTGATATTGAATGATATACATCTGGTAACAACTTTTTCCAGGAATATGGATTGTGTTTTTGCTTTTCTTGATCGTACCGTGTATGTGCTTTTGAATCTGACATTTGTGCAATTTGTGTATGTGTTAGTGGTGTGTTGATTTATTGATCTCATCTGGATTCTTTGAGTTTGTAGATTGTATGAAAAATGATCTTACACCTGATTATTGAGGATACCTGTGAAATTTCAAATTAAAGATCAGTGGCTGATGTTTTGGAAAATCAGTCTTTGCTTTTTATTGCAAACTATCAATTAGTTAATTTGATGTTATAATTGTGTATAATGATGAAGTTTAATGACTTAAAACATTAGGATCAGATAATGTTTGGATTTGCTTATGTTATTTGAAGCTATAATAACCTGCCATTAATCAATCCAATTTTTTATAATAGCTTTCATAGTGTTGTGATTTAGAGCTTTTTGTTCCTGTCATTCTCATATCAGTATGTTTTGACTAGTGTTCGATTAACAAAAGTTTAACTAAATATCAAGGCAGCAAGATAATGTTCAGTTATGTCATTCTCATTTACGATTAGTTTAACATTTATATACTCCTTTTGTTCATTCTAATTTTTGAATTAAGTTATTAATGCCTTGATGTTCTTTGTAATTTATGTGTCAGGTTCATATTAAGGCAGAGAACAATGCAACTCTTCTTTGATATTGGTTGACTTACATTAAGACTGATATTTTCATCTTCAAATCTCAGGTAATTGCTTTATTTGCTATTGTTATTTGCATCTTTGGAATTCCACTGTCAATGGCTGAATTCTCCTCTAAAAGTTGTGTTGTTTGCATGTTCCTTTAGACCATGCTTGTCATTATTGAAATTAAAATGAGATTGTGTTGTTATTTGCATCTATATTAATAGTCCATCTACTGATAATTAAGGTTTATCTCTTTAGTATTGTTCTTATGTATAATGTTTTGTTTCTACTAATAAATGAAAGTTTAACTTTAAATTAATTAACCTTTATGTTTGATTTACTTTAACTACAAATTGAAATTTCTTTGTTGTAATGCTAAGGTCATGGATAAATCATGGATTTTGTCTTATAGACTATTAAACGCGTATGAAGAAGGTGTGAATGCCTTTATAGAATTTGCCCAAAGTAATAATCTAAATTCAGATGTAATACCATGTCCTTGTGTAAAGTGTATCAATTTGTGTCACCACTGAATTGGAAATGTGCGTTATCATTTGTTTGCCCACGGTTTCGATGAGAATTATAAGGTTTGGTCTTTCCATGGAGAAAAGTTTCCTGAGGTTCAAGTTAGTTGCCCTGATGAAGTTAGACATCCCGAGTTTGATTATACAAAGGAAATGTTACGTGATGTCTTCAATTATGTAGAGAAAGAAGCTGATTCATTGAAATTACTTCTTGAAGAATGTGATAAGCCACTTTATGGAAGGTCAAATTATAATGCACTTAGTGGACTGTTGATATTCCAACAATTAAAGGGTCAATTTGGCTGGTTGGATACTTGTTTTGATGCCTTGTTAGGTACCTTAAAAAATGATTTTACCTTCAAATAACACAATCCCTAGCTCGGTATATGAGGCTAAGAAGTTGCTAAAAGGAATAGGTTTACAATATGAGAAGTTTTATGCATGTGAAAATGATTGTGTTCTATTTTGGAATGAACATAAGGATGCTTCTGAATGCCCAACTTGTGGCACACCACGTTGAAAGAAGAATACAAAAAATGTGCCGAGAAAAGTTATGTGGTATTTTCCTCCCATCCCTAGATTTAGAAGAATGTTTTCGTCACCAAAAATTACACATGACTTAACTTGGCATGCACAAGGTCGGGTCAATAATGGTAAGCTAACTCATCCTCGCGATTCCCCCTCTTGAAAGCTTGTTGACAACACTTGGAAAGAATTTGGTAAAGAAAACCGGAATCTTAGGTTAGTCTTATCTGCTGATGGTATCAATCCTCATAAGTCATTCAGTTCCAAGCATAGTTGTTGGCCTGTTACCCTAATAACATATAATCTACCCTCTTATTTGTGTATGTCAAGAAAATCCATGATGTTGACTCTATTGATATCAGGGCCAAAGCAACCTGGTAACAATATTGATGTCTACTTAGCACCATTGATAGCAGATCTAAAACTCTTGTGGAAAACTGGTGTTAAGACATTTTATACTTATAAGAAAGAATACGTCAACTTAAGAGCAATATTACTATGGACTATAAATGACTTTCCTGCATATGGTAATCTATCAGGGTGTGTTACCAAAGGTTATAATGCTTGTCCAATATGTTCTAAGGATACTTGTTCACAATGGTTGCCAAAGTCTAAAAAATTATGCTTCATTGGGCATAGAAGATTCCTCACACTTACTCATCCTTTTCGTAAAAGAAAAAAAGATTTCAACAATGAGACCGAGAGCGATGTGCCAAAAAATCCATTATCTGGTGAGGAAATTTATGATTATTTGGCAGGGTTTGAGAATACATGGGGGCAGAAGAAAAAATCAAAGAAGGAAACGTTAAAGAAGAAAAAGCCAAAGAAGAAAAAAAATTGACGATGAGAGAGCTAAATTTTAGGTATAAAAAGTCAATATTTTTTGAACTTGAATATTGAAAGAAGTTGCTTGTTCGTCATCAGTTAGATGTTATGCACATAAAAAAAATGTATGTGAGAGTGTATATGGGACATTGCTGAATTTGCCTCACAAAACGAAGGATGGGTTAAAAGCACTATAAGATCTTGAGGAGTTGGGCATTAAGACTGAATTACAAACTCAACTAAAAGGGAATCGACTTTATCTTCCGCCTCCCATCTACACATTGAATAGCTCGGAGAAACATCTATTTTATGATACTCTGTCGAACATAAAAGTGCCTGATGGGTATTGCTCCAATTTCAAGAATCTTTCGTCCGATGATGTTTCAAAGATGAATGGGTTGAAGTCTAATGATTGTCATGTACTAATGCAACAACTTCTTCCTTTTGCAATTAAGGAGGTGTTAAACGTGAAAGTGAGGAAAACAATCATAAGCTTGTGCCATTTTTTTAACGAGCTGTGTAGTAAAGTTGTTGCTGTTAGTAAGCTAGGTAAGTTGCAAAGTGAAATTGTATCAACTTTGTGTGTGCTAGAAAAGTATTTTCCTCCTTCGTTTTTCGATGTCATGATTCATTTGATGGTGCATCTAGTTAGAGAGGTGAGGTTATGTGGCCCGGTTCATTTTAGGTGGATGTATCCATTCGAGAGATTCATGAAAACACTCAAAGGGTATGTACGGAATCATCATCGACCCGAGGCTTGCATTGCATAATATTATGTGGCAGAGGAAGCCTTAGAATTTTGCTCGGACTACTTACAAAATATTACATCAATTGGCAATGCTCATGAACGTGTCGATGAAAGAATCCGCACCGACAAGCCTTTATCGCGGGCTGACATCGTTTTGTGGAGCCTAAGTTACTTGACCAAGCATATCTTTATGTATTACGAAACACTGCTGTTGTGGAACCATATATAGAGTAAGAATTACATAAAACTTTATATTCTTCTTGATCTATGTTATAAATAAAAGTTATTCTAAGTTCTATATAATCCAGGCAACATATGTTGGAATTGAAGGGTCTTAACCCCCGTCGAAATAGTGCATAATTGCAGAGCCAACATAGTCAGACATTCATTGGTTGGTTCAAGAACGAGGTTATTTTTTAATTAATTTTGTTAGAATTATATGATCTTTTCTTAATCGTTTTGTTTGAATCACATTACATTTTTTTCCCAATAGGTTGAAAAACGCTTGGCTAACGAGGAAGATATTTGTAATAGTGTACGTTGGCTGGCCAAAGGGCCTAATTCTGTTGTTAATAAATACAATGGTTTTGCAATAAATGAGTATCGGTTCCACACAACCTCTCAAGATGAATCTAGAACCACTCAATGTAGTGGAGTATCTATTGTTGCACATATCATGCAGATTGCTAGTGCAAAAGACCCTAATCCCGTATATGGTGCTCTTACTTACTTCCATCGTATAAAGGAGATATAGGATCTTGACTATCATGTGTTTACATTTCCTGTTTTTTTCATGTGTGATTGGGTTGATAGCCATGGAGTAAAAAAAAGATGATTTTGGATTCACAGTGGTTAACATTGGTAGGCTTGGTCACCAGTCTGAACGCTTCATATTATCTAGTCATGCTAGACAAGTTTTTTATGTTCAAGATCACAAGGAATTTGTCTGTTGTTGGCTTCACACCACATAGGATGTACAAGTATGGAGATTGTGGTGAAAGTGATGATATGTTAGAATTTGATGCTAGTGCTGATGTTACACAAGACTTCAGTTTAGTAGACCTTGACGATGATTTTAAGTGTACGCGCTCGGATGATGAGGGCATATTAGTTTAAACTACTTTGTAGAAAATAAATACTTTAGTTTTTGGTATGTTTTTATTTTAGTTCTTACACTATTATGATGTAACAAACTATTTTTGTCTTCACACCTACCTGTTACTAACTATATATTTTATTTGAACATGTTGCTTTTTGTAACATGACTGAATTAGATTCTGCTTCAAATCAGTCAACGGATAATTCAGATCATGAAGAATATCATTCCAAATCACAAAGAGGCCCGACAAAAAAATCAAAAGCTAGTAAAGGAAAAATATTAATTACTTACAATAAAAGAGGTGTCCCAACTGGAGCTGGTGCAGAAAAACTTTATACTTTCTTGGGATGTGCTGCAAGATCTATGGTTCCCATAACTTATGAGTGTTGGTTGGATGTTGGCGAGGAAATAAAGAAAGCTTATTGGAATTATGTACTGGTAAGTTACCATTAATTATATTAATTATCTTGTTTAAATAATTAGTTACCATTAATAATATTGTTTTATGTTTCAGACACATTTTATACTTGACCCAAACAGTCGGAAGCACACTCTTCAATCAATTGGGACGAAGTGAAAAAACTTTAAACATTACCTATACAAAAAATTCATCTCGCCACTAAAAGATGATCCTGAGGCGGATTTACTAACTCCTCCCTTCATGTATCCACACTTGAAAATAGATGACCGAAAACTTTTTGTAGCACAAAGACTTTAAAAAAAATGGGAGGTACGATTGAAATTTTCGTCATCGTATGACAGTTTAATGTGTGTAATGCAATATTGTTGGTCCAGAAAATCTACCAAAACACGATATTGATATCACAAACGAGTGCAGAATCCTCGTAAGTGATTGATTCAAGAAGAAAGTAGAAGAAATAGATTTGATAAAGTGATAAACAACAAGGATCAAATCTTGAATGAAACGCAATACTTTCTTTGAGCTAATGAAAACTGATCGTGAATACAAGAGTGAGAGAGAAATCGTAATCTCCAAAATCTAGTCAATCATAAACACTATGAGGGTTTATATAGTACCTTTACAAAACCCTAAGCCCAATAGTAAACACAATGAAGACCGGCCCACTAAGCTCTAAAATCGTAAAATCTCTAAGCCCAATCGTGAACACCAAGCCCATTAAGAAGTAAGCCCACATCTAATGTTCATGCCTCTAATATATAGCCCAACAATCTTCCCCAAGGCATGAACCATTAGACCGCCTATGGCAGCAGCAGATCAAATCTGAAAGTATTATGCACATTGCTCGACCACCATTCATTTGCTACGATCCGGTTTGCTGTTCCATGGAAGATCCCCACCCGTATAGCATTGTCCATATCATTCTCATCACCGAGAATAGGTTGGGAGGCGAGGAGCTTGATATCTCTTTCACCAAACCTCAGCAGGTCAACCGGATCGTAGAAGCGGAACTGTCTCATCTTCTTGCAAAGCACCACCACCTAATGCGTCGTCGGATTATAAAACCAACAGTCAAAGTGTTTGACCAAGGTACCATCTTCAATTTCATCCAACATGTTTATTACTCTTGTGCGTTTGGTGGGTGGTCGCCTCGCTTCACCTATTGGATCACCAGTTACTGGGTCAGTTCTAGTTTCAACCCATCTTATCTGCTTCAGATCAAAGTTCACAAAATTTTCCGCCAAGTGGCTCATCAGATTGTTCCGAACTAGATCTCCTTTTGTGCTCCTCCATCTGTTTATGTATGGAGCTCTTAACAGACTTCTAATCTCAGGCTCAGTCCAGGAGTGAAATTGGGCTCGTGTTCTGTAATATTCCACTGGACTGTAGCCATCACGGATTACAGCAAAAAGCTTTTTCTCAGTATCATAGTGCCAGCATAGAATTTCTTCACGGCTCCCCCTTTTGTCGATTGAGCTTTCACCAACATCAATTGTGTATTGAGTGGGGGCTGGTCCTTGAAAGAACTCCTTGAACCAGTTGTCGTGACCTTCTGGTGCCTTAGAGATGACTCTTTCACAGATTCTGTACCTTGCCCACCCCGAGATGAGCTTTGACCGGGGTCACCTGAAGCATTTGACTCCACAGCACCTTTCAACTCATTATACTTCTTTTTCAGATTCATCAACGTCTCATACAAATACTTAAACCTATTCTTGTCAGCCATCTCCTTGTCTTTCAGTTTCCTGTTCTCAACCTTGAGTGCTTTTATCTCAATCTCTCTAATTCTGTTTTGAGACATCAGAAAATTAATGTGAGGGTCAGCACTTAACCTCATCTCAATAGGGAGCTCAACATCTTGTTCATTTGCCCGAAAAGGCCTGAAGCTCGGAACAATAGTGGGCTGACTTGGCTCTGAAGAGACACTCACTTTCACTGGGCTGGGTACAACAAAAGAGCTTTCAACCTCTAGAAATTGCCTTTCCTCATGCACTGGGCTATGTACATGGAGGATAGGACTCTCAGTCTGCATAGGTGCTGGTTCTTGAACAGTAGCTTGAACATCGGCTTGAGATGAGCTTTGAACGATTGTTGGTTCAGTTGTGTTATCAGTCTGTTCATTTGCATCTGTACGATCAAACACCATTAGGCTCGAGCTGGTCTTTAAGAATTTGAACCTCAAAGTTCTTGGGTCAGACTTTTTTCTCGGAGAAGGTTCACGTACTGGGATGGGTACTTCAGTCACATCCTCTTTGTTAACATTCAGAGTCAGCTCTGGAGGAGTTGCATCGCTTCCTAAAGATGTGATCAGGTCATCCCTTCCTCTCCTGAGATTGATGGGCCCCAAATCCCGATAGATGTCATCCTCGAATATTTCGTTCTCAGGGAAGATATCATCCATTATGTTGTCTTCATCAGACGGTATATTTTCAGGTTCCCTTTGAACATTGGCAGCCACATCATGATCTTCTGCCAGAGATGCATTGACTGGATGCGCCTCTGGTTCAGCATCAGATTCTTCTTCAACTTGTTCTCTTGCAACTTCAGGAAAGGTACCTCTTTTGGTCCATTCAATCCTCCCTTGAAAGCTGCTCTTTCCTTTTTTGTCTTGTGTTTGCAGGCCGAACACACCATTATCCATGAACTTGATATCCAATTTCTCTATCCTTTCTTCTATCATGGGGTATTTCTTCATGACCACCATCTGCACAAATCTTGGTGTCATCAAGAAATGTTCTCTGGCGCTCAGATTAGCATTGCCTATCCAATCTAACAGCATCATTTTTGAGAAGTTGAAATCCCAGTCTAAGGCCAGTGCTACAAATGCCGTGCCATGCAATTTGTTTAGCTGATCATAACTAGTTCTCTTCCCCAAGAAGGATTTTTGCAAGTAATGAGCCAAACACCTCCAGTAGTGCGGCAATAACTTCTTGAAGATGGGAGGGAACTTTCCTTCATATCCCAACGACTGAGCACCTTCTAGTACAAGAGTCTTTGAGTACTCTATTGGATCTTCAGCTTTGTCATTGATGTTCAATCCCTGGCGGATGTCTTCATCGAGTATCACAATTAGACGATTCTGAATTGTTGCGGTGATTCTCGTCTTATCTTCACTTGCTCTCGCAGTTCCCCAGAAATCCCTCACAAGCTGCTCATCAACCAGCACGCTTATTCTAAGAGCATGGTTTATCTTGCAGACGTTCAGCCCCGCCACCAAAGAGTAAAATAGCTGCATATGCCTCTCTGGTGGGTCATCAAGATAGGCCGGGATGCAGTGGTCTCTCTCAAAGTGTATCTCTTCATCAAGCATATCGTCTGCTGTAGGTCCAGAAAATCTACCAAGTCACGATATTGATATCACAAACGAGTGCGAAATCCTCGTTTATGATTGATTCAAGATAAAGAAGAGAAGTAACACGAAGAATACGATGATTAAACGTTAAAAACTTGATCTTTGCACACAAGAAAACTTGTCGGGTACAAAACAGAAAATCGTAAACTCTCTCCTCTCTGTTTACGATCGTGAACACCACTTGGCTCCCCTAGAATCGTAAACAAGCCCACCAGAATCGTAAACAGCCAGCCCTAATGAGGAGGTCTAGAGGGGTTTATATAGGCACCCCAATGGGTTTACTATTGGGCCTCTTGAGTCATAAACCCAATAGTAAACTCAAGCCCAACCATAAACTAGCCTACATACAATAACCAAACTAGTCTACTAAACTAATGAAACCCTCTAAGCCCAACCCAACATATTTAATATTACAAGCCTCATAATCTAGCCTCTACAATCTTCCTCTAGGCTTGTGATATTATATGTCTTTGATCTTTGAAAATCTTCTTCTTGACTGGCTGGCATAGATGCTGATGAAGATTCTTTCCGCAAAAATCTTCATTGGGTTTCATGACGGGCACTTGGTACTTCCTCTTGATCAGCATCAGCTTGAACTTCTTGAAATGAACAAGTTAATGAGATGGAGGATTCTCATTGACTTGCTTCTCTTAAAGGAATTGGTTCTTGCTGAATCTTCGGTAACTGTCTTGAATCTTCATAAATTAGAGGGTTGAAATTTTGAAAGCCCCTAACTTTGAAAAATTTGATTGTTAAACTTGGATCTTCATGATATCTGACTGCTCTCTGCATCACTTTCTTCAACGAGACTTGAAGTCTTCAGCTTCCCCTAAACATTTGAACATCTTCTTTGAAGCTCTTTTGAGGCTTTTGAAAACTTGTAAAGACACCAACAACTTCCCCTGAACAGTTGCTTTTCCAGATGGAAGTCTTATCCGACTGGTTCTTTAACTTTGAGCAGCAGCAACATCTTTCTATCATCAACCTGTCTGACACACATTCAAAAAAATATACTCCACCAGACATTTGATGACTGGTCTTTGGGTTAGAGGGTAATTATCATCTGTTCGATTGATTCAAATTAACATTATTTTAACCAAAAACCCTAATATAGATTACGGGTTTTCTATAAAACCTCCCCTGAACCAAGACCTCTAAAGACTTCCCCTTAGCTGATAACTTCCCCTCAGCTAAGGACTTCCCCTGAGATAATACATATTATCCTCGAGTTCCCTTCGGATACTATGTATTATGGAAGTCTTTTCGGATAATACTTATTATCCTCCCTCCTTCCCCTAAAAATTTGTCAAGATCTGACGGAGGAAGTCTTTTCCATCAGATAACAAGTATCATCCTCGAGTTCCCTTCGGATAATACTTATTATCCCATACTCCTTCCCCTAAAAATTTGGCAAGATCTGTCAGGGGCATATTGTTATGCATTAAAACCCATGAAAAACACATTTTGACTTCTCAAATCGACCTGGCCAAGACGAAAACACACCCAAAGGAACTTAACGACTCACACACGAAAGATATAAACTAAACAATACTTACCAAACCGAACATGAGAAAGTTTACAAGGGATCAAACCGTATGAATCTGACTGAGGAACCCTTTTTAGCTTCAGTTACTCAACTAGTCCAGGTGATTGCCGGTATGTATGTCCGCTTTAAACTCAAACCCGTTTAATCCCAACCGAATGCGTCATGCTTAATATAGTACAATATTACCATCATGTTTAATTGTCCCCACACCCAAGCGTACACACAGCAAAACCTACCCAACCTCAGAGTTTATTGAGGATTCACAAACCCCCAACTTGAGGAACCATGCACCACGGCTATGACTACCACTTATTTTCATTAACCATCAGTTGGTGATCAGGTCGGCCGCTAAGCACGCAAAGAAGAACAACTGAGTGATTATTTATTCTCTTTTCTTTTTCATTCTTTTTAATTTCTTTTTCATTTCTTTTTCTATTTCTTTTTTATTATGTGGTGTAGTCATGACAGCAGATACATGGCGTGTGAGAGAGTGAATACTAGGTAATTACCTCTCTCAACCCATTTTTGCCGGGACTCAGTCTTTTAAACCATGCAACCTGGGATGGGAAACTAAACATATATATCTTTTCAGTTCACTGCACTTTCATTGGAGGTCATAAGTTTAGGTCGAGCCTACCGAGCATATCACCGTGGAGCTTGCCTTTCACTTCCGCCTTACGCGTGTCAGCCATCTCCAACCCGAACATTCATTTTAATTCCCCTAAACTTCTCAAAAACAAGACACAAACAATTAAAAATTAAAAAGCACACTATTTTTGAGGGGTCAACTTTTTCTTCATCTTTACATTTCTTCCCCTTGCTTTTTGATTTTTAATGTCACAATCTTGTGAACATCATTTTTCAAAAATTTTTTTAAATAAAACACACAAACACACTTAAAAGAACAAAACACAAAATTTTGAAAATATCTGGACAAGCTAACTTTCAAAGTTTGATTTGAAAGTTTTAGAAAATTGGGTTTCATGACATGCACACTTCATTGCATATAAAGTCAAACACATAATCAATCAACAGCTTAATTGAAACTTTAATGAAATAGGTTTGACTCAAAAGACCCTTTGTTGCCTCATCATTCAAACAACCAAGTTAAGAACAGTACCTTTCATGCTGAATTTGACCTTTTACCTCTCAAAGAGACATACCTTCCATTGTATAGATTACTTGACATGACATGAAGATACGTCTCCTAAACTGTGCCTGGAAGATCACTTATCAACAAACAAATTAGTAATAAAAACGTTAGTGATAATCCTCCTTGATCGTTCCTGCACAGAGTGAGCGATTAGTTAGCTAATGGTACCCAGGCCATTGTTTTTCTGGGTACACCTGAGGAATCAATAAAGGATACTTCTTGTAAGAACATCCCCTTTGAAAAATCAGGAAGTTGGGATGGAACTGCCTTGATTTTTGGTTTCCAAGTTCTAGGTGATTTAACATTTGTTTTAGTCACCTTTGGAGTTGTGACTTTAGGTATTTCAACCTTCTTCATTTTAGGATTATTTTTCAAAACAATCCGATGATGGTGCAGAAACCTAAGGCAATGAAGACTGTTACTCCTAAGGTTAAACCCTCTGATCAACATTGGGGCGCTGCCAAAGCTGAAAGAAAATCTATAAATCAAAACAACAGCTTTCCAAGTTACAAAAATTTTCAAAAACAGGTGAAGAAACCAGTTTCAAAACAACCAAAGCTTGAAAAACCCAAGGTAACTAGAACTGTTTTAAAAAATGATTCTAAAATGCAGAAGGTTGAAATACCTAAAGTCACAACTCAAAAGGTGGCTAAAACAAAAACTGTTTTGAAAAGTGAATCTAAAACGAAGAAGGTTGAAATACCTAAGGTCACAACTCCAAAGGTGACTAAAACAAATGTTAAATCACCTGGAATTTGGAAACCAAAAATCAAGGCGGCTCCATCCCAACTTCCTGATTTTTCAAAGGGGATGTTCTTACAAGAAGTATCCTTTATTGATTCCTCAGGTGTACCCAGAAAAACAATGGCCTAGGTACCAATGGCTAACTAATCTCTCACTCTGTGCAGGAACGATCATGGAGGATTATCACTAACGTTTTTATTACTAATTTGTTTGTTGATAAGTGATTGTTCCAGGCACAGTTTAGGAGACGTATCTTCATGTCATGTCAAGTAATCTATAAATGGAAGGTATGTCTCATTGAGAGGTAAAAGGTCAAAATCAGCATGAAAGGTACTGTTCTTAACTTGGTTGTTTGAATGATGAGGCAACAAAGGGTCTTTTGAGTCAAACCTATTTCATTAAAGTTTTAATTAAGCTGTTGATTGATTATATGTTTGACTTCAAATGCAATGAAGTGTGCATGTCATGAAACCCAATTTTCTAAAATTTTCAAATCAATACTTTGAAAGTTAGCTTGGTCAGATATCTTCAAAATTTTGTGTTTTGTTCTTTTAAGTGTGTTTGTGTGTTTTATTTTTTATTTTTAAAAAAAAAATGAAAAATGATGTTCACAAGATTGTGACATTAAAAATCAAAAAGCAAGGGGAAGAAATGTAAAGATGAAGAAAAAGTTGACCCCTCAAAAATAGTGTGCTTTTCAATTTTTAATTGTTTGTGTCTTGTTTTTGAGAAGTTTAGGGGAAGTAAAATGAATGTCCGGGTTGGAGATGGCTGACACGCGTAAGGCGGAAGTGAAAGGCAAGCTCCACGGTGATATGCTCGGTAGGCTCGACCTAATCTTATGACCACCAATGTAAGTGCAATGAACTTAAACTCTATATATGTTTAGATTCCCATCCTAGTTTACATGGTTCAAAAAACTGAGTCCCAGCAAAAACGGGTTGAGAGTGGTAATTATACCTAGTATTCACTCTCTCACACACCATGTTTCTGCTGTCATGACTACACCACATAATAAAAAAAAAATGAAAGAGAAATGAAAAAAAAAATGAAAAAGAAAAGAAAATGAAAAATAATCACTCAGTTGGTCTTCTTTGCGTGCTTAGCGGCCGACCTGATCACCAACTGATGGTTAATGAAATAAGTGGTAGTCATAACGGTGTTGCATGGTTCCTCAAGCTGGGGGTTTGTGAATCCTCAATAAGCTCTGAGGTTGGGTAGGTTTTGCTTTGTACGCTTGGGTGTGGGGACAATTAAACATGATGGTAATATTGTACTATATTAAACATGATGCATTCGGTTGGGATTAAACGGGTTTGAGTTTAAAGCGGACAAACATACCGGCAATCACCTGGACTAGTTGAGTAACTGAAGCTGAAAAGGGTTCCTCAGTCAGATTCATACGGTTTGATCCCTTGTAAACTTTCTCATGTTTGGTTTGGTAAGTATTTGTTTATTTTTATCTTTCGTGTGTGAGTTGTTGAGTTCTTTTTGGTGTGTTTTCGTCTTGGCCAGGTTGATTTGAGAAGTCAAAATGTGTTTTTCATGGGTTTTAATGCATGACAATATGCCCCCGACAGATCTTGACAAATTTTTAGGGGAAGGAGTATGGGATAATAAGTATTATCCGAAGGGAACTCGAGGATGATACTAATTATCTAATGAAAAGACTTCCATAATACATAGTATCTGAAGGGAACTCGAAGATAATATGTATTATCTCAGGGGAAGTCCTTAGCTGAGGGGAAGTTATCAGCTAAGGGGAAGTCTTTAGAGGTCTTGGGTTCAGGGAAAGTTTTATAGAAAACCCGTAATCTATATTAGGGTTTTTGGTTAAAATAATGTTAATTTAAATCAACTGAACAGATGATAATTATCTTCTAACCCAAAATCCAGTCATCAAATGTCTGGTGGAGTATATTTTTTCAAATGTGTGTCAGACAGGTTGATGATAGAATGATGCTGTTGATGCTGCTCAAAGTTAAAGGACCAGCCGGACAAGACTACCATCTGAATAAGCAAGTGTTCATGGGAAGTTGTTGGTTTCTTTACAAGCTTCTAAAAGATTATCAAAGAAGATGTTCACAAGCTTAGGGGAAGCAGAAGACTTCAAGTCTCGTTAAAGAAAGTGATGCAGAGAGCAGTCAGAGATCATGAAGATCCAAGTTCAACAATCAAATTCTTCAAAGTTAGGGGTTTTCAAAATTTCAACCCTCTAATTTTTGAAGATTCAAGACAGTTACCGAAGATTCAGCAAGAACCAATTCATTCATGAGAAGCAAGTCAATGAGAATCCTCCATCTCATTAACTTGTTCATTTCAAGAAGTTCAAGCTGATGCTGATCAAGAGGAAGTCCCAAGTGCCCGTTATGAAACCCAATGAAGATTTCTGCGGAAAGAATCTTCATCAGCATCTCTGCCAGCCAGTCAAGAAGAAGATTTTCAAAGATCGAAAACATTTAATATCACAAGCCTAGGGGAAGATTGTAGAGGCTAGATTATGAGGCTTGTAATAATAAATAGTTTTTGTTGATGCATGAACCTTGTGTGGCCGTTACTGTTCGAATTGTCAAACAGACTGATTTGTCGAAGACATGAACTGAGGTCCGAACCTCAGCCGAACTCTAGGTTCGGAGTTGGCCGAACCTAGATGGCCGAACTCCACGTTTGTATACTCCTTCGTTATGTAATCATTCGACACGTATCAATGACAAAACTTCCGTCTCATCCATAGAATCGATCCGTATACGGTTTTTCAATTGGTATCAGAGCTGTTGGCTCTTTCTATGGTCGAAATCTATCGTTTTTCTTCATTTCGAGACGTTAAACCTTCAGTTAGGGGTGATTGGAAGTGTTTCTGATTGATTTTCAATCAATCGAGTCTTTCTGAGTCATGTTTTTACCTAACAGAAGCCTCTAGATGTCAAAATTCGATCAAATTCTGATTCTGGTGCGATTTCAAAAATTTCCAGTTCGAGTTCGGACAGGGTTCGGCCGAAGAACAGATCTGAAAAATAACCGCTCCGAACTCCAGGTTCGGCGGTCCGAAGGTCAGGTTCGGAGATGGCTCCGAAGGTCAGGTTCGGACTAGGTCCGAAGGTCAGTTTCGGAGAGGGTTCGGAGGATCGGGTTCGGAGGTAGATCGGACAAGGTTCGGACGAGCTCGGATGCATTTTTGATGAAGCAATTTTGTTCAAGAAAAAAAAATTCGCGCACGGCCCCAGCCAGGGGCTCTGCCCCTTGGACCCCGCCAGGGGCTGCCGCCCCTTGGACTCCGCTTCTCAGGGGCGCTGCCCCCGAACCCCCGTTAGGTGGGAATTTGAAAGAAGCGGATTAGTTATCGAGTTTACCCTTGATTCGGTAGCTGTGGGGTGTTATATTTGAAGAAAATCCAGATTCTAATACTTGTTACGAGTTAGTGATCGAATTTCAAGAAATGAGTTTGTGGGTAGTCATTGTTCTTGATGATGGATAGAGATTCAAGAATACATGTTTTCTGATGATGGACAGAGATTCGGAGACATGGTTATGATTACTTGGGAACGTTTGTCGGAGATTATCTTTCTACACAAACTGAAGATTAATGAGATTAAAGATTCCGTTGCGGGCCAATTGAGTTTATCATTCCACTACAAGAATGCGGGGTTGGAATCATAAGAAATTGAAGATTTGAATATGTCACTTGTTTAGGGGGAAAATGGGGACCCTAAAAAACTTTCAAAGTTTTATAATTGAAAAAGTGAATATTCAAACGCAATCAGTTCAGGGATGATGGTGGTTTTTGATCTTCATGGAAATGTGGTATATTCTGATGTTCGTGCGAACCGATATGTCAAAGTTTTCAATTATGGTTTGGAACTTTCTGTCATATGCCCGATACTTTCTTGAGTTGTCGAAAGACTTGGTCAGATTCCAGTCTGCAACGAGATATACGTTTACCGGAGTAATATATTGGGATGAATTTGATGCTGAGAGGGAATTTCCATGATTGAAGATGCTGATCGTGTCTGTTTTCATAAAGATCAGAATGTGTTACAATTCGGTGAAGATTGAAGATTATTATCAAGATGCAGTGATGTTCGCGTGTCTTTACAATTTCCGGATACAACTTATGAAGTGAACCATTATCATATATACCGGTTCCAATTGGATGGTTGTGCTTGAAGCTAGGGGGAATTTTATTGGTTGTGGAGATTGTACAAGATTCGAACCGTTTCCTGCGTACCTGATGATTCGGTCAAGGGGAGTTTGCTAAAGATAGAAATGTCTGCAGCAAGCTGACTGAAGATTGCTAGAAGATCAATGTCTGGATTCGACAGTAACGTCCAAGGGGGAATTTGTTGATGCATGAACCTTGTGTGACCGTTACTGTTCGAATTGTCAAACAGACTGAATTGTCGAAGACATGAACTGAGGTCCGAAACCCAGCCGAACTCTAGGTTCGGAGTTGGCCGAATCTAGATGGCCGAACTCCCAGTTCGGAGGGAGTTCGGACAAAGTTCGGAGGTGCCGAGTTTGGACCTTATGAAGAAGTATAAATAGATTCGTCTTTGTATTTCTTTGTAAGTTTCTGTCTTGTGTCTGTGTGTTGAGAGGGGAGGTTCTGTCCGACCTCCCCCAGTGCTTAAACGTTTGTATACTCCTTCGGTCTTGTAATCATTCGACACGAATCAATGACAAAACTTCCGTCTCATCCATAGAAACGATCCGTATACGGTTTTTCAGTTTGGGCTGGGCTTAGTGGGTTTCATTAGATTAGTTGGCTAGTTTTATTATTATGTTTAGGCTAGTTTACTATTGGATATGGGCATGGGCTTGGGTTTATGATTAGGGTTTAAGAGCCCAATAGTAAACTCATGGGATGGCTATATAAACCCCATGAGTTTACTATTCAAAAGGGGCTTGATTTCGATTTCTAAAGAGAGAAGAGGGTTTACGATTACGGTTTTGTACCCGACAAGTTTACTTGTGTGCAAAGTTCAAGTGTTTATTTGTTTAATCATCGTATTCTTCGGGCTTCTTCTCTTCTCTATCTTGAATCAATCATAAACGAGGATTCCGCACTCGTTGGTGATATCAATATCGTGTTTTGGTAGATTTTCTGGACCTTCAACAACAGTGACCCCCGATCACTGCTGACAAGTTTGATTGGGACGACATAATTGATGAATTTAAATCTCTTAAAGGGCATCGAGCAGAGCTATAAGGTACTCATAAATTCATTTAAGGTTTTTATTGTTTGAACTGACTCGACACAGATTTGATATTGTTTGTTTTTATTGATTGACCCGACCCGAATTCGTTCTTTTTATATATATTTTTTGTTTGACCCTGTTGGAACTAAAATCTATGTGACTGACGCCATCAAATCTGTTTACCGAAGCATTTGACTAAAGATCCATGTGAATTGATTCAGAGACGCGTGTTGTGATGCTCGAGGCTTGCAGATTGGACCGAAGACCGTTTTCTGGAAAAGTCAACCGTTTGGGTCAACAGTCAACGTAAAAGTCAACGGAAGATCGGTTCGAGCGAGTCAAGCTTCGGATTAATTAAATTAACTTTGATTTAATTAATATTTATGTGTATTTCATTTATCTGTATTTTGTTAAGTTATTATGTTTTTCACTTGTTAGTCACCCTCACTATATATATAGTGAGGGTGCCCCATTACAAATAGAGTCTCTGAGTGTGGAGATGATTTTCTTGTAGAGTGGTGTGAGAGTCCATTCTAGAGAGGTTGAGTGTTTGTCATGATTTCTATGTTGTAATCATTCGGTTCAATGAAATCATTCGACATATTTCATCATCTTTCTTGTGTTTATAATTATATTTGATACTTCATCTCCTTGATCATCATCGTCTCTTGGGTTTTCGAATCCGATCTTCATTCTCGCTCACGATCAAGATTCTTGATGTGAAAATCGGTCCTGACAGACCCGACCCGAAGCGGACCGCCAATCTAAACATAGACTTCAAAATATAGCAATAGAAAAAAAAATTGGTAACTTAACTTTCGATCACCCAAGAAAAAAAGTCAAACTCCGCCACTGGTAGCGACAGAAACAAAAGTCCCCTCTGATCCTTTTTTCAGTAAGGAATAATATGAGCTTTAGTAGGGACTTTAGAAAACTCCCCAAAAAAACATCTCTTGGGTAAACCCGGCGGGCCGACATGGAGCCCGAAACAGATATAGAATTCGACGCAGAACCTGGTCTTGGAATGTTAACCTTTAGACCCTGAATAATATCCATCATCTTAAAGGGGTCCGAATCATCTTTCATAGGATCCGCAATAACTGCCTACGAATGATCATCCTCATTATTACCCACATCCTCAAAGGACTTACCTCCATGCTCGTGAAAAAAAATGCCCATCGTCAGATTTATTAAAAAAGTGACAATCTTCGTCCTCATCCTCGTGCCACTCATCGTCCGGATCATTCACACGATCAAACGATGGAGTCCATGCATATAATTCCGAAACTTCAATGGTGTACGTCTTACCCTTTACATGACACGAAAACGAGTCATGTATCCTTTCAACTTGATTGGAAAGTAAGAAAACCCTCCCGAAAGCCAAAGGTTCTTTATGATCATTATCAACGCTTAAACAAGTTCCCCAACGACTAGTAGCTCATCGGAAGGCCTTATCAGACCATGCAATCTAAGGCAACCCACGTACCTCCACCCACACAACTTTCTCCTCAATACAGAAGTCAGCCGAAACTCTATTCATCTCTAGAAAGATGGCATTGAAAGCATGGCATTTAAGTAATTTTGAAAAAACATCCTTTGATGAACAATCTGCACGAACCCAAAGACCACCCAAGTAACGGAATACAATGTCGCCAAATCCCTCATTGTGTGCATGAACATACACTTTTGA
>JBCNJP010000017.1:84440911-84456600 GCA_039602395.1 Deinandra increscens subsp. villosa | reverse complement strand
CTGTTACCACAATGATGGTTGCACCGTTGACTGGCGCGGTTGCAAGCCACTCTGAAAAACCTGAAAAGTTCATCGGTCTGAACTTCAAACGTTGGCAGCAAAAGATGCTGTTCTATCTGACAACATTGAACCTTGCGAGGTTCTTGACTGAAATCGCTCCCCAAGTTTCTAAAGGGGCAATGGATGCTTAATCTGTGAGCGCGGTTCAAGCTTGGAAGCATTCTGAGTTCTTGTGTAAGAACTATGTGCTCAATGGTTTAGCGACTCACTTTACAATGTGTATTGTAAAGTAAACACAACCAAGGAACTATGGAATCTTTGGAACGAAAATACAAAACCGAAGATGTAGGTACAAAGAAATTTGTGGTGGCCAAATTCTTGGATTTTAAAATGATTGACTAAAAAACTGTTATGAGTCAAATCCAAGAGTTGCAATTCATTCTCCATGATATTCATGCGGAAGGAATGTCACTTAGCGAGACATTCCAAGTGGCTTCCATGATCGAGAAATTACCACCAAGCTGGGTTAATTTCAAGAATTACCTAAAACACAAGAGAAAGGAAATGACCGTTGAAGATCTTGTGGTTCGTCTTCGTATTGAAGAAGACAACAAACTTGCTCAAAAGCAGAGAGATGTCCCCGAGCAAACAAAGGCCAATATTGTTGAATGTGGCCAATCCTCCAAAGGTAACAAAAATAGAGGACGGGCTGAGAAGAAGAACAAGAGGGAAAGAGTTTAATCTTAAACCCAAAGGTGGGGTTGGGAAAAAGAAATTTGAAGGCAAATGTTACAACTGTGACAAGCCAGGTCATCGGGCAAATGAATGTAGGCAACCCAAGAAAGATGCCTCCAGTCAAGCCAATATGGTTGATGATCATGAAAATCTTGTTTCCATGATTTCTAACCTCACAATGATGATCTCCGAGGTTAACTTGGTTGGTTCGAATACCAAGGAATGGTGGGTTGACACCGGTGCCACCCGCCATGTATGTGCTGGTAAGAACTTGTTCAACACCTTTAAGGAAGTTACTAATGGAGAAAAGCTCTTCATGGGTGGTAACTCTGCCACTGCAGAAGTCAAAGGCGAAGGAAATGTGATCCTGAAAATGACATCAGCGAAAGGAGCTTACCTTGACTAATGTGTTTTATGTCCCTGAGAGTCGTAAGAATCTTGTGTCTGGGTGGCTGTTGAATAAGTTTGGTTTCAAAATGGTGTTTGAGTCAGATAAGGTCTTGTTGACCAATGATAGTGTGTATGTTTGGAAAGGGCTATGCCCTCAATGGTATGTTCAAACTAAATGTAATGGTCGTTAACAATGCTATGAATAAGACTGGTACCAGTTCTGCTTAGTTGCTTGAGTTTTCTAATGTGTGGCATGGTAGACTTGGTCATGTTAACTTTAATTCCATTCGTCGTTTGATTAAATTAAATTGCATACCAACTTTTGATATTGACTCAAACTATAAATGTGAAACGTGTGTTGAAGCAAAATTAACTAGATCATCATTCAAACCAGTTGAACGAAATACTGAACCACTGGGTATGATCTACACAGATGTATGTGATTTGAAATCCATTCTAACTAGAAATGGATCTAAATACTTTATCACGTTTATCGATGATTGCACAGAGTATTGTTATGTTTACTTGCTCAAAATTAAAGACAAGGCAATTGAGCTGTAATTGCTTATAAAACTGAAGAGTCAACTTGAAAGGAAGATCAAGACTATACGAAAGGAAGATCAAGGTTGTACGAAGTGATAGAGGTGATGAGTATGCTTCACCATTTGCTGAATTCTGTTTGCGAAATGGAATTAGACATTAGTTTACTGCACCATATTCACCCCAATCATATGGGATTGCTGAACGAAAAAATCAAACCTTGAAAGAAATGGTGAGTGCCATGTTAGGGAGTTTTGGTGTAAACCAAAACTTGTGGGGGGATGCTATCCTTTCGGAAAATTATCTTTCGAATAGGATACCCCATAAGAAAAGAGATGAAACCCCATACGAGTTATGGTGGAAAAGAAAACCGTCTTACGAATACCTCAAAGTGTGGGGGTGCCTAGCGAAGGTGGTTTCTCCACTACCTAAGGCTCGAAAGATAGGACCCAAAACCATTGACTGTATATTCACTGGATATCCAGATCACAGTAGCGCGTATCGCTTCCTTGTGCATGAATCCAAGATTCCCGATATTCGCAAAGGTACGATAATGGAATCAAAGAATGCCTCATTCTTTGAAAATATATTTCCATGAATTACAAAAGAATGTGGAAATAAGTTATGGACAGATGATGAACGTATACAGGATGAGCTAGTTCCGGAAGAACTAGAACGTGTTCCGGAAGAAAAAGAGCAATATGAGGAAGAAGGATGTTGAGCCTAGGCGAAGCAAGAGGGCTAGAACTGGAAAGTCTTTTGGTCCTGATTTCTACACGTACATGGTAGAAAGTGAACCCAAAACATACCGTGAAGCGGTAACTTCCTCAGAAGGACCTCAATGGAGGGAGGCCATCAAAAGTGAAACAGATTCTATTTTACAAAACCTTACATGGGAACTAGTGGATCATCCTCTGGGATGCAAACCACTAGGTCATCGTTGGATCTTCAGGAGGAAGATGAAGCCTGATGGCTCCATAGACAAGTACAAGGCAAGACTGGTGGTAAAAGGATACAAACAACAAGAAGGTCAAGTTTACTTTGACACATATTTACCAGTAACTCGAATAACCTCCATAAGGTTGGTACTTGCTATTATAGCCATTAGAAATTTGGAAGTTCACCAAATGGATGTGAAAACCGCTTTCTTAAATGGAAATCTAGAGGAAGAGATTTACATGGAACAACTAGAGGGCTTTAGAACCTCTGTGTTGGAACAAAAATCTATGTGACTAACGCCATCAAATCTGTTTACCGAAGCATTCGACTGAAGAATCTATAGTGAATTAATTCTGAGACTGGGTTGTGATGCTCGAGGCTTGCAGATTAGACCGAAGACCGTTTTCTAGAAAAGTCAACCGTTCGGGTCAACGGTCATAGTAAAAGTCAACGAAAGATCGGTTCAAGCGAGTCAAGCTTCGATTAATTAAATCAACTTTGATTTAATTAATATTTATGTTTATTTCATTTATCTGTATTTTGTTCAGTTATTATGTTTTTCACTTGTTAGTCACCCTCACTATATATATAGTGAGGGTGCCCCATTACAAGAAGAGTCTCTGAGTGTGGAGATGATGAAATCTTGTAGAGTGGTGTGAGATTCCATTCTAGAGAGAGATAGAGAGTCATGGATTTCTAGAGAGATTGTTGTTGTAATCATTCGGTTCAATGAAATCATTAGACTTGTTTATCATCTTTTTTCTTGTATGATTTCCTAGAATCATCTCCATCATCATCATTGTCTCTCGGGGTTTTCTCATCCGATCTTCGTTCTCGCTCACGATCGAGATTCTTGTAGTGAAATCGGTCCTGACAAATGGTATCAGAGCCAAGGTACCATCAGATTTCATCTCATGATTAATCTGGTCACTCGAATCTAGATTTTGAGCTTTAAGGGTGAAGATTCGAAAACTCATTTTGGAGACTTTTTCTTCATTTTTTCTTCATTTTGGATGATTCTGGATGGATTCTGATGATATGGATGATTGATTCATGTTATGGAGTTTATCTAGATGTTATTTCATCGTCTACTTCTTCAAATCTGTGAGAAAATTGAAGATCCGATGTTGTTTTTCGTAACTGTTGAGTTTTCCCGTTTTTGGGGGTTTTTGAAGATTTTAGAGTTTGGTTTTGTGTTTTCTGGGTTATACTTGATGGTTTTGGATGAAACGAAGCACAAATCTTGATGGAAAATGTGTTCCGGATCCATTGGAAGCATTGGTTTCATCTAATTCGCATCAGATTTGAAGATTCTGGAAAAACGCACACTACTATGTGTGTTCTTGGCGTTCTTCAAGTTTTCCAGAAATGAGGGTTTTACGGGTCAGATTCGATGATCATGGCTGCTGTTCGGAAGGTTTTTGTGGCCAGAATATCTTCGTGGATGGTTTGTCTACACGATTCCATCATAAATCCGTGTTTTCCACAAGTTTTTGGGTGGATTTAAGAGCATCAAAGTGGGCTGTACAGGTTAGTGTTCATCATGTTCTTCGCTGTTCATCGAGGTTTTTCCAGAAATTTAACAAGTTTTGAAGCTATGAAGATTTCCTTAGCGAACTTCTACTGTTCCTAGCGAACTTGACGTCGCTTAGCGAACTTAATCTGGCTTTAGCGAACTTCATCCGTTTTAGCGAACTTGAAGCATGCCGTAGCGGACTTGAGGAATGTCTAGCGAACTTCTAAGACCCTTAGCGGACTTCTTGTATGCTTTAGTGGACTTCTTGAGCTTAGCGAACTTGAGAATGGGTTTTCGTTCAAGATCGTTTCAAGAGATTTGGTGAACGTCCAGACTTGTAGAGCATGAAGCCATGAGTCCAACGGTATAAAATTTGAAGAATTTCGTTGAGTTTTAGGTGAGATATGGCTGATACACGCTTTTCCAGTAAGGTTGCGTTTTTCCAGTGAGATTTACGATCAGTTAGGGTTTACGAGGTTGAGGATGACAGCTGGGTGACGTGGCATTGGTTGATTGGTCCATAGAGAATGATTTCTCTTTCCTAGTCGGTCAACCCTTGTCCTCTTTTCTTTGCTGTCGGAATGTGATAGGTGGAGATGGAATGAGAGTGGGCCCCGCCTGTCCCATAGCCGTTGATTGCTTTATGGTTGTCGATACTTTATTGGCTGGAAGGAAAGCGAGTGGTACCCAGGCTGTATAAGAGAGCCGTTGAATTGGCTTTCGTTGTCAACCCTTGATTGGACCAAATCCTCACACACGGATCCAGCCCCAACAGCCGTTGGATCTCCTAAATCTGGAGCGTAAGATCATGAGGGTGTGCTTTCACAGCCGAATCCTGATTGGCTACTGGGCATTTCACACGGATCGGGCTTCTAAACCCTTGGATCCCTTCAATCTTAACTATTGGATCTGTTTAAAATGGCCTAATCTGATTGGTCAGATTTATTTGACAAGGATCATGGTTTTTCTTGGGAAATTTAATTAAACCAAAGGATATTTTAGCAATTTTCGTTAAATGTGGGTATTTCTAATCAGTCTTTAACGAGATTAATAAATATGACGCCTAACAAAATTTCATAAAATATTTTGTTAGTCAAGGATTTTTTCCGTTTATTTATTGGGTTCTCGTTTATTAACGTCACGTGTATGTTTGCTATCGACCACTGACGAGTTAGCTTTATTATCCAGTTAATTATGCAGCTTTTTCCGTTATGTCTCACGGTTTTTTTTAGCTGATGCAGCGCTGATATCAGCTAGCCGGATTAACTGGAATCTCAGTTAATTATTGGAATTTATCCGTTAAATCTCTCGAGAAGCCGTTACTTGACGAAAATTGATGGAATTTTCCAGATTGAGGCGTTTTCACCGGTATTTCTCAGAAATCTTCACGGAATTTTATTTCGAGCTCGTTTCTCTTCGCCTAAAATTACAAAGACTCCGGTTATGATTATTTTCGCTCGGGATCTCAAATTTTCACAGATTTGATACTTATTTTTATTTTAGCATCCAACCTCAGTCACACGGATTATTCACAACTGTCAGCATCCACCTTCTGGTTTTTTCGCGAGTTTGTCCGATTTCAAGATTTTTTATCCGGTTTCTCTAGGCAACCGATCGCGACGGTTCGACTATCTGCATCTGATTTTTCGCTTCCGCATCGGATGTTTTTGAGAGGGATCTAGAGAAAAAGGGAAATTATTATGGAAATGGATTATCGGGTCGATTGAGCATTTTCAGTGTTTGACTGGTTTATTCGATTCGGTTTGTTGTGGTTTTGACTCCGATGTTCAACATTTTCTCAGTATTGTACCCGACTGCGTGAACCGAGTGAACTGCAGCACTTGGCTCTCAACTAGAGAAACAAGAACAGAAGAAGCTTATTCAGAGTGGGGATCTCTACAACAGATTGTCTCCTGTTTATCAGTTTCTCATTGAAGATGTACGACAGAGTGGTTCTTCAGCAGTTGAACAGATTTGAAAGCATCAGTCAAGGGGGAATATGTTGGAACTAAAATCTATGTGACTAACGCCATCAAATCTGTTTACCGAAGCATTCGACTGAAGAATCTATCGTGAATTAATTCTGAGACTGGGTTGTGATGCTCGAGGCTTGCAGATTGGACCGAAGACCGTTTTCTGGAAAAGTCAACCATTCGGGTCAACGGTCAATGTAAAAGTTATTATGTTTTTCACTTGTTAGTTAAATCAACTAATTATGTTTTTCACTTGTTAGTCACCCTCAATATATATATAATGAGGGTACCCCATAACAAGAAGAGTCTCTGAGTGTGGAGATGATGAAATCTTGTAGAGTGGTGTGAGATTCCATTCTAGAGAGAGAGAGAGAGAGAGTCATGGATTTCTAGAGAGATTGTTGTTGTCATGATTTCGTTGTTGTAATCATTCGGTTCAATGAAATTATTAGACTTGTTTATCATCTTTCTTCTTGTATGATTTCCTAGATTCATCTCCATCATCATCATCATCTCTCGGGGTTTTCTCATCCGATCTTCGTTCTCGCTCACGATCGAGATTCTTGTAGTGAAATCAGTCTTGACACTCTGGACAAGAAAAGAAAGTGTGTAAACTGGTCAAATCCTTATATAGACTAAAGCAAGCTCCAAAACAATGGCATGAAAAGTTTGATCATGTCATGCGTGATTCTGGTTTCAAGACCAATGAATGTGATAAGTGTGTATATGTGAAAGACACACCAGATGGTTATGTCATCTTGTGTCTATACGTTGATGACATGCTCATTGTTGGAAGTAATGACAGAATGATAAAATCAACAAAGGACACCTTTAAGGCAAGATTTGATATGAAAGACATGGGTTTAGCGGATGTGATTTTGGGAGTTAAAATCACACGAACCCAAAGTGGACTTGCTTTAGGACAAACCCACTATGTGGACAAAGTTCTTGAAAAGTTCAATGCAAATGACTCAATGTAGCTAGAACTCCCATTGACACAAGTCAACATCTAGCTAAGAACAGAGGATAGCCTGTTAACCAATTAGAGTATTCAAGAATTATAGGCAGTTTGATGTACTTGATGAGTTGTACCAAACCAGACTTAGCATATGCTGTAAGCAAGCTAAGTAGGTACACGAGTAATCCAAGTTCAACTCATTGGAGAAGTGTGACTAGGTTACTTAGGTACCTAAGGTACACAAGGGATTATAGGCTGCACTACAACAGATATCCTGTAGTGATTGAAGGATACTATGATGCAAATTGGATATCTGATACGAAGGATTCCAGAGCAACGAGTGGATATGTATTTACACTTGGAGGTGCAGCCATATTGTGGAAATCGTCGAAACAAACAGATATTGCTAGTCCACGATGGAAGCAGAATTCATCGCTTTAGATAAAGCTGGTGAAGAGGGAGAATGGCTACGTCAATTTATGGAGGATATACCAAGAAGGCCTAGGCTGGCAACGACCATATGTATACATTTTCATAGCCATTCGGTAATTGGCAGAGCTCATAGCACAATGTATATTGGTAAGAACATACATATAAGACGTAGACATAATACGATACGAAAACTAATCTCTACTAGAATTATCACTGTTGACTACGTGAAGTCAAAGGATAACATTGCGGATCCGCTGACAAAAGGCCTAAGTAGAGAGTTAGTTCAGAAGTCGTCCATGGGAATGGGACTGAAACCCTTGAAAGATTAAGTTCATATGAAGGAAAACCTAGCTCAGCTGACTGGAGATCCCATTATCTGAGTTCAATAAGACATCCTAATTATATGAACTAGTGAGGTCACTGTGGGGGAAGATTTGATAAACCCACGCACTTTAAGAAGAGGATGTATGATTGGAATCGGTACATCTCCTAGTCCATTCCTAAAAGTGATAAGTACGAGGTTAAGCCTATGGCTTTTAATGATTCAGCTGAGGCAGCCACACATGGTGAATCACCTATGTGAGAGAGAAGTGGGGTCGCTTCGAAGGGTATTGAGAGGGGGCACAATACCTAAGAGCTCTCGCAGAACCAGGCTAATGTTCATGACCATAACGAACATAACTATGAGGACTTGATATTGTCAAGAAGAGTCTTGTGTGAAGCACATTATCGCCTACACAAACGGCAGACGAGTTCAAAGGCATCATTGCCTACTCAGATCCAGTAGACTAAGTGTGTTTCATGAGAGAAGGTTCAAAGGGTAACACCTACCTATCGTATGCAAGATTCAACTGTTGAAATTCGATCGAGATTAAGTTAATTCTGAGATCAACCTCCAGATTCATGTGGGGAATTGTTGGAAAATGTGTGTGAATAAGATGATTAATCTCAGTCACTTTGTTCAAGTTTGGGAAATATGGAGTAAGCTATCCCACATTGGTGTGAGAACCAAAGGTGAATGGGTTTATAAGGATGAACCTCAAAGCCTTAGACAAATCTTATGGCATGTTTTACTCTGGCTTATTGTAGATACAAGATCTGTGCGTCTTGTGAAGTATCAAGTCAAGACAAAGACCAAGATCAGGACAAGGTTGGCTGCTAGCCGAACCTAAGGTTCGGATCAGACGAACTTCAGGTTCGCCTGAGGTTCGCCCAGTCGCTATATATAGAGGTTTCGTCTTTGTAATTGAGGGATAGAGCGTGTGAGACAATAGCTTAAGTGTGTGTTTTATGTGGTGTATTCTCAGAGTCTGTTCTGAGTGTTTTACTGATTGTAATTATTCGTTTGATTAATAAAACAATTAGTTAATTACTTGTTTCTCTTCCGAATTAGCTAGATTTAGTAGATATCCGTAGGTCATGCATTTTCAAGTGGTATCAGAGCTATCTTGTTCATTCTACTGATTTGTGGTTGCCTCCATAATCTTTGCTTTTTCAAGGTTTGGTTGAGGTTCGTTCAAGGTTCAGATAGATTCGGTTCGGAAAAGGTTCGGAAAAAGTTCAGATAGTGTTCTTCAGTTCGGATTGATTTGATTTCGGCTAAAGTATCGCTAAGCTAGGTTCACTAGAAGTTCGGACATAGTTCGGATCACAGATTAAGGTTCGGACGATCATAAATCAATTTTTCAAAATGTCGGAATTTCAAGCTTTTGCCGCTATGCAAAGTGCAATGCAAACAATGCTGAACTTTGACAACGAAATTGGAATAAGTCAGAAAGTTCCCAAGTTGTTGAAGTTAGAATATTAAAATTGGAAGCAATGATTTTCCGCTTACATAAGCACGAATGATATTGATTTGTTGATTCCGATTAAGAAGCTTTACCAACATCCAATTAATCAAGGAGATTTCAAACAAGTTCATACCTTCGACATTTCTGAAAGAAAATCATATGAGCTTAAACAAACGACATTTGGTTATCTTACAATGGCATTACCTACTGGAGTTGTTACATCAATTTAGTACTTGCAAGAAATTAAAACAATCGTGGGATGCTTTATCAGTAAGGTGTGAAGAGAACGATCAATACAAGAAAAGTCGAAAGAAGGTGTTGAGTTTGATAACATTCAACATTACAAGAATGAAAACATCACGGCTCTTGTATCAAGTTTTTCACATCTAATAAGTGAATTAAAGATTGTTGGGATTGAGAAAACTGATGAAGAGTTAAAGGAAAAGATTATGGAGGCTTTACCAGAAAAATGGGAAAATTATGTGTTGTTGCTTACACATTATAAAGAGTTTTCCACATTGACATTTCATGATCTAACTGGTAAACTTCATGCCCTTGAGATGGAAATGATTAATTCCAACAAATCCAAAGCAATTTTCGAAATCCAGAATTGTATCATGGTGAGAATGCTGCTAGTATGACGACTAAGACTAAACCAAGTCCGAGTTCTGCACCACCTACTGCTTTCATTGGAAATATTTCTAGAAATTTTGAGAATAATTCATCACGGGGTTGTAACTTTAAAATTCCAGAATCAACAAAACATAATGTTTTTTCTGCTGCAACAACGGATGATTGTGCTAAAATGATTGCTACTTTAATGTCTACATCTTTTGGATTGATTATCAAAAATGTTGCTGATGCAAAAATAGCAAGGGATGATCTTTATGAACTTGATGATGATCAATTAAATGAATTGGATTTATCTTGGCAATATGCTATGTTGGGTCAAAGATCAAAAAGATTTTTTAAGAAGCATGGAAGAACTACTTCTGATTTTAATGGGAAATTGGGTTTTCACAAATCTAAGTTCAAATGTTACAAGTGTTCCAAGCTTGGACATTTTGCTAGAGAACGTCAGCAGGCACATGTTACAAAACCTGGTTTTTCATCTAATATTAGTTCTCAACCGTCTTCAAGCAATTCAAACAAAACAGCTTTAACTGTTCAGAATGATGGTGTATATGATTGGGGCAAACATTTTGATACATCTGCTTTGATTGTCACACATGAGCAAACTGATTATTATTATGATTCTAGTTCGTATGAAGCTGCTGAAACTGAAAGGTTTGAATCCAAAATCGAAGATTTGCAAAATGAAGAAAAGGTCAAAATGCTTGTTGCGGAACTTCAATTGGTTAAAGGAGATTTGGAGGAGTCAAGAAAAATGAAACTGATTTAAATTTGCAAAATGAGTCTTTGATAAAGGATGTTCAGTTGGTAAAGGAGGATTTGGAAGTTTCTAAGAAGAACGAGAAAGAATTGACTGTGCAAAATGATTTGTTGGAAAAGGAGAATAAGTTAAATACCAAAGTTCTTCAATATATAAAGAATGATTTGGAGATGTCTAAAAGAAAGAAAGGGATTATGAAGAACGAATTGCTAAATTGATTAAAGAAAAGGAGGGGTTGGTTAAAGAAGTCAAGAAATGGAAAGATGAAGCAGAAGATGCTGCTAATGATTTCAAAATCTGTTTGATAAATCAAAAATCAAGCTTGATTTGCTTACAAAGAATTCTGAAGAGTATGTTGCTAAAATTGAGGCTTATCAAGTTGATATGGAGAAGTTGTTGAATGAAAAACGAGAGTTGCTTAGTGTCAATAAAGTTCAAACTGCAAATTTGGAAATTAAAAAACGTAATGAAGATAAATTAAAGAAGGAATTGTTTGATGGGATGGAAAATCTTTGTTTGCAAAAATTTGAAACTCATAAAGTTGCAAAGAGATTGATAGCTACCGAGAAGGAGTTGGCTGAAGCTCAATAGCAAATTTCAGATCTAAAGATTCAAGTCATTGATGCTAATTGGTTGCTGAATAATGTCTCAAATTCACAATTATTCACAAGTTTCCTAGCAAATGATGTCAATTTTGAAAGAATGTTTGATAAAACAGCTTCACCCCCTGCAAATATCAAAGAAGCTATTAAAGATGTGAAAGAAAAGGTGGAAGACTATGATTATTCCAAGTTTACATCATCAATTTCTGAAGAAAAGAAGATTGTCAAGAAGAAGAAAAACAAGAAGGCTAAAAAGAAGAAGGGAAAGAAATTTGAAATTCCTCCAGCTCCACATTTTGTATCTGGTTCAGCCTCAACAGAACATGAGAAATAAGGTACATCTGGTGAGAAGATTCGTTCTCAACCTGAATTTGATGAGACGATTTTCTATGAGCAGAAAAATGTTAATGAAGTAAAAGTTGAATTTTCAAGGTTGGCAAAGAATGGACATCAGACATTAAGTTCCGAGGAAAAGCTTTCTGGAAAGAATATTGGTTTGGGTTTTAAGTCACATAATGTTCATGCTGAGGAGGTTCCATCTTCAAAACCACAAAATCTGAAGAAACTGAAACTAAAGCAAGTGAAGAAGGCAGTTTTCAAGGCTGAGAAGGTTCAACCCGAACGGTTTTACAAACTCAAGGGTTCGGAATAGATTTTCTCCAATAAAGAGTTTCCACTTCACTACGTGGATGCTCGAAAAATTTATGAAGTTTTTGTGAAGGAGGATGCTTCAAGAACCTTGAAGAATCAACATGCAAGATTTTCTTTTGATAGTTCTATCTCTAAAAGCCCTACATTCAAATGGGTTCATAATCATAGACATCACGTATATGATTCTTCCTTTGGTCATTTTAGAGATATTCATGTTTGTGAATCTATGTAGACATCTAAAAGGTGGGACAAAGCTAAACGTATATGCTATATTTGCCGCCGATAAGGGCATATGGCAAAGGATTGTCCAATTTCTGCTGATTCAAATCAGTAATTTCAAAAGATACCAGTTTTTGGTAAAACTACCCAAACAAAGTTCTTTGATGAACAAGGTAGAGTTTTTGATGAATGTGATCCTATATTCTTTTAGAAACAAAAACGTTTTGTTCCTATTTTTTAAAAGGTTCAAAATTATAGGTTCATCATCACAGTCACCTGTGATTAATTCATCAAAAACTGAATTACCAAAACAACAACAATTCTGGAAACCAAAGGTGGTTTCAAAGCAAAACTAGGACACTGGTCGACCATAAGCAGTCGCTTCGGGTCAAGTTAAAAACTAATGAGTTTGACCAGCGTGAAGGTACTTCTAGAAGACCTATCGACGATTGAAAAGTTGTTGATGGAGGAGTATTCTACTTAACTTAAATTTCCTGATATACTTTTCTAACCTGCAAGTTTTCTGAAAACTTTAAAATGCAAGGTATCCGTGTTGGTTGATCAATTTTCTTTCTTTATGTTTCATTTGATAAAAACCAAAAATAGAGTCTTGTTTTTGTAAAATGAAAAATCCAAAAATAGAGTTTTTCATTTTAAGGGGGAGAATTGCATGTAAGGAGGAGAAATTGAAATGATGTATGTTATGGGAAGAAGATGAATACATGCAAAATATATAAGCAAGGTGAATACATGTAATATATATACAATTTTTGAGAAATTGATCATTGGGAAATGATGGTACATTGGCTTACGTATCTGACTCATGGATAGAGTAGATGAAAGATCCACAAGATCATTGTTTGATATGCTTGGTAGACTCGGCAAATCAGAAAGTATTCAGATGTGATATACACTAAATACTAATGTTTGACCATGTGGATAACATTTTGAAGCATATTTCATGACAAAACTAGAAGAATAAGTGTGAAAACAAAATGAGAAGTCACTGTGTATACATGTGTTCATTTTGTAAAGATTTAAACTTGTTTGATTTTCTTTATTTTGTCAAACGATCGGACTTTCTCTGCGTATTGAAAGATCGACCTGATTGTTGTTCGTTTGACGTTATGCTTTATTTTCTTTGGTGTTTCGTATAACTCACCGGACTTTCTCTACGTGTACGGGAGTACCGACCTGATTGTTGTTGGGTTATACAATTTCAACTTGTTTTACTTTTCTTATTTTGTTAAATCCGAGGCCTTATCTGCGTATCGAAAGATCGACCTTAAGGTAGACGATTTAACGATCTTATTTCTTTTTGCATGGAACACAGTTGACGATATCATGAAAAATGGTATGCTTTGTGAAAAATCACAAGTGTAATCACACAAAAGAAAAAGGAAAAAGGAAATATCTGAATATGTCTGATAGTGTGGGATACACTGGTCAAAGCAAAATCTAATCAATACCTTAACATATCCAGATGTTATGAGTATGATTTTGCCTGAGTTTAAGATGGACAAAATATACCGGCAATCAGCATGACTTATGTGCTTCAATTAATTGAAATTGAAGTGTAGTTCAGTGCGTCATGATCAATATGATTCCGTATAGTGATCTTTCTCATACCAAAAATAGAGTTTGATTCTATATTGCAATTTCATTTCATTTCGGAAAAGTACAAAAAGATTTTTGGTGTGTTTTAGCATAAGTTTGATAAATCAAAAAGATTTAAGGTTTGTTTTGATATAAATTTTCTAAAAGCCAAAAAGATTTTATTTTTGCTTTATTTTCGATCTGATCAACATGTGATACAAATCAAATTTTCAAAATCATATCTTGGAGTCTCGAAGAGACGTTTTGCGCCAAGATTATTTAAATTTTGAGCAGGTTGCTAAAGTGAAAGATATCACAACTTCAAGTCTTCTGAAGCTGCTAATAAGAGGCAGGGATACATCAGACATTGTCAAGTCTTCAAGATCAAGTTACGATCAAGTTGAGGAAGCGCTTGTTCGAAGATTTATTTCATTGGACGAACGGATTCTA
The DNA here is from genome assembly GCA_039602395.1 of Deinandra increscens subsp. villosa. Lineage (NCBI taxonomy): Eukaryota > Viridiplantae > Streptophyta > Magnoliopsida > Asterales > Asteraceae > Deinandra > Deinandra increscens. The sequence continues at coordinate 84,442,416 of JBCNJP010000017.1, read as the reverse complement.
CACTTGAGGTGGTAGTTTGATTGAAGATACAGTTTGGATGATGTTAAAGATACTGCACACGACCAAGGGGGGAGTGGGGGGTTGTAGATACAAGATCTGTGTGTCGTGTGAAGTATCAAGTCAAGACAAAGACCAAGATCAAGACAAGGTTGGCTGCTAGCCGAACCTGGTCCTAACCTGAGGTTCGGATCAGACGAACTTCAGGTTCGCCTGAGGTTCGGCCAGTCGCTATATATAGAGGTTTCATCTTTGTAATTGAGGGATAGAGCGTGTGAGATCATAGCTTTAGTGTGTGTAATCTGTGGTGTATTCTCTGAGTCTGTTCTGAGTGTTTTACTGATTGTAATTGTTCGTTTGATCAATAAAACAATTGGTTAATTACTTGTTACTCTTCCGAATTAGCTAGATTGAGTAGACGATCCGTAGCTCACACATTTTCACTTATTCCCTCGCGCAGGGGGGGGGGGTGCGAAAAATGGCTAATCGGGTCGAAATTCTGAACTCGTGCCCGCGCGACCTGCGGACACGAATGCAGCTCCGAAACGTGTGTCCGTGGACGACACGTTTTTGCTATTTTTCGAACCAATTTTTTAGCAGATTCTAGAAATGGCCTTTGGCTTTCCAAACCTGATCATTTAAGAGACATAAATCAAACATTCATTCCGGATTAACTCGTAGTAGTTAATGGATGACCTTTCGTATGACTAATTTTCGTGTATATGTACACGAATTGTGGGCAAAAAGAACACACAGAAAAAATTGTATTCCAACGTCGTGTTGCTGCTGCTGATCTCCGTCCACTGCTTCATTCCGGTTTCGTTTCACGCAAGTATCTCGTCCGGCTGTACACACAGTTTTGAACCGGTGTACCCTGGGAACAGACGTCGAATCTGTTTAAGGGAATTGTGTTAAACACAAGCCTGGTTCCTCTCGTTTTTCTTTTCTGTGTTGTTCTGTTTTGCAGGAACTTATATTGCTGCTGCTCGTGATCATATTTCTGTGGTGTGTTTCGTTTACTGTTTTATCTCCTTTGTATTTTCGTTCATTATTGTTTCTGTATTGTAATTAAACGATCGGTTGAATCGTTATTAATGATTGTTCTAATCGTTACTGATTTCCAACAGTTTCCTTTTGAGTTGCATCGTTTGACAATTGCTCTATCTGTCCAGATGAGAAGAAATCAAGAATGAGAAGATGAGAAGCAACTCACTACAATTCAAATATACAATGCAGGTTCACATGACTCAGATGAGAAGAAATCAAGAATCGACAACTAAAAGTCAAGGAAAAAGTAAAGTAAATAAAAGCACATACTTTTGGCTAAAGGTTAACATGACAAGTGGCTGCAAGTTACAATTGGAGCAGCATTGCAGCAAGATAACTTCTATCACATCTAGCCCTTTATAAATGCATTGCAGCAAGATAGCTTCTATCTCATCTAGCCCTTTATAAATGGCTGATATAGATTGTAGTAAGTTATTAGAATGTGAAAAGTAAGTTATTAG
>JBCNJP010000017.1:84423589-84440411 GCA_039602395.1 Deinandra increscens subsp. villosa | reverse complement strand
AAGCCATAGGCTTAACCTCGTACTTGTCACTTTTAGGAATGGACTACGAAATGTACCGATTTCAATTATACATCCCCTTCTTAAAGTGCATGGGTTTATCAAATCTTCCCCCACAGTGACCTCACTAGTTCATACAATTAGGTTGTTCTATTGAACTCAGATCTTGGGATCTCCAGTAAACTGAGTTAGGTTTTCCTTCATATGAACCAAAATTTTCAAGGGCTTCAGTCCCATTCCCATGGACGACCTCCGAACTAACTCTCTACTTAGGCCTTTTGGTAGCGGATCCGCAATATTATCCTTTGACTTCACATAGTCAACAGTGACAATTCCAGTAGAGATTAGTTGTCGTACCGTATTATGTCTATTCTTACCATTATACATTGTGCGATGAACTCTGCCAATTGCCGATTGGCTATCACAATGTATACATATGGCCATTGCCGGCTTAGGCCATCTTGGTATATTCTCAATAAATTGGCGTAGCTATTCTGCATCTTCACCAGCTTTATCTAAGCGATAAATTTTGGTTTCATCATGGATCTAGCAATAACCGTTTATTTTTTAAGATTACCACGATATGGTTGCACTCTCAAGTGTGAATACATATTCACTCGTTGCTCTGGAATCATTCGTATTTGATATCAGTGTGAATACATATTCACTCGTTGCTCTGAAATCATTTGCATCAAATATCATATTAGATATCCAATTTGCATCACAATCTATGCTAGTGCAACCCGTATTCCCTTGTGTACCTTAGGTACCCAAGTAACCTAATCACACAACTCCAATGAGTTGAACTTGGATTACTCGTGTATCTACTTAGCTTGCTTACAACATATACTAAATCTGGTCTAGTACAAGTCATCAGATACATCAGATTGCCAATAATTCTTAAGTACTCCAAACAGGCTCTCCTTTGTTCTTAGCTAGATACTGACACATGTCGGATTGAAGTTCTAGCCACATTAGAGTCATTTGCAAAAGCCATTTGCCATTCCCATAACTTCTCAAGAACTTTTGTCCACATAGTGGGTTTGACTTTAAACAAGTCCACTTTGAGTTCATGTGTTTTTGAATTTCCAAAAACCCATTTCCCATTCCCATTTCTTTCATGTCAAATATTGCTTTCAAGATTACCCTCATTAATGAGCATATAGGAGCTAGTGGATCTTCTACTTGGATGCCAACCACTTGGTAATCATAGGCTCCCGCACTTTGTCAAACAACTCAAGATAATTTGTTGCCAAGATCTATAATCTTAGCTCGCGATTTGCTTTTTGTGTTCTTAACTTACAACAAGCACCATTTCCAAGGTAAACACATTTCCCATGACTGTTGTGTACTCCACTTAGTCATATGATTGCAATCCTCATTTCCAGACATATATCAAATGCAAGCCACCCCCACATTTCAGTGTTATTGGATGGTGTCCAAATGTGGTGATGAAAGGTCCTCCCTTTCTCTATGATTATGCCATTTCAACTACCAAACTGGTTGTTTCTTAAATGGTTTTTCCCCCTACATTGCTTGTATTTGATAAGCTTTATGTGACATCACTTATGATCACACTTTAGACTCTCATGATTTGAACAACAAATGTATCATTACGGTCCATACGTTCAACTCATTAGCTCACGAGAGCTTTAGAGTTGATGCAAGCAACACATGTGTCACACCCCGGTCAACGGTTTCGGGTGTGAGCGAGAATGGAATCATAGTCGAGGATACATAGAACACTTCTAATAATTTAAAAACTTCATAAAACATTAATTCGTTTCATTGCAGCGGAAAGAGTAGTGGAAACATCAATCTTATTCCATAAGTTTGTTCACACAAGCATATCATACTTAGAATAATTCTAAGGTAACATCTAGCACACTTCTAGAAATTCTGGAAGAACCACATGAGTCCAGAACAACCTGTCCGGAAGAACCACACGATTGCGGAACAACCTATCTGGAAGAACTACACGAGTCCGAAAGAACTACACGAGTCCAGAAGAATCAATGGTCCATAAGAAATCAAAATTGCTAGAGGCGTCGAAAAGCAGGTAATATAAACTTAATGACCTAGTCATTCAATTTTCCATAAGTTATATCATGTTCCTTACAACGAAAATGCATATTTTCTTTTAACTTTGTCTATACACAAATCCAGTATTGTGTTCATGTGTATCTTGAATGTTATAGTTGATTAATCTTAACGGAGCATCACAATCAACCTTGTACTAGTCTAGAATGCTTTAGACTACAATACGTTAGCATGTGAACAGAAGATGCATCATTCCGATTCATCACAGCCTCAATGGATATCACAATATCCATTTCCCATATTCACACACCCGTTTAGACAAATTCGTGAGACTAGACCAATAACATTGTGTACGTCTCATATGTATGTTACATAGCCATACATAACCCATTATTCGGCTTTAGGATCATAACCTATTTTCCTTAATATCCAAATTTCCAATTGTACGTGAAGGCCTCATCATGAGCCTTAATTGGATTAAATTTGGTGAGTGCATTAATAACCAATATGAATGAATCCAGAATACAATCAATATTGTTTTGAGATGTAGTAAAACAAAATGAAACTTGACGCTCAACAAGCCATTGCACAAGCGAAGTATCATCCCTTGTTTTCTAAAACTATATGTTTTAGGATACTCCCCCAAATGAAGACCAAGTCTTCAAACAGTTCAACACATTAAGGTGATAGACGCATCTACTTGACCTTCATAGATCTCTGAAGATTTATAATTTATAATACCATATATTGTAATCCCTAATAATATATCTTGCATTCATATGTCACAATTCACACTTGTGCATCCGTATTATGTTGAACACATAGACACTACAAGATATACCATGTTCATGTATTTTAATACACTTTATCATCTACCATTGTGTGCGGTGTTTCATATATGATTTACATGTTTAATTTTAACTCACAAGTTATACATGTGCAACTAACTTCTTGCATTATCCGATTGGAAATAATTTGAATAAACATTTGCATTGTAATGACCAAATATCAAAGCAAACATAGCCATTTTATTAAAATAATTTCAAACCACAAACACACTTATTTCAACACATAACAAAGTCTTATCCAATATTTCATAACAAAACAAAGTCTTATTTATTAAACAGAAAATCATATAGAGTTGTTGTCCCCCACACTCTCGTCATCAGGTATCTCTACAACCCTTTTAACATCACTCCAAAGAGTTAATCGATGCAGTCCTCCCACAACAGTTCCATATGCATGGAACTTAACTAAGTTTTGATGAAGAAACATCCACCACGAGATTGTAGATGCAAATCATATCGAGTAGCCATCGATATTCAACTTTCTCACCGATATAACATTCTTCTTAGTGCTAGGGACATGGACAACATCTTCCAAGGTAAGGGAACATCCTGTAGACACCTTTAATTCTACAGTACCGATCCCAATAGCCTCTTGCTTAGTGCTATCTAGCAGCATTATGTGACTTTTGACGGCACAATACTCCTTGAAGGAATACCGATTAGAGCATGCATGAACTGTTGCTCCAGAATTATGAACAATCCTCGACAGGCAATCACTCGTGTCATTCAAAAAATGATGGAGTGAACCCTAAGATATTTCTGTGAGTCTTGTATTGAGGTACTCCCTCTGTGGAACTCCACGTAACATCTCTTCGTGCCCTCGTTTCATTTGAAACTCTAGGTTTTTGAACAAATCTGCTCAAATCAACAACACTAAGTTGTTATACATCTATATTTTATATAGAAAAGTTTTAACCAAATATATATATTTGAGAACAACATCAGGTTGGTTTTCCCGATTGCCATTTCTCGCAAGAGTAGCAATGTGTTTCAAAGAATTAACACCTTGTTTAATTCTTGTGAAAACCTGTTACAAGGGTTGTAAACATATTAGACAAAAACCCTTTTATTAATAATATAATATTAAATTATCAACGGTCATCGCCATCACATCAAGACACATTCGAAAAACGAGTTTACATAAAGTTTGTTTTTTTTTAAAAACATCGTCCTTTGTAGCACTCACGTTGGACAATAACATTTATAAATCATTTATATGTTTGGTATAAAATATCCAGTTGTAACACACATGTTAAAACCAACAACTGGACAGAACACACGGAGATCAAAACCGTTTTACTCCAATTGTTTTGTATCACAACAATATGTGAATTTAAAACCATTCTTTAATTTAGAGAACCAACGAGTGCATACTAAAAATTATATATATCAAGAAACCAGAGATTGTTCGACAATCTAAGAATCTGTTTAAGTTTGTTGGATTTTATGTGTAAAACGATTAAGACTAATAGTTACTCTAACAGGGTTGATAATATGTGTAATTAACACTAATCGTTACACAAACATAAGCATAGAAAAGAAATAGAAGCTCTAACCGAATACGCGTTGCAGAAAATAAACCAAACGGATGAAGCAGCAACGATCCCTGAAAAATAGAAGACAGAAAACGAAATAAACCGTGCTTGTGTTTGACTCAATTCCCTTGAACAGATTCGCCGTCTGTTCCCAGGGTACACCGGTTCGAAGCATCGTGTACTGCCGGACTAGATAACCTTCCTGAAACGAAGTCGGAAGAAAGCTGAATGAGAGGAACAAAACAAATCTACTGCAGACAGGTTCCTGAATACGTGTTTGTGGATCTTAGTCTGTTTTCGTGTGTTCTTCATTTGCTCCCAAACCTGTGTATTTATACACGCAAATAACCATACGATTAATGACCATAACTGAGTCATTAATCCATATTAATCAGTCATTACTCCATGGTTATTAATCCATTATAATGACTAATCAGTTTGGAATGCAAAAAGGTTTTTGGTTTGACAAACCAAAACCACTTCTAGAATCTGCAAAATGGTGGCTCGACAATGAGTAAAAACGTGTCTTGCATGGATACACGTTTCGGAGCTGCATTCATGTCCGCAGGTCGCGCGGGCACGAGTTCATAATTTCAACCCAAATATCCAAGATTCACACCCCCATACGCGAAGGTGTAAGCCATAGTAAAACATGACACATGAGTTATTCAAGGCTTTGAGGGTTATCCTTGTAAACTAGAGGAACTTTTGTTCCCCCACCAATGTGGGATATGATATACCACTTTCCTAAACTTGAACAAAAAATTTCTTTGAGATTAACATCTCATTTACGCACACTTTTCCAACAAATTTGTGGTTTTATAATATTAAAAACCGTAAAGATAATAGTAATAATACAAAAAGTGATGGTGGTGTTAGTTAGAATCATAGTAGTTGTAAAACTAGTAATGGTTGTGGTGATGGTCATGGTTATAGTGGTGGGGGTGATAGTGGTCATAGTCATGGTGATAGTAGTAGCATTGGTCATGGTCGTGGTGGTGATAGTGATGACATCGGTGATGGTGGTAGTAGTCATGCTGGTAATGATAGTGGTTGTGGTAATGATAGTGGTTGTGGTAAGGATAGTGGTAGTGTAGTTGTAGTGGTGATGGTAGTGTTAGACTTTGTCAATCTTGTGGCCTAAGTTACATTTATTCTTAATGATCATTGACCTACATAACTCCCTAAGTTTCCTAACTGGCATTAATTCGATGGACGTAATTACCCTTACTAACATATTTAATGATTCCCCTTGGGTGTATAAATAGAGCTATTATGGAGAGACTAAACACCTAATATCACTCCATACAATTTCGTGACTTACTATCTCCCTCCATACAATTCATGGGTCTTCGACTAATCTCCATCCTAACCATACATCCTAAACAGGAACTCGATAAGTGGCTTCACGGATTGTTTCAACATAATTACGGTTGTTGTGTTATCAGGTAACCTTTAGATTTCTGTCATGTTCTTAATTATTATCTTAGAGGAATTATCCAACATGTGGCATCATAGCTATGTTGCTAATCGATTCCTTATTTTTTTTGATCTTTATGATTCTACTAATTCTGGATCTGATCACATAATCAAAATCGATTCATGTTTTATTTTGAAAAAGCCTAATCAAATCATAATAGATCTAATTCTGTAAGATAGAATCATCAAACGAATTTCACAGGGTCGATTTCTGTCAAAACATAATTTCGGCTAACTTCTAAATCGAGCGAATACGATGTAACGACTCGTTAGGATTTCATTTTTTGAAGCAAAAAACGAGCCGTTACCCTCGTAAGGACCTAATATTTTTGAATCTGTAACTCAACTCCATAACGGCTCGTTTCCTTGTAACGCCCTGTTACAAACTTTTGATCAACTAAAATCCTCATGACCCACTTTTATTTTCTTGTTTTGTTTAAACTGTAACTAATTAATATTTTTTTTACAAAACCTAATATCAAATTGTGTCAAAACCTGTTTTTGTCTTGAAACTGTGCGCGGAGAGCAAAACGGATCGTTACACTATAGCAACCCGTTAGGTTTTAAACTTTTTTCAACCTGTAAATGTGCTCCATAATGCCTCATTTTCGTATAAGCGCCGTTATGAAAGATTTGATCAGCAGAATCCTAATGATTCATAGTTAAAGACTTTTCTTATAATTCTTGTTTGTTTGGTTTAAACCTTAAATGTTTATGTTTGTTTTTTCAAAAACTAACATAAATTAAATTAGTTATCTAATAAACTAGTCTTATTTAAAGCGATAGCATCTTAGCTGATAACAGGTTGGTTACCTGTAACGTCCCGTTATGTTTTTGCTACTTCTATGTTGATAACGTTTCAAAAGGTTTCAATTCTGGCCAAAGTTGATTGCTACTTTTATATTGTCATTCAACTTCACTTTACTAGTTAACTTTTCTTAAGTTAAAACTGATTTATCTGCTTATCTTGATAACATCTTTAAAGTTTCAATTCTGACCAAAGCTGAGTTGTTGCTTTTGTTATGTTATTCAACTAAATTAAGCATTCGTTTTACACATACAAATGTTTCACTTCTGGCCAAAACTGATGGGTTGCATTTGTACTCAACGAAACTAATATGTGTATAAAACTTAAATAATCATTTCTGGCCAAAGCTGATGTGTTACATTATTTTTTGCACATACCCTTGTTTTGTTCATAATGCTTAGGTGATAGGCAAGTAACCAAAATGAAAATCAATTCATTTAAGTAGAACCTAATTAGTCTATTATTTTTGTGTTGTAATAGACTATATCACATCTTCATTTGTTTAATTTTTCCCTTATCTTTGCACCTTATGTTAATGCCTTATTAATTGTGACTTAGTTTAACAATGCGCCTTAGTTTATGATTGTCCTTAGTTTATGTACCCCATATAATCACTAAAAGATCTTATTTCGAACTAATATAACATTCAATCTCCATTATTAATCCACTCTAAATCTTAAAAGCACTAAATGTCTCCATAAAGTTTCCTCTTATCATAATGATATTGATTATCTATTAAGACAAAAGACTCAAAAGACTCCCATTGCTCTTCTTGAAAAATGTATTATTATAGCTGAAGCATTAGAAGTGGGAAAAGTCTATTAAAGTTGTCTCTTATGATCATCAAAATCCGTTAAATGTTCCAAGCATGGGAGATATTCCAGATTTCCTAATCTGGACATTCTGTGAATAATAAAATTCAAATGAACTTCTTAAATACATGCAAACACATTGCATCAAATATGATTAAGGCAAAGTGTAAACTAGGTTAATGGTTTAGTGAACACATCTTAATAATGAAAACAATGACCCTTATTCTTAAAAGGCTTAGACATGTTTTACATCAAATGATTTTCTAGCACATATCACAACCAATTCTATCTTAGCACATTTTAATGTCCTCTAAAATTAGTCATTCACTCACAAGTACTAAAGGGAAATGGGTGCTTGATAGTATTGTGCATATAGGATAAACAATGCATAAAACTAGAAAAACCAGATTTGTTCACCTCACAATCACTAACCTTGATTAGAAATGAAAAAGAAATTATAATAATGAGAATAGTTCTATGGTCCACAAACAAAATACAAGAAAAATTTCCAGTTGTAAGTCCTTAATGGGACAACTGGCTAAGAAAGAATAATCATTAATGATACTTGTGCCCATTAATTTATCAAATTAACATAGTGAATCTAATTTATTCTTATAGAGATCTCTTACAATCCATACACTATAAATAAACCAATTAACAATTATAATGAGAGTTAGTGACAAATATAATGTCAAGGTTATACGAACCATGAAAATTGATCATTGTAGTACACTTTATGACACCTTTCATGTTTTAACATTACTTGGAACCTAGTATCCTTACTAAAGTAATACATTGACACTTATAAGGTTTCACATGGCCATGACAAGGTCACTATTACCTTAAAATCTCAAAATAGTTGGTTATAATAGTTTTAGTTGCGTTCACATGGATTAAAATCATTATAACTTATAACTAGATGATTCTAGTTCACAATCTTAGTTATTATATAAGTGAGAACTTAACAAAGATAATATATGTATAAGGGAATAAATAAGGGGTCACTAAGAGTTCTAACTTACCAAAACTCAAACACATTAGTGACTCTTATCCCAAAATGGAATATTTGGGTATACAACATTTATCACTCATGAAAATGATTACTCATTCTTGTATTTAATTAAGGAAGAACATCTTTCTCACCTAAAACTTATAAGGAGGAAGTTGAAAATCAACTTGACCATAAATGAAAGTTGTGAGATTTGATACAATAGATAAAATATATAAGATTGACATACAAATATTGGTAACACTCGCAGTCCATTAGTAAGGAGCATATTAGTGTGAACTAATAAATCATGTCCGGTACTTCTCAGCAGCATCATTATGCCTAAATGATACAACTATCCTTATAGATGTGATAATAAGTATATCATCTAAAGTATTACATCTCTTCCTATGGATCGACTCTAAAACGACAAAAATTCATATACTTTACGAGGTTACTTAATTTGTCCCTACAAGTTCATTCTGAAATGTAGATAGGAAGTCAACCAAGTATAAACATATGATTAGTTGTTAGTCATAGTCAAACCTTAAAAATTCTCAACATATGGAACTTGATATTAACTCATATAAAGTTTCCTTATTAGATTCTATCAATCTTCATCAGTCACACATGTGACTAACACTAAGCATACTAAGTTCCTAAGGAATTCTAAGGTCAGTGGGAGCAATAAAAGTCCTTACCCATGACTTGCCTAAAGTAGAAGAGGTCGGGGAGAGACAAAGTTAAATATAAACTCTGAATTTAACTCCAATTACACCTCTTTACATTGTGCTTCGATAACACTACACCACTTTCTCACACTCCCAAAATAATATCACTCCTAATGTACCCGACATAAATGGTCAAAGAGGAAATCTATGAAACTACATTTGCTTCAACCCATTAGATCCAGCTTAGTAGGATGTCAAGGCATAAGTTGCCTATTAATTTTAATAATTATTTAACCTACCTTAATAAAGCTTATATGGATATTGAAAAGATTATTGATCCCATCTCTTATACTAAAGCCGTTAATAACAATCAATCTTCTGATGGAATAAAACTCTCATTAATAAGCATAACTCCCTAAATCATAATAGAAGTTTAGTTTATTCATAACTAGACTACACTCCAAAAGGAGATGTTGGACATTATAAAACATGGTTTGTTTCTAAATGATATACTTAAATAAGAGTGACATTTAGTGGATTTCAAAATATATTTCCCTAATACTCACTCAACATAAAGGCTGTTCCTCAAATAGACCAAAGGTTTTAAACTTGACAGTTACGAACACTTAGTCTTTAAGATGAGTAAATTAAATCCATAGGGTTAAAACAAGCAAGCTTACCAGTGAAAACTTAAAGTTTGATGAGATTACAAATATACGATTCTTCATCAATAATAAGTGGATTTATGAACCTGCCTTAAGATGAGTGGGAGCAACTAATATTGTATTTGCCCTTATATACACTCTTGTAGCAAGAGTTAATCTAGGTTTTTTGCATGAGTTAAGGCGGCTTATTCCCGCTTAATTTTGATGTTAAAATCCCGGAGATGTTTCTTATAAAATAAGTATTGAGATACATCAAGATCAACCAAATGAGACATTATTTAGTCTCATAAGGCTTAAATGTGTGTTTAGACATTATAACATGCAACGTTACTCTTGGTCTATAATTATATTAAGGAAAGGAGATTAATAATCAAGGCTCGAATAAATAAATAAGATATATATCTTATGCTTCATTAGTTAGAAGCCTTATGTATGTTCAAGTCCATGCTCATTTAGATATTGCCTACATCGCCGAGACACTAGAATGATGAAAATGCATTGCTAGCTTAGTTCATTATAAAGCATCTAAGATGGCATTCCAATATCTACAAGAAACAAAATACATCAATTTGAACTACAGAAGAAGTGAGACCTAAAAGTGGTTGAATATTCCTAATTTGACCTTGTTATAGTCAAATGAATAAATTTTTTTTTTTGGGGTATATTCTTATGGAGGAGTCATAAGAAACTGATAACACAACCTAAGTTATTATGACATGATATGTTTGTCACTAATCGTTGTTGGTAAATCTATCAGTAGACTTATAGTTATGTAATTCCAATAAAAAAGATATTGAAGACTCATTGTGATAAAGTCATCTACCATGTTTTCTCGAACAATAATAGTTTGAACGGAGCTGCATTAAATTTTCGATGTAAAATTATTGTTCATTTAAGAACAAATAGAGGAAGCTAAATCCTTATATTAAAAACAATTATAATATGTGATGTACACATAATTATACATATTTATATATCTATTTATCCTCACATTTCGATTAAATACTGATTTACTAACAACAAAACAAAGGAATGTCGCTTTCTTTTTAGTTTTTTTAGGTTTAACAAGGCCAAAATATCAAAAGAAGTAGAAAAACAACAAAAAATTGAAGAAAACTACTGACTTTGAGAAAATGACCTTGGGCACGGCCCGTGCCAACCTGGACACGCCCCGTGCCTCGACCCAGAAATCTTCAAGAAAGTCCCGTTGACAAGCACACCCCCGCGCCTCTGACAACACCCCCGTGCTCACCCTTCCTGACAGGCACGACCCCGTGTCCTTGAAAGCCACACCCCGTGCCAAAGTCCCTAACAAGCACAGTCCATGTCCCTGTAAGGCACGGACCGTGCCAAAGTCCAATTCTGCCCTTAAAAGGGTGGCCATTCTCCTCAATTCAACTTGCTCAGAGCTTCGGCTTACTTCTCCCTTCTTCCCCCACTTCTTTAGATTAGATTTTTGTTTTCTTGAGCCACTTGGCGTTTTTGAGTCTTTAGTATGTCAACGTTTGTAAGAACATTAACTTAGTAAAATAATTGAAAGTATTTTGTCTATGAAATATTCCTTTACTTTCTTTCAAATCTATAAGCTATAACTAGTTAAATTCTTACACTTGATTTGAAGAATATGACCTTTGTTAATGTTTTCGAGTTGTCTTTCTAAAGTTGGTTCAAGGTGTGTCTAATGACTTTATGGAAACCCTTTTTGTTGAAAGTTTATTATTGATCTTTTAAACCAAACGTGCTCTACGTATCACATACCATTTGAGGAGTCGAAATCTCATCAACCGGACTTGTGACACCCGGTTGGGGGATGCTGCATGATCCTTCGGGTGACTCGCATCCCATGCTACATGATACGTTCGGGGTTTTTATTATCTATGTAAGAAAACCCGGCTGACTACGCGTGTGCGGACATGAAAGAAATGGACCTTAGTCCCTCAAAAAGATAATTTTTATAATAAAATAATCCTGCATGTAGGGTTGTTCCCCCGCTGGTTCATGATGGTGTGTTGAGTATAGTGTGTTGCCTGAGAGGGGGCTCTATAAGTAAGTGGCATTATACCACTATATATCTTTATTGGCAACACAGTTCCCCGGGGTTTGTACTCCTCACAGACAATCACCTGGGAGAGTAGTGATACTAGATTTGAGGCTGAGAGGCGGTCTAGTTGCCTGCCAATAGACAATCTTGAACCAAATTTATAAACAAATAACTCGTCTACTTGTCACTGGTAAGATTCTTCCAACCAATATTGACTGCGACTACTTAAGTCCAAAAATCCATTTTATCTTTATCTTTATTATTTTATATATCTAAAAATCATTTTTCAAAGCTACAAGAGAAATTTGGTTAGACGTTAGCAAAGGTGAAGTATTGGGAGTCCTCATTTTCCATTGTGTCCTAGAACGATCCCGATTCAACTTACCGCTACTATACAGCTCCATGATGGGTGCACTTGCCTGTGAAACTGGTGAAATAGTAGTAGATTATGTAAATCGAGTTTTATAAATTTAAAAGCTTAAATGCTAAAAATGTGTCACAAACAATGCAATATTTTATATACAGCACACACCAAGCTTTTTGGTGTCGTTACCGGGGAACACAAACGAGGATTTCAAGAAAAATCCGCGTTAACGACCTAACCATCATTTTCCTTTTTCTTTATATCTTATATTATTTTATTATATATATATATATATATATATATATATCTAATAAAAAAACCTTTCAAATTTTTGTTCACCCACCTACACTGTACCTTTAGCAGAATCTGTCTGGCTAACAACATTCAGCAGGAAGGATCCACGAGAAAGGAATAGGCAATCAAGGAAGAAAGATCAAATCAACATAAGGCCAGGGAAGTTGTTCCTATTTTTATGAAAATAATAACCATCGGCTCAGGTAAGTGTCTTGATAAGTTTCACCTTGTTGTGATGATCCAAAAATTTTAATATAAAATATCAGAAATTTCCCGTCTGCTAGCATAAATAAGATCTGGATCAAAACAAGTCACTGAAATTCTTCTAACAAGGTTAAACTAGGTCTAGCTTGCAACCTGAAAATAAACCAATGTTTAGTTAAAATTTTAAAGGTTTTTAGTTATGTTTAAAATTCTTACATGTTCGTCTTTATATCTAAAGAAACTCGGTAAACCAACACGTGGAATGGAGTAATTTTAAAATACAAATTTAATAGTTTTTTTTCTAATTAAGATTACTCATTAATTTTGCTTAGAGAACTATTATTAAAAAAGAACGGTTAAGTGACATAGACACGGCCGTGCCAAACTTCGACACGCCCCATGCCAATCCCGCAGAACAGAAAAAATAAAGGGGTAACACGCCCCCTTCTTACCTCGCTTTGCACGGTTCATGTTAAAGAATTTCTCTGAGCGATTTTCACCTTCCGACCATAAAACTCATCCCCAACAACATCAATCCACCATGTAAGTACTTAAAATCTTAATTTTAACCTTTAATTTAGAGATTAGGCTAGTGTTCTTTCCCAATTTGGGGCTAAATCCGAAATTGAAAGATTTTTCCCAAATTGGTTGGAATTTGTTGTCTAGATATGTGTAATAGGTGTCAATGTATCATCCTTTGTTGATAATCGGTGTTAAAACACACGAAATTTAGGAGTTTTTGATGATTTTCTCCAAGAACACTCATTTGGGAAAACTTAGATTTAGGAAAAATGAGTTGTGATATGGAAAACCCATTAATGGGGTTCTCTAAATCACCTAATTCTATAACTAACCATATAAAAAATTTCAGTTTTGGTGACGGTCAAATTCTGGGTCAAAACAGGCCTGTTCACCAGATTAACACGAGTCGTGCCCTAGTTTGACACACCCCGTGCCTGACCACTTGAACACGGGTCGTGCTTATCCAAAGCACAGGTTGTGTCAAACCCCACTAACCGTAAAAAAATTACAGTTTTTCGCGTGATTTACACTAATGTCATCGTGTTTTTATTTTAGGGCCGACCGGACCACCTTTCATAGCAGAAATGAATGAGCAGCCTACAAACGCCTACCAAAACTCATTCCTCGGAATGAAGAAGGAGCTAGGAATCCATGCACCAACACCCTAGCAACCTTGAACCAACTGAACAGATATCTGGAGTTTGTTTCAGCTCTAATGCGGGGGGCATTCAACCTCAATCGAATGGAGGGGGTGCAAGAGTGCACCATCGAATTCATAGCCTCGTTCCAGTTTGACGAGGATGTCACGAATATGGATACGAAGGGGGCTATTAGTTTCCGGTTGGGAAGGAACTGGTACACTCGCTCTTTGGGGCAGTTTATGGTGGACATAGGTATTTATGGGCAGGGTGAGCTGGATTGACTGCATGGCTCTAATTATTGCTTCATGGGCGAGAAGATCCATTCTGACCCGCACTATGGGGTCACTCACCGAGCATTTTGGTAAGATATAGGAGAGAGACCTTACAACCCCATCCGCACGAAGAGCACCAAGATGAGGAATCCACTTCACCACTATATCCACTGATGTTTTAGCAAACCTGTGTTCCAGATAGGACAGTCATCATGGGTAGTCAACCTAAAGGACTTGCTGGCTTTCTACTATTTCATGATCGGGGAGACACTTAACCTCCCCTATCTATTATGTATCCAGCTCCTTCATGTAGCCACTACTAACACTCGGTTCCGCTGTTATTCGAAGGGTTGATTCACCAGATCTACAGAGCTTACGAGCGTTTGAGATCCCGGTAGAGTTGGAGAGGGTCACCATCACCCATCCCACCGACATGCTTTATTACAGAGGAATGATTTTGGTCGCTGATCATCCCGTGCTTGGACTGCGAATGAAGGATGGGGAGGGACAGATATGGGATCCTCTACTGGTCGACCCGATGGATGCTGTTGCTGATGGTGATGGTGATGATGATGATGATGCAGGTCACCCGGTGTCTCCTCCGATCCACCAGCACCAACACGAGCCCATCCACCAGCAGCATCATGCCCCCGGATTCCCCACAATGATGGACCTCTACCAACCCCTGCAGCAGACCCACACTACGGTCTAGACTATTGACGAGCGCACCCGGCACATGAAGAGCGACATCTCTGGCTGCAGCAGGACATCACATACCTCCGTAAGAGCTTTTATAGGAGGTATGGTGTCCCGGGATAGGATTCATCATGACAGGGACGACGTGGTGGCTCGGCATTCGATGATGATGACCAGTGACTCAGGTATGACTCTGATTTGACTCACACATTGATGTTCTGTGCAAAGACACTTTAATATTTGATTTGAGACAATTTATTTTATGTTTGTTTTTATTTTTAGTTTATGTTTGTATGGATGATGACACGCGTAGTATTAGTTCTTTTCTTTTCTTTTGATGTGTGGTTGAATGAGCAACGTAGAAACAGGTACATGGGATAGCACTACAGCTGATTGGACTAGGAGGTCAAAATAGCATAGCGTGGTAACCATCCCACGGGTAAAACGTCAATTTTACAGGGGAAACTCTGTCAAAATTTTTCTGAATGCATTTAAGCACATTAAGGACAATGTGCAATTTAAATGTGGGGACGGGAAAATTTTGGGATATTTCCGGGAATAAAACATTGCTTTATCCATTTCTCAAGCCTTACATAAAACTTCTTGGAAAAAATGGCTTCTGTACTGCCCAAAATTTTTAAAAAACTTAATTTTTTTAAAAAAAAATTGTGTCAACAAAGGTTCTCCATTTTCCTATTCACCAACCTATAATCCATCAAAATTGTAAAAACCTCAAAATTTTGAAGCTAGTTTTTATGACAAGAAGAAACCAAATTTATTTAATCATAAGCCTACACTTTCCTTTTCCCTTCTGTCGATAGGAATTTGAGCCTTTATAGCATGATCAACTATTACCATGCTCGTCTTCTTTTTGGAGAAACTAGGTAATGCGATAAAGGTAGAAGTTCACATGGTGATACGTACCGAGATGGACAAAATCAGAAGCCACACTATTAAAGGATTAAGGCACATAGCAATTCTATCTTCTGATCCCAATTCTCTACCACAAATATCCCCTTAGTAAGCCCCTTTAAGACTAAGCCTTTTTATTTCTAACTCAACCAAAATTTCAGAACAAACACCCCCTCTGCAAAATATCTTTAAACTCCCCCCCCCCCCCCAACTTTTTAGTTTACACCTCTTTATTTTAGTAAAAGAAGCGGCTCTTTTCAAAAATATTTTCCAAAATAGCAACTATTTTTCCCAAAAGCCAGTAAAAAGTATAAAGTCCAAGACGGACCCTGGATTTTGCACACATTTTGTCCAAAAAAAATTGTTGAGTAAAGGGAAAAATCCCTTAAAAGCAATCCGGGGTCGAAAGCTTTTGAAAGATGTTGATGCATAATTCTAGGTCGTCATGTGAAGTATCAAATACAAGACAAGGATGCAAGGTTGTGTTGATCCGAACCAGAGGCGAACTGCCAGTTCGGACTCACACGAACTTGTCCGATCTGGCAGTTCGGATGGTCGTGGTTTTGCCCTTTGAAGTTCAACTATAACTAGCATGTCTTGTATAGAGATTAGAACTTCTTGTCATATTTTACACATTTTGTGTGTGTTTCTATGTGGGTTTTTCTCTCAAGCTTAATAATACAAATTTCATTTGTATTTACATTTTGATCTCATTTACATCTCATAATCACTAGATTAGCAAACGATCCAACGCTCACACACTTTCAAGTGGTATCAGAGCTTTCTGGTTCCATTTGTTAATCAAATTGTAATGATTTTTGAGTTTTTCTAGAGAGAGAAAAGAGAGAGAAAGTGGGTTTTTGCAAAATTTCATCAAGCTTCCTCAAATTCGAGAGCTTTTTGTGTTAAAATTGATTTATGCAGGTTCCTATTGTATTTTTGTTGCCTACTACTGAAAATCTCATTCAAAAACACCCAAAATCGCAAATTTTATAGAAAATACGGTTTTGTTCGTCTGAGTTCGTATCATTAT
>JBCNJP010000017.1:84305886-84423089 GCA_039602395.1 Deinandra increscens subsp. villosa | reverse complement strand
ACTCTGGCCGAACACCAGGTTCGGAGGTCGTGTTTTGGCAGCTTATAAATAGGTTGTTTGTCTTGTAATTTACGAGTTTTTTGGAGAGAGCTTGTGTGTGAGAACTAGTGTGTTTTGTACTCTGAATCTCTTGTAACTGTGATATTCGTTAATGAGAGATTGAGTCGTTTATTTACACCGTTGTTCTTGTTATCATTCACGTAATTGATGTCGAACTGAACCGATCCACACGCTCCAGCGTTTTCAGTTGATAATAGGTTGGTTACCTGTAACATCTCGTTACGTTTTTGCTACTTCTACTTTGATAACGTTTCAAAAGGTTTCAATTCTGGCCAAAGCTGATTGCTACTCTTATATTGTCATTCAACTTCACTTTCCTAGTTAACTTTTCTTAAGTTAAGACTGATTTATCTGCTTATCTTGATAACATCTTTAAGGTTTCAATTATGACCAAAGCTGAGTTGTTGCTTTTGTTATGTTATTCAACTAAATTAAGCATTCATCTTACACATACAAATGTTTCACTTCTGGCCAAAACTGATGGGTTGCATTTGTATTCAGTGAAACTAATATGTGTATAAAACTTAAATGTTTCATTTCTGACCAAAGCTGAAGTGTTACATTATCTTTTGCATATACCCTTATTTTGTTCATAATGCTTAGGTGATAGGCAAGTAACCAAAATGAAAATCAATTCATTTAAGTAGAACCTAATTAGTCTATTATTTTTGTGTTGTAATAGACTATATCACATCTTTATTTGTTTAATATTTTGCCTTATCTTTGTACCTTATGTTAATGCCTTATTAATTGTGCCTTAGTTTAACAATGCGCCTTAGTTTATGATTGTGCCTTAGTTTATGTACCCCATATAATCACTCTAAGATCTTATTTCGAACTCATATAACATTCAATCTCCATTATTAATCCACTCTAAATCTTAAAATCACTAAATGTTTCCAAAAAGTTTTCCTCTTATCATACAGATATTGTTTATCTATTACGACAAAAGACTCAAAAGACTCCCATTGCTCTTCCTGAAAAATGTATTATTATAGCTGAAGCATTAGAAGTGGGAAAAGTCTATTAAATTTGTCTATTATGATCATCAAAATCCCTTAAATGTTGCAAGTAGGGGAGATATTCCAGATTTCCTAATCTGGACATTCTGTGAATAATAAAATTCAAATGAACTTCTTAAATACATGCAAACACTTTACATCAAACATGATTAAGACAAAGTGTAAACTAGGTTAATGGTTTAGTGAACACATCTTAATAATGGAAACAATGACCCTTATCTTAAAGACTTAGACATGTTTTACATCAAAAGATTTTCTAGCGCATATCACAACAAATTCTATCTTAGCACATTTTAATGTCCTCTAAAATTAGTCATTCACTCACAAGTACTAAAGGAAAATTGGGTGCTTGATAGCATTGTGCATATAGGATAAACAATGCATAAAACTAGAAAAACCAGATTTGTTCACCTCACAATCACTAACCTTGATTAAAAATGAAGAAGAACTTATAATTATGAGAATACTTCTATGATCTACAAACAAAATACAAGAAAAAATTCCAGTTGTAAGTCCTCAATGGGACAACTGGCTAAGAAAGAATAATCATTAATGATACTTGTGCCCATTAATTTTTCAAATTAACATAGTGAATCTTATTTATCCTTATAGAGATCTCTTACAATCCATACACTATAAATAAACCAAATAACAATTATAATGAGAGTTAGTGACAAATATAATGTCAAGGTTATACGAACCATGAAGATTGATCATTGTAGTACACTTTATGATACCATTCATGTTTCAACATTACTTGGAGCCTGGTATCCTTACTAAAGTAATACATTGACACTTATAAGGTTTCACATGGCCATGACAAGGTCACTATTACCTTAAACTCTCAAAATAGTTGGTTATAATAGTTTTAGTTGTGTTCACATGGATTAAAATCATTATAACTTATAACTAGATGATTCATGTTCACAATCTTAGTTATCATATAAGTGAGAACTTAACAAAGATAATATATGTATAAGGGAATAAATAAGGTGTCACTAAGAGTTCTAACTTACCAAAACTCAAACATATTAGTGACTCTTATCCCAAAATGGAATATATGGGCATACAACATTTATCACTCAGGAAAATGTGTATTTAATTAAGGAAGAACATCTTTCTCACCTAAAACTTATAAGGAGGAAGTTGAAAATCAACTTGACCATAAATGAAAGTTATGAGATTTGATACAATAGATAAAATATACAAGATTGACATACAAATATTGGTAACATACGCAGTCCATTAGTAAGGAGCATATTAGTGTGAACTAATAAATCATGCCCGGTACTTCTCAGCAGCATCATTATGCCTAAATGATATAACTATCCTTATAGATGTGATAATAAGTATGTGATCTAAAGTATTACATCTCTTCCTATGGATCGACTCTAAAACGACAACAATTCATATACTTAACGAGGTTACTTAATTTGTCCCTACAAGTTCATTCTGAAATCTGGATAGGAAGTCAACCAAGTATAAAACATATGATTAGTTGTTAGTCATAGTCAGACCTTAAAAATTCTCAACATATGGAACTTGATATTAACTCATATAAAGTTTCCTTATTAGATTCTATCAATCTTCATCAGTCACACATGTGACTAACACTAAGCATACTAAGTTCCTAAGGAATTCTAAGGTTAGTGGGAGCAATAAAAGTCCTTACCCATGACTTGCCTAAAGTAGAAGAGGCCGGGGGAGAGACAAAGTTAAATATAACTCTGAATTTAACTCCGATTACACCTCTTTACATTGTGCTTCGATAACACTACATCACTTTCTCACACTCCCAAAATAATATCACTCCTAATATACCCGACTTAAATGGTCAAAGAGGAAATCTATGAAACTACATTTGCTTTAACCCATTAGATCCAGCTTAGTAGGATGTCAAGGCATAAGTTGCCTATTAATTTTAATAATTATGTAACCTACCTTAATAAAGCTTATATGGATATTGAAAAGATTATTGATCCCATCTCTTATACTAAAGTCGTTAATAACAATCAATCTTCTGATGGAATAAAACTCTCATTAATAAGCATAACTCCCTAAATCATAATAACGTTAGAAGTTTAGTTTATTCATAACTAGACTACACTCCAAAAGGAGATGTTGGACATTATAAAACATGGTTGGTTTCTAAATGATATACTTAAATAAGAGTGACATTTAGTGGATTTCAAAATATCTTTCCCTAATACTCACTCAACATAAAGGTTGTTCCTCAAATAGACTAAAGGTTTGAAACTTGACAGTTACGAACACTTAGTTTTTAAGATGAGCAAATTAGATCCATAGGGTTAAAACAAGCAAGCTTACTAGTGAAAACTTAAAGGTTTGATGAGATTATAAATATACGATTCTTCATCAATAATAAGTGGATTTATGAACCTGCCTTAAGATGAGTGGGAGCAACTAATATTGTATTTGCCATTATATACACTCTTGTAGCAAGAGTTAATCTAGTTTTTTTGCATGAGTCAAGGCGACTTATTCCCGCTTAATTTTGACGTTAAAATTGTGGAGATGTTTCTTATAAAATAAGTATTGAGATACACCAAGATCAACCAAACAAGACATTATTTAGTCTCATAAGGCTTAAATGTGTGTTTAGACATTATAACATGCAACGTTACTCTTAGTCTATAATTATAGTAAGCAAAGGAGATTAATAATCAAGGCTCGAATAAGTAAATAAGATCTATATCTTATGCTTCATTAGTTAGAAGCCTTATGTATGTTCAAGTCCATGCTCATTTAGATATTGCCTACATCACTGAAACACTAGAATGATGAAAATGCATTGCTAGCTTAGTTCATTATAAAGCATCTAAGATGGCATTCCAATATCTACAAGAAACAAAAGACATTAATTTGAACTATAGAAGAAGTGAGACTAAAAGTGGTTGAATATTCCTAATTTGACCTTGTTATAGTCAAATGAATCAAAATATCAATTTTGGGGTATATTCTTATGGAGGAGTCATAAGAAACTGATAACACAACCTAAGTTATTATGACATGATATGTTTGTCACTAATCGTTGTTGGTAAATCTATCAGTAGACTTATAATTATGTAATTCCAGTAAACAAGATATTGAAGACTCATTGTGATAAAGTCAGCTACCATGTTTTCTCGAACAATAATAGTTTTATACGGAGCTGCATTAAATTTTCGATGCAAAATTATTGTTCATTTAAGAACAAATAGAGGAAGCTAAATCCTTGTATTAAAAACAATTATGATATGTGATGTACACATAATTATACATATTTTTATATCTATTTATCCTGACATTTCGGTTAAATACTGATTTACTAACAACAAAACAAAGGAATTTCGCTTTCTTTTTAGTTTTTCAGATTTAACAAGGCCAAAATATCAAAAGAAGTAGAAAAACAACAAAAATTTGAAGAAAACTACTGACTTTGAGAAAATGACCTTGGGCACGGCCCGTGCCAACCTAGACACGCCCCGTGCCTCGACCCATAAATTCTTCAAGAAAATCCCTTTGACAAGCACACCCCCGTGCCTCTGATAACACGCCCCGTGCTCACCCCTCCTGACAGGCACGGCCTCGTGTCCCTGTAAGCCACGCCCCCGTGCCAAAGTCCTTGACAAGCACAGTCCATGTCCCTGTAAGGCACGGCCCGTGCCAAAGTCCAATTCTACCCATAAAAGGGTGGCCATGCTCCTCATTTCAACTCGCTCAGAGCTTCGGCTCACTTCTCCATTCTTCCCCCACTTCTTTAGATTAGATTTCTGTTTTCTTGAGCCACTTGGCATTTTTGAGTCTTTAGTATGTCAACGTTTGTAAGCACATTAACTAAGTAAAATTATTGAAAGTATTTTGTCTATGAAATCTTCCTTTACTTTCTTGTAAATCTATAAGCTATGACTAGCTAAATTCTTACACTTGATAGGAATAATACAACCTTTGTTAATGTTTTCAAGTTGTCTTTATAAAGTTGGTTGAAGGTGTGTCTAATGAATTTATGGAAACCCTTTTTGTTGAAAGTTTATTATTGATCTTTTGAACCAAACGTGCTCTACGTATCACATACCATTTGAGGAGTCGAAATCTCATCAACCGGACTTGTGACACCCGGTTGGGGGACGCTGCATGATCCTTCGGGTGACTCGCGTCCCATGCGACATGATACGTTCGGGGTTTTTTATTGTCTATGTAAGAAAACCCGGCTGACTACGCATGTGCGGGCATGAAAGAAATGGACCTTAGTCCCTTAAAAAGATAATTGTCATAATAAAATAATCCGGCATGTAGGGTTGTTCCCCTGCTGGTTCATGACGACATGTTGAGTATAGTGTGTTTCCTGAGAGGGGGCTCTATAAGTAAGTGGCATTATACCACTATATTTGTTTATTGGCAACACAGTTCCCCGGGGTTTGTACTCCTCGTAGACAATCACCTGGTAAGATTCTTCCAACCAAATTTATAAACAAAATAACTCGTGTACTTGTCACTGGTAAGATTCTTCCAACCAATATTGTCTGCGACTACTTAAGTCCAAAAATCCATTTTATCTTTATCTTTATTATTTTATATATTTAAAAATCATTTTCCAAAACTAAAAGAGAAATTTGGTTAGACGTTAGCAAAGGTGAAGTATTGGGAGTCCTCATTTTCCATTGTGTCCTTGAATGATCCCGATTCAACTTGCCGCTTCTATACTGGTTCATGATGGGTGCACTTGCCTGTGAATCTGGTGAAATAGTAGTAGATTATCTAAATCGAGTTTTATAAATTTAAAAGCTTAAATGCTAAAAAGGTGTCACAAATAATGCAATATTTTATATACAGCACACACCAAGTTTTTGGTGCCGTTACCGGGGAACACAAACGAGGATTTCAAGAAAAATTCGCGTTAACGACCTAACCATTATTTTCCTTTTTCTTTATATCTTATCTTATTTTATATATATATATATATATATATATATATATATATATATATAGATATAGGGATAGGAACTTTTAATAACTCCCTCTTAGAGTAATAACCTAATAACCAAATCCTATTGTTTCTCTAGTTAATCCAATGGTTCAGACACCTGAAGAAATTTTGTGGCTGTAAATTGATGAAGGGTAATTGAGTAAAAACACATTTTTGTCTTCAACCCATTTCATTAACACAGGGTACTCCCCTTCAAATTTCTAGCAGATTTGTTCTCAAATATATCACGATCTGATCTCTTTCTCATCTTTCTCGATTAATCCAATATTTTTATTTGGTTGATGCAAAGGATCCTGCTTGGTAATTGCTTCACTAATTTTGATTTTATGTTCGCCATCATCGAGTTCTTATGTATATATCAAGATCCCGCTTTATCTACTGTCGTCGATTGAAGCTCCGCCGCCACCACACGACTTCTACCCGACCACCTCCGCTACTCCTCCGGTTTTCATTACCATCGCCGCTACTCCTCCGGTGAAGGTCCGACGGGATCGAGAGCTTTTCTGGTAACTATTTTAGTTTTGATTTTCCGACTCTCTCAATTGCTCTTTTTGATTTTCCGAATCCTCCGGTTTTCCATTTTCCGACTTTTCGATTGTTTCTCTTGATTTTGCAGCAAGTGTATATTATTTTAGTTTTGTTTTTGTATTTTTTTCTATTTTGTTTATTATTTCTTTTGTTGGTAATTATTTAGTTTTATTTGGTATGAGAAATTAGATGATGAAGGGATGATGACTATTTTTTTCACTGAACCGTATGATTTTGTAATTTTTTTTGGTAATTATTTAGTTTCTTTTTTTTTTAATTTTTTTTTTGCGTGAATGGTATGATTTTGGTAACCATTTTTTGTGTGAATGGTAATCATCTTGTTTACAATTACTTACATGGGGTTTTTGTTGAGAATTTCTAGCGCAAGTATAGCATCAGTGTTAAAGTGCATTGCTAACTTGTATTTTATGCATCAGAAGCTGTACATTTATATTTTTTTTACAAATATATGATAGATTATAAATAACAACGGTATTAATAATCATCACACAGTATTAATAGTTATAGCATCAGTGTTTTATTTGTGTTTTGTTGAACCTTGATGCTTTTACAGGTTGTAATCTATGTATATTTAGGTGTACATTTGATTTTTTTTTGTTCTATCTTGAAAGCACCGATGTTTACTGATCATCACACCACTGTTAATGGTTATAACATCAGTGTTTTATAAGCATATTGATGCATTGGTAGGTTGTAATACATGCATATCTAGTTGTACCTAAGTAGAAACATCGATGCTACTGGTTATGAATGTGTGTTAATAGTTATGACAATAATGATAGTAGGTGTAACACTAGTGCTACATCGCACGTCTGAGAAAACGGTAATAAAAATCGTCGAGACTATAATCGAATTAAAGATAAAAATGCGACGAGTTTAATGGTGCAATTTTTATAAAAATCCGACAATGTATAAAAAAGTTATGGACTTTTTTAAATGAAGGGGGTTTTTATGTGGGTTTGTTAAATGACATATTTGCCCTTTTGAATTTAATAAAAAACAAAACATAATTTAAAAAAAAAAACTTTTAATTGCAGCCCTTAGATCAATAATACCATTTTGATCAAACCATTCATTGATGGTTAATTAGTTATTGCTCCAAGAGAAGGTTAATATCTATGCCCAACCCTATAGATATATCTAATAAAAAAACCTTTTAAATTTTTGTTCACCCACCTACCCTGTACCTTTAGAAGAATCTGTCTGGCCAACAACATTCAGCAGGAAGGATCCACGGGAAAGGAACAGGCGAGCAAGGAAGAAAGATGAAATCAACATAAGGCCAGGGAAGTTGTTCCTATGTTTATGAAAATAATGACCCTCAGCTCAGGTAAGTGTCTTGATAAGTTTCACCTTGTTGTGATGATCCAAAAATTTTAATATAAATTATCAGAAATTTCCCGTCTGTTACCATAAATAAGATCTGGATCAACACAAGTCACTGAAATTCTTCTGACAAGGTTAAACCAGGTCTAGCTTGCGACCTGAAAATAAACCAAGCTGTTTAGTTAAAGTTTTAAAGGATTTTAGTTAAGTTTAAAAATCTTGCATGTTCATCTTTATATCTAAAGAAACTCGGTAAACCAACACGTGGAATGGAGTAATTTTAAAATACAAATTTAATAGTTTTTCTCTAATTAAGATTACTCATTAATTTTGCTTAGAGAACTATTATTAAAAAGGAACGGTTAAGTGACATAGACACGGCCGTGCCGATCCCGCAGAACAGAAAAATAAAGGGGTAACACGCCCCCTTCTTACCTCACTTTGCACGGTTCATGTTAAAGAATTTCTCTGAACGATTTTCACCTTCCGACCATAAAACTCATCCCCAACAACATCAATCCACCATGTAAGTACTTTAAATCTTAATTTTAACCTTTAATTTATAGATTAGGCTTTATAAATAAAAAATGAGTAGAGGTTGGGGCTAAATCCAAAATTGAAAGATTTTGCCCAAATTGGTTGGAATTTGTTGTCTAGATATGTGTAATAGGTGTCAATGTATCATCCTTTGTTGACAATCGGTGTTAAAACACACGAAATTTAGGAGTTTTTGATGATTTTCTCCAAGAACACTCATTTGAAAAGACTTAGATTTAGGAAAAATGAGTTGTGATACGGAAAAACCATTAATGGGGTTCGCTAAATCGCCTAATTTCGTAACTAACCATATAAAAATTTTCAATTTTGGAGGCGGTCGAATTCTGGGTCGAAACAGGCCTGTTCACCAGATTAACACGGGTCGTGCCCTAGTTTGACACACCCCGTGCCTGACCACTTGAACACGGGTCGTGCTTATCCAAAGCACAGGTTGTGTCAAACCCCACTGACCGTAAAAAAATTACAGTTTTTTCGCGTGATTTACACTAATGTCATCGTGTTTTTATTTCAGTGCCGACTGGACCACCTTTCATAGCAGAAATGAATGAGCAGCCTACAAACGCCTACCAAAACTCATTCCTTGGAATGAGGAAGGAGCTAGGACTCCATGCACCAACACCCTAGCAACCTTGAACCAACTGAACATATGTCTGGAGTTTGTTTCAGCTCTGATGCGGGGGGCATTCAACCTCTACCGGATGGAGGGGGTGTAGGAGTGCACCATTGAGTTCATAGCCTCGTTCCAGTTTGACGAGGATGTCACGAATATGGCTACGAAGGGGGCTGTTAGTTTCCGGTTGGGAAGGAACTGGTACACTCGCTCTTTGGGGCAGTTTATGGTGGACATAGGTATTTATGGGCAGGGTGAGCTGGATTCACTACATGGCTCTAATTATTGCTTCACGGGCGAGAAAATCCATTCTGACCGGCACTATGGGGTCACTCACTGAGCATTTAGGTAAGATATAAGAGAGGGACCTTACAACCCCAGCCGTACGAAGAGCACCAAGATGAGGGATCCACTTCACCACTATATCCACTGATGTTTTAGCAAACCTGTGTTCCAGAGAGGACAGTCATCATGGGTGGTCAACCTAAAGGACTTGCTGGCTTTGTACTGTTTCACGACCGGGGAGACACTTAACCTCCCCTATCTATTATGTATCCAGCTCCTTCATGTAGCCACTACTGACACTCGATTCCCGCTGTTATTCGAAGGGTTGATTCACCAGATCTACAGAGCTTACGAGCGTTTGAGATCCCGGTAGAGTTGGAGAGGGTCACCATTACTCATCCCACCGACATGCTTTACTGCAGAGGAATGGTCTTGGTCGCTGATCATCCCATGCTTGGACTGCGAATGAAGGATGAGGAGGGACGAATATGGGATCCCCTACTAGTCGACCCGATGGATGATATTGATGATGATAATGATGATGATGGTGATGATGATGCAGGTCACCCGGTGTCTCCTCCAATCCACCAGCACCAACACGAGCCCATCCACCAGCAGCAGTATGCCCCCGGATTACCCACAATGATGGCCTCTACCAGTCCCTGCAGCAAACCCACACTACAGTCTAGACTATTGACGAGTGCACCCGCCACATGAAGAGCGATATCTCAGGCTGCAACAGGACATCACATACCTCCATCAGAGCTTTTATGGGAGGTATGGTGTCCCGGGACAGGACTCATCGGGACAGGGACGACGTGGTGGCTCGGCATTCGATGATGATGACCAGTGACTCAGCTATGACTCTGATTTGACTCGCACATTGATGTTCCGTGCAAAGACACTTTAATATTTGATTTGAGACAATTTATTTTATATTTGTTTTTATTTTTAGTTTATGTTTGTATGGATGATGACACGCGTAGTATTAGTTCTTTTCTTTTCTTTTGATGTGTGGTTGAATGAGCAACGTAGAAACAGGTACATGGGATAGCACTACAGCTGATTGGACTGGGAGGTCAAAATAGCATGGCGTGGTAACCATCCCACGGGTAAAACGTCAATTTTTATAGGGGAAACTCTGTCAAAATTTTTCTATCCCTTAACTTTTCTTTTACATTTTCCTTAATCTGAATGCGTTTAAACACATTGAGGACAATGTGCAATTTGAGTGTGGGGATGGGAAAATATTGGGATATTTCCGGGAATAAAACATTGATTTATCCATTTCTCAAGCCTTACACAAAACTTCTTGGAAAAAATGGCTTCTGTACTGCCCAAAATTTTTAAAAAATTTGTTGTTTTTAAAAAAATTGTGTCAACAAAGGTTCTCCCTTTTCCTATTCACCAACCTATAATCCATTAAAATTATAAGAACCTCAAAATTTTGAAGCTAACTTTTATTACAAGAAGAAACTAAATTTATTTAATCATAAGCCTACACTTTCCTTTTCCCTTCTATCGATAAGAATTTGAGCCTTTATAGCATGATTAACTATTACCATGCTCTTCTTCTTTTTGAGAGAAACTAGGTAATGCGATAAAGGTAGAAGTTGACACGGTGATACGTACCGAGATGGACAAAATCAGAAGCCACACTATTAAAGGATTAAGGCACATAGCAATTCTATCTTCTGATCCCAATTCTTTACCACAAATATCCCCTTAGTAAGCCCCTTTAAGCCTAAGCCTTTTCGTTTCTAACCCAACCAAATTTTCAGAACAGAAAACCCCCTCTGCAAAATATCTTTAAACTCCCCCCCCCCCTAACTTTTTAGTTTACACCTCTTTATTTTAGTAAAAGAAGCGGCTCTTTTCAAAATATTTTCCAAAATAGCAACTATTTTTCCCAAAAGCCAGTAAAAAGTGTAGAGTCCAAGATGGACCCTGGATTTTGCACACATTTTGTCCAAAAAAAATTGTTGAGTAAAGGGAAAAATCCCTTAAAAGCAATCCAGGGTCGAAATCTTTTAAAAGATGTTGATGCATAATTCTAGGTCGTCATGTGAAGTATCAAATACAAGACAAAGATGCAAGATTGTGCTGATCCGAACTAGAGGCGAACTGCCAGTTCGGACTCACACGAACTTGTCCGAACTGGCAGTTCGGATGGTCGTGGTTTTGCCCTTTGAAGTTCAACTATAACTAGCATGTCTTGTATAGAGATTAGAACTTCTTGTCATATTTTACACATTTTGTGTGTGTTTCTATGTGGGTTTTTCTCTCAAGCTTAATAATACAAATTTCATTTGTATTTACATTTTGATCTCATTTACATCTCATAATCACTAGATTAGCAAACGATCCAACGCTCACGCACTTTCAAGTGGTATCAGAGCTTTCTGGTTCCATTTGCTAATCAAATTGTAGTGATTTTTGAGTTTTTCTTGAGAGAGAAAAGAGAGAGAAAGTGGGTTTTTGCAAAATTTTATCAATTTTCCTCAAATTCGAGAGCTTTTTGTGTTCAAATTGATTTCAGAACGTTCCTATTGTATTTTTGTTGCCTACTGCTGAAAATCTCATTCAAAAACACCCAAAATCGCAAATTTTAGAGAATATACGGTTTTGTTCGTCTGAGTTCGTATCATTATTTTTCAGTTCGGCTGAAGAACTCCCAGTTCGGGTAAATAACCGCTCTGAACTCACAGTTCGGATAAATAACCGCTCCGAACTCACATTTCGGATCCAGTTCGTGTACCCGAAGTCACAATTCGGATTCAGTTCGGATCTAGTTCGGTTCGGTTCATGAAGATTCCGTTCGGACCA
Organism: Deinandra increscens subsp. villosa; assembly: GCA_039602395.1. NCBI lineage: Eukaryota > Viridiplantae > Streptophyta > Magnoliopsida > Asterales > Asteraceae > Deinandra > Deinandra increscens. The sequence continues at coordinate 84,410,866 of JBCNJP010000017.1, read as the reverse complement.
GTTCGGACAAATTTGGAATTTTTGGATTGTTTCACTAAAACTAACGTAACTTGAGAACCGTTAAGAGTTACGAGAGCTAATACCAGCCAAAACGACCATCTCGGAGAGATAACGACCAGTACCCTCCGTTTCGACCCCTAAAATCCACTTCTACGACCTTCGTTTTTGGGTTTGAAGTTTTTGGAGTGTTAGTTTTCAGTTTTGGTGAAGAGTGATTCAAGCACATTGAGCTGATTTTTCATAAATCGTTCCAAAATGAGTACATCACAAGCTAGTCTTATGATACCTACCCTGATGAAATGGGAAGATTATCATGAATGGAAAGTTGATTTTGAGATTTACATCAACAAACATTTCAAAGATTTTTGGAAGATAATCGATAAGCAATTTAAATGGCCTACTGATGGAAGCGAAGATGTAAAAATACATCGACATCTGTCTCTAGAAGAAAAGGATTATACAAATAATGAAGAAAAAGCCAGAGACATTATCAAACTGCTCTTATAAAAGAGTTAGTTCTTGAAATCACAATGTATTATACTACTGAAGATAAATGGAATGCATTGAAAGAAAAAGGTGAGACATGTGCACACATTCAGAGCATGAAAGTTGGCTCAGACTCTACTGATTCAAAATCTTATGATTCAGCATCTAGTGGTTTAGAATCAGGAAGTAATGAGTTGTCAGACAAAAAGGATTGTGATACTGTTTTCAAGACTGAACAAATTGATGATTATGTAACTGATTCTAATTCTAAAACAAGTTCATGTGTGATATATGATAAAGGGGATGATAGTGACATAGAAAAAAATCCAAAGGAAGTTTCTTTAATGTGTTCAAGGTGTGTTGAACTTGCCAAGATCAACAAGAAATTGATGGAAGAAAAGGATGATTTGGTTGTTGAATGCGAAAAAGCTAAAGCTGAAGCTAAAGAAGTTGCTGGAGATTTTGAAGCTTTATTCGAAAAGGCTTATCCTGTTCAACAGAAATATGAGAAAGCTAATCAGATTGTTATTGAAGCTGCTGAGAATGTAATTAGTCTTCAAGAAGAACTTTCAAAACTTCGAGATGGAGGTTCAAGCAAATAATGAAATTTTAACAACAGATATTGATTATTTCAAGAAGAAATGTGATAAGATTACCGAAGAAGTTTTGGAAGAATGTGACTTGTGGAGAAGACATAAGTATGAATATAATGAGTTGTCGGAACAATTCATTGCTTCTCAGAAAGATCTGTTGGATGCTCAAGTGAAGATTTTAGAAATGAAAATTGAGATTCTTGATTAGCAAAGACAAGTGAAGAATTGCAATTTGTCACCGACATTTCTGAATTACATTTACAAACTGGAGAAGAATGAAGAAAGTATTAAGGTTGAGTTTATATAAAGTTCCGTCACCGGTTGATGTATCAAGTATTCCATCTGCTTCTATTGATCCAAATGGCGAAATGCATGATTATTCAAAGTTTGCAACACCGGTTTTAGCAAAGAAAAAGAAAAAGTCAAAGTCTGGGAAGAAGAAAGTTATCAATGGACAGGCTCCAAAGTTTGATGTTGGTTCATCATTTTTGGAAGATGAGGAGATCTTTGATAAGAGTAAGAAGTCTGTTAGTGTTTCAACTGAAGCTGAACTTGATAAATCTCTTATTCATGAAAACAAGCTAAAGGATATTAAAGCTAAATTCACATGAAGGGCTAAAGAAAGTAATGGTTCTGATTCTAAAGTTGAGTCATCAAAGATTACAGGGTTCAAGCACAAAGGTTGGATTATGAAGTCAAGGATGTCTCAGTGCAACAAACAACACGAAACAGAAGAAAGTTGTTGTTAAGCCTATTCATCAACCTCAACAACAACCGAAGTAACCGTTTGTTAAACCTGTTCAAACTCAGCAAAAGCAAGCTCATCAGCAGAAGCCAAATGTTTCTACATCAAGAAATGGTTGTTATCATTCCTGGAGGTTCGTCGAGTGGTTCTTACTACTTACCGAAAAGATCATCTCCCAGGTATGATTCTTTTGATAATTTCTTTAATTCATTTGCTTCTGATCATTCATTTGGTCAATACGATTCTCCTGTTGCGAATCATAGTTAGAAACCAAAGAATTTTTTCAAATTCTCATCAAAGTTTCGTGAAAAAATTTGCTATGCATGTCGTCGACCTGGACATATGGCTGAAAATTGTTCTGATGAACTACATAGGTCCTCAAAAATGCCAAATATGTGGATAACAATGGTAAAATTTTTGATGAACCATGGTCCTCAAAATTGAAAACAACTAGTAAGTCGTCTTCGTCAAAGACGCTGGTTGAAACATTTTCAGGTTCTAATCAAAAATTAAAATTTTCAATGAAATGGAAACCGAAAGTTGTTTCCAAGGCCAACACAGACTATGTGGAAGACACCGGGCGACCCGATGTTGTTAAATTGGGTCGATCCCAAAGCATCTAATGTTTTATTTGGTGTCAGCAGGTATTTCAGGAAGACCTATCGGTAATTGAAAGATTGCTGGTGGTGATGTATCTGTGATATCTTAAATTGAATTTCTAGATAAATTTTGTTTTCAAAATACTAAACTGCTAGTATTCGTGTTGGTTGATCAATTTCTGGTTTGTTTTTCACTCGGTCTCATTTTGAGGGGGAGTTTGTTTCCGAAAATACAAAAATAGTGTGTTGTTTTTCAAATGTTAAAAGTGAAAATCTAAAAATAGAGTTTGTCATTTTTAGGGGGAGAAAATTGAAAAAGACGACAAAAACATTGAAAAATGAGAAATTGTATGAGACATGATTGGGAAATGATGGTACATTGGCTAACGTTGTCTGACTCGTGGATAGAGTAAGTGAAAAAGCCATAAGACCATTGTTCGATGTGCTAGGTAGGCTTGGAAAATAAGAAAGTATACAAATGTGATATACACTAAATCTGATGCTTGACATGCTTGACCTAGTGGACAACATTTTGATGCGTATCTCATGATATATCAAGAAAAATATATGTGAAAAGAAAAATGAGAAGTCATTGTGTATACATGTGTTCATTTTGCAAAGATTTAAAACTTGTTTGATTTTCTTTATTTTCTTAAATGATCGGATTATCTCTGAGTGTCCACAAAACCGACCTGATAGTTATTCATTTAAGGTTCTGCTTTATTTTCCTTGGTGTTTCATGTAACTCATCGGACTTTCTCTGCATGTACGGGAGTACCGACCTGATTGTTGTTTGGTTATACAATTTCAACTTGTTTTTTTTTCTTCTTATTTTGTTAAATCCGAGGTCTTATCTGCGTATCGAAAGATCGACCTTAAGGTAGATGATTTAACGTTCTTATTTCTTTTTGCATGGAACACAGTTGCCTATATCATGAATTTAATTACTATGTGTTAAATCAAAACTAAAATCACAAAGTGTGATAAGCTAAAAACATATCTAAGAATGTCTGAGAGTGTAGGGTACATTGGTCAATGCAAATCTAATAAATACCTTAACATATCCTAATGTTATGAGTATGATTATGCCTGAGTTTAAAGTTGGACAAATTATATTTGCAATCGACATGGCTTATGTGCTACAATAATTGAAATTGAAGTGTAGTTCAACATGTTATTTCAAAATGATCCCAAGTTGCGATCTTTCTCACAAAAAAAAAGTTAATAGTGTCTGATTCGTGTATTGCAATTACTTTTCATATCCAATAATATCAAAAAGATTTTAGGTGTGTTTTGATATAAAGTTTTAAAAAATCTAAAATATTTTATTTCTTCTTTCTTTTCGACTGATCAACACGGAATACGAAATCATATTTCAAAATCAAAATATCTTGGAGTCTCAAAGAGACGTTTTGCGCCAAGATTATTTATGTTGGCAGGTATCTATGTGGGAAAAGAACATCACAACTTCAAGTCTTTTGAAGTTGTTGATAAAAAGATTACGCACGCTGCAATGTCAAGTATTCGAGATCAGACTCATCGTCAAGTTGAGGAAGAGTTTGATTGAAGATACAAGTTTGTGTGGAAGTTGATACTGCACATGTCGAGGGACAGTTTATTGATGCATAATTCTAGGTCGTCATGTGAAGTATCAAATACAAGACAAAAGGCTACAAATATGTGATGTCCGAACTAGAGGCGAACTGCCAGTTCGGACTCACACGAACTTGTCCGAACTGGCAGTTCGAATGGTCGTGGTTTTGCACTTTGAAGTTCAACTATAAATAACATGTCTTGTATAAAGATTAGAACTTCTTGTCATATTTTACACCTTTTGTTTGTGTTTCTATGTGGGTTTTTCTCTCAAGGTTAATAATACAAATTTCATTTGTATTTACATTTTTTATCTCATTTACATCTCATAATCACTAGATTAGCAAACGATCTAACACTCACGCACTTTCAAAATATTCGTTAGAAAAATAGTTGCAAAACATAAAATGGAAAATAACAAAAGATCGTTATTTTATGCCTTTTTATCCACTTTTAAATAAAATATCATACCCTTACCCCAAGCTTACCCTTTTAAATCCCTCATAATAATCTTGTGACTTCTGGTGAGATCTGTGGATGATCGATTCCGTATCAAGCATATGCTCTCTATTTCATTCTACCTTGGTAAGAGTGTCTACCCCTAAAATACACAAATCATAACCCTAGAGACGAGTGATCACTAGTGATGTGTTTAAATAGATTTCTAAGTAGGCTTGTTAGAAATAAATTGCTTCAATTAATAAAACGGTGAGACAGTTTTAATGGAGAAAAAGTTACAAATGGAGGAGGCACAACTTTTATAGACCCGGGTTCTTGAAAAACACAACAACTAAAGGATTTTGGGATGTGTCAAGCCTCGGATTATGGAGTTATGCATGAGGACAAGCAAATGTTTAAGTGTGGGGATATTTGATGTACACATAATAATACATACTTTTATATCTATTTATCCTCACATTTCGGTTAAATACTGATTTACTAACAACAAAAACAAAGGCATTTTGCTTTCTTTTTAGTTTTTCAGGTTTAACAAGGCCAAAATATCAAAAGAAGCAGAAAAAAGTAAAAAATTGAAGAAAACTACTGACTTTGAGAAAATGACCATGGGCACGGCCCATGCCAACCCAGACACGCCCCGTGCCCCGACCCAAAAGTCTTCAAGGAAGTCCCTCTTACAAGCACGCCCCCGTGCCTCTGATGACACGCCCCGTGCTGGCCCCTCCTGATAGGCACGACCCCGTGTCCCTGCAAGCCACGCCCTCGTTCCAAACTCCTTGACATGCACGACTCGTGTCCCTGCAAGGCACGACCCATGCCAAAGTCCAATTCTGCGTATAAAAGGGTGGCCATGATCCTCATTTCAACTCGCTCAGAGCTTTGGCTCACTTCTTCCTTCTTCCCCTATTTCTTTATATTAGATTTTTGTTTTCTTGAGCCACTTGGCGTTTTTGAGTCTTTAGTATGTCAGCGTCTGTAAGAACATTAACCAAGTAAAGTAATTGAAAGTATTTTGTCTATGAAATCTTCCTTTACTTTCTAGCAAATCTATAAGCTATGATTAGCTAAATTCTTACACTTGATTGGAAGAATACGACCTTTGTTAATGTTTTCGAATTGTCTTTATAAAGTTGGTTCAAGGTGTGTCTAATGACTTTATGAAAACCCTTTTGTTAAAAGTTTATTATTGATCTTTTGAACCAAACGTGCTCTATGTATCGCAGACCATTTGAGGAGTCGAAATCTCATCAACAGGACTTGTGACACCCGGTTGGGGGATGATGCATGATCCTTCGACTGAATCACGCCCCATGCTAGATGATACGTTTGAGGTCCTTATCGTTTATGTAAGAAAACCCGGATGACTACGCATGTGCGGGCATAAAGTATTTGGTTGGGAATGGAGTTTGGTAATATTTTGTCACTTCATGAAAGCCAAGATGGTATGTGTTTATGAACTTGGCTCTGGTTACGCCGAACGTGCATGCGCGAGAGCGGTGCATGAAAGAAACGAACCTTCGTACCTCAAAAAGATAATTTTCATAATAAAATAATCCGGCACGCAGGGTTGTTTCCCTGCTGGTTTATGACGACATGTCGAGTATAGTGTGTTGCCTGAGAGGGGGCTCTATAAGTAAGTGGCATTATACCACTATATTTGTTTATTGGCAGCACAGTTTCCCGGGATTCGTACTCCTCGCAGACGATCACCATGGGAGAGTAGCGATACTAGATTTGAGGCTGAGAGGCGGTCTAGTTTCCTGTCAATAGACAATCTTGAACCAAAGTTATAAACAAACAACTCATCTAGTTGTCACTGGTAAGATTCTTCCAACCAATATTGACTGCGAGTACTTAAGTCCAAAAATCCATTTTATCTTTATCTTTATTTATTTTATATATCTAAAAATCATTTTTCAAACTAAAAAGAAAGATTTGGTTAGACATTAGCAAAGGTGAAGTATTGGGAGTCCTCATTTTCCATTATGTCCTTGAACGATCCCGATTCAACTTGGCGCCACTATATTGCTTCACGATGGGTGCACTTGCTCGTGAATGTGGTGAAATAGTAGTAGATTAATTAAATTGAGTTTTATAAATTTAAAAGCTTAAATGCTAAAAAGGTGTCACAAACAATGTATTATTTTATATACACCACAACACACACCAATATGCTTAAGGTACCTATAAGTAAAGGTCTATCCTCATAAGTTTTTTCTAAGAAGTCATGTTGGTCCGATATCAACAACCGTTCACGATATTCTATCAATCATGAGTGCGGAATCCAAGTGATTGATTGATTCAAGATAAGAGATGAGAAGAATACCAAGAAAACAATTAATAAACGATAAAAACCTGATCTTTACACACAAGATGAACTTGTCGGGTACAAATAAGAAATCGTAAACTGATCTCTCTCTATAGTTTACGATTATGATCGTAATCTCCAAAAGTTTTCCAATGAGGAGGTCTAATGGGGTATATATAGTCCCCCATTGGGTTTACTATTGGGCCCATTGTGGATCATAAACCCAATAGTGAACCCAAACCCAACCATAAACTAGCCTATGATTCTAATGAAACCTTCTAAGCCCAGCCCAACTAATTTAATATTAAAAGCCTCATAATCTAGCTTCTACAATCTTCCCCTAGGCTTGTGATATTAAATGTCTTCAATCTTTGAAATTCTTCTTCTTGACTGGCTGGCAAAGATGTTGATGAAGATTCTTTCCGCAAAAATCTTCAATGGGTTTCATGACGGGCACTTGGGACTTCCTCTTGATCAGCATCAGCTCGAACTTCTTAAAATGAACAAGTTAATGAGATGGAGGATTCTCATTGACTTTCTTCTTTTGAAAGAACTGGTTCTTGCTGAATCTTCGGTAACTGTCTTGAATCTCCAAAAACTAGAGGGTAAAATTTTGAAAACCTCTAACTGTGAAGAACTTGATTGATGATCTTTAAGCTTAATGATCTCTGACTGCTCTCTGTATCATTTTCTTTATCAAAGATTGACTTGAAATCTTCAGCTTCCCATAAACTTGTGAGCATTTTCTTTGAAAGACTTGTGAAGCTTTTGGAAACTTGTAAAGACACCAACAACTTCCCCTGAACAGTTGCTTTTCAGATGGAAGTCTTATCCGGCTGGTTCTTTAACTTTGAGCAGCAGCAGCATCAGCAAAATCTTTCTATCATCAACCTGTCTGACACACATTTGAAAAAATACACTCCACCAGACATTTGATGATCGGTCTTTGGGTTAGAAGGTAATTATCATCTGTTCAGTTGATTCAAATTAACATTATTTTAATAAAAAAACCCTAATATAGATTACGTATTTTCTATAAAACTTCCTCTGAAGCCAAGACCTCTAAAGACTTCCCCTTAGCTGATAACTTCCCCTCAGCTAAGGACTTCCCCTGTGATAATACATATTATCTTCGAGTTCCCTTCAGATACTATGTATTATGGAAGTCTTTTTATTAGATAATAAGTATCATCCTCGAGTTCCCTTCGGATAATACTTATTATCCCCTCTCCATACCCTAAAAAATTGTCAATCTGCAGGGGTCATACTGTCATGCAACAAAACCCATGAAAACACATTTTGACTTCTCAAATTAACCTGGCCAAGATGTAAACACAACCAAAAAGAACTTAAAGACTCACACACGAAAGATAAAAATAAACAAATACTTACCAATATCAAACATGAGAAGGTTTACAAGGGATCAACCCATATGAATCTGACTGAGGAACCCTTTTCAGCTTTAGTTACTCGACTAGTCCAGGTGATTGCCGGTATGTTTGTCCGCTTTAAACTCAAACCCATTTGAACCCAACCAAATGCATCATGCTAAATAGATTACTAATTACCAGCATGTTTAATCGTCCCCACACCCAATTGTACATAGCAAAACCTACCCAACCTCAGAGTTTATTGAGGATTCACTAACCCCCAACTTGAGGAACCATGCAATACCGTTATGGCTACCACTTATTTCATTAATCATCAGTCGGTGATCAGGTCGGCCGCATAAGCACGCAGAGAAGACCAAACTGAATGATTATTTTATTTTCTTTTCTTTTTCTTTACTTTTTCATTTCTTTTTCATTTCTTTTTATTTTCTTTTTCTTTTCTTTTCATTATGTGGTGTAGTCATAACAGCAGAAACATGGCGTGTGAGAGAGTGAATACTAGGTATAATTACCACTCTCAACCCGTTTTTGCTGGGACTCAGTTTTTTAAACCATACAAACTGAGATGGGAAACTAAACATATATATATTTTAAGTTCACTGCACTTACATTAGTGGTCATAAGATTAGGTCGAGCCTACCGAGCATATCACCGTGGAGCTTGCTTTTCACTTCCGCTTTACACGTGTCAGTCATCTCCAATCCGGACATATTTCACTTCCCCTTAGCTTTCTTAGAAACAGACACAAAGAAACAATAAAAAAATTGAAAAGCACATTATTTCTTCATCTTTACATTTCTTCCCCTTGCTTTTTAATTTTTTAATGTCACAACTTTTGTGAACATCATTTTTTTAAACACGAACACATAAGCAGAGCAAATAACTTCACACACATCTGGCCAAGTTAACCTTCAAAGTATGGATTTGAAAATTTTTAGAAAAATGGGTTTTATAGCATGCATACCTCATTGTTTTTTTTTTTAAATTGAACAACCAAGCACAACTGAAAATTTTAAGGAATTTGGTTTTGACACAAACACCCTTTTGCTTCATCAAAAAAACAACCAAGTTAAGAACAGTACCTTTCATGTTGAATTTGACCTTTTACCTCTCAAGGAAACATATCCTCCATAAAAAATTGCTTGTCATGACATGAAGATACGTCTCCTAAACTGTGCCTGGAACAATCACTTATCAACAAACAAATTAAAAAAATGTTAGTGATAATCCTCCTTGACTGTTCCTGCACATAGTGAGAGATTAGTTAGCCGATGGTACCCAAGCCATTGTTTTTCTGGGTACACATGAGGAATCAATAAAAGATACTTCTTGTAAGAACACCCCATTTGAGAAATCAGGAAGTTGGGATGGAGCTGCCTCGACTTTTGGTTTCCAAGTTCCAGGTGATTTAACATTTGTTTTAGTCACTTTTGGAGTTGTGACTTTAGGTAACTAACCTTCTTTGTTTTAGATTCATTTTTCATAACAATTTTAGTTACCTTGGGAGGGGTAACTTTGGGTTTTTCAGACTTTGGTTGTTTTGAAAACGGTTTCTTCACCTGTTTATAGAAATTTTGGTAACTTGGAAAGCTGTTGTTTTGATTTAAATAATTTCTCTCAGCTTTGGCTGCACCCCAATGTTGATCAGAGGGTTTAACCTTAGGAGTAACAGTCTTCCTTGCCTTAGGTGTTTGCACCATCATTGGCTTAGACTTTACAGACTCCTGAGATGAAATGTCACACCCCCAAATAACCACTAACAGAGTTTATACCGTTAAGGGGTGCGAACAAACCAGGACCACAATCATTAGTTACAAATACTAAACGAATCAGAGTTAAGTCCAATGTTCATAAATACAACAGTTTAAAGTACGCAGCGGAATAAAAACATAAGTCTCTCAGCACTAACCACGTGCTTTAATTACAAAACATAAATTGTCGTTAAATTCCCGAATTTAGTTTAAAATAAAAGTAAGTATCTTCTTGTGCCATGCCAACCTCCAGTGGATACTCTTCAACGATCTACAAAAGTGAAAATCACACAAGTGTCAACCTAACGGTTGGTGAGTTCACGATGGGCATGACATGCATTGGCCCGGTCTCATAATCGTATTCATTAACATATAAATAAGTAATAGATTTGCAAAACATTGCCAAGTGTTGAATTACCGATATCGCGGGTAGCTAATCCGGTTTCCGATATCGCGAGTAGCTAATCCGGTTTCCATGCACTAAGGAAGTCGTACTAGGGCTGAAAGCTGACGTAACAGAGTTCGGCATTTGCCGATGGTTGGTGCCTCCAGTTGTGTCCCTTTTGGGAGGCCCACAACTAAAACAGGCTGATATTGAACTCCGTTCGGCCTCAAACCGGTTGGTTACACATTTGTGTACCGCGGAGCAGGGTTTGTCAAACCCTCAGTAGATCTACCCAACATCCCCTCGCTTCTCAGATCAACAGTACTAAATTGAGGACTTTTAAGTTTTTAAGGCATCCTCAGAAATCATGTGATATCATTTGGTTTAGACTTTAACCTACACTAGTCATATTAAAAATGTTTATTCTGGATTTCATTTGAAATCCTAAAAAGAGTTTAAGTGTCAAAATGGTCGTCTCCGGATTTCAATTGAAACCCCAAGGATGGACAGTTGCAAGTGCTCCCCATAAAACACTCCAACTTCCATAACAGGTATCCCATTTGGTAATACCTCAAAATGTCAGCGTTGTTTTTCGTTAAGTTCATTCGTTGTGTCCCAAACGGGCTCATAATTAAAGGGTTAGTGAAACTCACCTTAGGTTGCTCAGCTACACTTGCTAATTAATCCAATTATTGCTTAACGAAGACCTATGAACACGTTTAGGTCTTAAGTATTAGTTTTGTGTCTAATCATTAACTTATCGTCACTATGGCCCATAACATAGCACGTTGGAACTACGACACGACATAACGACACACGACACCGATGGTTGATCATAAACAAGGGTTCACATATTACAGAAATCATAGCATGTTTCATCATAGCATAATCATGTAAGTCATAGCATAACATTCAAATAAGTTGCACAAGTTTGGGTTTAGGTCTGGTCACAGTTTCGCTAGTATAAATTCGCTAGGCAGTTTCGCTGTGTGCACGGGCAGCACTTTCGCTAGGCAATACCCGATGACACAGTTTCGCTAGGCTAGTTTCGCTCGAAACTGTTGGCACAGTTTCGGTAGCCTAGTTTCGCATGAAACTGGTTTGAACTTTCGTTCAGGGAATTTCGCTCGGTAGTTTCGTCCAAAAACACACACACTCTCCTGAAAATTCTGGACATAATTTCCCATTTTGCCTCATTTACACAAAAACACACACACTCTCCTGAAAATTCTGGACCAGCTGATTCCAGCCGAGAACCACCAAGGATCAGCTATCATTCCGAGTTGTGAAGATCATCCATCGATCCTAGATCAACCGTGAGTCCCAAAACCACCGTTTTTATGCTTTTCTATGTGTTTTCTTCATAAAGCATGCCTAAATCTCTGTGTTATCGCTTAGATCTTCTGATAGAAATGCTTAGGAATGCTAGATCTATCATAAAGTTTGCAACTTTACGTTTGAAATCCAACCATGATAGAGATTTATGCTATTTAGGTCACTTTAGGGTTTTAAAAGCATTTTGGTGATTTGATGATGAAAATGCATGAATAAGGTGTTAAAACTTGTTGTTTGATGTTGGTAAATGCCTATGTATGCTAAACAATGAATTGCATGAAGTATGGAAGCTGTTAGGTTGATTTTTAGGCTGATCCGTATGTTTTTCGCGACTAGCGAAACTGTTAAGTTCTTTGGGCGAAATTATACAGCGAAACTGTATAGATCTCCCTCCAGCGAAACTGTGCTGGCGAAACTGTAGTGTCGCCCGCGTAAACTGACCAAGACCAGCTCGAACGAAATTACCGAGCGAACCAACCTGAACGAAAGTTCAAACCAGTTTCATGCGAAACTAGGCTAGCGAAACTGTGCCAACAGTTTCGAGCGAAACTAGCCTAGCGAAACTGTGTCATCGGGTATTGCCTAGCGAAAGTGCTGCCCGTGCACACAGCGAAACTGACTAGCGAAACTGCTAGCGAAACTCAGACCAGAATCCAAACTTGTACAATTTACTTGAATGTTATGCCATGACTTACATGATTATGCCATGATGATACATGCTTTGATTTCTGATGTATATGAACCCTTGTTTATGATCAACCATCGGTGTCGTGTGTCGTTATGTCGAGTCATAGTTTCAACGTGCTATGTTATGGGCCATAGTGACGTTAAGTAAAGATTAGACACCAAACTAATACTTAAGACCTAAACGTGTTCATAGGTCTTCGTTAAGCAAAACTTGGATTATATAACAAGTGTAGCAGTGCAACCCAAGGTGAGTGTCACTAACCCGTTTACCGTAAGCCCGTTTGGGACACACTGAATAATCTAATGAAAAACAATGCTGAAAACTTAGAGTGTTGTGCACCTACTTGATGAAATTGAAAGCTTAGAGTGCTGTGCACCTACTTGATGAACTTGAAGTGTTTTATGGGAAACACTTGTGAATTACTTAAACAACTAATTCTAAAATGAAACTGGAAAATGTTTTCGGGGTTCATAAGAACCCTAAAGTAAACCGTTTTAATATGGCTAGTGTAGGTTAAAGTCTAAACCACATGATATCACATGATTTCTAAGGATTGCCTTTTAACTGAAAAAGTCCTCAACTTAATTGTGCCATTAATTGTAAAGCGAGGGGATGTTGGGTAGATCTACTGGAGTTTGACAAACTCCGCCTCGTGACACTGGAGGTGCACGGAGGTACAATATCAGCCTATCTGACCGTGATCCCGAGAGGGCACGGGGGAGGCAAAGCCGCGATGACGTATGTCCGCAAAACAAAATGGCTGAAGGCTCCGCCTCTACGATACTTAATGGTCAGCTTTGGTACAAACTTCCTTAGTGCATGGTAACAACGGATTAGCTACCCGCGATATCGGTTGAGCACTTTAATTATACAAGACTAGTACATACCTGATAACTTTGTTACGGACAATAACTTTACTAAATAACAAATGTTTATGAATTGACGTATATAACTGAGCATTGCTTTTCACAAACAAATATTACGTATGTATATGTTGACACGATTACGATTATGAGACCGGGCCAATGCATGACATGCCCACTGTGAACTCACCAACCGTTAGGTTGACACTTGTGTGGTTTTCACTTTTGCAGATCGTTGAAGAGTATCCACTGGAGGTTGGCATGGCACAAGAAGATATTTACTTTTATTAAACTAAATTTGGGAATTTGAATTTGAAACAAAGATTTGTAAAGCACGTGGTTAGTGCTAAGATACTTATGCCTTTATTCCGCTGCGTAACTTTTGAAACTGTTTTGAAATGAATGTTTTGGACTTTACTCTGATTCGTTTAGTACGTATTTGTAACTAATGGTTGTGGTCCTGGTTTGCTCGCACCCCTTAACGGTATAAACTCCGTTAGTGGTTATTTGGGGGTGTGACAGATTGGTATCAGAGCCATAAGTTGCAGAGAACTGGAATCAATTTTGAAAACGATTTGGAAACTGCAACTTGAAAACCTTAGTTACAAACGGACAAACAAATTCCCAAAACAAAATTTTTACGTGCCAACCTGGGATACTCGCTCTGCTGTGTAAGTAAAAGCTTAGTACGTATGTATATATATATATAGATATAAATATATATATAGACCGTGTCTAGGAAGTCTAACGGAAAGCCTTAGGAAATTTTCACACACGAATACGAAACGCGAACGCTAATACGCGCACTATGCCGGGGGAAAGCGACAACGAAACGATGCTACGCGTTACGTCCTGATTCCTACTACGATGACTACGCCGACGGTGACTTTTATGGGGAAGCCGACTTTCGACGATAGTACTTACGACTTACGGCATTCTTCGACGACGCCTCGATTTTGCACGAAAATTTTTCTGGACTAATAGTGGGATAACGGGAAATGGATAATATACATATTATGGGATATGTATAGAATATAACTGTGACTGAACACTGCCTACTTTAAACTGTCCAGCAAAATGTCTGGAAGAGCCGGAAGGAACAACATCAACCTGACGCCTGCACAACTGCAAGCAATGATCAACGAGCATGTGCAAGCCGCCGTGGCCGCCGTGCAAGCTACCATCGCCGCGCATGGTAATTATTATGACCGGTTAAGGCACGAGGCGATATATATATTTTGACCTGTTTAAATTTGAAACCCGAACTATTAATTGCATCAGGAAACGTTCATCACTGCACATTTAAGACTTTCATGGACTGCAAGCCGATGACGTTTTCCGGCGAGGAAGGAGCGGTAGGACTCCTCAGGTGGATCGAGAAGTCTGAGAAGGTCTTCTCCATGTGTATCTGCCCGGCTGAGAACAAGGTGAAATTTGCGACTGGTACATTCGAAGGAGATGCTCTCTCCTGGTGGAACGCTGAAATTCAAATGGTCGGGGTAAATGCGGCTAACGACATGGAATGGGAAGCATTTAAGGAACTGATCATGGAGGAGTATTGCCCTCGGGACCAAGTCAAGAAGCTAGAAGGAGAATTTCTGAACTCCAAGATGTCTGGGTCTGAAGTCGAAGAGTACACTGCGCGTTACCACGAGTACGCGGTACTGTGTTCGTCCATGGTTGATGCTGAATTCAAGCGCATTGAGCGTTATCTGGAGGGTCTCGTGCCTCAAATCAAGAGTTTGGTGACTGCCAGCAACCCAATAACTGTGCAACAAGCCATCCGTCTGGCTCACAAGTTAACTGATCAGGAGGTTGAGAGGGGTACACTTCCTGCAAGAGTTTCTGAGAAGACTGCCTTGAGTGGCAAAAGAAAAGCTGATGGAGAAGCTCCTGAAAATTCAATGAACAATCAGAGTGTTGGAAACAACACGGGGAGATCCTTTAACTCCCAGGGTCAGAGCAAGAGATCTGGAAACAACAGTGTTAACAACCGCCAGGGCGGAAATGGCCAAAGTAACTACAAAGGTAACCTGCCCAGGTGCAACAAGTGTGGGAAGCATCACACCGGTATTTGCAGAAAAAGTTTAAACTGCGAGAGATGTGGCAAGAGAAGCCATGAAGCAAAAGACTGTTGGGCAATTTTACTTGAACAACAGAACCGTCAAAGGCAAAACAACAACTATGGAAACAACCGCAACGGGCAAGGAAACAACCAGAACAACAATAATGATGGAGCCCGTGGCTGTTTTGAATGTGGAGCTCAAGGCCACATAAAAAGGGATTGTCCGCGATTGAGAAGACAAGGAAATGGTAACAATGGTAACGGTGGAAACCCGGACAACGGAAATGGAAATGGCGGGAACGGAAATGGTGGAAATGGCAGAGGAAGAGCTTTCGTCATGGGTCAAGGAGAAGCTCGCAACGACGCCAACGTGATTAATGGTAAATTCATATTGAATGGTTTCTTTGCTACTGTATTGTTTGATTCTGGTGCCGAGAAAAGTTTTATTTCCATTAAATTTGCTAAGTTGATTAATGCTAAACCAGTTGCCTTAGACGCTAAATATGTGGTAGAACTAGCAAATGGTAAACTCCATGATACGACTCAGATAGTAAAGGACTGTAAGTTAGAACTAGCTGGCCATACGTTAGGAATTGACCTTATGCCTTTCCCGATTGGTAGTTTTGACGTTATAGTAGGAATGGACTGGTTATCTGAAAATCGAGCTGAAATTTTGTGTCAAGAAAAAGTGGTTCGTATTCCACTCAAAGAAGGTGAAGTGTTAACAGTTCAAGGTGAAAGGGGTGGAACAGTTACTGGTATTATCTCATTTCTCAAAGCTCAAAAGTGCCTTCGCAAAGGTCACTTCGCGATTCTTGCAAACGTCACCGATTCGACACTTCCCGAGCGCAGAATCAACGATTACCCGATAGTTCGCGACTTCCAAGATGTATTTCCTGAAGATCTGCCTGGCTTGCCTCCATTTCGACAAGTTGAGTTTGGAATCGACTTAACTCCTGGAGCCGCTCCGATTGCACGCACACCTTACCGTTTGGCGACAAGTGAACTCAACGAACTCTCCTCACAACTTCAAGAGCTACTCGACAAAGGATTTATCCGTCCCAGTTCGTCTCCGTGGGGAACTCCGGTTTTGTTTGTTAAGAAGAAGGATGGAACGTTCCGCATGTGTATCGACTATAGAGAGCTTAACAAGGTTACTATCAAGAATCGTTATCCACTCCCTCGAATCGACGATCTCTTCGACCAGCTGCAAGGTTCGAGCTACTTTTCAAAGATTGATCTACGGTCTGGATATCACCAACTTCGTGTTCGAGATGAAGATGTCCCCAAGACTGCTTTCAGAACTCGGTATGGTCACTACGAATTCCTGGTTATGCCGTTTGGGCTAACCAATGCACCGGCCGTATTTATGGATTTGATGAATTGAGTGTGCAAGCCGTACCTCGATCAGTTTGTGATAGTCTTTATTGACGATATTTTGATCTACTCCAAGACAAAGGAAGAACACGAGAGACATCTACGACTGATCTTGGAATTGCTCCGCAAGGAACAGCTTTACGCCAAGTTTTCGAAATGCGATTTTTGGATTCGCGAAGTCCAGTTTCTTGGACACATTGTTGATCAGAATGGAATTCATGTCGACCCAGCTAAAGTGGAAGCTATCAAGAATTGGCCTACCCCAAGAGCGCCGACCGAAATCCGACAATTTTTGAGACTTGCCGGATACTATCGAAGATTCATCAAGGGTTTCTCGCAGTTGGCTCAACCCTTAACGGCTTTAACGCACAAAGGAGTGCAATACAGATGGGGTGAAAAAGAAGAACGTGCGTTTCAAACTCTTAAAGATATGTTATGTTCAGCTCCAATTCTCGCGTTACCCGATGGGATTGACGACTTTGTGGTTTACTGTGATGCATCAATCCAAGGACTCGGTTGTGTGTTGATGCAATGGGACAGAGTGATTGCCTATGGGTCCAGGCAACTGAAGGACACTGAGAAGAATTATACAACGCATGATTTGGAAATGGGAGCCGTTGTTCATGCACTCAAGATTTGGAGACATTACCTCTACGGAACAAAGTGCACAATATTTACCGACCACAAAAGCTTACAGCACATCTTTGATCAGAAGGATCTCAACATGCGGCAACGACGATGGGTCGAGCTATTGAATGATTATGACTTAGCAATCAAATATCACCCGGGAAAAGCCAATGTTGTGGCTGATGCCTTAAGTCGGAAAGAATACGAAAAGCCTCGACGGGTACGAGCGCTGCAACTTACCATTCACACGGGATTGCCGGATCGGATCCGCGATGCCCAACAAGAAGCTCTAAAGGAAGAAAACTTCGCAGCTAAAGCACTGCGTGGTATAGACGGTAACTCTGAAGTTAGGTCCGACGGACTCAGGTATTACAGTGACAGAATTTGGGTTCCCTTACTTGGGAATCTCCGTGAGCTCGTGATGGACGAGGCTCACAAGTCAAGGTATTCGGTGCACCCAGGATCAGATAAAATGTACCAAGATTTGAAGAATTTGTATTGGTGGCCGAATATGAAAGCCGACATTGCTCGATATGTGGCTAAATGTTTAACATGTTCAAGGGTTAAGATTGAATACCAAAAGCCTTCTGGGCTATTACAGCAACCAAAGATCCCAGAATGGAAATGGGAGGATATCTCCATGGATTTCGTAACAGGATTACCTCATCGATCGAATCGACCAGATGCGATTTGGGTTATCATAGATCGATTAACCAAATCTGCACATTTTATCCCGATGAAGGAAAACGACAATATGGATAAGTTGACAAAGCTATACATTGACCGAATTGTGGCACGTCATGGAGTGCCTAAGACCATTATCTCAGATCGAGATCCCCGATTTACTTCTCGACTATGACAATCCATGCAAGAAGCACTGGGAACCAGACTGGATATGAGCACAGCCTATCACCCGCAGACCGATGGTCAGACGGAACGAACTATTCAGAATTTAGAAGACATGCTCCGAGCTTGCGTTCTCGACTTCGGTAAGGATTGGGAGGCTCACCTTCCGTTGGTGGAGTTCTCCTACAACAACAGTTATCATTCAAGTATCGGTGCTGCACCTTTTGAAGCTCTTTATGGCAGAAAGTGTAGATCGCCCGTGTGTTGGGCCGAAACGGGTGAGAAAGGACTCACTGGACCGGAAATTATTCATGATACCACAGAACGAATTATACAAATCAGAAAGCGGATAGCCGCAGCACGTGACGGACAAAAGAGCTATGCCGACAAACGCCGTAAACCTTTGAAGTTCGAGGTAGGCGACAAAGTGTTATTAAAGGTATCTCCCTGGAAAGGTGTGATACGCTTCGGAAAGCGTGGAAAGTTAAATCCTCGCTACATCGGTCCTTTTGAAATCATTGGTGAAGTAGGCCCGGTGGCCTATCGTTTACAACTCCCTGCAGAACTCGATGGAGTTCACAACGTGTTTCACGTCTCTAACCTAAAGAAATGTCTGGCTGAAGACACTGAAATAGTTCCTTTGGAGGAATTGGAAATTGATGAACATTTGAGATTTATCGAGCAACCGGTAGAAATCATGGGACGCGAGGAGAAAGCCCTCAAACGTAGCAAGATTCCGATCGTCAAGGTTCGATGGAACTCAAGACGTGGACCTGAATATACTTGGGAACGAGAGGATCAAATGAAGAAAAAGTATCCTCACTTGTTCGAGCAAACGTCCACGGAAACTCAAGGTCTGATTTAATTTTGGGGACCAAAATTCCTGTAACAGGAGGAGGATGTGACGACCCTAAAACTTTTGCTGTCTTTCCCCAGCAACGACAGCTGATGCTGCGAATGCTACGACGCAAGAATAATTTTCGGGACGAAAATTCCAATTACAAGGGGATGATGTGACATCCGAGAATTTCAAGGTTTACTTCCGTTAGACAATTCCGTTAGTTACGTTATAAGTATTAACTTAGTAACTAATGCATAACTAGGCCGAATACGTCCACGACCTTTGGTTGATCACCGAACCCGCCCATATGTGCTATGTGTTCATTTATTAATGTCATTATGTGCAATGTGATTTAAACGCATGATTTAATATTATGAATAGCATGACAAATTGTAAATCCTTGATTATGTGAAAATTGCCTAAGTTGTGTAGCCAGCGAAACTACCGGGCGAAAATGTAGTGTCGCCCGGTAGCCAGCTAAGCTAATCAATTAAAACGCGACCAGAGCCAGTTTCGCCTGGCCAGCGAAACTGCCAGCGAAACTAGCCTCTGATATAAATAATCTTAATAAACCCTAGTTCTCCCATTTTGCCTCATTTACACAAAAACACACACACTCTCCTGAAAATTCTGGACCAGCTGATTCCACCCGAGAACCACCAAGGATCAGCTATCATTCCGAGTTGTGAAGATCATCCATCGATCCTAGATCAACCGTGAGTCCCAAAACCACCGTTTTTATGCTTTTCTATGTGTTTCTTCAAAAAGCATGCCTAAATCTCTGTGTTATCGTTAGATCTTCTATAGAAATGCTTAGGAATGCTAGATCTATCATAAAGTTTGCAACTTTACGTTTGAAATCCAACCATGATAGAGATTTATGCTATTTAGGTCACTTTAGGGTTTTAAAAGCATTTTGGTGATTTGATGATGAAAATGCATGAATAAGGTGTTAAAACTTGTTGTTTGATGTTGGTAAATGCCTATGTATGCTAAACAATGAATTGCATGAAGTATGGAAGCTGTTAGGTTGATTTTTAGGCTGATCCGTATGTTTTTCGCGACTAGCGAAACTGTTAAGTTCTTTGGGCGAAACTATACAGCGAAACTGTATAGATCTCCCTCCAGCGAAACTGTGCTGGCGAAACTGTAGTGTCGCCCGCGAAACTGACCAAGACCAGCTCGAACGAAATTACCGAGCGAACCAACCTGAACGAAAGTTCAAACCAGTTTCATGCGAAACTAGGCTAGCGAAACTGTGCCAACAGTTTCGAGCGAAACTAGCCTAGCGAAACTGTGTCATCGGGTATTGCCTAGCGAAAGTGCTGCCCGTGCACACAGCGAAACTGACTAGCGAAACTGCTAGCGAAACTGAGACCAGAATCCAAACTTGTACAATTTACTTGAATGTTATGCCATGACTTACATGATTATGCCATGATGATACATGCTTTGATTTCTGATGTATATGAACCCTTGTTTATGATCAACCATCGGTGTCGTGTGTCGTTATGTCGAGTCATAGTTTCAACGTGCTATGTTATGGGCCATAGTGACGTTAAGTAAAGATTAGACACCAAACTAATACTTAAGACCTAAACGTGTTCATAGGTCTTCGTTAAGTAAAACTTGGATTATATAACAAGTGTAGCAGTGCAACCCAAGGTGAGTGTCACTAACCCGTTTACCGTAAGCCCGTTTGGGACACACTGAATAATCTAATGAAAAACAATGCTGAAAACTTAGAGTGTTGTGCACCTACTTGATGAAATTGAAAGCTTAGAGTGCTGTGCGCCTACTTGATGAACTTGAAGTGTTTTATGGGAAACACTTGTGAATTACTTAAACAACTAATTCTAAAATGAAACTGGAAAATGTTTTCGGGGTTCATAAGAACCCTAAAGTAAACCGTTTTAATATGGCTAGTGTAGGTTAAAGTCTAAACCACATGATATCACATGATTTCTAAGGATTGCCTTTTAACTGAAAAAGTCCTCAACTTAATTGTGCCATTAATTGTAAAGCGAGGGGATGTTGGGTAGATCTACTGGAGTTTGACAAACTCCGCCTCGTGACACTGGAGGTGCACGGAGGTACAATATCAGCCTATCTGACCGTGATCCCGAGAGGACACGGGGGAGGCAAAGCCGCGATGACGTATGTCCGCAAAACAAAATGGCTGAAGGCTCCGCCTCTACGATACTTAATGGTTAGCTTTGGTACAAAACTTCCTTAGTGCATGGAAACAACGGATTAGCTACCCGCGATATCGGTTGAGCACTTTAATTATACAAGACTAGTACATACCTGATAACTTTGTTACGGACAATAACTTTACTAAATAACAAATGTTTATGAATTGACGTATATAACTGAGCATTGCTTTTCACAAACAAATATTACGTATGTATATGTTGACACGATTACGATTATGAGACCGGGCCAATGCATGACATGCCCACTGTGAACTCACCAACCGTTAGGTTGACACTTGTGTGGTTTTCACTTTTGCAGATCGTTGAAGAGTATCCACTGGAGGTTGGCATGGCACAAGAAGATATTTACTTTTAGTAAACTAAATTTGGGAATTTGAATTTGAAACAAAGATTTGTAAAGCACGTGGTTAGTGCTAAGATACTTATGCCTTTATTCCGCTGCGTAACTTTTGAAACTGTTTTGAAATGAATGTTTTGGACTTTACTCTGATTCGTTTAGTATTTGTAACTAATGGTTGTGGTCCTGGTTTGCGCGCACCCCTTAACGGTATAAGCTCCGTTAGTGGTTATTTGGGGGTGTGACACTGTAACAGCCCAGACCCGTCGCAACCAAGATATTGTCCGCTTTGGCAGTCGGCATGCCCTCAGGCATCCGCTCCTCACGGTTTTAAAACGCGTCTTGGTGGGGGAGGTATCCACACCCTTATAAAGGCATGCTTAGTTCTCCTCCCCACCAATGTGGGATGTTACAATCCTCCCCCCTTAGGGGACCAGCGTCCTCGCTGGCACACTGGCTGACGACCGGCTCTGATACCATCTGTAACAGCCCAGACCCGTCGCAACCAAGATATTGTCCGCTTTGGCAGTCGGCATGCCCTCAGGCATCCGCTCCTCACGGTTTTAAAACGCGTCTTGGTGGGGGAGGTATCCACACCCTTATAAAGGCATGCTTAGTTCTCCTCCCCATCAATGTGGGATGTTACATACTCGTTATTGATTCAAGACGAGTACTCTCTATCATTAAAGTAGTTTCTCCTGTTCGGTCATTTGACTTACGTGTTACGATAATTGGTGAATTAACGCCAAAGATGCAATGAATTAACATATGTAACATTGTTAAACATTTTTTGCACGTCACAGAGATTAACTCGTATGAACTACTAAGTGCAACAAGGATTTGTTGTATACAATTGTTCGTTTCTCGAGAAACATTCCAATTGTAGTCTTAATGGTGGTGGTGGCGGCAATCCTTGTGGTGGTGATAGTGTTGTTGGTTAACACAAAAAATTTAGTTACTCTTGACAAATTACATATACTAGGTGGTGACCCACTGCACATTGCGACGGCTGCACCATTTTTTTATCAGGTGTCGACTTTATCACATGTCGACTTCACTATTTTTGTATTTGTGCCAAACCCAAAAAAACGACTACTCAAGTGTTGACACCGCATGGCTTATGTTTTTATCAAGCAGCTTATAATTGAATGCGGAAAAAAACTGAGTTAGATCACCTTATTATAAGATGCCTGTATAGACTATGAGCAAGCAAAAACACCTGATCTTAATCCAATAAAACAATAGAGGGTAGTCACCAACTTTATTATATTGATGCAGACATCTTTAAATAATACAAAAATGTTCCAAGTAATCTTAAATGTTAGAAGATAATATCATAAATAATACAGAATCAAGCAGTTTATAAATGACCGTCACAAAAAAAAAAGTTGATTTAGATCACCTTATACAGATACCTGTATAGAGTATGAGTAAGCAAAACACCCGATTTTAATCCAATGATCTTAATCCAATAAAATAGTAGAGGGCTCAGGGTGGAGCTGTCACATACAAGTATTTATCTTTGCAAAGCACCATGCTTAGGCATCATATATATATTCATCGTTAGATCTACCATTTTCTTCATATACCCCAACTTATTACCTAATATAGAATATCTGTGCATATCACAACCTCTAGTGATACAACATTTAAACAAAATAAGATATATCTTATGAACCTTTCCATATCTTCTTAAGTAGGAGAAAACATGCTAGAGCTGAATTCATTCCTTAATCAATTGTCAAATTTATTCCATCAGAGTTGAAAAAGTCAGACCATTGTTGTTGATGGACTAACACTACTACAAAAACTGGCTTTCTTGACGTGCATTGCGCGTCAAGAGAGGGCCTTCTTGACACGCAAATGCGCGTCAAGGATGCGGGGGTCAAGAAGCTTCTTAACGCGCAAAATGCGTGTCAAGAAGCTCTTGACGCGCAAACGATGACGCGCATTTTATGACGCGCAGTGCGCGTCATAAAATGCACGTCAAGGAAGCCCCAGTCATAAATAAAGATGACACGCATTTTTGCGCGTCAAGAATGTAAAAATTAAAAATAAAAAAAAATATTTTTAATAGGATCACTAATTTCTACATTAAATAAAAAATTACCTGATATTACAAAATAAAATACACTTATAGCAAAATAATGCATTTAATATATATAGCAAACCAATATGTTTCATACATTGATATATATCGATCTTCGTTATTCCCTTAAATGTCAATAACACTCATATTTGTTTAAGTAGTACTTGCACGTACATATCTCGACTTGATAACAAGATCCTGCCTTTCTAGCTCCTTCCTCGATGAAAACATGTTAGAACATCAACTTTGATTTCCTGTGATATATCAAACCAAACATGAATCATCTCATGAAGTGTGACTATTTAAATACTTATATTGTTGTATATATAAATTTTGAATACTGATTTTTTATAGATCATCTATATATAAATCTAAAAAACAAGTTTCTTCATTAGTTCTTAACAATTAACTTTTTTCCATCTATACTCCAATAATTAACATTTTTCTTAGTAGTGTTGTGTTATTAACATTTTTCTTAGTAGTCTTTAAATATGATAAAATGAAGGGGTCAGTAAGTAATCTTAGCTTTTTCTTGTATAATTGGTTTTATTGCAACTGATATATAGGCCTTTTTCTTCAAAACTAAATATTTGAATCAAATTCACTTTATCCAAACACTAAAACTGGTTATTGTGATATGTGACTTGAAGCTGTAGTAAGCAGAAAATCAGTTTAGCAACACGCATTCAAACACCCATCAAACACATCAAATGGAACATGAGTAAAAAAGCCAAGAACATCAATAAAAAGTAGTACCTGATTATGGTATTTAGTTGCAGATTCAAGAAACAGACCATATGCCTGAACACCCTGATTTGTGTATGGCTTCAGTGTTTCCTGTGCTTTATCAAGGTGAGGTTTGGCTGCAACAGCAACCTGATCAATGTATGGCTTGCAGAACTTCTTTGCAACCTGGCCCCACACAACTTTCATATTATGATTTGACACTTTTTATTGAGAAACTAGCAATAGAGTCGATTAACACGTACCTGAAAATGTGGGTCTACAACTTCTTTTATTTTAATCACATGTGGAGTAATAACCTCCTTTGATTGAGCATAGACCTCTTTGGTCTTTTTGGTCAATAGTTGCACACGTGGCTCAACATTAGTTACCACAATCACCCATTCTTCCTTTGCAGCAGGAATCCACTTCTGCATAATAGTGATTATAATGATGAAGACAGAAAATTAAGTGGGTTATTGGTCCTAACAGGTCTGGTCAATATAATAAAATTTGTATGGGTTAAAATGGGTAAAAGATTAGGATGACCCAAAGCAATTTTTATTCAGATTCTTTCTTTTAACTTCCTTTATAAAGTCATAAACTCATGTGTGAATACATACAGTACAAGAAAAGGATAACTAATTCTTACGGTTTTAGTTGTGTCGAAATGAGGTTCAGCCCACTTTTCGGCTTGTGCCTTCTTCTCCAAATTCTGTCATAATGACAATAATTTTTCTTACCATGATTCGAAGTCAGCTATACACAAAATCAGAATCCACATAAAAAAATAACAATACTTACCTTCTTTGTGAAAGTATCAAGAGCAGGTTTTCCATGCTTATTCCATCTAGCCTCCAAATAAGACTGCAATTTATTGATGTGGTCAAACAGGCAAACCTCACAACTATATTCTTAAAAGTATTTGTAGCATGTTCAAAAGACAGCTACCTGACTATATGCCAACCTGGCTTCAAGCCAAGGTGGCAACCATGCAGAATGAACCTGAATACAAATGCAGAACACATAATAAGATTAGTCAAATGAACTGGACAGAGGGTTGATCTTCAACATAAAACACGATTACCATTTACATACCAACCTAACACAAAATATTTATATTGACTAATAAAATAAATAGAAATAAAGAGACATTCTTTTATTAACATAAGAGAAGGGAACATGTCAACTAGCTTGAGTAAATTTTTTGCGAGTTAATATTAAAAAAGAACAATCACCAAATGCAAGGGATCATGTTAACTAGTCACCAGTTACCGAATGCTAATATTGAATACATTCTCGTCATATGCAATTATAAAACTTTCTTATATGTGGATAGCAGAAGTAGGTTTCCTGAATCAGAGAACTTAGACATGTGAGATTAATGCAAGAAGGTGCCAAAGAAAACAAACCTTAAAATTGTGGGGAAATTAATCAGCACAGTCACCCTCTGGCCAATATCACAATTCGAAAACTCAGCCTCATGATTATTGACATTGATATCAAGAACATTGGTACCTTGCTTGAAGAGCTTGTACTTCGTATTCTCCTCCTCCATTAAAGTTTTGTAAGTTTTTTGAAATTTGTATCCTACACGACTTTTACGAGGAACCTGCACGATGTAATGGTTTTTGTTATTTGGTAAACAGATCATCGAATCGTTCTTAGCAATCAAATTAAAGGTTATTGAGTGATCAAGAACCTTCATCAAATAAGTTGTTCGATATTCATTCGGATTCAAGAATCGTTTCTAATGTGAGCATACATACATTCTAATCCGTCATCAATATAAATTTCAAATCATACAAAACGTACTACTGCTGTTTTCTATACTTCCTGACGTTATCATCTACTAAATAATCGACCATCACAACCTACATGATTAAAATCAGCATGAGTTGAGGTTTTGAGTACATAAATATACAAGCTGCACAAACCTGCACAAACAAGGCTTTCTTGGCTTCTTTTCGGTTCCTACACAATACGAACCCATCTGAAATTGCAGAAACTTATCACAACCTGCATGTTTAAAATCAGCATTAACAAAGATGCTTTCTTTGTTGGGTTTTTGAACTTTGATACACAAAATATGCTTTCTGTTACATGAAAAAGATTTTAGAAACTTTTTTTTAATTCTGTTTACATGTTCTTGATCACAGTTGCATTACAGATTTTACTTTCAGGTTAAACAACACAAACAACATAAGAACACCATGAATTTAATCATAATGATCATGACTATGAGATTACACTAAATCGTAAACTACTAGGGACATAACAGTCTGTAATATAATCATATGCAGGAACATAGTGACTACCAACTTGGGCATTTCATCGAACAGGTGGTGTGCAACATTTAATCAATCAGACTACAATCAAATTCGTGTTATCTCATACCCAAACTCACAACATCGAAACATTAATCAAGTAATGATGAGTTCTACAACTGATTTTAAATAATAAAAACCTATATATGGTTTAAAATGTAAAAGTGTATAACGATGAAGATGATGAAGAGATACCTGAACTGTAACACCAACGAACCAGATTGTTATTCATTCTGAACAAAATTTCTTCAATTTGATACATAATCTCTGCTCCTGACATCCAATCGGACCCTGAAGGCCTGAATCAATTAGAAATGCCAAATCTGTTCTTCGATTTCTTCATCTTCGTCGGTCTCGGGTGCAAGTGAAATCCCGATGGAACCGACATAGGCAAAGACCGATACCCGAAAAAAGATTTCCGGTCGGTAATCGGTTCTTATTTCTGTTGGAAAACGAGAATCGGTCTCGGGTCGGGAATCATGGGTTCGGATCGGGTTACTGACTTTGCTCAGCCCTAGGAAGGAGCGTGGATACGCAAGAGATCCATGGCGGAATCGATGTCACCTCGCTGCAATAACCGTCGGATTTGGAGAATGAGCACGAAGACGGAGACGTGGGAGGAGAGAAATCTTCGATTAAGTGGCGGAGAGGGTTTTTGGGGGAAGGGGGGAAATCTAGGGCAAAATATTGGGGGGAAATTTGGAGCCAAAAAATTAAAAAACGACACTTGATTCTTGACACGCAGCTTTTATATGTCTCCCGTGTTTTTTTTTTGAAATATGACAGAAATTCTTGACACGCAAAAATGCGTGTCATGAATTCTTATGAATTACCTATATTTGACATTTTATTTTGACACTTCAGTTTTTGCACGTCAAGAATTATCGAGTGTCATCGTTCGCGTGTCAAGGAAGGCAGTTTTTGTAGTAGTGTAATTTGTTCAAATACTGGTGAGCTACATAAAGTGCCACATCACGAATCAGCCATTACGGAACTGCAGCGTGCATCAATTGCATAATTCATTTCCGTTATGCATCAGGCGACTTTTTAAACCAAGAGCAGGAGTATCAACCTATGAGTAAACACTTTTAAAACCAAAGCGAAAAAGCTTTTAAAACCAAGGTAAAAAGCTTGAAAAAGAGTAGCAGATCAATATCATTAAGTTTGTTGGAGTCGAGGTGAGAAGATAAATGTTGAAAGAAACATACCTTAAATGCTTAATATTAATCAATTAAGCACCTACCATTTGGTAGAGTGGATACACCCTTGTCTTCCAATGTGGAGGTCAAGGGTTCAAATCTCACTGGACACAGAAAAATGAATGAAGAATTATAGAGGTGGGTCAAAGGTTTTACCACAGTGGGCCTTTGGGTGGTGGGTTTCATTTGGGATGGATGTGCAACATAGAGGGTCCTGGTTACTCGCACGGTCTGTGGTCGTAGCGTGTCATGAGTAGCATCATTTTCCATGATGAGACCCCCGAGTAACCGGCTGTTTGCCGTTCAAAATTTTTTTTTAAGCAAACCAACAATTGAATGTGTTGACAAATCCTTAACAAATAAATAGTACTTACACCTGAGCACATAAGTCTCCATCTATAATGAAGTAAGAGAAAAAATAGTCAACATATACTATAAAGCCACATAAAACGGGATATAATACACATGCACAATCCAAAAAAAGGACCCGCACTTGAAAATACAACCTACAATCAAAGAAGAAAAAACACAAAGTCAACATATAGCATTGAACAGGTAAACCAAGAACACAAATCAACACCTAAATTCGAAAATCTAGAGGTTCAAAAATACAACATGTTGGGATCTTGAAGACGAAAGAAGTCGAACTGGTTTTCCAGCACTGAGCCAATTCTGCATCTTAGTCAGGCTGTGATTTCATGATTTCAAGCTACATAAACATAGAAGCTACATAGGTTGTGTATGATTTTAAATGGAAGGAGGAAAATGAATAACGATGAATTTTTTACAAACTTTAATAGTTACTACTAATCGAAGATTGATTCAACCTAATAATCAACCTAATAAGCAGATGAAAAAATTCCAAAATTTCTTTCCTGTTACATGGTTCAAAAGCCAACATGGACGTCTCATTTGAACGTGTCCAAAGGTATAACGACATAAGAAAATACTTTTTAAAATAAAATGCTTCAGAATACACATGAACGTCCCATTTGAAACATTTCCTTTTAACCTAATCTTTATTTATTCATATGACCCATTAGAGATAAATAGTCTATCCCAATTCGACCGTTAAAATACAAATGGGTCAAAATATCCTACGTGGCATCCACATTACCATGTAATTGGATTCAACAGTACAAATAATCTTTATTTTCAACGTTAATTAATAAGCTAAAGAATTTATTCATGAAAAAAGAAAAGATAAGGGTTTTCTAACTATTTTCCTATCCTATTAATAGAACTTTTAGAATTTGCCCGAAGTCATCATCTAACAAAAATGAACAACCAACACTATATATCTAAGCCATTATGTTAGCCTCATGTTTTTCAAAAACACTCAAATAAAATGCCAGCATTAATAGCATTCACTGCTACACATATGCTTCCAGTTTATTTTGAACACCTAAAACAAATATACACTTTAACAATAGAAGTTATAACAGATAATTACAAAAATCAGATCAAAAGCATCCATCATTCTTTTATCCAGTTATAATTTATTATGACACAAATGAAACCATGATACCTTTGAATTAATTATAACCCGCAGGAGAAACCAAATCAATTAAATCTTTACTGCGAGAACCTACAAAGGGAAGGGAAGAAAAAAAAGTAATCTTTTGCTTACTAACATTAACAAATTTATTATCTTGGACCCAAATTTTGTATCACTTCAATATATATGATGATGATATATATTTGACTAATCTTCTTTACTTCTAGCAACAAGTAATATTGGTCTTGCAAGTAAATTACTGGATATCTGCAGCTTCAGAAGCCATTAAGACACAAAATGGAGTCCTGAATAAAAACATATCTCAAGGCCAAAATATATCATAATTTATCCGAATAATAAGTTAAAATTTTTTTTCAGGTAGATAGAAAACCAATATTAAAAAAGAATAGCATCAATAATGAGGCTCTCAGTCCATAGCTATCCCAAAACTAACAGATTGGAATAATACAGATTGTAGTACATATATTTATAACTTATTTTAAACTTAGATACCCATTCGTACATGGTATATTAAATATTCAGTCCATTTAAAAAAAATATAACCAAGGCACATAGCACAGGAAGATGTGGAAATACATATAAGTATTAAAATGAAAATGAGATATCTACCTTCAATTTTAAAGTGAAGTGAATCCTTAGACTATATGACACAAAAACAATTAAGAGCATGAAGCCAAGTAAAAAATATTCAATGACAGCAACAATGGATCTTTGAATATATAGGTTATGCAATTACATGTCCAAAACATTGAAAACTTAACAATCTAAATCAAAATTAATACGATTACACCTAAATAAAAAAAAAGAATAGAATATGAATCATACCAAATCAATGCTAGAAGATCCTGCAAAAAAAAAAAAAAAAAAAAAAAAAAACCTAAAATTGAAAAGAAACAGAGGATTATCAAGTCCCTACCTTGATTATAAGATATAATGGGTTATAAACCCCTCTAATATTTATCATCAGGTAGTGAATCAAGTAACAACATGGCTCCAAACCTTACCTTCTCATCTTCCCCAATAGCACCGTAAGATATAACTATAGCTTCAAAAGTTATTTCTTCATTCAAGTGGTGAACATGAAGTAAATAACAACCTAAAAATCAAATTGACACTTTCTATTTGTATTTGGTGATGAATTTCACCTAATCTTTAAAAAAAAAATAAGAACACATAAAGTACAAAAGAAAATTCAAACCTTATATAGATGAGGCTACTGTCGAGTGAATCCTCACCAAATAACCATATACCAACATCCATCGCTGTCTTCTCCACCGTAGCCTAACCCTAAACATCGTAGACTAACCGTAAACGCCAAAAAAAGAAACATGAACAAAAATACACGGAAGAGATCACTAGATGCCAAGTGGCCCGTGGAAGCAACGCCGCCGTTTGCCGATTCCCGATCTCCCTCTCTCATATCTCTCTGTAAAAAGTGCTACTAGAACCCGGGAAGAACATAAATGAAGCCAAATGAACGAATCTGATGAAGTAGACGAACGGATGAACGATGATTGTGGTTTGTGTGAAACATGATGAACTAAGAGAAAAATGACGATGACATAGAGAAAGAAGAAGACCTTTGAAAAATGGTATGGGTTGTGGTGAGCGGGTATGGGTACGAGAAGGGGATATGTACTGCCTCACATCACCGTTTAAAATCTGTTAATTTACTATTCAAGAAATGGTACCTTGTACTTAGAGCTTTACAACTTGTATGTTCTACTATTCATAACTTGCTTAATTATATTTGTGTGAAACAGGATGAACTGAGAGAAAAAAGACGATGACATAGAGAAAGAAGAAGACCTTTGAAGAAAGGTATGGGTTGTGGTGAGCAGGTATGGGTACAAGAAGGGGAAATTTACTGCCCTCACGTCTTCGTTTAAAATCTGTTAATTTACTATTCAAGAAATGGTAACTTGTACTTAAATCTTTACAACTTGTACGTTCTAATATTCATAACTTGCTTAATTATACATAGTATTTAATGCATACATCAACATAAAAAGTTCAAACCGTTAATAATTATATATCTAATATATAATAAATAAAAATTTCGAATATCATTTGTCATCCCCATATTCAGTATCATTAAAAAAATTTGGTTCCTTTCTTTTGTTGAATACCAAGCTCATCTCCTGTAAAATACTAATAATTTTATATAATTAAATATAAAAAATATAAATCTTCGTATTCTAATAATGTTCTAAAACTTAATAAATTATAATAAGATTTAAATTATATTTTATCTTAAAATATAATTTTATAATTCTTAAATCTTCATTATTTCTTAAATGTGAAGAACCATCATTGTTCTTGATTATTAAAATGGCCAAAAGCTTATATATAGTCACTTATATTATAGGTTGTGTGATGAAATAGTAGAGTGTTATATATGTACTTAATTATTAATTATAAGTGGTTTAAAGCTAATACATATGGCCAATATTATTATTTTTATTGTGTGGCTAATAGTAATAAATTGTCAAGGTTAAACGTTTTAAGTGTGGCTAAAGGCAACTAATGTTCACAATTAAAAAATTTATACGTGGCGAAAGGTAATGTTCTACACGTATGTGTTTTCCCACCAAACTGAATTGGAAAAGGGAGAGACATGACGAGTTGACGACGTCGGATATATAATTACGTGAGGTCTCATATCCATCTACCTCCCTCGAGTTTTGGATATAATTAATAAAACTATGTTATATATCATCATCACTTTGTATACGCATACAATCCCCTGTAAATTATACAATTCAACCCCCCTGCTTGCACGTCTTTTCTGAAAAAACTGTTTTGCCTTTGCTAAAAACTAGGGTTTTCGTCGATTTGATTTCTTGTTTTCTACTCAAAATCAATGGATATGCAATGAAGGATTTGAGGTCCTAACGATGAAGCACCAAACTACAGTTGCAATTCGCATAAGTACTCTCTATAAGATTTTGGAATATTGAATATTATTATTGAAAGGTATGGTTACAATATACAGAGGACGAGTTCTAGACCCAAAATACCTAATGGGCCCGTGGGCTATTACAAATTAACCCTAATCTAATAATAGTCTAATAATATTACTCTAATACTCCCCCGTAATCGTAGCGGGAGAAAATCAGACGCTAAAGACTGAAAAACAATAAAAACATAAAGATAATAAAAAACAGCTTAAATTTCGATTCTCGACTCGATATTCCAAACTTTTGTTAACCAATCAATCCATATAGATCTTAAATTCTAACGTTTGAGATCCTGTAATCCTCTAGCGAGAGTCTTCAATGCAATAGTGCGACGACATAGTTTAGGACCATAGTCCTAGAGGCGACACGATTGTGGACCGTAGTCCAAAAGGCGGCGAAGGGGGACCAAAGACCTTAATGTGGTGGACCATAGTCGGGAGGCAGCGTGACGGTATACCGTCATCCGAAAGGTGGCTCAGTGGGGGACCATAGTCCTTTATGTTGCATGAATGAGGACCTTAGTCCGGAAAGCGGTGCGGCGGGGGCTGTAGTCCATTAAGGGCAAGAAGCCGTAATCTGATAACCGGTTACGCGACTCATAACATATGAATGGGATCTAAATTAGGGCTCAATCACCACACTTTTCGTTGTCGATCGCTCCACCATCTACCAAGGAGCTACTTGATTAATCACCAGACTTCTCCGGCCTAACAATTTAAAAAACTAAAATTGATATCCAATATTTAAATTCACCAATATTGATTACAAAATGAATTAACATGGTGATTAATATATCCACAGATTAAATTTAATAATACACATAAAACGGCAGCGGCCAAAGTGATATTTGTGCGAGGGTGTCATTTGAATTGAAAACCGGAATCTTGGCAGCGACTAGAGCAATTTGGTAGCGATAAAAAAGAAAAGAAAAAATAAACTAGAATATTGAATTGAAACTGAAGCTGAAGCATTATTCAAATGGAAAACAAAAAACAGATAAGAAACTAAAGCAAAATGAAGCTGGGACAGAACGGAAAAAATGGGAGCATATTGCTCCGTATAGGGTTTCAACTCGGTGGTGACGGCTAGAGCGAAGGGATTTAGGGTTACAAGAATTTTTTGCTCTGATACCATGTAAGATTTTGGAAAACTGAATGATATTATTGAAAGGAATGGTTACAATATATAGAGAACAGGTTCTAAACCCTAAATACCTAATGGGCCTGTGGCTCATATTAATTAACCATAATCTAATAATAGTATAATAATAATACTCTAAAACTCCTTGTAGACGTAGCGGGAGTAATTTAGACGCTAAAGACCGAAAAATAATAAAAATATAAAGATTACAGAAAACCAGCTTCAATCTCAATTCTCGACTCAGAATTCCAAACCTTTGTTAACCAAGCAATCCATATTGTTCTTAAATTCTACCAAGTTATAATCTTCAACATTCAAGATCCCGTAATCCTCTAGAGAGAATATTCAAGGCAGTGGCGCGACGACATAATTTAGGTTCATAGTCCTAGAGGCGGTGCGATTATTGTGACATCCGATAATTCCAAGGTTAACTTCCGTTAGACAATCTTTGTTAGTTACGTTATAAGTGTTAACTTAGTAACTAATGCTTAACTAGGCCGAATACGTCCACGACCTTTGGTTGATCACCGAACCCGTCCATATGTGTTATGTGTTTATTTATTTATTGTCATAATGTGCAATGTGATTTAAACGCATGAGTTAGTATTGATAATAGAATGTAAATTGGCCTCTTTTGGCTTCCAGCGAAACTACCGGGCGAAACTGTAGATTCGCTCGGTAGCCGGCTAAACTGTTTGACTTACATGTGTTCAGAGCCAGTTTCGCTTGGCCAGCGAAACTGCCAGCGAAACTAGCTCCTGATATATATATTTTATAAAACCCTACTTATCTACCATTTGCATCATTTCACACAAAACACACACCACTCTCCATCTGCTCTCTCGAGATTTCTGGCCATCCGAGGAAACCACCAAGAAACCATCATCTCATCTCATCCATTCGGACCCTAGATCGAATCGTGAGTCCCAAAACTATTTTTCATGCATTTTCTATGTGTTTTACTTTAAAGCATGCTTAGATCTTCATAGAATCAATTGATCTTCTGATATGATGCTTAGGAATGCTAGATCTATCATAAAGTCTGCAACTTTACGTTTGAAATCATGCCATAATGAAGATTTATGCTAATTAGGTCATTTTAGGTTTAAAATGTGTTTTTGGTGATTTGATGATGAAAATCCATGTTTAAAGTGGTAAAACTTGCTGTTTAATGTTGGTAAATGATTATGCATGCTAAAATATTGAATCACGTGAAGTATGGAAGCTGTTAGATTGATTTTTAGGCTGATTTATGTGTTTTTCACGACCAGCGACACTGTGTGTTCTCTGGGCGAAACTATACAGCGAAACTGTTTGAAAATGCATCCAGCGATACTATGTAGCGAAACTATAGTGTCGCCCGCGAAACTAAGTAGACCTGCTCGAACGAAACTACCGAGCGAACCAACCTGAACGAAAGTTCAAACCAGTTTCGAGCGAAGCTATGCTAGCGAAACTGTGTCAACAGTTTCGAGCGAAAACTAGCTAGCGAAACTGTGTCATCGGGTATCCCCTAGCGAAAGTGCTGCCCGTGCACACAGCGAAACTGCATAGCGAAACTGTAGCGAAACTGTTAGCAAAACTGAGACCAGACCAAAACCCAAACTTGTGCAACTTGTTTGAATGTTATGCTATGACTTACATGATTATGCAATAATGAAACATGCTTTGATTTCTGATTTATGTGAACCCTTGTTTATGATCAACCATCGGTGTCGTGTGTCGATATGTCGTGTCATAGTTCCAACGTGCTATGTTATGGGCCATAGTGACGTTAAGTTAAATATTAGACACTAAACTAATACTTAAGACCTAAACGTGTTCTTAGTTCTTCGATAAGCAAACAATACTTGGATTATTTAGCAAGTGTAGGAGTGCAACCAAAGGTGAGTGTCACTAACCCATTTACCGTGAGCCCGTTTGGGTCACACCGAATAACTTAATGAAAAACAATGCTGGCAACCTTATGAGTGCTATGCACCTCTCTGATGAACTTGAACTTAGGAGTGCTTGGCACCCACTTGATGAACTTGAAGTGTTTTATGGGAGACACTTGTGAAATACTTAAACAACTATTTCTAAAACAAAACTGAAAATGTTTTCGGGATTCATGAGAACCCAAAGTAAACCGTTTTAATATGGCTAGTGTAGGTTAAAGTCTAACCACATGATATCACATGATTTCTAAGGATTGCCTTATAACTGAAAAAGTCCTCAACTTAATTGTACCATTAATTGTAAAGCGAGGGGATGTTGGGTAGATCTACTGGAGTTTGACAAACTCCGCCTCGTGACACTGGAGGTGCACGGAGGTACAATATCAGCCTATCTGACCGTGGTCCCGAGAGGACCCGGGGGAGGCAAATCCGCGATGACGTAGGTCCGCAAAACAAAATAGATGATGGCGCTGCCACTACAATATCAGTCAGCTTTGGTACAAACTTCCTTAGTGCATGGAACAACGGATTAGCTACCCGCGATATCGGTTGAGCACTTTAACTATACAAAACTAGTACATACCCGATAACGTATGTTACGGACATTTCTTTCACTAAATCACAATACTATGATTTTGGATATCACTAAGCATTGCTTTTCACAAATAAATATTTCTTAAGTATATGTTGACACGATTATGATTATGAGACCGGGCCACTGCATGACAAGCCCACCGTGAACTCACCAATCGTTGGGTTGACACTTGCGTGGTTTAAACTTTTGCAGATCGCTGAGGAGTATCCGGAGTGGGTTGGCATGGCACATGAAGACATTTACTTTGTTCAAACTTAATTTGGAATTTAAAACAATGATTTGTAAAGCACGTGGTTAGTGCTAAGACAATATTTTTCCGCTGCGTATTGTGAGATATTATTTATGACATATGTTTGGACTTAACTCTGATTCGTTTAGTATTTGTAACTAATGGTTGTGGTCCTGGTTTGCTCGCACCCCTTAACGGTATAAACTCCGTTAGTGGTTAATTGGGGGTGTGACATTTAAGCTACAGATTGAGAATGAAGAATTGGTTAAAAGTGCTGCAAAGTGGGAGAGTGAAGCAAAAGATTTGATTGGTTATTTTGATGCTTTATTTCAGAAATCCACTGCAAGAGTAGAGGATGTGACGACCCTAAAACTTTTGTTTTCTTTCCCCAGCAACGACGACAGCTGATGCTGCGAACGCTACGGCGCTAGAATAATTTTCGGGACGAAAATTCCAATTACAAGGGGATGATGTGACATCCGAGAATTTCAAGGTTTACTTCCGTTAGACAATTCCGTTAGTTACGTTATAAGTATTAACTTAGTAACTAATGCATAACTAGGCCGAATACGTCCACGACCTTTGGTTGATCACCGAACCCGCCCATATGTGTTATGTGTTTAACTATTTATTGTCATTATGTGCAATGTGATTTAAATACATGATTTAGTACTATGAATAGCATGACAATTTATGAATCGTGTTTATCTTGCTTAAAATGTGAAACTGACCACTTTTGGGTAACCAGCGAAACTACCGGGCGAAACTATAATGTCGCCCGGCAGTCTGTTGGCTCACTCGTGATCAGAGCCAGTTTCGCTTGGCCAGCGAAACTGCCAGCGAAACTAGCCTCTGATATAAATAATCTTAATAAACCCTAGTTCTCCTATTTGCCTCATTTCACACAAAACACACACACTCTCCTGAAACTTCTGGACCAGCTGATTCCAACCAAGAACCATCAAGAATCAGCCATCACCTCGAGTTGTGAAGATCATCCATCGATCCTAGATCAACCGTGAGTCCCAAAACCCCCATTTTTATGCTTTTCTATGTGTTTCTTCATAAAGCATGCCTAAATCTCTGTATTATCATTAGATCTTCTGTAGGAATGCTTAGGAATGCTAGATCTACCATAAAGTTGATAACTTTATGTGTAAAACTGATTCATGATAAAGATCTATGCTATTTAGGTCATTTTAGGGTTTTAAATGTATTTTGGTGATTTGATGATGAAAATGCATGTTTAAGGTGTTAAAGCTTACTGATTTATGTTGGTAAATGGTTATATATGCTAGATAATGAATTGCATGTAATATGGAAGCTGTTAGATTGATTTTTTTAGGCTGATTTATGTGTTTTTCGCGACCAGCGAAACTGTACTGTTCTCTGGGCGAAACTATGTAGCGAAACTATGTATATCTCCTTCCAGCGACACTATGCAGCGAAACTGCAGTGTCGCCGGGTAGACCAACCAGACCAGCTCGAGCGAATCTACCGAGCGAAATTCCCTGAACGAAAGTTCAAACCAGTTTCGGGCGAAACTAGGCTAGCGAAACTGTGCCAACAGTTTCGAGCGAAACTAGCCTGGCGAAACTGTGTCATCGGGTATTGTCTAGCGAAAGTGCTGCCCGTGCACACAGCGAAACTGACTAGCGAAACTGCTAGCAAAACTGAGACCAGAATCCAAACTTGTGCAATTTGCTTGAATGTTATGCCATGACTTACATGATTATGCTATGATGGTACGTGCTTTGATTTCTGATGTATATGAACCCTTGTATATGATTAACCATCGGTGTCGTGTGTCGTTACGTCAAGTCATAGTTCCAACGTGCTATGTTATGGGCCATAGTGACGTTAAGTAAAGATTGGACACCAAAACTAATACTTAAGACCTAAACGTGTTCATAGGTTTTCGATAAGCAAACAATACTTGGATTATATAGCAAGTGTAGCAGTGCAACCCAAGGTGAGTGTCACTAACCCGTTTACTGTGAGCCCGTTTGGGACACACTGAATAACTTAATGAGGAACGATGCTGACAACCTTATGAGAGCTATGCACCTCTCTGATGAACTCGAATCCGGGAGTGCTTGGCACCCACTTGATGAACTTGAATTCGGGAGTGCTTGGCACCCACTTGATGAACTTGAAGTGTTTTATGGGAAGCACTTGTGAAATACTTAAACAACTAATTTTAAAACGAAATTGAAAAATGTTTTCGGGATTCATAAGAACCCCTAAGTAAACCGTTTTAATATGACTAGTGTAGGTTAAAGTCTAAACCACATGATATCACATGATTTCTAAGGATTGCCTTTTAACTGAAAAAGTCCTCAACTTAATTGTGCCATTAATTGTAAAGCGAGGGGATGTTGGGTAGATCTACTGGAGTTTGACAAACTCCGCCTCGTGACACTGGAGGTGCACGGAGGTACAATATCAGCCTATTTGACCGTGATCCCGAGAGGACGCGGGGGAGGCAAAGCCGCGATGACGAATGTCCGCAAAACAAAATGGCAGAAGGCTCTGCCTCTACGATACTAAATGGTCAGCTTTGGTACAAACTTCCTTAGTGCATGGAACAACGGATTAGCTACCCGCGATATCGGTTGACCGCTTTAACTTTACTTAACTAGTGCATATTAGGTAATACATCACTTGGCAATGTTTATAAAACTAATACTTATTACGTGTTGATGAATACGATTATGAGACCGGGCCAATGCATGTCATGCCCACCGTGAACTCACCAACCGTTAGGTTGACACTTGCGTGGTTTAAACTTTTGCAGATCGCTAAGGAGTATCCGCTGGAGGTTGGCATGGCACTTAAAGATTTCTTATTTTAAACTTAAACTTGGGAATTTAATAACAATTCATGTTTTGTAATTTAAAGCACGTGGTTAGTGCTAAGATACTTATGTCTATTATTCCGCTGCGTACTTTTGAAAACTGTTTCTGGTTATGAACATTTGGACTTTACTCTGATTCGTTTAGTATTTGTAACTAATGGTTGTGGTCCTGGTTTAGTCGCACCCCTTAACGGTATAAACTCCGTTAGTGGTTAATTTGGGGGTGTGACAGATTGGTATCAGAGCCATAGGTTGCAGAGAACTGGAATCATTTTGAAAAACGATTTGGAAACTGCAACTTGAAACCTTAGTTACAAACGAACAAACAAATTCCCAAAACAAAAATTTTTACGTGCCAACCTGGGATACTCGCTCTGCTGTGTAAGTAAATACTCCATATGTAGATATATATATGTAGATATATATAGAGACCGTGTCTAAGTAGTCTAACGGAAAAGCCTTAGGAAATTTTCACACACAAATACGAAATGCGAACGATAATACACGCACCACTATGGGGGAAAGCGATAACGAAACGATGCTACACGCGACGTCCTGATTTCTGCTACGATGACTACTCCGACGGTGACTTTTATGGGAAAGCCGACTTTCGACGATAGCTATTTACGACTTACGACGTTCTCCGACGACGCCTCGATCTTGCACGAAAATTTTTCTGGACTAATAGAGGGATAACGGGAAATAGCTAATATACATATTATGGGATGTGTATAGAATATAACTATGATTGAACACTGGCTACTTTAACTGTCCAGAAAATGTCGGGAGGAGATGGAAGAAACAACATTACCCTAACACCTGCAGAACTACAAGCAATGATAAACGCACACGTACAAGCCGCAGTGGCAGCCGTCCATGCTACAATCGCCGCGCAGCAAGCCATTCATTTGGCTCATCAGCTTACTAAACATGAGAATGAGGGAGGTACACTTCCTGCAAGAGCCTCTGAGAAGATTGCCTTATGTAACAAGAGAAAGGCTGATGAAGAAACTCCTGGAAACCCAATGAACAATCGGAGTGTTGGAAACAAAAGGCCTGGGAACGGCAGTGGTAACAACCGCCAAGGTAGGAATGGAAACTACAAGGGCAAACTGCCCAGGTGCAACAAGTGTGGGAAGCATCACACCGGTATCTGCAGAATGAGTTTGAAATTTGAGAGATGTGGCAAGAAAGGCCATGAGGCAAAAGACTGTTGGACGATGTTACCTAAGCCACAAAACCTCCCAAGGCGAAACAACAGCAACAACTGTAACAACAACAATGAAGCTCCCAGAGGAAATGGCAACGGAAATGGAAACGACAGAGGAAGAGCTTTCGTCATGGGTCAAGAAGAAGCTCGCAACGACGCCGACGTGATTAACGGTAAATTCATCCTTAATGGTTTCTTTGCTACTGTATTATTTGATTCTGGTGCTAAAAGAAGCTTTATTTCCACTAAATTTGCTAAGTTGATTAATGCTAAACCTATTACCCTAGACGCTAAGTATGTGGTAGAGCT
Source organism: Deinandra increscens subsp. villosa (assembly GCA_039602395.1). Lineage (NCBI taxonomy): Eukaryota > Viridiplantae > Streptophyta > Magnoliopsida > Asterales > Asteraceae > Deinandra > Deinandra increscens. The sequence continues at coordinate 84,370,267 of JBCNJP010000017.1, read as the reverse complement.
AGCTAATGGTAAACTTCATGATACAACTCAGATAGTTAAGGACTGTAAGTTAGAACTAACTGGCCATACATTAGGAATCGACCTTATGCCTTTTCCGATTGGTAGTTTTGACATTATAGTAGGAATGGATTGGTTATCTGAGAATCGAGCTGAAATCTTATGTAAAGAAAAAGTGGTCCGTATCCCACTCGAAGGAGGTAAAGTGTTAACGGTCCAAGGTGAAAAAGGTGGAACAGTCACTGGTATTATTTCGTTTCTCAAAGCTCAAAAGTGCCTTCGTAAAGGTCACTTCGCGATTCTTGCCAACGTCACCGATTCGACACTTCCCGAGCGCAGAATCGATGACTACCCGATAGTCCGCGACTTCCACGACGTATTTCCTGAAGATCTGCCTGGTTTGCCTCCATTTCGACAAGTAGAGTTTGGGATCGACTTAGTTCCCGGAGCGTCTCCGATAGCACGCGCACCTTACCGTTTGGCAGTAAGTGAACTCAACGAACTCTCCGCACAACTTCAAGAGCTACTCGACAAAGGATTTATCCGTCCCAGTTCGTCTCCATGGGGAGCTCCGGTATTGTTTGTTAAGAAGAAGGATGGAACGTTCCGAATGTGTATTGACTACCGAGAGCTTAACAAGGTTACTATCAAGAATCGGTATCCACTTCCTCGAATCGACGATCTCTTCGATCAGCTGCAAGGTTCGAGCTACTTCTCAAAGATTGATCTACGGTCTGGATATCACCAACTTCGTGTACGTGATGAGGATGTCCCCAAGACTGCTTTCAGAACTCGGTATGGTCACTACGAGTTTCTAGTTATGCCGTTTGGGCTAACTAATGCACCTGCTGTATTTATGGATCTGATGAATTGAGTGTGCAAGCCGTACCTCGATAAGTTTGTAATCGTTTTCATTGATGACATTTTGATTTACTCCAAGACAAAGGAGGAACACGAGGAGCACCTGCGACTTATCTTGGAATTGCTCCGTAAGGAACAGCTTTATGCTAAGTTTTCGAAGTGCGATTTTTGGATTCGCGAAGTCCAGTTTCTTGGACACATTGTCGATCAGAATGGAATCCACGTCGACCCAGCCAAAGTGGAAGCTATCAAGAGTTGGCCTACTCCGAGAGCGCCGACCGAAATCTGACAATTTTTGGGACTTGCCGGATGTTACCGAAGGTTCATTAAAGGTTTCTCGCAATTGGCTCAACCCTTAACAGCTTTAACGCACAAAGGAGTGCAATATAGATGGGGTGAAAAAGAAGAACGCGCGTTTCAAACTCTTAAAGATATGTTATGTTCAGCTCCAATTCTCGCGTTGCCCGATGGAATTGACGACTTTGTAGTTTATTGTGATGCATCCATTCAAGGACTCGGTTGTGTGTTGATGCAAAGGGACAAAGTGATTGCCTACGGGTCCAGGCAACTAAAGGATACTGAGAAAAATTATACAACACATGATTTGGAATTGGGAGCCGTTATTCATGCACTCAAGATTTGGAGACATTACCTCTCCGGAACAAAGTGCACAATATTTACCGATCACAAAAGCTTACAGCACATCTTTAATCAGAAGGATCTCAACATGCGACAACGAAGGTGGGTCGAATTACTGAATGATTATGACTTAGCGATTAAATATCATCCGGGAAAAGCCAATGTGGTGGCTGATGCATTAAGTCAGAAAGAGTATGAAAAGCCTCGACGAGTACGAGCGCTGCAACTTACCATCCACACGGGATTGCCGGATCGGATCCGCGATGCCCAACAAGAAGCTTTAAAGGAAGAAAACTTCGCAGCTGAAGCACTGCGAGGGGTGGATGAAAAATCTGAAGTTAAGTCCGACGGACTCAGGTATTATAATGACAGGATTTGGGTTCCTTTACTTGGAAATCTCCGTGAGCTCGTGATGGACGAGGCTCACAAGTCAAGGTATTCGGTGCACCCTGGATCGGATAAAATGTACCAAGATTTGAAGGGTTTGTATTGGTGGCCGAACATGAAAGCCGACATCGCGCGATATGTGGCTAAGTGTTTAACGTGCTCAAGAGTCAAGATTGAGTACCAAAAGCCTTCTGGGCTGTTACAGCAACCAAAGATCCCAGAATGGAAATGGGAGGATATCTCAATGGATTTTGTAACGGGATTACCTCATCGATCAAATCGACCGGATGCGATTTGGGTTATCATTGATCGTTTAACCAAATCTGCACACTTCATTCCAATGAAAGAAACTGATAATGTGGATAAGTTGACAAAGCTGTACATTGACCGAATTGTGGCACGTCATGGAGTGCCTAAGACTATTATCTCTGATCGAGATCCTCGATTTACTTCCCGATTATGGCAATCTATGCAAGAAGCATTGGGAACCAGACTGGATATGAGCACGGCCTATCACCCGCAGACCGATGGTCAGACGGAAAGAACTATTCAGACTTTAGAAGACATGCTCCGAGCTTGCGTTCTCGACTTCGGTAAAGACTGGGAAGCTCACCTTCCGTTGGTGGAGTTCTCCTACAACAACAGTTATCATTCAAGTATCGGTGCTGCACCTTTTGAAGCTCTTTATGGCAAAAAATGCAGATCGCCCGTGTGTTGGGCTGAAACGGGTGAGAAAGGACTCACTGGGCCGGAAATTATTCATAATACCACAGAACGAATTATACAAATCAGAAAACGGATAGCCGCAGCACGTGACAGACAAAAGAGCTATACCGACAAACGCCGTAAACCTTTGAAGTTCGAGGTAGGCGACAAAGTGTTATTAAAGGTATCTCCTTGGAAAGGTGTGATACGCTTCGGAAAGCGTGGAAAGTTAAATCCTCGCTACATCGGTCCTTTTGAAATCATCGGGGAAGTAGGGCCGGTGGCCTACCGATTACAACTCCCTGCCGAACTCGATGGAGTTCACAACGTGTTTCACGTTTCGAACCTAAAGAAATGTCTGGCTGAAGACATCGAAGTAATTCCTTTGGAGGAATTGGAAATTGACGAACACTTGAGATTCATTGAGCAACCGGTAGAAATCATGGGACGCGAAGAGAAAGCCCTCAAAAGTAGCAAGATTCCGATCGTCAAGGTTCGATGGAACTCAAAACGTGGACCAGAATATACTTGGGAACGAGAGGATCAAATGAAGAAAAAGTATCCTCACTTGTTCGAACAAACGTCCACAAATACTCAAGGTATAATTTAATTTTGGGGACCAAAATTCCTGTAACAGGAGGAGGATGTGACGACCCTAAAACTTTTGTTTTCTTTCCCCAGCAACGACGACAGCTGATGCTGCGAACGCTACGGCGCTAGAATAATTTTCGGGACGAAAATTCCAATTACAAGGGGATGATGTGACATCCGAGAATTTCAAGGTTTACTTCCGTTAGACAATTCCGTTAGTTACGTTATAAGTATTAACTTAGTAACTAATGCATAACTAGTCCACGACCTTTGGTTGATCACCGAACCCGCCCATATGTGTTATGTGTTTAACTATTTATTGTCATTATGTGCAATGTGATTTAAATACATGATTTAGTACTATGAATAGCATGACAATTTATGAATCGTGTTTATCTTGCTTAAAATGTGAAACTGACCACTTTTGGGTAACCAGCGAAACTACCGGGCGAAACTATAATGTCGCCCGGCAGTCTGTTGGCTCACTCGTGATCAGAGCCAGTTTCGCTTGGCCAGCGAAACTGCCAGCGAAACTAGCCTCTGATATAAATAATCTTAATAAACCCTAGTTCTCCTATTTGCCTCATTTCACACAAAACACACACACTCTCCTGAAACTTCTGGACCAGCTGATTCCAACCAAGAACCATCAAGAATCAGCCATCACCTCGAGTTGTGAAGATCATCCATCGATCCTAGATCAACCGTGAGTCCCAAAACCCCCATTTTTATGCTTTTCTATGTGTTTCTTCATAAAGCATGCCTAAATCTCTGTATTATCATTAGATCTTCTGTAGGAATGCTTAGGAATGCTAGATCTACCATAAAGTTGATAACTTTACTTGTAAAACTGATTCATGATAAAGATTTATGCTATTTAGGTCATTTTAGGGTTTTAAATGTATTTTGGTGATTTGATGATGAAAATGCATGTTTAAGGTGTTAAAGCTTACTGATTTATGTTGGTAAATGGTTATATATGCTAGATAATGAATTGCATGTAATATGGAAGCTGTTAGATTGATTTTTTTAGGCTGATTTATGTGTTTTTCGTGACCAGCGAAACTGTACTGTTCTCTGGGCGAAACTATGTAGCGAAACTATGTATATCTCCTTCCAGCGACACTATGCAGCGAAACTGCAGTGTCGCCGGGTAGACCAACCAGACCAGCTCGAGCGAATCTACCGAGCGAAATTCCCTGAACGAAAGTTCAAACCAGTTTCGGGCGAAACTAGGCTAGTGAAACTGTGCCAACAGTTTCGAGCGAAACTAGCCTGGCGAAACTGTGTCATCGGGTATTGTCTAGCGAAAGTGCTGCCCGTGCACACAGCGAAACTGACTAGCGAAACTGCTAGCGAAACTGAGACCAGAATCCAAACTTGTGCAATTTGCTTGAATGTTATGCCATGACTTACGTGATTATGCTATGATGGTACGTGCTTTGATTTCTGATGTATATGAACCCTTGTATATGATCAACCATCGGTGTCGTGTGTTGTTACGTCGAGTCATAGTTCCAACGTGCTATGTTATGGGCCATAGTGACGTTAAGTAAAGATTGGACACCAAAACTAATACTTAAGACCTAAACGTGTTCATAGGTTTTCGATAAGCAAACAATACTTGGATTATATAGCAAGTGTAGCAGTGCAACCCAAGGTGAGTGTCACTAACCCGTTTACTGTGAGCCCGTTTGGGACACACTGAATAACTTAATGAGGAACGATGCTGACAACCTTATGAGAGCTATGCACCTCTCTGATGAACTCGAATCCGGGAGTGCTTGGCACCCACTTGATGAACTTGAATTCGGGAGTGCTTGGCACCCACTTGCTGAACTTGAAGTGTTTTATGGGAAGCACTTGTGAAATACTTAAACAACTAATTTTAAAACGAAATTGAATAATGTTTTCGGGATTCATAAGAACCCCTAAGTAAACCGTTTTAATATGACTAGTGTAGGTTAAAGTCTAAACCACATGATATCACATGATTTCTAAGGATTGCCTTTTAACTGAAAAAGTCCTCAACTTAATTGTGCCATTAATTGTAAAGCGAGGGGATGTTGGGTAGATCTACTGGAGTTTGACAAACTCCGCCTCGTGACACTGGAGGTGCACGGAGGTACAATATCAGCCTATTTGACCGTGATCCCGAGAGGACGCGGGGGAGGCAAAGCCGCGATGACGAATGTCCGCAAAAAAAATGGCAGAAGGCTCTGCCTCTACGATACTAAATGGTCAGCTTTGGTACAAACTTCCTTAGTGCATGGAACAACGGATTAGCTACCCGCGATATCGGTTGACCGCTTTAACTTTACTTAACTAGTGCATATTAGGTAATACATCACTTGGCAATGTTTATAAAACTAATACTTATTACATGTTGATGAATACGATTATGAGACCGGGCCAATGCATGTCATGCCCACCGTGAACTCACCAACCGTTAGGTTGACACTTGCGTGGTTTAAACTTTTGCAGATCGCTAAGGAGTATCCGCTGGAGGTTGGCATGGCACTTAAAGATTTCTTATTTTAAACTTAAACTTGGGAATTTAATAACAATTCATGTTTTGTAATTTAAAGCACGTGGTTATTGCTAAGATGCTTATGTCTATTTTCCGCTGCGTACTTTTGAAAACTGTTTCTGGTTATGAACATTTGGACTTTACTCTGATTCGTTTAGTATTTGTAACTAATGGTTGTGGTCCTGGTCTAGTCGCACCCCTTAACGGTATAAACTCCGTTAGTGGTTAATTTGGGGGTGTGACAAGAATCGCTGAAGCAATCTTATGATGAACTCAAGAAAGAGTTTGATGAAGTCACTGCTGCCGAAAACCAACATCAATTGGTTCATTCTGAATTACAAGACAAAGTTATAAGTTTGTAAGAAGAAAATCAATTGCTGAAAAGGAATACTAAGATTCATGAGGGAAGGGTGAAGAAAATTACCCAAGAAGTGTATGATGCACATGATCAGATGAGACAAGAAAAGTTTTTGTCTAACAGAGCTTCGGAACAATTAATTGTTTTAGAAAAGGCGTTGGGAGAAGCACAAAAGAAGATATCTGATTTGACCGTTGAAGTGTTGGATCTTAAGATTGAATAATTTGAATAATTCACATTCTTTCACAAGTTACTTGTGCAAAGATGAGAATTTCAAGAAGGTTTTTGGAAGCGAAGAGCATAATCAAATTCCACACCCAGTTATTCAATCTGATGTTCTAGCTGATATTCATTTTTCTGATATAACTGGAGATTATTCTGAATTTGTATTTGAGAAATATGAAAAGAAGAAACCAAAGTCCTCAAACAAGAAAGAAGAATCTTCAACAACTGGTGAAACCACATATGTTAAATTTGTTTCTGGTGGAATTGGTGTAAATGATAAAGACATTTTTGATGATCAGATGGTGGAGAAAGATGAGAAGCTGGTGTCTGAGGAAGACTTGGCTACTGAGTTAGTTCAAGCTAACAATTTGAAGGGTATTAAAGCTAAGTTTACCCAGGTTGCTCAAGATGGTTATTCTAAGTCTCAGGTCGAATTGTCAAAATTACCCGGTTACAAACGATCAGGTTTGGGTAATAATAATCAGAGATTTGAGAAGAATGTCAAGAAGAATGTGCCAAAGAAGACTCCAAAGGAGAAGAAAGATACCAACCTCGAACAAATCTATCATCTGGCTTAGGTATTCATTTCAATGATGGAGAAGGGATTCGGAGGAAAACAAACGAAGAAGGATTCATCTGAAAGTTCTCCGAAAGACTTTTCGTCATCTGGTTCTAATTCTACACCTCGAAGTCCTACTTCCAAATGGGTGCATGCCAATAGGTTTCAGTTATTTGATGATTATTCTGACAGTTGTGAATCTGATGACAGATGTCATACATTGCTGGGCAAACCACAATCTACACCATCATATTGTTTGTGCTATCCATGTCACTGAAAGGGACATATGGCACAGGATTGTCCTGAAACTGTTAAAAAAACATTTTCTAGCAAATCTGTCATATTTATGAATGAATCAGGCATAATTTTACTGATTCCCCAAATTCCAAAACTAAATTTAAAATGAAACAAATTTTCAAATTTGATTCTAGCGTTGGTGGTTTATCACAGGGTGATGACTCTGTTAAAACAGAAAAAGCAAGAACGCAGTGGCGACCTAAGGTGGTCCGCACGGTTGTATATGATTTTGTTGAAGATACTGGTCGACCAGAAGTTGTGTGCTTCGGGTCATTTGAATACTAATAATTTAAATCCAGTGTACTGGTACTTCAAGAAGACCTGTTGGTGATTGTGAAGTTCAGAGCTTCAAGCAGTTACTGATAGTGGAATTTCCTGCGTAACTTAAATTCAATGATTCATCTTACAAAACTGAAAGTTTTTATTTTACTGAAAGCTTAAAGTGCAAAGTATCAGTATCGATTGGTCAATTTTCTTTCTTTAATGCATTTAGTTTGTAGTTTAGGGGGAGAAAATTGAAAAACCAAAAATAGTGTCTTTGTGTTTTTGTTAAAATGAAAAATCCCAAAATAGAGTTTTCATTTTAAGGGGGAGAAAAAGGAAAAATACAAAAACATTGAAAAACAGAAAAAATACAAAAACATTGAAAAATGAGAAATTGTATCCGATATAATTGGGAAATGATGGTACATTGGTTTACGTGTCTGACTCATGGATAAATTAGATGAAAAAGTCATAAGATCACTGTTTGATGTGCTTGGTAGACTCGGCATTAAATTAGAAAGTATCCAGATGTGATATACACTAAATACTAATGCTTGACCAAGTGGACAACATCTTAATGTGTATTTCAAGATATTGAAAAAGATATGTGAAAATGAAAATGAGAAGTCACTGTGTATACATGTGTTCATTTTGCAAAGAATTAAACTTGTTTGATTTTCTTTATTTTGTCAAACGATCGGACTTTCTTTACGTATCGAAAGATCGACCTGATTGTTGTTCGTTTGACGTTTTGCTTTATTTTCTTTGGTGTTTCGTATAACTCATCGGACTTTCTCCGTGTGTACAGGAGTACCGACCTGATTGTTGTTGGGTTATACAATTTCATCTTCTTTTTATTTTCTTATTTTGTTAAATCCGAGGCCTTATCTGCGTATCGAAAGATCAACCTTAAGGCAGCCGATTTAATGTTCTTATTTCTTTTTGCATGGACATAGTTGACAATATCATGAATTCAATCATTATGTGTTAAAATCACAAATGAAATCACAAAGTGTGATAAGCAAATACATATCTGAGTATGTCTGATAGTGTGCGGTACACTGGTCAAAGCAAGTCTAATCAATGCAATAACATATCCAGATGTTATGAGTATGATTGTGCCTGAGTTTAAGATGGACAAATTATACCAGCAATCGACATGACTTGTATGCTGAAGTAATTGAAATTGAAGTGTAGTTCAGCATGTCATGACCAATATGATCCCAAGTTGTGATCTTTCTCGAAAAAGAGAAAAATAGTGTCTGATTCAGTATTGCATTTATGTTTCATATAAAAAAACTCCAAAAAGATTATAGGTGTGTTTTAGCATAAACTTAGAAAAATCAAAAAGATTTTCGGTGTGTTTTGATTTAAAGTTTCAAAAAGCCAAAAAGATTTTGTTTCTTATTTGTTTTCGACCGATCGATACTAGATACAAAATTATGATTTCAAAACTATATCTTGGATTCTCGAAGAGAAGTTTTGCGCCAAGATTGAATTAATTTTCAAAAGAAAAAGAAAGCCACGTTTCTGTCTTCTGAAATTGCAGGTTATTCTGTGTGACAAGACTCGAGCATGGTGAAAGGGGGAGTATGAAGTATCTTTCACAAATGGATCTTGAAGTTCAAAGATTGTTCAAGAATAATCTAGCCATGCAAGCTTTTTTTCTGACAAGATTTCAAGTTGAAGATCGGACGCAGCAATGCTGAAGATTGAAGACTGAAGTTTAGCTGGAATACGATAGATAGATAGATACACTACACGTTAAGGGGGAGTTTGTTATAACATATTCCATGCTATATCGTATCTCGTGTATTGGATCTAGATTAGAGCGATTTTGTGATTTAAGTAGTCAACATACCTTAGTGACCATACTAATTGTACGCCGTACCAATTGTTACGACCGTACCAAGTGGTCCGCCAGTTGGTACGCCAGTCAGTTTGTTGCTACTATAAATAGTTCGAGTTAGAGAGAGGTAACTAGTTTTGTCATTCATATCTTCTTAACTGTGTGTATCTGAGTGTGTTCTCTATCTCTCCCGTTAGAGCATATTCCTATGCTATATCGTGTCTCGTGTATTGTATCTAGATTAGAATGAGTTTGTGAGTCAAGTAGTCAACATACCTTAGTGACCGTACCAATGGTACGCTGTACCAATTGGTACGCCCGTACCAAGTGGTCCGCCAGTTGGTACGCCAGTCAGTATGTTGCTACTATAAATAGTTCGGGTTAGTGAGAGTTATCTAGTTCTGTCATTCATATCTTCTTAACTGTGTATCCGAGTGTGTTCTCCTTCTCTCTCTAGAATCCGTGTAATCATCTTAGTGAATCATTAAAGCAAAGCCTTATTTACCTTGTTGTTAATGGATTGACTGAATCATGCAGTAGTAAGATCCTTCCAGGTACTTACAAAGGCATAAAGAGTTTTTGTACTAAAAACTTAAGTTGTAAGAGAAAGTATAAATCTGTCATTTAGCGATGATAAATTGGCTATGCAGAACTGCATAAAACCTCTAAATGAAAATGACAAACATGAAAAAATTTGCATCTCTAGAATGAAAATCCCTGAGAAAGAAAAGTATTTGTCAAACTTTTTGAAGAAAACTCTGATGAAGAAAGTAACGTTCCTATATTTACCAATAACTCTTCATCCCCCTAAAACACTGTAGTAGAACATCAAAATGAAACTATTTTTATCAAAAGACAAAAATAACAATGAAGCTTCGGGTTGTCATTCTTTAGCTGAAAGAAATACAACTACAGAACCATTAAAGAATTCTATTCCAGAGCTCCGAAGTAATTCTGTAAACGAAACTTGTCCATCAATTGAGGGGGACTGTCAAGACCCTGACACAGCAGACTTAATGCTTGGAAGTGAAGAACTAGCCACTCTTCCTCCAGCAACAAAATGGACAAAAGATCATCCCATTGATTTAATCATTGGTGACCAATTCAAAAGTGTCCAAACTGTTGGGGTCCCGTGAGTGGCTCTTTTAATAATGTTGGTACAATTTGATTTAAACAAGATAAACAAGTTGCAGAAAGTAAATCAAATTGGAAGACAACAATTCATAAAAGGGTTATTCTGAATATTTCAAATGTAAATAATGGTTCACACGAGTTCATAGTATAACTATGTTGTCAGGACCATATTTGAGCAGCTTGTTCTCATATGATTCATCACACAAGTGCGGAAATCATGTGTGATGGTCGATTCATGGAGGAATCTGCATCAATGCTCACCCATTGATGATTACTAAAGCTCAAGAACACACACAAACACCAAGAACACACACACAAAGGCTCTCTGTAGGAATAATACTCCACCAAGCGTTGCCAATAGGGTTTTCTCAATGGTATTTATACTACTAGAGAACCTGGGACAAATAGAATGTTTGACACGACACAATCATTACCTAGAATTCAACAAAATATCCTAACAGTAGAACAAGTTCGCTAAGACATAAATGAAGTTCGCTAGGACTTAACAAGTCCGCTAACAAGTACGCTAAGAAGTAACAAGTCCGCTAACAAGTTCGCTAAGTAGCAACAAGTCCGCTAACAAGTACGCTAAGCATTATCAAGTTCGCTAACATGAACAAGTACGCTAACTTGAACAAGTACGCTAACAAGTTCGTTAAGAACAAATTAAGTACGCTAGGAACATAAACAAGTCTTCTAAGCAAACAAGTTCGCTAGGAATAAACAAGTCCGCTAAGATAACATTCAAACAAGTACGCTAAGAGTAAATCAAGTCCGTTAAGAGCATAAGTAACAAGTACGCTAAGAAGCATAACAAGTACGCTAACATTTACACAAAGTTCACCAAGTACATATCAAAAGACAATTACAAAACAAAGTATCAATTACAAGATAAGAAAACAATAAGTTTGTGTTGCTAACAAATAGGTTCTAACAATTCCACCCTTGTTGGCAATGCAAACTCTCGAGCTTCAAGCATCTTGACCAGTCAGCTTCAGCAGGAATCTCCAGTTCTCTCTGGCTGCAGGTTTGTCTTTGTCAGATAGTACATGAATACCCATGTCATACAGCCTAAAGAGATCTTGCCACACGAGCTTCTTCAGGTCATTATAATTGTTCAGCTCGACCAAACGTCTTGACTTATCCAAAATGACACTCGAACCATGTTCTTCAATCAACCAACAAGTTGCATTTCTCAGAAGTTCTGAATCAAGAGTGAGTCTACCTAATCCTGCTAGCCTTTCACACCACCAGTTTAAGAATATCAAGAAGTAGTTGGCATCATAGCATTCATAAGGTCTCAACTGAACAGGTATTGTCCGCATCTTCTCATAATACATTATCTTCAAGTAAGATCGAGAGAGAAGACGGAGTTCTATAGCAGCAAATAGTCTGATAGCGTCAGCACCATCTCTTTCGATTACCAACTCATGAGTCATCCCGTTATAATACCAACTGATCATAGGAGCATTCTTCTGGTTTCCAGTGATAGTCTTTGCTTTCACTTCCTTTCCAACATCCTTGAACATACCTCGGTGAGGAGCACGAAGTCTTCTCTTCTCTTCTGCCAACTGAGCTTTTCTCTCTGCTTCAGGATTTTGACTGAATCTTTTATCATTGTAAGCAGATTGGATCAACGCAGCAGCCCTTATACCCTTTGGATGGTTAGTATGGTTTACCAGGTCCAGGTACTTGAGCTGTTTGAGTTCCCAAGAGAATAAGCTAGTGAGAGCTTTGAAGTCTCCAAATATTTGGACATAGCCATTTCTCCTCTTCACCATGAAAGCATCAAAGGCTTCATCATATTTCCATCCTAAGATCTTCATCCCATGATTGACGTTAGGGTTGCTAGGCATCTTCCTCAAGTTTTTGGCAGCAAATAATTGCATGGCCTTCAAGTTAGGAGTTAGCTTTTCCCATTCGTCATAGATTTGGGGATTATCTTTTCTCTTAAGAGCCTCAGCCCGTTCCTCTTCAATGATTCTGATTTGTTCCAACTTAGCCAACCGCTCTGTCTTCCGGTACTCACACACAAACTTCCGGAGACCAGGAAGTCTCTTCTTGTAATAAGCCTTCTTATCTATGTTCTTGAATTTACAGAAGTTGCGGAGTGCTTCAGAGTTCATACTGTTGGTAGTGGATTCAATGTAAGCTTCAGAGTCAGGAGGATCCACAGACGAGTTCTCTGGAGGAGGAATGAATGTGTTACCGATGTCAAGGGTAAGGTCCGAGAGATGATCACGGATAGGAAGGAAGTCCACAGTCTTGTTTGTGTCGGCAAAGATATCAGCTAAGAAATCAGGTTGTGCTTCAACTGTTTGATTTTGAGGTAGGTGAGAATTCAACCTTTCCTCGTCGGTGTATAACTTGGTCAACTCAGTGTCAGTGAGACTCATCAGATATTTCAGAGAGAAGTTGTCTTTCATCAGAGTTCTGACCATGTTAGCTGTAACAGAGTTGTCATCAGCATCAACATCAGTTCCCTCTAAGTTGGTGACAATGCGGATCAACGGTTCATCTGTTCTGATTGATTCTGAACGTTCTGGCAAAGTGCTCGACCCTTTCGCATACATGACAGCTGGAGGATGGTTAGATTCATATCTCTTTAGTGCTTCAGCCTTTTCCTCGCGAAGTCTGTTTTGCTCCCTGAGAGTTTCATCAATAAGCGCTCTACGCGATCTTTCTTTCTCAGCTTCCCTCTTACGATGCTCTTCAGCAATTTCTTCTGGAGTTAAGATCCTTTTACCTCTATCTTCAGTAGACGGACCAGGTTGTTCTGTAACTGCAGGCTCTTGAGTCGCAGTCACATTTGGTTCATCTTCAGTATCAGACTCAGAGGAGAAGTGTATAAAGGAGGCTTCAAAGATCTGATCACGGAAGCTTTGCTCAGTAGATACTGTGGGAACAGATGGACTCACAGATTCTTGGGCAGCACTTGATTCTAAGTTGATGATATTTGCATCTGTAGGAATAACACCTGGAACATGGGGAGCAATGTCTAAAGCAGAAGCCTTAGCTGAGGACTGCATGAGTTCAGAAATTGAAACCTGTACAAATATATCATCCACCTCCTTCTTCACTTGAATAGGAGTGGGAAACAGAGGTTCCATATCTTCATCTTCACTCTCGATCAGGTCCAAATCAATGTAGTTCAGAGGATTGGCTTCATTCATGAGCACATGCATACGTTCTTGTAGCTCATTCATGTCTTCTTCGTCTCCGAAATCCACAAAGTATGGATGTTCCTCATATGAGACTTCACCAGTATCATCCTCAATTGACTCAATCAGAATTCCACAAGAATTTCTTCTCGAGTAGATCTTTTCTGCATAATATTCCCTGAAGTTGGCCATTGCAAAGTCTAGAAAAGCCGGGTCAACGTGCATGTGACGGACTCCTTCAGTTAATGGAACTAGGGCAGTGGATGTGTCTGTTGTAGTCTGAAAAGAGGGTACAAGAGAGAGTTGAAGGTTTGAACTAGATGCATCAGCAGCCTCTTCATTAGAAGTTCCCTCAATAGCAAGTGTTCTGGCAGCCTGAGAAAATCTAGGAAGTTTCAGATTTTCAGGCACCGGAGCCAGCTTCTTGATTGATTCCAAGGTTTCATCTACAGGTTCGTCATGAAGGAGACTGTTGACGAAAGATTCATCGTCGTCTGAAGAGTTCAGTCCATCTCCTTCAGTGAACATATCAGCATCAAGCTCGAAATCACTGTCATGCAGGGGGCTTGAGGAGTCATGAGCACCAGTAGAATCTTTACCAGCAGGCATGGTTGTTGAAGAATTTGGATCTTGAGAGTTGTCACCATCAGTTCCTTGATCAGCTTGAGGCTGGTTTTCATGCAACTCACTTTCTTTATTACCACCATCATCACCATCTGGTTTGGTCACTAAGTTGTTTGTCTTCACCTGATTTGCTTAACAAATCCTTCAGTCTTTGGATCTCAGCAGCCTGTTCAGCAATTACATGTGACTGTTCACTAATCTTTTGGTTAGCCACTTGCAGAGAACAATTGAGATGATCATTCTGACTTTGAAGATTTACAATTTCAGCTTGCAGTTCCATCATCTTCTCAGATTCAGAAACTGTTGGGCTTGTAGTCACAGTACCAGAGGGGTCAGTGGTAACGACAGCATCTTCAGCTATGATCTCCAAGGGTCTCATATCCATATCAATCCTATCACTGTGATCAGCAGGAGATGGAGAGACAGATGTTGTAGCCAAAGTTGTATCCAGTTGAGTGCTTGAAGGACCAACAACTTCATACTCATCAGAGGAACCGGGTTTTCTTCTGACTTGGAGTTTCTCTGTGCAGGACTTGCTTCTTATAGCTCTTACCGTGAGTAACTCAGACGATTGATTACGATCATCAGCAGTAATTGTAAGCTTGTTTAAAGTTAACTTGGGAGGAGACTTAGGAGGACTTTCAGTCTCAGCTGCAAGATCAAGTGTAGAATCCTCTTGATCGAGAGATACCGAAGAGTCGTCTTCATCTAAGTCATCCTTGGACGGTTTATAGCTTTCATCCGATGATGATTGTGGTGTCAGATTCGTCGAGGCCCTGGAAGATTCTCCAGTCCTTTGCCTTTTCCGAGGGTGAACATCTGTAGTTTGAGCAGGGCTGTCATCTGAGCTTGAGGAGCTAGATTCTTCATCATTGGTGTCATCACCTTCCTCAGCTTCAGAAGATAACACATTCACTGGACTCAAAGAGTGTTCAACATGCTCAGACGCTTCAACATTTTCACCTTGGAGATTCCCAAGGTCTTCAGCAGCAGTAGCAGGATCTGAGATAACTGGGGCATTCAAGTCCAATTCATGGTGGACTTGAGCCGCATCAGTGGGTTCAACTTGTGCTTCATCTGCAGCTTCATCCATGTGAACATCTCCCTCAGCATCAACGGGAGCTAGTCGAGCTATCATCTCGGGAAAGAAAGGCACTTCAATCCCTTGATACTTACCTTTTTGGTACTTGCTATACGAGCCAGTGTTCATAGAACTTGTGGAGAATGTTTCTCCCTGCTTCACCAAAGTTGGGTAGTAATGGTCTAGGATGGCTTGAACAAAGCGAGGGTACATCAGGAATTTCTTTTGCCTTCCAGTGGGGTGCAGGTTGGAAATCATCCACTTCAGCAGTTGGTGGGAAAGATTGAAACCATCACCTGATACAAACCCATGGATAGCACATGCAGTATCTTCAATGAAATCATCTGGAGCTGCCTTGCGGTGTCCAAACGCCGAAATGAAGAAACTGATAATGAATTTCCAGTTTGTCGGGAATAGAGTCTTCTGAACTTTGTTGCTGACATCAGGAAGAAAGACACCCGAATATCCCATTCTTGTGATTGTTGACTGCCACACAGCCTTAGTGAAAGTCTTGGGCTTGTCAGCATCTTGAAGATCCAGGACAGTTCTGATCTTCTCTTCAGTGATCTCAACATCAGTATTCTGAATTCTAGATCTTATCACGCTTGTTCCATCATCCAATTCTGCAGATTCAGCATTGTACCAGAATGCTTCAATAATACCCTTGTAGATAACAGGGTTGATCTGCATGGCCGTTGCCCAGTTTGATTGTAGCATAAGATCAAGGGCTTGCTCGTTAGCACCTTCCCAATATTTGTTAAATATGCACCTTCCGTTGTGCAGGCGACCATACTCTAAAGCTTCAGCAGCTTGTCTGGGAGGCATCTGCACATATAGAATTTAAAAGATTACATCAAATTCAACACTAGATGAATGTCATGTCACACTAAACCCGTGATAGTGACAGAGCTTTTCATTTGAGTATTAATGACATAAACTAACTCATATAGTGCATATACTTCAAAATGATCACAAGCAACCGGAATGTCATGATTAACAAATGTAAGTATTTCAGGAAAAATAACAGATGTGTGAAGTAATAAAATCTGGAAAACAAGGAGCCAGACCTAAATCTCCATTAACATTGACTTAATTGAATGTTTTGCATGACGATTGAAAAATGACCCAAATGAAGATTAAGTTAACTAAATTCAGATTTGTTGGAGGGTCAAGGAGAATTTCAAAGAGAATTCTACTACTTGGTCTCAACAACAGTCACAGATATCAAGCAAAGGAGGGCTTGGCACACTGGGATCAACACCTACAAGTTTAGGTTGTCCCAATTTGTCAAGTCAGTTTAGGGAATGTCACAATGAGACATGGTTCCACCCGAACTTGTGAACTCCTTGATTTGATATCAGTAAACAACTTAGTTAAAAACAATGCTATTAAATAAAAGACAGGAAAGTTGGAATATAACACAAACTAAAATTCAAAGATCAAGTAGATGCAGGTAATAAGTGTAACACTTATAAGCAAGTAAGAGAGTCCTAACGGGTCAATTGTTCCAATTTTATCATTTAAAGGACTAGATGTGATTATATAAGCTTAACAGATTAGATGGAGTCATTTACATGTCATATTTAATCCTAACACACAAATACAAGCATGTATGGATCAATTAACACATACCCAAATCACCAAATTCACATTTAAGCTAATACAGTCACATAAGTCACATAAAAACAATTTCATGCAAGATTTGACTTAATAAAGTCAAAATGACCAAATGAGTGTTCATACAGAGCTTAAATACCTAGGACAGTTCATATGAAACTTAGAGGCATCATAGATCACATCCTATGTATAAATGCTCTCAATTAGTCACAAAGATGGTCAAATCAACTTAGTTAGGTCAAGACATTCAATTATGTCTATCTTAGTGTCAACTGTGTCCAAGATCCCTCCACCTGAGTTATTGACCTGTTTCAGACCCATATGGTTCTTAACCAGTCTTAAACCACCAGTGTTAGGCTCAATTGGATATCAATTTTCACAGAGAGAGACATACAATAACATAACAATAAGATGATGCACTACCTGATTGATAGCATGAGTGCATGAATTGAAAAACACATACCTTTCTGAAGATCTAAGGTAGACTATGATCTAATATAAGATGCAGTGTATTTCTCAATGACTCAGTGAGTAATCTGCTAGGATCAAGCAATTTAACTTTAGAACTCAAGTAGGCTTCATTTAACTGAAATAAAGTAAAAGATTGCCCCTGTGTAGCTAAGATTGAGTTAGACTCAACATTGCTTAAATTTAGAACAACATACCTCTTTGAGGATCTAATGTTTGCTAAGATCACAATGAAGAGATGTGATGATCTTGATCAATCACAACAGTAACTGTTTCTGTTAATGAGATCAGACAAGCTAAGTTAAACCTCAAAATCTTGGGCAAAACACAGAGTAATATAAGCAACCAGAATTTAAAGGCATAAAATTGAGAAATTTAAACTTAATCTATCATGCTGAGGTGTGACTAGGCTAATCAGCAAACATCAGTGGATATCCAAGATCAGTTTAAGTCTCATCAAAGTAAACATAATAAGTAAGGAGGTAACAAGAAATTGATTGGAGACTATATAATTTCAACACTAAGTGGAATTCATTAAGTCTATCCAATCATAAAATAAAAACAAATTGAAACTTCAAAGTAGCCAAAAGTAAACTCACAGGCATACTAGCACAAACAGATTTGAATTAACTAAACTGAATTGAAAGTAGCCACATTGAGTTCTATCAAGCTAAGTAAAATTCCAAAATTGACAATTTAAATGAAAAAATTCCTAAGTATTCAATTAACAAAGGATTACAATATCCAAATTTATCAATCTAAACAACCAATTGGGGTTTAAACTGATTAACATGTGTACATTAACAACCAACTGTTATGAATATCTCAAAGGAACTTTTTGTAAACACATAAGAAATTTCAAATTCATATCCAATCACACACACCCCTGTACACAATTTTATTGAATGTAAAAAGTGAAATTTGTGAGTTTAGATTCACATACCTTAATCTTGGACACAAATGTAATTAGGAACAAGAAATAGGTAACACAAATCTGTTCAATCAACAAATAGTCACATTAGAAACCTATCAATAAGAAAATCGGACCTACGGCTCAACAAGGATCACCGTGACCAAAAACAACCTAAGATTCATAAAACCGAACCTGTGAATGCAAGTAGAGTGAGTAAATCGACCCTAATTGCAATGAGAGTGACAGATTCGCGTAAGAAAGAAGGTATTTCGATCAAACAGTGGAGGCTTCTCGTCGCCGGTTCGTGTGTGTATGAGCGGTTGTGAGAATTTTTTTGAAAGCGTGAATGTGAAGAGGTGGTAAGTCTCCTTTATATACTGTTAGGTTTAGCGGACTTGAGAAATATCTCAAAAACAAGTTCGCTAAACATATGCTCCAAGTTCGCTAAGTGTAAGCAAACTGAACAAGTACGCTAAAGAGAGACTCAAATAAAACAAGTTCGCTAAGGCCATTAAGAAGTACGCTAAGCCAACTTGAAGTTCGCTAAAGCTTAATCAAGTACGCTAAGCCTGAGAGAAGTTCGCTAAAGCTTAATCAAGTACGCTAAGCCTGAGAGAAGTTCGCTAAGCTTAATCAAGTACGCTAAGGCCAAAACAGAACTTGATACAGAAAAATTTCTATGTTAAAAAGAAGTTCGCTAAGGTATAAACAAGTTCGCTAAGAACAGTTTTAACCTTAGAGACACAAAAATGCAAGTGGAGAAGTTCGCTAAGGCAAAATCCTTCTTAGCGGACTTCTCAAACACTTAACCAAAATTAATCAAAAACATAGGAGAAGTTCGTTAAGGACAAACTCAACTTAGCGGACTTCTCAACATTCAAAAGACTCAAACAAAAACAAGTTCGCTAACAACAATTTGTTCTTAGCGGACTTCTTGAAAAACATCACAAAATTATCTAAGTTCAAAAGATTTACCAAAATATAACAATTTACCATTTAACTACAAAACTTAAAAAGAGAACCAAAAATGCATGCCTGCCACCAGTAACCTACCAGGAAGATAAATTTTGAATTTATAACACAATTACCAGTTAATTTCAACAAATATGATGATGACACACCTAGTACCTAAATTTGACTTTTATCGGTCAAAATTCCACCCGAACTCAAAATTTCCAATATTTATCCGAATTGGGTCAATTTTCCACCCGAACTTTAGAATTCATTTTCTTTCAAGTTGGTTAATTTCAAACCAATACCAAGATTAATTTTAGTACAAGTTGGTCAATTTTTCACCAAACTTGGAAATTCTAGCACATTGGCTTTGATAATTCACATATTTTTGTATGGTCGTGGTCAGACATGTTTAGAATCATACCAATCAATTACGTGATCAATAACACTTATAATTCAAATCACCTTTCGGATCCGGTACCCTAAATCAGATTGTCGATATTGTTTATCCACTTAAGCTCAGACAAGGTAATTTTCAACAAATTTCTGTGACATATTTATCATGTTTTGTCCGATTAGTGAAAGATGTGATTAACCTTATATACAACTTAAGTCACCAGAATTCTACCATGGGCCATTTTTGCACTTCGGATACAGCCCACACACATAAGAATTTTAAAATTGGTACATATGGAATTTCTTCAACATATGACAACTTATATTATTTCCCCCTATTTCTTTAGTGTTAAGTAGCTGATTTCATGAATGGATATTATGATGGATCGCGTGAACACAAGGTCATTGCTTTCGCAAAGCAGATGTGTCACGGATAAATGATGAATGTGATGATGGGATCGCGTGGTCACAAGGTCATCGCTTTCGCAAAGCAGATGTGCCACGGATTTATTGATGGATGAAGCGACACCAAGGTCTTTGCGTAAGCAAAACAGATGGTGTGCTGATGAGTGAAATCAGGGACTTAATGCTAAAGAAATATTCGTGTGTGTTGGCATATCGTACTTAGCTCAGACTTAGGCAAATTTAAAGAATTTTGCACTGGTAGACTTAAAGGTTCACATTTTCAAGCAAATTAATGTGTAATCACAGAAATAGTCTACTTCTAAGTATGTCGAGCCTACCGACACATCAAATGATAGAATTACCGGTCGATTGGATCATATCCTATGGTTAGATCAACAAGACCAGAATTATATCATGTTCCTCACATATTGTCCGATCACAGACCAAAGATTTTAGCTTTTTCAATGTTTTTGGTATTTTCTGCTATTTTTACTGCACATGAGTATAGACAAATACTAAACAATGACAGAATTGACACTATTTTTGGTTTTATCTTCCACAGATGCAGGCACGGCAGACAGACACAAAAACAAGCAATTTGAGTGAAGAAAAAATTCCTTAGGTCATAAATCATTTTGACTCGAGACACAAACATACTGAAATATTTTTCTCAGCCAAAACAAGTCAAACAACATAGGAACAGACTCAAGTGAGTCAAAAGAGTAACAAAGGCAATAACATAAGATAAAATAAGACAGACATCAAAAATTAGATAAAATGCAAAACAAGCAAGAAGTGTAAAATCTTTTTGGTGATATTAGTGAGAGGAATGCAAGACTTAGGATATATTCACAGAAAATTCACAAAAGATAGCAACCTAGAGAGCAAGACACTAACGTATTAGGGAGCAAGAAGTTCCAGTCCTAGTCAAAGTTGATCATTCCTAAAGAGGTAACCAGAAAATTGAACCTAGACATATCAAATGACTTAGTGAATAGGTCAGCTAACTGATTTTCTGAATCAATCTGAACTAAGGTGACTAGTTTCTTCTCAGCACAGTCCCTAATGAAATGGTGTCTAATCTCTATATGCTTAGTCTTAGAATGCTGTATCGGATTTTTAACAATACAAACAGCAGCAGAATTATCAATATGAATAGGAGTACTCATGAAATTCAAACCGTAGTCCAGCAATTGATTTTGGATCCAGAGAACTTGAGAGCAGCATGATGCAGCAGCGATGTACTCCGCCTCAGCAGTTGAAATGGACACCGTAGTCTGCTTCTTGCATTGCCATGACACGAGTCGGTTTCCCAAAAACTGAGCTCCACCCGTTGTAGACTTCCGATCGAGTTGACAACCAGCATAGTCACTATCTGAGTAGGCTCTAAGATCAAAGGCTGAATCCTTTGGATACCATAGCCCTCGGTTGGGATTCGACTTCAAGTATCGAAAAATTCTCTTAACCGCAGTCAAATGTGATTCCTTTGGTTTGCTCTGAAATCTTGAACAGAGACAGACTCCAAACATGATATCGGGACGACTTGCCGTCAAATACATCAATGACCCGATCATCGAACGGTATAAGTGTTCATCCACCGAGACTCCTTGAGGATCAGTATTCAGTCTGTGATGAGTTTCCACTGGTGTAGAAAATCCCTTAGAGTCGTGATACCCGAACTTCTTCAGAATTTCTTTAACATATTTCCCTTGGCTGATCAGTATGCCATCTGGCGACTGCTTCACTTGAATTCCTAGGAAAAAGGTTAATTCACCCATGGCGCTCATCTCAAACCTTTTCTTCATCAAGTCCTCAAATGCATGACACAAATTCTCGTTCGTCGACCCAAAAATGATATCGTCAACGTAAACTTGAACTAAAAGCATATCCTTCCCGACGTGTCGAATGAAAAGAGTCTGATCAATAATACCCCTCTTATATCCATTTTCCAGCAGATATGTAGATAAAGTCTCGTACCACTTCCTCGGGGCTTGGTGTAGACCATAAAGGGCCCTGTCAAGTTTGTAACATTTGTTTGGAAATGACTTGTTCACAAACCCGGGAGGTTGCTGTACGTACACGTCCTCATCCAGCTCGCCATAAAGAAATGCAGTCTTGACATCAAGTTGGTAAACCGTGATGTCCATAGACGCAGCATAAGCTAAGAAAATCCGAATGGCTTCTAGACGTGCGACAGGTGCATAGACTTCGTCATAATCAATGCCGTCTTCTTGCAAGTACCCTTTCACCACTAATCGGGCTTTGTTTCTAATGATTATTCCACGGTCGTCTCTTTTGTTCTTGAAAATCCACTTGACCGGTATGGGTTCAATACCCTTAGGAGCTTCAACAAGATGCCAAACATTGAGCAGTTTGAACTGAAGTAACTCTGCTTGCATGGCTTCAATCCAGTTGTCATCTTTGAGAGCAGCAGCAACTGAAGTTGGTTCTTCTTGAGATATGAAGCATGAAAATAGACACGAGTTAACATGTTCAATTTGACTTCGGGTGATCCTTTTGTCTACGGGGCCTATAATCTGGCTTGTTGGATGACTTTTATGAACCCTTGATTCTTCAACAACGGTGTCTTCGATGGTAGATTCAAGGTTCCCAATTTGCAGATCATTTCCCGGGACCTCACCGGTTTCAATTTCAGCTTCAACTTCTGAATCAGAATCATGATCTTCAGGAGCAGTTTCCATATTGGTTTCCCCCTGAACTGCTGCAGGTGCTGGTTCTGTTTCTACAATAACTGGATCTGGCACTGGAATTACTGTTTCATCAGGAGTTGCTGATGAAGATGATTCTCCGGATCGATTTACTGATTCACTCGACTGATTTCCCCACGTTAGATTAGGAGGGTCTGCAGAATAGATAGTTCCCAAAATCGATGAAGAGACAGGAGCAAACGTGTCAAAAGTCGGAAAGTCTTCCTCATGAGCATCAACATCTGAGATAGTATTTCCTGAAACACCAGAATCAACAATATTAAATGTAGAAGAAAGAGAGTCAAGGTCATACATGCTATCTGAATCAGGTTCTCGAGGGATCCGAGTGTGCTCGTTAAAATTGACATTGCACGACTCCATGATCACTTGAGTTCTTTTGTTGTATACTCGATACGCCGCTGAGGACATAGAGTATCCAACAAAATAACCTTCATCTGCCCGAGGGGCAAATTTGGCTAACTGATCAGACTGTATAAGCACAGTACAAGGACATCCGAACGGTTTTAGTCTAGTTAAAACAGGTTTTTGTTTAGAAAACAGTTCGAACGGCGTCTTGTTAGCATGCTTGACCAAGAGCGTTCTATTCAGAACATAGCACGCAGTGTTCACTGCTTCTGCCCAAAAAGAGAGTTTAAGGTTAGAATCAGCAAGCATGGTTCTGGCAGACTCGATGATGGTTCTATTCTTCCGTTCTGCAACACCATTTTGTTGTGGAGTGTACGGTGAACTGAACTGTCGAGTGATGCCTTTCAAATTGCAAAAAGCGTCAAATGTTTGATTCTTGAACTCCGACCCGTTATCTGATCTGATTATCCGAACCCGCTCTCTGCTGGCGTTTTCAATGCGAGTAACGAAATTCTTCAATATCTCTGCTGTCTCAGACTTTTCTCTCAGGAAGAAC
The DNA here is from genome assembly GCA_039602395.1 of Deinandra increscens subsp. villosa. Classification (NCBI taxonomy): domain Eukaryota; kingdom Viridiplantae; phylum Streptophyta; class Magnoliopsida; order Asterales; family Asteraceae; genus Deinandra; species Deinandra increscens. The sequence continues at coordinate 84,346,622 of JBCNJP010000017.1, read as the reverse complement.
ACCCACGAGTATCTGGAGTAGTCGTCAGTAACAACGAGGCAATAAGACTTTCCCCCTAAGCTCGAGATGTTCACTGGACCGAAAAGATCGAGATGGAGTTGCTGAAGAATTGTCGTCGTTCTACCAGGTGGCTTCGGCTTGTGAGACGTCTTGTGCTGTTTTCCTTTAGAACACGCAACACAGTTATCGACATGCACGAATTCTTTCTCCGGTAGCCCAATAACGTGTTTTCCTCTTACGAGTCGATTCATGTTCCTAAAGTTGACGTGACCCATACGCCGGTGCCATATGGTTGAGTCTTCTTCCGATGCCTTTACTAGAAAACAAGCGATTGAATTTGCAGGTTTTGCTTCCGCCATATCCAAAGCATACAAGTTTCCTCTTCGATGTGCTCGAAACAAAATCTGATCTTCAGGAATCTTGAGACCAGGCTTCAGAATTAGACACTCACGATCGTTGAACACCATCGGCATTTGGTTATCGCAGATTTGCGACACACTGAGTAGGTTGAACTTCAGATTCGATACCAGGTTTACCTTATCAAATGAAATTTCTCCGTTTGTTAAGAGACCGTTTCCTATTATTCTTCCGCCATACACATCTCCCCCAAAGGCAACAGAACTACCGTTAGATATTGTTTTAACATCATACAGCAAGTCCTTGTTCCCTGTCATGTGCCTGGAGCACCCGCTGTCCATGTACCATGTGTTTACAGCTTTCCGGGTACGTCCCTGCACAAGTAAAGAAATTGATTAGTTTAAGGAGGGACCCCGGTCATTTTGACCTTGGGTCTTCTTGATAACCGGTTTCTTCACAGTTGACGAAGATGGTGCGGATGAAGACGATGGAGCTGATGGAATAACTGAAGATGGAACGAAGGTAGTTGCAGGCCTTGGAGCTCTCATAGGCCTTTGAGACGGAAATGGCCTTGGTATAAAGCCGGGTCTTGGCCTTGGGTTCCACGACCTGAATGGAGTCAGACTTTGTGCATTCATCCTTGGTTGTTGTCTGATGTGTGGCTGACTTGAGTACAGACTTCCCCCTAAGCCTTGTGGTAGATACGGGGCTTGACTCGGAATGTACGGTTGGTTGGGATAAGACTGTTGGAACATAGAATCATCCCGCAATTCCATGAAGTCTTCACTGCAATTACCGTAGTTTCTCGAGTGGAGGTGTGCACTTTGACCAGCAGTTGCTTGTTGCTCATAATAGTGTACTGGTGGCATTGGTGCGTTGCCATAGGTGTTGTACCCTTGGTTGTAGATACACACACTTGCATCGTGATGAGGGTTGCCACAGACAGCACAAACATTTTGCACAGGTGGTGCAATTTGAACAACAGAAGCATCAGATTCGACAACAGGAACCACAGATGATGGTTCAACAGATGAAGCTTCAGTAGTCTTCTCATCATTAGCAACAACCTTCTTCTTCCTTCTTCTTGTTCTTTTCTTCTTTTCAACAACAACAGTTTCAGCACTTTCTGTTATTGGAGCAGAAGGCTCTACCACGATCAATGCAGACTCAACAATTGGAGAGGAGGTTGTACCAGTTACTTTTGCAACACTCTTCATCTTTGGTTTAACATTCTTAACCATTACAACTTTGGAGTCAACAGCTTCAGTGGGAGCAGAACTTTCGACAACAGCTTTCGATTTGCTTGATTGAGGAGATTTCCCAGCATGTGGTGTTGATGTAGAGTGAGTTTCAGTTGAGGCACTTGATAAAGACTTCACCTTACCATCGGTGATCACAAGACCAGCTTGTGTGTGCATGACAGTCTTACCATGTTTGAGTGCCATTTCAGCAAATGCACGATTGAACTCATCCTCATTTACATCAGACTGATCAGTGAATCCCTTGTTGGAATTCTGCCTAGGCTTTCGCCTTCGTGTGGTCTTAGCTCGTTTTGGAGCAACAGTGGGTTTTAAAATTTCGTAGTTGTCGTCAAACAAAAACGATTGACCATCCACGGCAGATGTTTTCAACAAATCAAGAAATTCATGTTCAGCTGCCTCTTTAGTCAGAGTCTCAGAAAAACTAGTATCAACACCTTTCAAAATATCAGGATTGACTTCCTCAAAGTGAAGTGCGACATCGGTTGGTGGGAGATCAGATCCACTCGTGTGGGTAGAGAGCTGATCTTCCATCTTTTGAATTTCGGAAGCACTTGGAACCAACTCAGAATTAATGAATTTTAAATGACTCTTTGAGTTAATCTTGGTTAACTCAGGAACTCTATAATAGTTATGGTTAAGCGGATGCTCTGCCTTACTATCATCAATTTCCCTTGTCAAGCCAAGTCCAGTTTTAAGTCTAGCAAAAATATCACGGCCAACAGTATTGCCAAGAGTTGCCGGATTGAGTTTTAACAAATCAATGGTTTCTCGAGCCTGAGCATAGCTCGTCCTCAGAGAAGTTAGTTTTTCCAAAAGATCTGTTATTTGAATGGTTAGAGTTGTTTCCGTATGCTTCATGACCTCAATGTCATCTTGTAAAGACTTGATTTTAATTAAAAAGTCTTTCTCATTTTCTTTCAGTTTCTCAACTTGGCTCTCACTCTCTTTCGCCTTACCAACCAATTCAAGGTTGTAAGCACGATAGCGAGCTACAGCCTCAATACATTTATCAGAACAAAGAGCAGATTTTACCTCATCAGGGATGGTTTCGCGTTGGAGTTCTACAAGCCTCTTACTTGCCTCAGATTCAACTTCAGATGAGCTCACTTCAGTAACAGTTCCATTTCCTTGAGCAGAGTCTTCAGTCAGATCATCAATTCCAGCCATTAAGCAAAAGTTAGTTGGAAAGAGAGGGTCAATAGTGTTAGACGCATCTATCTCTCCATCATTTGCCTTCACTACAAGAGCATAGTTGGTCTGGCTAGAAGACGGATTCTGAGACGAGGAGGTCCAGTTGTAGTTAGAGTCTTCAAGCGATACCAACACCTTGTTGCTTTCTTCTGATCTTTGTGGTTGTTGAGAAGATGACGATCCACGTTGAGAGACATTTGAGCTAGTGCCCTGTGGCTTCTGGAATGACGAACTGCCTTGCTTCGGATAAGATTGGGTAACACCACCACCCTGCTTTTGATGAGTTTGGTTACTTCCACCAGAATTGGATTGCCCGTTCCACGTCCTTGGCTTAGGACATTCACGTGCAAAATGACCCATTTCTTGACAGTTGTAACATTGCACTTTAGACTTATCGAAGCCGATGTTGGTGTTTGAGGGAGCTTGAAAAAGCTTCCTTCCAGTCTTCTTGAAGAACTTTCGAGTTCGGGCAGCTATCATGGCCATTTGCCATTTAATGTCGATCTCTTCGAGATCATCAGCAGAAACTTGGTCAAGGTCTTCTTGACAGACGGTCATGGACTCAAGACTTCCGGACATCTGAGAATTCATGCAAGCCAGAAAAGCGTTGCACAAGTCGGAATCCATGCTTGTGTTCGGTAGTGATACAGGAGATGATTGCTGAACGAAGTAACCCGTTGGAGATTGTTGCACAAAGGTCACATTTGGAGTCTGACCGGTGACGGGAGCAATGACAGCTTCAGTTGGAGGAGCAGCTGGAACAGAAGTAGAAACAGGTAGGCTTGGACTAGCAGGAACAGAGAACTGGAACTCATCATCAGGGTCTGGAGCAATGAACGCAGCATTGGGAGCAGTTGAAGAACTTCTAACAGTCACAGCACCCATGAGAGACTTTCCGTTGCGCTCAACGGCTCGAACTTCATACTCACGAACCTTGTCGATCATATCCATATAGTCGGCAGTAGAGAGATCATTACTGTCGATCAAGTAAGTCACATATGAAGCGAACTCTTGAGGAAAGGAGTGAAGGACCTTCTTGATGATGGCACTGTTTTCAGGTCGGATGTTCTTTGTCGTCATCTCAGTGATTATGCGGCAGAATCGATTAACATGTGTTTCAAATGATTCGCCTTGCTTATGAGAGAACGTGTTGAACGCCAACTTGATCTTATCCAATCTTCTTTCCTTAGTAGCCGGGTTGCCCTCATACTTCTTTTCCAATCCTTCCCAGATTTCATGAGCCGATGTGGCAGCACGAAATTGGTATTGCAACTCATCATTGATAGCCATCTTAATGCAACCAAGTGCACGCATGTCAGTTTTCAATTGAACCTTTTCAGCAACATCCAACTTGTTTCTAGGTTTGGGAATCATCTTCTTAAGTGGAGGATCAGCACCAGCAACAGCAGCAGCTGCAGTGCCAGCAGACAGTAGCCTCTTCCACTTCAAACACAGCAGGACCTTCGACTACAGAAGTCAACAGGTCAAAGTCAACGAATTCCAAGTAAGACAGGAATTTCGCCTTCCAATCATCGAAGTCACTTGCCCCCATGAGTTTAGGAGGCCTATTGTTGCCTTGAGTAGCAGGCGTGAAGTGATCCGACATGTTGAAATGGTCAACACTTGTCAATTTCGAGACAAAGTTAGCAAACGGGTCAAACGAGTAGCGATCGGTTCACTTGCTTGCAACGAAGTAAATTGCTTGAAAATACCCAAATCCTACAAGACCAACAATAATAAACATCATTAGTCATTAGTAAATGAGATTTAAGCAAAAAATTTGAAAAGTCAAATTTTCAGACTTAGCCAAATTTTGAACAGCTTGTTCTTGAGCAAATTCAAACTCAAAAATCAATGTTGATAAAATCAATGTTTAAGATCATGAATAGTTTCGAAATTCATGTAGGAATACATTACTCAACTGTCATGAACTCCAAAAATCACTCTAAATGACCTAAATCAATGAAATAGTGAGTTTATGTGAAGAACACCAAAAATCACCACTTTTAGCCTCTAAAATCTTCAATACTTGATGTTTTTAAGAGAAATCAGTGGCTATAGTTTCGGTTTTAGTAGTCTAACACTCGCCATTTATCAATTTTAAGAGATAATCAACAGAAAAACAAGATTGAAAATTTTTCTCAAGAACAGGACTTAACAAAAAGTCGATGTTCATGGCTGAAATCCGAAAATCGGACCATTTAACTTGAGATTTTTAGAAATCTGAGTATGGCATTGAGTTTATTGAGTGATTTCTACCAAGAATCAGCTCAAACAACTAGCAAATCCATCCAAAATCGACAACTCATATGAGATTTTCTCCATTTTGAGAAAAACTTCAAAAAATGAAGAACAAGGCTCTGATACCAATTGTCAGGACCATATTTGAGCAGCTTGTTCTCATATGATTCATCACACAAGTGCGGAAATCATGTGTGATGGTCGATTCATGGAGGAATCTGCATCAATGCTCACCCATTGATGATTACTAAAGCTCAAGAACACACACAAACACCAAGAACACACACACAAAGGCTCTCTGTAGGAATAATACTCCACCAAGCGTTGCCAATAGGGTTTTCTCAATGGTATTTATACTACTAGAGAACCTGGGACAAATAGAATGTTTGACACGACACAATCATTACCTAGAATTCAACAAAATATCCTAACAGTAGAACAAGTTCGCTAAGACATAAATGAAGTTCGCTAGGACTTAACAAGTCCGCTAACAAGTACGCTAAGAAGTAACAAGTCCGCTAAGTAGCAACAAGTCCGCTAACAAGTACGCTAAGCATAATCAAGTTCGCTAACATGAACAAGTACGCTAACTTGAACAAGTACGCTAACAAGTTCGTTAAGAACAGATTAAGTACGCTAGGAACAAAACAAGTCTTCTAAGTAAACAAGTTCGCTAGGAATAAACAAGTCCGCTAAGATAACATTCAAACAAGTACGCTAAGAGTAAATCAAGTCCGTTAAGAGCATAAGTAACAAGTACGCTAAGAAGCATAACAAGTACGCTAACATTTACACAAAGTTCACCAAGTACATATCAAAAGACAATTACAAAACAAAGTATCAATTACAAGATAAGAAAACAATAAGTTTGTGTTGCTAACAAATAGGTTCTAACATATGTATCAACAAAATTAACATTTTTATGGGAGTGATGTTGTAATTGTTTTGAGAAGATATTGAATTGTATGCTTGATGTCTTGCTTTGTTTGGTGAAGTTAGCTTGCTATTTATAGGAATATGTAGCAAGTTGCATAGGATAAGGTGGTTGAGGATGGTTGAATTTGGAGTGTGTCAGAGTATATAGAGGATAAATTGAGGATGTTTAATTTATCTCTTTTCAACTATAGTTAACTGTTTTGATATTCAATGCCAAGTTGGTATTCAAATTGCTTGTTCTTCATGCAAAGACAAAATAGGTTCTTCTCATAATCTTTATCTTCTGATAGTCCAGAACTCCTTCAGGACTCTTCTTTGAAGACTATTGATGCTTCCCATTAGAAGCCTTCTACAGAAATGAGGATTACTGTAGAATTTGGTCTGTGCAAAACTACTTCGGTATTTCTGGAGTAGTTCTGTATGAATACAGAAATCTGTACTTCGTACAGATTTTTTCGTATCCTTTCTCTTTTAAGGATATATCTTATCTTTTCTTCTAATACTTGACTGTTATCCGTTACATTTATATTGTGTTCTAACAATCTCCCCCTAAGTATTTGAAGATAATAAACAAAAAGAGAAAGTGACATGTGCATATATCATTCTCATTTGATCTTCTTACAGAAAAAGAGGTCTTGTCTATCATAATTTAGAATTTTACAAGTCTTTCTGATTTTTGCCCTACTAGTGAGTGAGTTAATTTCAAAGCTGTAGTCCTTAGTGCATTCTTCTATTAGGGCTATGAAGCATGTTCTCTGTTTTATCAAGGCATCAATTTCTGCTTTGATGACTTCCTTGGTTCTGCTGTTGTTTATCTTGCATTTCTCTAGAACAAATAAGAAGAATTCTAAGGCCCGATTTGTGTATTTCTGTTTTTCTTTCAGCCTAAAGAACCTTCTTTCTTCAGAATGATCTCTAAGCATATACCGGAGATTGGGATGAGAAATGTTGTTCCGAATCCTCTCCATGAGACTTCAGGAGGGACAATCTCATTTGGCTTTGTTAAAAACAGTAAAGGGATGTCAGATTCTTTTGCTAATTCGACATCCACCTCTGCTTGTCTTCTGAACATCCTTTTACCAGCTTCAATTCCTTGGTATAAAGCAGTGCTTACCCTTTCTGTTTTTGAGGGTTGATTTGAAAAGTGCCTTATAAATGACACCAACTGTATTGGGTTGAATTGTTGTAGGTCTTTATCAGTAAATTCCCTGATGCTTTCATCACATGTCTTCACTCTATAACAGTTGAAGTGATCTACCCATAGGTGTTTTGTTATTGGTTGGGCTTTGATCTTTATGATCTCTGTAATTATAGGCATTGTGTAGTTTGGATCTTCTTTAACTTGTATTCCGGTGGTTCTATCAAAAGCTTTTCTTGATAGAGGACTCATTATGGGTCTGTCTTCTTCTCTTTTGAGTAGTTTATCTTGCAGCTTTCTGACTTCTTCCCAGACTGATCCAAATATTAAAGATCCAGCAAATGATGATGATTGTGTTTGAGTTTGTTTAGCTGGGTCTTTCTTTGTTGTTTCGGTGGAGAGGGGTTAAGAAGCATTTTTTTTCTAGGCAATTTTTGTTGGGGGTTTAGGAGAAGAAGGATGTGGGGGAAGAGGCATGTCTTCATAAGCTTGAGATGGAGGTCTGTATTTCTTTGAGTTTTTCCTTTTGAGTTGATCTTTTTCTTCTTCTTCACTTGGGTCATTATGTTGTAGTCTTGTCTTCTTCGTTGGAGGTTGATCAGGGATTGTGATTAGCTTTCTTTTCTCATCTGTTCCTTTTACCTTTTGTTTCCATTATCTTTGTATCTCTCTCAACTGATCTTCTTGAAAAGAGTGTTTGATCTCTAGATTTAATGAAGTCAGTTGATTTCTTGTCAAGTTGCTTCTCACCAAATTTATTACTTCTTGAGCCTCCTTTGCTTGATTTTTGCCCATATCTTCAAGAGTCTTTTTCTTGTTCATTAATTCTGTAGAGATGTTTTTAATGATTGGTTCATCACCGCTTGTGTCTACTGATTGCAGCTTTTGAAGACTTTTGTGGATGTCTTTTGAAATCTTGATGGCTTCTTCTCTTAGTTCTTCTTTCCAGATTTTCAGTTCATCTGCTAGATTATTTAGCTGATTTGTGTTTAGAGCTGTGTTACTTTCCACCTTCATGAGCTTTTTTGAGTTTGAGTATTTGAGTTTTCCTAGTTCATGAAGGTCAATTTCTAATCCCTTTTGAAATTAAATATTTTCTCTGTTATTGTTTGAGAGAACTCTAAGAGATCAGATTTGAGTAGGATACTGGTAAGCTTGGAGTTAGATCAACAAATGATATTTCTCCTTCTAATATACCAGTGGACAACACATGTCCAGCAGTTTTATTACCAGATTCTCTGTTGAGAGTTTTGTTAGTGCCTAGAAGACCAGAAATATATGATGTTCCTAGGTTTTCCACATTCATTGTCTTTATCTTGGATGATTCAGACTCATGTGTTGTTTAATTATTCTTTTCATAATACTCATGTGTCGAATCCTTAGGGAACCAATCCCTGTGGATTCTTTCCAAGCTTCCTTGACTCATTGAGTCTCCACTTGTTGGTGCTTGCTGATGACTCTCAGAGTCATCAAACAGGCTGGGCTTGTTGGCTATTTCAGGAATGTGGATCTGAGGAGGTGAGTTTGGTGGGCTAAAGTTGAAGTCTTTATAGGCTGAGGTGGTGGGGTTGGATGTGGGAGAGTCCGGTGAATTTCTGTTTAGACTGACTGATTCAGAAAAGTGGGATGTTTGTGGGCTGTATCTAGGGGTTAGTTGTTTAGGTTCAGATGAGTTCTGTTTCTATAGTTCTATTCCTTCTTTGTATTTTATCAGAATTGGGGATCCATCTGGTATATTTAAAAGTAATGAAATATGTACAGAGGATATAGAGTGTATTGTACCTGATTCAAACTTTTGCAGAATTTTCAGAGTGGTTGACCTATGCTTAGCTCCTGTCGTAGCTAACGACCTTTCCCGACACTTTTTGAAGATGAGTAGAGAAAGGAATCTGAAATATGGACTGTGGGCAGTTTCTTTCTTTTCCTTATGTATATCTTCAATCTTTTTACTAGATTCCTCCAAAGCATAGCTCCATAATCTATTATTTTATTCAGGATTAGAGCGACCATTATGGAGTATACTGATATATTCCATGCTATATCGTGTCTCGTGTATTGTATCTAGATTAGAGTGAGTTTGTGAGTTAAGTAGTCAACATACCTTAGTGACCGTACTAATGGTACGCCGTACCAATTGTTTTGACCGTACCAAGTGGTCCGCCAGTTGGTACGCCAGTCAGTATGTTGCTACTATAAATAGTTCGAGTTAGAGAGAGGTAACTAGTTCTGTCATTCATATCTTCTTAACTGTGTGTATCTGAGTGTGTTCTCTATCTCTCCCGTTAGAGCATATTCATATGCTATATCGTGTCTCGTGTATTGTATCTAGATTAGAATGAGTTTGTGAGTCATATAGTCAACATACCTTAGTGACCGTACCAATGGTACGCTGTACCAATTGGTACGCCCGTACCAAGTGTTCCGCCAGTTGGTATGCAAGTCAGTATGTTGCTACTATAAATAGTTCGGGTTAGTGAGAGTTATCTAGTTCTGTCATTCATATCTTCTTAACTGTGTATCCGAGTGTGTTCTCCTTCTCTCTCTAGAATCCGTGTAATCATCTTAGTGAATCAATAAAGCAAAGCCTTATTTACCTCGTTGTTAAAGGATTGACCGAATCATGCAGTAGTAAGATCCTTCCAGGTACTTACAAAGGCATAAAGAGTTTTTGTACTAAAAACTTAAGTGGTAAGAGAAAGTATAAATGTGTCATTTAGCGATGATAAATTGGCTATCCAGAACTGCATAAAACCTCTAAATGAAAATGACAAACATGAAAAAGTTTGCATCTCTAGAATGAAAATCCCTGAGAAAGAAAAGTATTTGTCAAACTTTTTGAAGAAAACTCTGATGAAGAAAGTAACATTCCTATATTTACCAATAACTCTTCAACCCCCTAAAACACTGTCGTAGAACATCAAAATGAAACTATTTTTATCAAAAGACAAAAATAACAATGAAGCTTAGGGTTCTCATTCTTTAGCTGAAAGAAATACAACTACAGAACCATTAAAGAATTCTATTCCAGAGCTCCAAAGTAATTCTGTAAACGAAACTTGTCCATCAATTGAGGGGGACTGTCAAGACCCTCACACAGCAGACTTAATGCTTGGAAGTGAAGAACTAGCCACTCTTCCTCCAGCAACAAAATGGACAAAAGATTATCCCATTGATTTAATCATTGGTGACCAAAACAAAAGTGTCCAAACTGTTGGGGTCCCGTGAGTGGCTCTTTTAATAATGTTGGTACAATTTGATTTAAACAAGATAAACAAGTTGCGGAAAGTAAATCAAATTGGAAGACAATAATTCATAAAAGGGTTATTCTGAATATTTCAAATGTAAATAACGGTTCACACGAGTTCATAGTATAACTATGTATCAACGGAATTAACATTTCTATGGGAGTGATGTTGTAATTGTTTTGAGAAGATATTGAATTGTATGCTTGATGTCTTGCTTTGTTTGGTGAAGTTAGCTTGCTATTTACGGGAATGTGTAGCAAGTTGCATAGGATAAGGTGGTTGAAGACAGTTGAATTTGGAGTGTGTCAGAGTATATAGAGGATAAATTGAGGATGTTTAATTTATCTCTTCTTCAACTATAGTCAACTGTTTTGATATTCAATGCCAAGTTGGTATTCAAATTGCTTGTTCTTCACGCAAAGATAGAATATGTTCTTCTCATAATGTTTATCTTCTGATAGTCCAGAACTCCTTCAGGACTCTTCTTTGAAGACTATTGATGCTTCCCATTAGAAGCCTTCCACAGAAATGAGGATTACTGTAGAATTTGGTCTGTACAAAACTACTTTGGAATTTCTGGAGTAGTTCTGTATGAATACAAAAATCTGTATTTCGTAGAGATTTTTTCATATCCTTTCTCTTTTAAGGATATATCTTATCTTTTCTTCTAATACTTGACTATTATCCGTTACATTTACATTGTGTTCTAACAATCTCCCCCTAAGTATTTGAAGATAATAAACAAAAGGAGAAAGTGACATGTGCATAGATCATTCTCATTTGATCTTCTTACAGAAAAAGATGTCTTGTCTATCATAATTTAGAATTTTACAAGTCTTTCTGATTTTTTCCCTACCAGTGAGTGAGTTAATTTCAAAGCTGTAGTCCTTAGTGCATTCTTCTATTAGGGCTATGAAACCTGTTCTCTGTTTTATCAAGGCATCAATTTATGCTTTGATGACTTCCTTGGTTCTGCTGTTGTTTGTCTTGCATTTCTCTAGAATAAATAAGAAGAATTCTAAGGCCCGATTTGTGTATTTTGTTTTTCTTTCAGCATGAAGAACCTTCTTTCTTCAGAATGATCTCTAAAGCATATACCGGAGATTGGGATGAGAAATATTGTTCTGAATCCTCTCCATGAGACGTCAGGAGGGATAATCTTATTTGGCTTTGTTAAAAACAGTAAAGGGATGTCAGATTCTTTTGCTAATTCGACATCCACCTGTGCTTGTCTTCTGAAATCCTTTTAGCAGCTTCAATTCCTTGGTATAAAGCAGTGCTTACCCTTTCTGTTTTTGAGGGTTGATTTGAAAAGTGCCTTATAAATGACACCAACTGTATTGGGTTGAATTTTTGTAGGTCTTTATCAGTAAATTCCCTGATGCTTTCATCACATGTCTTCACTCTATAACAGTTGAAGTGATCTACCCATAGATGTTTTGTTATTGGTTGGGTTTTGATCTTTATGAACTCTGTAATTATAGGCATTGTGTAGTTTAGATCTTCTTTAACTTGTATTCCGGTGGTTCTATCAAAAGCTTTTCTTGATAGAGGACTCATTGTGGGTCTGTCTTCTTCTCTTTTGAGTAGTTTATCTTGCAGCTTTCTGACTTCTTCCCATATGACTTTTTGCATATTCTGTTTTTCAGTGTAATTATCTTCAAAGACTAAAGATTGATCCAGATATTAAAGATCCAGCAAATGAGGATGATTGTATTTGAGTTTGTTTAGCTGGGTCTTTCTTTGTTATTTCGGTGGAGAGGGGTTAAGAAGCATTTTTTTTTCTAGGCAATTTTTGTTGGTGGTTTAGGAGAAAAAGGATGTGGGGGAGGCGGCATGACTTCATAAGCTTGAGATGGAGGTCTGCATTTCTTTGAGTTTTTCCTTTTGAGTTGATCCTTTTCTTCTTCTTCACTTGGGTCATTATCTTGAAGTCTTGTCTTCTTCGTTGGAGGTTGATCAGGGATTGTGATTAGCTTTCTTTTCTCATCTGTTCCTTTTACCTTTTGTTTCCATTATCTTTCTATCTCTCTCAACTGATCTTCTTGAAAAGAGTGTTTGATCTCTAGATTTACTGAAGTCAGTTGATTTCTTGTCAAGTTGCTTCTCACCAAATTTATTACTTCTTGAGCCTCCTTTGCTTGATTTTTGCCCATATCTTCAAGAGTCTTTTTCTTGTTCATTAATTCTGTAGAGATGTTTTTAATGATTGGTTCATCACCGCTTGTGTCTACTGATTTTAGCTTTTGAAGACTTTTGTGGATGTCTTTTGAAATCTTGATGGCTTCTTCTCTTAGTTCTTCTTTCCAGATTTTCAGTTCATCTGCTAGATTATTTAGCTGATTTGTGTTTAGAGTTGTGTTACTTTCCACCTTCATGAGCTTTTTTGAGTTTGAGTATTTGAGTTTTCCTAGTTCATGAAGGTCAATTTCTGATCCCTTTTGAAATTAAATATTTTCTCTGTTATTGTTTGAGAGAACTCTAAGAGATCAGATTTGAGTAGGATACTGGTAAGCTTGGAGTTAGATCAACAAATGATCTTTCTCCTTCTAATATACCAGTGGACAACACATGTCCAGCAGTTTTATTAACACATTCTCTGTTGAGAGTTTTGTTAGTGCCTAGAAGACCAGAAATATATGATGTTCCTAGGTCTTCCACATTCATTGTCTTTATCTTGGATGATTCAGACTCATGTGTTGTTTAATTATTCTTTTCAGAATACTCATGTGTCGAATCCTTAGGGAACCAATCCCTGTGGAATCTTTCCAAGCTTCCTTGACTCATTGAGTCTCCACTTGTTGGTGCTTGCTGATGACTCTCAGAGTCATCAAACAGGCTGGGCTTCTTGGCTATTTCAGGAATGTGGATCTGAGGAGGTGAGTTTGCTGGGCTAAAGTTGAAGTCTTTATAGGCTGAGGTGGTGGGGTTGGATGTGGGAGAGTCTGGTGAATTTCTGTTTAGACTGACTGATTCAGAAAAGTGGGATGTTTGTGGGCTGTGTCTAAGGGTTGGTTTTTAGGTTCAGATGAGTTCTGTTTCTATAGTTCTATTCCTTCTTTGTATTTTATCAGAATTGGGGATCCATCTGGTATATTTAAAAGTAATGAAATAGGTACAAAGGATATAGAGTGTATTGTACCTGATTCAAACTTTTGCAGAATTTTCAGAGTGGTTGACCTATGCTTAGCTCCTGTCGTAGCTAACGACCCTTCCCGTCACTTTTTGAAGATGAGTAGAGAAAGGAATCTAAAATATGGAATGTGGGCAGTTTCTTTCTTTTTCTTATGTATATCTTCAATTCTTTTTACTAGATTCCTCCGAAGCATAGCTCCTTAATCTATTCTTTTATTCAGGATTAGAGCGACCATTATGGAGTATACTGATTCACTAGCTTGATCTGATGAACCGACTTTAGCAGTTAGGTTGTAGATGAGATTGTGTATCATCAATTTCCACTTTCTCTCTAGGTGATTGATGTTTATTCCAGAGACTGTGGTAAAGCTTGTTCCTTTGTTCAAGGAATTAATGATCTTGAGAATTTCTGTTTTAGTTGGGAGTTGAGTAGGATCTTCTGGTGCTTTGAGATCGACAACTTTTCTGAAGTCTTTTTGTGAGAATTGTAGAGTTGTTGTGGATCGATCTTCGTTTTCAATAAGTGCTTCAATCCATACCTTTTTTTGTCACAGTTTTAGTTTTTACTTTTATTGTTGACGAGACGTTCATAAGAGTCTCTTTGGTGATTTATTCATCTTAAGTGAGAGTTGTCATGAGAGGCGAGTACGTTAATGCTTCTATGATGATTTGTACATCGTTGGAGTAAGCGGTGGATTTAGATTTGCTCGCATATTGTTTTGCTCTATGTTGAATGTTCTGAACAGGGAGATTTGAGAGGATGAAGCCATTTTAATTGTTGGAAGAAATGCTTTGCTTGGTGAGGATTGTGATTTTAGGAACGGTGTTTGATATGGAGAATAAGTGAGTATTTTATGGCAGGAGAGAGATTCTAGGGTTTTAACGGCTTTTTTTCACTGATTGGATTGACTGGGTGGGAAACGGATGTCCGTTGGATCATTGATTTTCCTCGTAACTAAAAATGTTACTGTCTCTATATATTGGGAGCTTTTGACGTGTTCATTGTCGGTTGGGATTTCCTGATGAAGAATTATTTTGATCTCAACTTTTAAGGTGAGATCAAATGTGTTTTTTTCAACAACTATAGTATTTTTCTTCCCCCCTTTTTTTTTCATCTACAAAATTTTCTAGTAGCCCCCCCTTTTTTTGTGTGTGTGTGTGTGGAAAAGTGTATCAAAGATTTATCATTTCTTCTTTTTGTTTCATTCTAGCATTCTAGCTTCTGTATAGAACTACTTCGGAATTTCCGGAGTTGTTCTGTATGACCAGTTTCTTAGTAAAGAACAAAAAAAACACAGAATAACTAGTAGTGATGTTCTAACTTAACACAATTTTGAGCTTTTGTTACAGCAACCCCAAAAGATCCAGTTTCAACAATTTTTCCAACAATTTTTCCAACGAGATACCTAGTACAAAACTTATTTAAACATTAAGTTTCAGTGAGTGCATGTAGTTCTACAAGTACAAGGTAGGATAATACTGGTGGGTACTGGAGTATATGCTCTGGCTTCAAGTTGGAGAGGAATGTTGTTATGAGAGATGGGTCTCAGGCCTTCATCTTCTTCCTCTATTATATCATTTGGAAGTCCAGTGATGTGAAGACCAAGATACCTTTGAGAAGGTACAAGTTGGGTGGGATATTTGCGGGGAATTGCTTCCCATTGCTTGGCCTGGCAAATCATTCTTGTCACAAAACGAGGATATAGAATAACTCTCTCTTCTACAGGGAGGTAGCATTTGTTTTTCATGTTCTGCAGAAAATAGTGAGAGAAGTTCATATCTAGTCTGTGAATTAGAGCATGCATGACCATTTGAGCGTCATGGTCAGCAAGATGATGATTATTGACCCGGGAAGAGAAGCAGAGTTGAATTTGAGAGAAGTAGAATTTCCAGATGAGGGGAAGGTGGAATTTATTGGCCTGTTCTTTGAAAATTTTTCCATCATACCCAATGTCAAAGAAGGTTTCAATGACTTGGGCCCTGTTGAAGTGAATGGCTCCCTTTCTGTCATTCAGGCTGAGAGCAGACCGAATAGAGTCCTCAATGATTTCAAAGGAGAGATGGTTCACTCGAGTTCTTATTGGGCTTCCAGGCAGGTTAGGTTCAGATTTTGCATTAACCCAAAATTCCCTTAGAAATTCGTATATGAAGGGAGTGTTTTGAGTGAGTGCAAACCCAATAGCACATGTTTGTAAGAACCTCATCATTCTGGTAAAGGTTGGCTAATGGTTGGAGGTATGAAGACAAAGGTTGTGAGTTTGGTGAAATGGAATTTGGAAGGCTTGTCTGTCTAACAGAGCTTGAAAATCCATTTTCTGATGAATATTTGAAAGAAGATTGGATTTGTTTGGATGTGTACTTGGATGCGTTGAGAGTGATATCCATCTAATTGTAATCCGGAAGAGTTCAGAATTCTGGATATTTGGCAGTAAGACTTTTGGGCTTTATCGGCTGCTCGGACCTCTGATAGAGGTAGTTGGGATGGTTTATGAGAGAGAATTAACTCTTATTTGTCATCATATCTCCTATTTTTAGAGTTATTAATACCTCTTTTCTATGCTTTAATTCAAAAAGATTTGTTTCCCGATATGCCTATTGTCATTTAAGTATGTGATTTGATGGGCATCATCTCTTATCAGGAATAGAAAGTCAACTTTTTAAAGAGGGATTCTGAAAGTGACATGTGTCTTTTTAGATCATTTATTAAAAAAAATAATAACATGAAACGAGTTAAACAAAAAGGAAAAGACTCCCCCTAGATATGTGCAGGGCTGGGAGTCTTTTAGTTGATACAAATATTCTTCAGAAATTCCGAAAGATATATGTTCAAGCTTAAAGAAAAAAACTTTATTTGGTTTTTGGAATCCATTTGTTTTTGCGTTTTTTGTTTATTGTTTCAGTGGTTTGTTTTCTTTTTATTTTTATAGACTTGGAAGATACACTCAAAGAGTTGTTGCATTGGGTCGAGTATATTTGCTTAATGTTGTAGTGTTTTCCAATTAGTATTACCATTTCATTACACATGCAGTGCTTGTATATGGTACTTTCTCCAAAACTTTCAAGATTTCGACTTGAGGAGTTGGTTTACTCAGATTTGGGTTTGTTTGAGTCATCAGGTTTGGACTGAGTGTTATATGAAGTTTTAGAGACTGGATATTTGTTTTTGTTATAGATGTCCAGTTATGATTCATTTTGACTGCTGCTTTTTACAAAGACAGTCTTGGAGATTTTTGTCCCTTATACATACCCAATCCCTTGCCCATGATTTCTTGGTGTGTTTGTCAATTTTTCACGTTGATCATGAACATTTATGAGACTGTTTATTTTCTTTGTTTCCATGTGCAACCTTTGATATAAGGTTGCACGTTCAGTCTCATAGTGATCTGTTTTGGCTTTATTTCTCAAGTTTTGTGTTTCTAGTTGTCTTAATCTTAACAATTCTTTTTCTCTATCCCCTTTTAGTTGATGAAGTTCAGATAGGAGAGAGTTAATTTCTTCTTCAAAAGTTTTAAACTTGTTTTCATTTAAGAGTTTTTTTTTTCTTTCAGAGTTTTCTTGAAGAACGTTGTAATTTATTGACATGTTATTGAATTGAAAGATTAGATCAGCGTGAGAGGAGCTTACTTGTTTTCCATGTGAGGTTTTAGAGAGATCAATTGAGAGAAATTTATCGTTTGTCATAAGACATTTGTTGGAATGACATTCTTCATCTGATGTTGACTCTGAGTCCCAGTTCTCAACTTCAGCCATTAATTCCTTTTCTTTCTGCATGGTCTGTTCATATATCTTTTTGTAGTATGCAGTATCTTTGAGTCTTTTGTTCATGCATTCTGAGGCATAGTGGCCCATTGTTCCACATTTGAAGCACTTTATCTTACTCTTGTCAACTTCAGGTTTGTTGTATTAAGATGGCAGTTTCTTGCTTTCTTCATTTTTGGAAAAATTGTTTCTGGTTGACCGGGAAGGATTCTTTTTGAATCTACCAAACTGTTTGGTCAGTAGTGCTAGTGATTTTTCAAATGACTCAGTTTCTATTTCACTCTCAGAATATTCATTTTCTGAGTCACTTGATTCTTTCCGTTTTGAGTGGTTTGATTCTTGTTTGATATGTCTTTTCCTCTTTTCAGATTAAAGAGCCAGTGGATCCAATTTGGATTTTGAGATGTCCAGTATTTCAGATTCTTGAGAGTCTAGAATATAGAAGAGATCATTTAAGCTTTTTTCTACTAAGTCCAAAGTTGATTGAAGAGTCATGGTTAGACTTCTCCATTCATGAGGAAGACTTTTGATAAATTTAATGTTTGTTTCTTATTTAGATTTAGAAACATTGAACTTTCTTAAATTGTTGATTATTGTGGCAAAACGATTGTAGGTGTTTAAAAGTGACTCGCTTGGGAGTGACTTGAAAGATTCATATTCGTTTAGTGCTTTAGTTCTTTTATTTCTTTTCATTTGACCCCCCCCCCCCATCAAAGAGTTTCTCAAGGGCATCCCATATGCCCTTGGCTGAAGTGTTGCAGTCAACTTGACAAAATATTTCATGAGGAAGAGCCATGATGAGGACTGTCTTGGCTCTGTCCTCATTTATTTCTTTGGTCTTGTCTTCTTCACTCCACCATTTCCTTTCTTTGAGAATGGTGCGAGCGGGCACACCAGATGAGGTTTCAGTTTCTTTTATCTCAGGAATGTCAACTGTGGGGCAATGGGGTCCTTTGGCTATGAATTCCAACAGGGAGCTATCAACTTCTTTTAGGAAGTTGGTAATTCTGATTTTCCACTATGGATATTCCTCCCTAGCAAGCATAGGGGATTTTGCCAATGAGCCAAGTGATTTTCCATTGTTCCAGCTTGAAGACATTTTTGAGAGATGTTAAAGAAAAGATGTTAAAGATCATGAACTTTGAATATTGATTATTCAATCTGCTCAGATACCAAATGTTGGGTCCATGAAGGGCTCTTTAACAATGTTGGCACAATTTTATTTAAACAAGATAAACAAGTTGCGGAAAGTAAATCAAATTGGAAGACAACAATTCATAAAAGGGTTATTCTGTATATCATAAATGTAAATAATGGTTTACACGAGTTTATAGTATAACTATGTATCAACAGAAATAACTTTTCTATGAAAGTGATGTTGTAATTGCTTTGAGAAGATATTCAATTGTATGCTTGATGTCTTGCTTTGTTTGGTAACGTTAGCTTGCTATTTATAGGAAGATGTAGCAAGTTGCATAGGATAAGGTAGTTGAGGACGGTTGAATTTGGAGTGTGTCAGAGTATATAGAGATAAATTGAGGATGTTCAATTTAATTCTTCTTCAACTGTAGTCAACTGTTTTGATATTCAATGCCAAGTTGGTATTCAAATGGCTTGTTCTTCACGCAAAGACAGAATATGTTCTTCTCGTAAAATTTATCTTTTGATAGTCCAGAACTCTTTCAAGACTTTTCTTTGAAGACTATTGATGCTTCCCATTAGAAGCCTTCTACAAAAATGAGGATTTATGTAGAATTTGGTCTGTACAGAACTACTTCGGAATTTCAGGAGTAGTTCCGTATGAATACTGTAATCTGTATTTTGTACAAATTTTCATATCCTTTCTCTTTTGATTATTTATCTTATCTTTTCTTCTAATACATGATTGTTATCCGTTACATTTACATTGTGTCCTAACACAAACCAATGTTGCTTCGGCCAACCAATATCTATATGCTGGATTTCTCAGCATAATAGAACCAAAAAATTACGAAGAAGCCCTTTAAGATCCCCACTGGATCCTAGCTATGCAACAGGAGCTAGGATAAAATGAAAGAAACAATGTATGGAATCTAGTTCCAAGACCTAGCAATAAATCTGTCATAGGAACTAAATGGGTTCTCAAAAAGAAAATTGACAAGGAAGGTACCATAATTAGAAATAAAGCTAGAATTGTAGCAAAAGGGTACTGTCAACAAGAGGGACTAGACTATGACGAAACCTTTGCCCCAGTTGCAAGACTTGAAGCTGTCAGGACATTTCTGGCCTTTGCAGCTTTCAAAGGTTTCAAAGTCTATCAAATGGACATTCAATGTGCCTTTTTAAATGGAAAAATTGACCAGGAAGTTTACATTGAACAACCACCCGGATTTGAAAGTAATTTCCAAATCACGTTTGTAAACTTAAAAGAGCATTGTATGGTTTAAAACAAGCAGCCAAAGCATGGTATGAAACCTTCTCTGAATTTCTCTTATCAGTTAATTTCAAAAAGGGGTCCATTGATACCATGTTATTTTTAAAAGAAAGAAAAGGTCATCTTTTGGTTGTACAAATCTATGTAGATGACACCATAAATGGATCCACATGTCCATCCTTCTGTAAAGAGTTTCAAGAACTCATGACAACGAACTTTGAAATGAGCATGATGGGGGAACTAAACTATTTCCTAGGTATTTAAGTTAAACAAATTCCAGAAGGAATTTTTATAAATCAAGCAAAATATATAAAAATTCTCCTCACTAAGTACTCTCTTTCATGTTGCTCCCCTTTCAAAACACCAATGGCTACAAATATCAAAATTGATGCTGATAAGGATGGTAAAACTGTGGATGAACATACATATAGAGGAATGATAGGCTCACTTCTGTATCTCATAGCAACTAGGTCTGACATCATGTTCTCCACATGCTTCCTTGCCAGATACCAATGTAAACCCAAGGAGTCTCACTTATTAGCTGTCAAGAGAGTTTTTATATAACTAAAGGGGTCAGCTGACCTAGGTCTCTGGTTCCCCAAAGAAACTGGTTTTTCACTAATAGCCTATTCATATGCTGATCATGCAGGATGCATACTAGACAGAAAAAGCACATCAGGAAGCTATCAAATGCTGGGAGGAAAGTTAGTATGCTGGACATCTAAGAAACAAAACTGTGTCTCAACTTCAACTGCTGAAGCTGAATAAGTTGCTACTGCCAGTTGTTACTCCCAAGTGATATGGATGCAAACTCAACTCAAAGACTATGAGATAAATCTCTCTAAAATACCAATTCTTTGTGACTCAAAAACTGCAATTGCAATCACATCCAATCCTGTTTATCACTCAAGACCAAAACGCATTGACGTCAGGTATCACTTTATCAAAAATCATGTTGAAAAAGGACACATTGAAATGTACTTTGTCCCAACTGAACTCCAGCCTGCTGACATTTTTACTAAACCATTGGATGAGAAGAGATTCTCATTTTTACTAAGCAAGTTGGGGATGCTAAACATGACTGCAAACTAAAAAATAAATAAATAAATAAATAAATAAAAACTCTTAATTAAGTCCACCTAAAAATAGAAGCTAGTTCAATAACTACCTGTCATTTACTGCCTGTACAATTAAGAAACTCCTCTAAAAAGTTGACTTCTTGAACAAAAAGCTCAATTCTCAAGAATCAAAAACATCAATAATAACCTTGTAAGGAAATGAAAATCTGAGTCAACAGGTTCAAGATGAAGATTTCCGGTTGAAGATATATTCAAGCGGAAAACACTCAAGCGGAAGACTTGTCAACGGGAAAAGCTCAAGCGGAAGAATATTTCCGGGTGAACTCTTTTATCCAACAGTATAAAGAGTTCAACCGGAAAAGTACTGAAAGTTTACTTTTGCAGAAATCAGGCCTGCAACTACTTTTATTCTTCCAAAGTCATATCCTAGCCGTCTCCTACTTATAGATAATTGCATTTTGCACATTTCCTCTTATGTATGTTTACTAATGTTCTTTTAGTAAGTTTATTGTTTGACTTTTATGTACGGTTAGATTAGCCCGTATGAGATCAACGGCTGTAGTTGATCTCCTTAGTACTATATATAGTTGTTAGCTAGTTCATTCACAAGCACCAGCAAGTACCAGATTTAGTGCTTACACTTGTAACAGTTTGAACTTGAGTTAATGCAAATAGTACCAAGAAATTTATTATCTTGTGTTCACTAGTTTATGCAATCAATACAATCAAACTACAAGGATAAGTAAAACAAAGCTTAAGTAAAAACAAGTGTGATACAACTTTATTCCGCATGGTTGTGATCCGCAAGTAAAGAGTTCTTGTTTTGATTATTTCTCTGAGTAATCAACGGTCCTACAAGTGGTATCAGAGCTTTTGCTCTCCACTTTGAAGACTTCTAGTGCTTCAAAGTTGATACTTTACTTGCTTACTTAAATTTTTACAAGCTTTTTCTGTTTTACAAACTGTTTTTCACAATGACTGACTTAACTCTTGGTTCACTTATTGGTAGCTCTAACAAACCACCAATTTTCACTCCTGATGACTTTGATACTTGGAAACTCAGGATGGAAGGTTTTGTTAGAAGCCTAGACAGACGCATTTGGAACCGGTTGACTGTAGGTCCTTGTAGTCCAACTGTTTAATCTGCTGATGAGGCCCAAGTGCAAATACCAAAACCACTAGACAAATATGTTGAAGCTGATTATGCTGAGCTTGAATATGATCACAAGGCTTACTGGACACTCCAGGCTGCATTACCCAACTCTATACTGGTAGGGTTCAAGGGATATAAGACAACACACAGCTTGTGGAATGCTCTCAGTGAAATGTATGAAGGGTCTAGTGAGGTTAAGGAAAACAAAAAGGATGTTTTGAAACAAAGATATGAAAACTTCACTTACAAAACTGGTGAATCTATGACCAACCAGTATCTTAGATTTGTTTCACTTCTTGATGAATTGCAAAAGGTAGAAGTAAAAATTGAACAGGCTGATGCCAACAGGAAGTTCCTGAGATCCTTACCTCCAATGTGGACTGTCTATACAGTAAGCATTAGGGAGTGCAAGGACCTCAAAAAGCTTAAACTAAGTGAACTCCATGGAGTCCTTAGTGCTTATGAAATGGAGCTTAATCTTAAGCAAAACAACTTTCCTGAAGCATCACCACAGTTGCAAACCACTACTTTGGTTACAACTGATTTTCAAAAGATCTCAAATTCTTCTCAATATCACTCACCCTCAGTCAGTTTCAATGAGTCACCCAGATGCTCAGAGAGTTCTTCACCACTGTTTGACAACTCTCACTCTGCCTATGTGGCAACTGACTCATCTCAAGGCTTCACCCGTGAAGACTTGGAATGCAAAGGGGCAGATGATCTAGAAGAGATGGACATTTTAACTCAATTAGCTATGGTTTCTATAAGGGCCCAAAGATTTTATAAGAGAACTGGAAGAACTTATAAGGGGTCAAAGGGATCATCAATTGGGTTAGATAAATCTAAAGCTAAATGTTATAATTGTCACCAACTTGGCCATTTTGCCAGGGAATGCAAGCAGCCAAGGAGAGATGGACAGAATAATAACAACCATGTCCAACAGAGATCAAATCATGGAAGCAACAACAGCAGCAGTCAACACAACAACAGCAACCAGCATCCAACTCAACCAAAACCACTTGGAAATCAAAATGTGGTGGCAGCTGTAGCTAACCAGACTGAATGCTATGAGTGGGATGACTTTCTCACTGAGTTTGAGCCAATCAACCATGCTTTGATGGCCAAAGAAGATTCAACTGAACAGGTAAATGAAATTCCTGAAAAAGTTTTGGAAAATTTATGCAGCCCTGCCTGCATAGAACAAGTGTCAAAATACAGGAAACATAACACTGATCTGATTGACGAGGTTTCCAATTTAAATGAGTTAAAGAATTACTTTAAGAAAACTGAAACTGTTTACATCACTAAAATTGAAAATTTAAACAAAGAATTTGATGTTTTAAAGCAAACTAACTCTATTTTGGAAACACAATTAGAGGATTTGTTGAACAAACTAACTATTTCAAGACAAGAAACAAAAGATGCAAAAGCAGAAAATGATGTTCTTGAAATTAAGTTAAAAGATACCTTGTTCACCTGTGACAAATTCCAAACAGCTAACAAGAAAGCTGAGAAACTTTGGAATGGGGCAATGCTTGGGAAAACAGGTATTGGGTACAACAATGTTGAACCACCCAAGGAATACTCACCTTTTATTTCTCCAATCTAAGCACTTCAAAAGGAGTGTAGTGTGAGTCTAATTGTTGATAGCACTACATCTTCACCTTCCGAATCAAAATCCGTTGAATCATCATCAAACTGTGAAGTCAAAGATGCTAGCACATCAGCATCTGTTGACCAATCCAAGGTTTTGAAACCAAAAGTTTCTTTTCCACCACCAACTATTTATGAGCCCAAGGACTCAAAAGTTGGAGGTAAACTACCTGAGCAGCCAAAACCCAGTGAAACTGAGAAAATGGGTAAGCTAACTTACCACCAGGTCACAAATGAAGAATCAACCAAAAACACAAACACTTACCAAAGAAAAATGTTTGAATGTGTTTTCTGTGGTGAAAGAGGGCACATGCTGCAATGTGCAAATTCAATCCTTTGAGCAAAGCTCAAAACTTGTTAAAACCCAAAACTGTTTCTACTCAAAAAAGATCTACAGGTAGAATTTCACCTGTAAGAAGTAATACAATGAAGTATTTTGATACTGAGTCAAACAAGATTTTAATTGGGAACAACAAAAATGGAAGTTTTTTCAGTCTTAAAACCAAATAGGGTTCCGGCTGAACTTCAACCGGAAAAATTTTCAACCGGAAGTGAAGTTCAACCGGAAATCTCCAAAACACTCAGATCAGTTACTGCACCTAGACAACGACCCAGGGTTCAGTTCACTGATGAGTATGACCATTTTGAAGGTCAAGGAAGGAGAAACCCATCTAGAGGCAAGACCACCTCTAGAGAAAATTTAGTGAAAAACAAGCACAACTCTCAACCGGAAATTCCCTCTAGTTCAAGTGGAAATGCCACTGTTGCATTTCACAGTGAGAGATCTAGCCAGTCAAACAAATCTTCAAACTTTAATGCTAGAATCTCACCAGTGACTAGTGTTGATCAGACCTACACCTCATCTAGTGAGTTGCCAAAGGCTTTGACCAACAAACAAAAGAAGTATAGGGAATACAGAGAGAGAAAGATTGCTGAGAGAAGGCTTAGCAAAACAAACAGGCAATGTCAATCAAGTGAACAGTCTGAACACTTGAACATTGATCAAGATGACCTGTTGAATGAGGATCCAATACTAAATACTTTAGTACTTAAAGAGTACAAGTATTATGATGCTTCTAGCAAGCCCAAGACCTCAAAGGCTTGGGTTGCCTTTAGAAATTAATCAATTTTCTTTGTGTGTAGGTGCATAATAAAGGCCAACAAAGCCTATGTGTTGTTGATAGTGGATGCACTTGCCACATGACAGGAAATAAGCATGTATTGGAAAATCCCAAAAACATAAACGGAGGTCCCGTAGCCTTTGGGAGTGCAAAAGGACACATTACTGCACAAGGTGCTGTTAGTAATGGGATGCTTACCTTTGACAAGGTAAATTTGGTTGATACATTAAATTTCAATTTACTTAGTGTCTCAAAAATGTGTGACAAGAATTTGAATTTGATGTTTACTGAGAAAGAGGCCATAGTCTTGAAACCTGGTGTTAAAATCCCTGAGGAACTTGTGTTGCTCAGAGCACCTAGGAGAGAAGGACTATATATTTTGGATCTATCTGCTGCCACTCCAGCCAGTGGAATTGCATGCTTTATATCCAAAGCCTCAGTGGATGAATCTGATTTGTGGCACAGGAGGTTATGTCATGTTAACTACAAGAACATGAACAGAATAGTGAATCTTGGCTTGGTTAAGGGTCTTCCTAACAAGCAGTTCAACTGTTCTGAACACTGTGTTTCTTGCCTCAAGGGTAAGCAACACAAGACCTCTTTCAAGCCCAAAACTGAGTCTTCTATCACTCAACCTCTAGAACTTTTGCATATGGATTTGTTTGGTCCAACTAGAGTGATGAGCTTGAGAAAAAGGTCATATTGCTTTGTCATTATTGATGATTTCACAAGATATACATGGGTGTTTTTCTTAAAAACAAAAGATGAAACTGCTGAATTGTTAAAAACACTAATTGTATCTTTAGAAAATCAAGCAAAACTGAAAGTTAAGACAATCAGAAGTGACAATGGCACTGAGTTTAAAAATCATGTTTTGAACTCATTTTGTGAGGAAAAGGGAATCCTTAGACAATTCAGTGCTCCTAGAACTCCACAGCAAAATGGTGTTGCTGAAAGGAGAAATAGGACATTGATTGAGGCTGCTAGAGCAATGCTAGCAGATTCTAAGTTACCTGTGATATTTTGGGCAGAAGCAGTAAACACTTCCTGCTATGTCCAAAATAGGACTTTGATTGTGAAGGGTAAAAACAAAACTGCTTATGAGCTTTCGAGAGGTAGAAAAAATTAACATTTACTTCTTTAAATCTTTCGGTTGTCCTGTTACTATTTTGATAACTAATAGGTTGTTGCCTAAGTTTGCTGAAAAGGCAGATGAAGGTTATTTTGTTGGATATTCGGGTGTTTCAAAAGCATTCAGAGTATACAATAAAAGTACTAAAATTGTTGAGGAAACCATTAATGTAACTTTTAATGAGAAATCTCTTAACAATTTTGTATCTCAACCTGACTGGCTATTTGACATAGATGCACTAACCACTGCTTTCAATTTTACCATTGAGAAGCCTTTCAGTTCAATAGTGCAGGAACAGGAACATAAGCAAAATCACATGAGGTCAGCTGATGACATCTGGAAAATGAACACCAAGGGACTGCAAATGCAACCTACCTTCTTTTCATCCATCAGCACCAAGCCTGTGAAACCCTTCAATGCAAAGAAAACCTCTGAAATTGTTCTTGCTGATGCAGAAGTCCTTCCGGTTGAACTTCCGATTGAAGTTCAAACGGATCCTGTAGCAGTAGAATCTCCGGTTGAGACTCAACCGGAAAACAATTTTTCAGTAAATTTTAAGAACAATGAACCTGATGATTCAACTGATGCTGGTTCAAATGATTATAGTCTTGAGCATCTAATCTCATATTCAGTCCCGAGTTCTGAAGAACCAACTGAAATTTCAGAACCTGTATCACAAACCAACAATATTGAGTTATTACCTCAACTCAATATTCCTCACAATGGGAGAAGCCATGAATTTCCACTGTTTACTGATAGAAGATTTAGTAAGGATCATCAAAGGGAGAACATTATAGGAGACTTGTCACCTCCTGTGCTGACAAGAAGCAAGTCTATTGATGCAAACATTTGCCTGCATGCTGCATTTCTGTCTCAAGAAGTACCCACAAAGATCAATGATGCATTGGAAGATGAAAGCTGGGTAGAGGCAATGCAAGAGGAATTGTTTCAGATCAATAAACAGAAGGTTTGGGAATTGGTAGACTTACCTGAAGGTGAAGAACCAATTGGAACCAAATGGGTATCAGAATCAAGAAGGATGACAGGGGAATAGTGATAAAAAACAACGCCAGACTTGTAGCTCAAGGCTACACACAGGAAGAAGGAATTGATTATGATGAAGTTTTTGCTCTTGTGGCCAGGCTTGAAGCAATCAGAATATTTCTTGCCTATGCTGCATTCAAAAACAATCTGGTATTTCAAATGGATGTTAAATGTGCTTTTCTGTATGGTCTTTTGGAACAGGATGTGTATGTCAAGCAACCTCCAGGCTTTGAAGACCCTCATTACCCCAACAGGGTGTGCAAGTTGATTAAAGCTTTATATGGTCTCAAGCAAGCTCCTAGGACATGGTATGAGACTCTCTTAAACTATCTCCTAGTGAATGGCTATAAGAGGGGAGCTATTGACAAAACACTGTTTGTGAAATCTGATGGCAAAGATACTTTGATGGTACGAATCTACGTTGATGACATCATCTTTGGTTCATCCAGTTCTGCCTTATGCAAAGAGTTTGAGGGATTGATGCAATCTAAGTTTGAAATGAGTTCAATGGGTGAACTGAATTTCTTCTTAGGCTTGCAAGTGAAGCAAACTGCCAATGGAATTTTCTTGAATCAGTCAAAATATATTCAAGATATGCTAAAAAGGTTTGATATGCAGTCTGTTTCAACCTCAAGAACTCCCATCTCCACTTCCCACAAGTTAAACAGTGACTTAAGTGGCAAACCAATGGATGTTCACCTCTACAGGGCAATGATTGGATCACTGCTCTATCTCACAGCTAGCAGACCTGACATCATGTTTAGTGTCTGTTTATGTGCTAGATACCAGTGTCAACCAAAGGAATCACACATGCTAGCTGTGAAGAGAATCTTTAGATATCTTAAAGGACAACCAAAGCTTGGGTTGTGGTATCCAAAGAATTCAGATTTCTCCTTCAAAGCTTACACTGATAGTGATTATGCTGGCTGCAATTTGGATAAGAAGTCAACTACTAGAGGATGTCAATTTTTGGGAGAAAGACTTGTGTCTTGGCAATGCAAGAAGCAAACCTGCGTATCTACTTCTACTGCCGAGGCTGAATATATTGCTGCATCAAGCTGCTGCAGTCAAGTCTTATGGATTCAGAATCAAATGTTGGATTATGGCATCAAGTTCATGGAGACTACTATTCTTGCAGACAACAACAGTGCTATTTCAATCACAAACAACCCTGTTCAACTCTCAAAAGCAAAACACATTGATATCAGGTACCATTTTATTAGAGATTGTGCTGAGAAACACTTAATTAGAATGGTTAAAGTTCATACAAATCAACAATTGGCTGACTTGTTTACCAAAGAATTTGATGAAGCTAGATTCTTCTATCTCATTAGTGCCATTGGTATGATGAACTTTGACTGATTAAACTGTTTTCACAAACTTAATAAAAGAGACCATTTTGTGTCAAAGAGCCCGTCTCTTGATACAAAAAGAAAAAGAAAAAGAAAAGCTCTTGTATCAGTTAGACACCTTTTCAATCATAGTCAGGTCATACTGTTAAACTATGATAACTGATACATGTAATATTCAAAATCAAGTGTTTTTCTGTCTTCCGGTTGAACTTTCCAGTTCAACACATCCGGTTGAATCTCAACCAGAAAGTCATCTACAACCGGAAAATCAATTTTTGATCACACCATCCTAATTTCTGAAACTGGTAAAAGGAACAACAATTCTTTATTTGAAATTAAAAGTTGAAAATTTTTCAAACGGAAATTTTATTTCCTGTTGACAACCTCAACCGGAAAAAATTTCAACCGGGAAATCTGTCCGGTTCATCTTTCAAACGGAAAGAAATTTTGTTGTATGGAGAGAAAACCTCTCCGCTTGAATCTCAACTGGAAATCTCTTGCCTTAAATGAATCATTTAATTCACCGGTTGAGGCACACATTTTCAAGCGGATTGTGCATTTAAAGTGTTTCAATTAATTGTCCGAGAAAACTGTTTGAATTAAATTCAAAAGACACGCAACAGGAGGTTGTATTGTACAATCACCTGAAGCACACATTTTGCGGACCCACTTGCACTTTTTCATTCTCTCTCCTGTGACTCAGCGTACTTTATCCCATCGCTGATAACTGTCACCCATCTTTAAACCCACCGGTCAAATACCCACAACCCCTTCAACACTCCTCATAACCCCGAAAGTAAGAAATCGTTCAAAATCCGAAAACCTAGAAATTTTCAGAACCATTTCTTTCTACTCCCAAATTTCTCTCATAGTCAATCAACAATGTCACCAAAGTCCAAAGCAAAAGGGAAACAACCAGTGAAGAATGATCCTTTCCCACTTGAACACAACCTAGTTGCGTTTCTTGATGCTCCAGTGAACTCTACACACGCTGATACCTTCACCGAGATGATTAATTTCCTCAAAAATTCATATCTGAATCACGCACTCACTGTTGCGGTTTATTTATATGAGGAAATTCTCTCGGAATTCTGGAAGAACATCCAACTGCTCGAGAAGGATGAAGATGATGTAGAGGAAGACACGTTGAAGGCAACGGTACAAGGGGAAACTGTTCTAATCACTGAATCACTGATTAGGGAACTGTTGAAGTTGAATGACAAGAATGGGTATGTTCGCAGAACCCCCAAGCAATATATGGCCCTACTCAAAAAGATTGGCTATGGTGGTGCTACTGAAACAACTGCCACTGTTCACAAGGGTCAAATGCCCTACAAATGGAGATTTCTGGCCCACACCATCATGGTGTGCCTGACGCCAAAGAAATCGGGATTTGATGAAATGGCAACAGAGCAAGCTTCTGCCTTCTATGCTGTGGTGAAAGGGGAGGTATATAATTTTTCTGCTGTGATTTTTAATGCTTTAAAGGGTAATGCAAAGAACTTTGCTTTTTTACATGTATCCTAGATTTATAACATACATTTTGCAAGAAAAATACCCCAAAATTAATTTGGATGGAAAGATGATGGTTCCAAGAGCTTTATCTGAAAATACTTTTTCCAAATTAACCAGCAACAAGAAGCCATTCCTTGGGAGGGATACTGACCATCCCATGCCAATCCAAAGGGTGATTCCGGTTGAACAAGGAGAACCTAGTTCTCAACCGGAAACACATGCTTCTGAAAAGAAACTTGCTCTAGTGGACAACACTGTACCATCCACAGTAGTTGAACCCACCACTGATCGACCACCTTCTCCTTCTGCTACTTCAACCTTAATTTTCAAAAGAAAAAGGAAAAGAGATTCAGACCCACCATCAACTTCAATTCCCACCATTCCCCCTTCCCCAAAGCCTACTAAGCTCAAAAGGTTCAAAAAGGTTGTGCAAGAGCCTACTCCTCTCTTGCAACCCATTGCTTCCAGCCCTGAACCAACCCTTGGCACACAAAGCTTCTCATTGAACTTTGATGCTGGTAGTAACATTCATAAGACCCAATCCATGGCAACCCACACTATAGTTCAACCAGATGATTCCCAAGTGGATCCTAAGGGGAAAACTGTAGTTGAGGGGAATCCCAGGAGCCAAGAACACCAGGGTGGTGGACTTGATCAACATAGGGTTGATGGTCCATCTTTTTCCTATGATACTGGTGCAACTCCAGTTGAGGATAGTTTATCACTTACTGAATTGACGGCATTATACAAAGCTCTACAGGCTCAAGTAACTAGTCTCAATTCGACTGTTGCTAGCCTTGTAAAGAACACTCCTGCTGCTACTCAAGCTCAAGAAATTCCAGTTGAAGCTCAAATTGCTCAACCGGAAACTTTCTCCACACCAAGGTTTGCACCGGTTGCCCAATCAACTGCTGAGATTAGCTCTTTGAACCCATTTCCTTTTGGAGGTCAGGCTGTAGAAGCTAATGCTGCCAAAAAGGGGGAGAAGACTAATTCTCCAACACCTGTTATTGCTGCTGCTGCAACCACAACTGAAGAAGAAGAATATGATCAAACAATGCCATTACCTGAAGATGCAAGGCAAACAACCTTCGAATTGGCTAAAGTTGATCCCTTTTCAGTTGCTGATGGGTTAACCAAGGTGAAGATGAGCTCACTCATGAAGGTATTTCCACAGGATCCAAGCCTGTTGGAAATGATTGAAGCAATAATGCTAGTTGCAGGTGCTCAGCCAGAGAGCATTCTGCAGGTCAAGCACTTCTTGACCAATGTGATTATCCCACAGGAGGAGGCATTTGCCAAATCTAAAGTGGATGAGGTCACAACGAACATTGTCACTGAACCAGTTGCTGATGTGGTTCATGAAGATGTGGTTGATGATGCTTCAGTCATTCAGACTGAAGTAGTTGAAGGTGAAAAAGAAGGAGAGGATACAACTGAAATCATCGGCACTGTACTGAAAGATCTAAGTACAAAATCTCCGGCTGAAGTTCAACCGGAAGAGACTCAACCGGAAAAATCTCAACCGGAAGAGTCTCAACCGGAAAACTCAACTGAAGCTGAGATTGCTGAAACCTTGATCCAAATGCACTCCACCTTTGATTCAGAGCCTCCTTTGAGCTACAAAAGAAAGAAACAAACCAAACCAAGGAGGATAATCAGACTGAAGGAGAGTGAAGATTGCATAACTCCTCAACCAAGGATAGAAGAAACTATGGTTCATTCTGACCAGTCAGAAGAACAACTGACTATGGATGACCTAATTGAAGAAGAATTCGTCCATGACTGGGACGACAATCAAGCCCGGATAAGATCAGAGGCTGCCAAATCAAACATGCAATACAAACAATTTTTGGCAGACTGGATCTTCTATCAAATGATTTCGTGGTTGAAGGAATGGTAGATGAAGCAAGGAAAAGGTCGATTGAATGGAGAATGCAGGTATATGACCTTCCTAAATTAAGTGAACAGGAGAAAAACAGGCTGATCAACATAGCTTCCAGAATGCCAACTGTCTTGAACAAAAGCTTAGACAACCTGGAGCTATTGGAAAGGATCAAGAGATGTGCTATCATCAGATGTCTCAAGCCTGCTGCTGAAGTAGAGAAGATGAAGGCCAAAGACACTTGCAAAATTGTAGATGAGCTGCTCAAACAAGTGAAAGGAGCAGAGTTTGCTGTGATTCCAAGTCTCCAAATGCCTCTGCCATCTGAGACAGTCACAAGTAACCCCTCATCTACATATATTAAGCCTGAACCTTTTGATGCCTCTGACCTACTTGCTGAGTCTCTCCCTTCCAACCTGTTGGAAAGACTCAAGCACCCAGCTTCCTATGTTCCCACTCCATCTTCCAGATTCTATTCCCATATACCCAGGGGAATGAACCCAAGGCCTAGGGGATCCAGATCTACCAAACCTAAATATATTCCACCAAAAATGAGGTTAGATAACTGGACTGATATCACCCCTGCCAAGCCTAAACCCTGTGCACCTACTTGGATATATAATCAACCTTCATCTCCACCTAAACACTCCACCTCTTCAACTTCACAAACACAAACCATGGAACCACCCACCATATCACCAACAAAACCTTCTGAACCTACTGAGATAGCCGCAACCAGTTCTGTTCAAGCATTGTCTCAAGCAGATAAAGGGAAAGATAAAGTCCCAATTGAAACTGATAAACCATCTGCTAATCCTGCCACTGGTGTTTCACCTGGAAGAAAGAAGTCTATTGCAAAAAGAATGTAAGCCCCGAAACGGTCCAAACACGATATCTAATCCAATCAAGACCGTGCGGAATCCGGTTTGATTGGTGATTCAAGAACAATCAAATAATGATAATACTAACAATCGAAACAATATGAAATAACAAACCGAGATTGAAGAATCCTTGATTAAAACCTTGGTTGCAATACACAATCGAAATTCTCTTTAGAGAATTTCGTAAACCACCAATTGAGATCAACACCAAAACAGCAACCTATTCTAATCAATAATAGGTTCTATTTATAGGAGATGATTAGCTTGTTTTCCAAGCTAATCTCCTATACCCTAAATAACTCAAATTCCCGTATTTGACATTTCAGGCCCAATAAACTCCATCTAAACTCTTTCTAAATGAGCCCAAACATGTTTAAATTGGCCCAATGACCCAATATAACCATAACCCAGCTAATTTTCACCTATTCTATCACATAGGCCTTCAAAATAGTCCGCCAAGTGATGATTTAATACACAAGCCACAAATTATTTCCTTACAATCTTCCCCTTGGCTTGTGCTATTAAATGTCTTTTACTTTTAATCTTCAGACTTGCAGTCTTCTCCTTGGCTTGAGCATGGGTTGATGAAGATTCTTTTCTTTAACAATCTTCAATGGGCAGCATATGGGATGTTAGATGGCACTCTCTCTTTATCAGCATCAGCTTGAACTCCAAATGATAAGCATGTAATGAGAGGAGGATTCTCAAATACTTGCTCCTTCTTGAACAATGTTGAGTCCTTGCTGAATCAGTAGTAACTGTCTTGACATTTTGAAAACCTCTATCTTGGCATTCTTGAACTTCTGGAATGACAAATTTCTTGTTCTGCTCTGCATCTTTTCTTCATTTAGCTTCCCCTCAACATGCGAACAGTGTCTTTTGAGTCTTTGGAAGCTTTTCTTGAACAACCAACAAACTTCCCCTAAGCATAGGGTAAGTCCTTTTTCCGGCTGGTTCTTCAACTTGATCAGTAGCAAAATTCCTGCTTTGGTCAACTGAGTCCTTGACTTTCTTGTCCATGAGTTGTCTTTTTCACTTAACCTGTCAAGCACAACATGGAGCAAACACAAACACTAACCAGCATATGATACCTGGTTACTGGATTAGCAGGAGAACAACATTCTCAAACCCAAATATTGATTACGAGTTTCCTTTAAACACTTCCCCTGAACCCAATGACTCACTTCACATTTTCTTCCCCTGAAAATTTGAGGGAGATCATACTTTCTTGCATAAAACCCTTAAAAACATATTAAAACCTTTAAATTAACCTGGCCATGATTGAAAAATAAACAATAAAATCTTAAGATAACACAAAAGAAAACTAAAAATAAAAATGAACATACCAAATTACTAAACGAGAAGGTTTCTATAGGATCAAACCGTATGAATCTGACTGAGGAACCCTTTTCAGCTTCTGTTACTCGAACACGTCCAGGTGATTGCCAATATACTGATCCACTTTAAACTCAAACCCTTTTCTTAGTCGGGCTGTTTGTCACTTTATTATCTTTTATTGGTGCATTAATTTATGAACAGCAAGTGGGTTTTAACAAATCCTAGGTACATGTTATTACACACTATCAAGCACATAAATTCCCTACCACATATTTTCACAACCTGAACCAGAAGTTTGAAACTGAGCTCGAGACTTGGTTGAGAAGAGAAAGAATAGATCACATAGATTTTTGGGTATAATATACAAAGTCAACTGAATTTTTGAAACATTTTTAATAATGCTCTCATCAGTGACAAAGGCTGAGGGTTTTGGACACTTGAGGGTCTCTTTTCTTGTGCTCTTTGGCATCTTTTGGGTGTATACATGCAAATTTTTTTTGTATTTTTTTTATATTTTTTTATATTTTTGTTTTAGGTGATCTAGAAGCACGTATGTATGGACAACTCCAGGTCATTGCTCACGCAAAGCAGAGGAGAGCCTTACATACATTCGAAGCATCCCCAGGTCATTGCTCACGCAAAGCAGAGGGGACACCGACTTTTTGAGCTCATTTTCACACTCTTGGAGACAAGCGTGTGTATCGGGAACTTGAACATGCAGTCAAATAGAAATGCAATTAACCTAAGTGCTGTTACCCAACAAACTGCCATACGTTATCTTTAAGTGTGTAACGCATACCTTTTTAGATTTAAGAGCCGAGCCTACCAACATATCACCATGGATCATGTCTTTCACATCCGCCTTACGCGTGTCAGCCATCTCCAAAACGGAAATTTATTTCACTTCCCACCTTCTTAAACACACAAACAAAATATTAAAAATTAAAAAGCACAATTTTTTTTTTAGGGGTCAACTATTTCATCTTTTCTATTCTTCCCCTTGCTTTTTGATTTTTAATAACAACACACACCTTTTTTTTATTTTTTGATTTTTTTTTTTGATTTTTTTGATTTTTTTTTTAAACACTCACTGACACAATACTAAATATGTACTAAAAACTGGCCAAGCTAACCTTCAAAGTTTATCTTTTGAAAACTTTCAGAAATGGGTTTTTGTTGCAAACAATGTCATGTCACATGCAATTTGATCAAGAAATATCCAAGTCAGACCATGTTACCTCTCTATGCTGATTTTGTTTTACCTCTCACAAGGAGAACATACTCCCCATTAAAATCTGCATGTCATGAACTGAAGAGATGCCTCCTATCCTGTGCCTGGAACAATCACTATCACAAACAAACATGGTTAATGAAAGTCCTCCTTGACTGTTCCTGCACAATGTGAGAGATTAGTTAGACAATGGAACCCAGGCCATTGTGGTTCTGGGTAGTCCTGATGAATCAATAAAAGTTACTTCTTTTAGGCACATTCCCTTTGTAAAATCAGGGATTGGGGGTGTGGTTGCCTTGGTTGGACTGAGAATGTCCTTTTTGTTGACATCTCTGGGTTGGTGATTTTCTTTCCCAAAAACCTGTGGTTTTCTATGTGGTGAATTTTTAGTTTCATTTTTCTTTAGAAATTTTACCTCTTGAAACTGTTTGGAGTGTTTTTTGTACACTCCAGTAGGCTTGAAAGACAGGTTTACCACCTTTGAAACATTCCACCTGTCATCCTTCCTCCAACTATTTGATTTAGTTGAACCAACTGGATTTGGATGGATGGGTGATTTTGAAACAGATTTGAAAACTGGTTTCGGGGATTCAACAGATTTTGGTCTCCAAGCTGTTTTGACAGATTTCTGAGATGCTTTGTTTTCTTTAAAAATGGTCTTTGGCCATTGCTTAGGAGCCTTGGGTTTCTGCTGTACTTTGTGACTCTGAGGTGCTTGTTTGTGCACCTTGGGTTTTGAAGGTCCAACTTTGGGCTTTGGCCCAACATGTGTTTGGCCCAAAGGGACAGTCTTTTGTTGGACTTTCTTAGGATAATAGGGCTCATAGGGTCGGTGCAGACAGTTTCTTTCCATGTGTCCTGGTTGGCCACACACATGGCAGGACTGTTTCCTTGGGTACATGGGAGCCTGTGGTTGGTTCCGCCCAGTGGATATCCAAGTAGGCTTTGAAGCGTTTTTATGGATCCAGAGGGCTTTACCATGGGGCTTAGTGGTCAGAACATACTCCCGCTGTACAGGTTGAAATTGGTCATATGCAGAATTGACCTCAGGGTACGAGACAAAATCTTGTGGTTTTGCATCCCGTACTTTCTGCACATTTTTTATGGGACAGGTCACACTGTCCTCAGATTTCTTCACATCACCTGTGGGTTTGGGACCATCAGTTTGTGGTCCCTTACCCCTTCTTAAGATTCTAACTGTTCTAAGGGGTTTCACAGGTTTCAAATCACCTTTACCAACCTTAAACACACCACAAACAGGAAATTTAGCACAATCATTAGACTCAGACGACTTAGAGGTGTTTGACTCAGACATAACAAAAGTTTCAGTTTTCTCAAAAACAGAATTTTGAACAGAGAAATCAACTTCAGACTTCAAGGGACTTTTAGTGGACTCCTGGCATTTTATTACCCCTGCTTCATGTTTACCTTTATCTGCACAAGAAGTAAAAGGGTTAGTCTGGTTAGAAACAGGTGCAGAAATTTTAATAGGACAAGCTGCCAATTTCTTTTCAATCTCAGCTTTAGCATCCAAGTTGGTCTTAGAACACTCATAATTTGAGATCATTTCATGCATCAGGGGCATCGGTACTGTATGGGTGGATTTTTCATCTTTTATTTCAGTACCGAGACCCAAACCAGAGTTGGCTTTTACATGACGCATTCGAGCGTCTGTGTTGTAGAAAAGTGAGCTAGCCTTCATCATTTCAGACACAATCTTATCATTTCGCTCAACTTTGGTTTGTGATGTTTCTAATTGCCCTTTAAGTTGCTCAAGTTCAGTTTTTAATGTGGCGATTTCTTCATTAGCAACTGTCAGATATGTGTTTTTGTTACTTAAGTCCCTTTGAAGATTTTTTATGTCAACTTTAGCAGCTTCAAGTTTCTCACTCAAGTTTTTACTTCTACCCTTATATTCCCTCAACTCTCTATCAACAAATTCACGATTTAGGGTTTCATTGAAAAACTTAGTTTGCCATTCTTGAGAATCATTGAGAATAGATTGACATTTAGGGTTAAGACATACCTCAGAGCTGCTGGTAGATACAGAATTACCTGGTAGAAAGGATGCCATGAATGTCTTTGATTGGACCGGAAAGACTTGATCGGATTGAAAAGGGTAGATCAAAAAGTCTCAACCGGATCGGAAAGCAGCTTTTGGATCGGAAAGTGGGTTTTCGGTCGGAAAAGGGTTGGATCGAAAAGTATGATGCGATCGAAAAGTGAAGGCTGGATCGAAAAGTCTCAGGGACTTTCGAAGGGAGACGATTCTCTCAGGGGACTTTCCGATCGATGAAACTGATCGAGAAATCACAAAGGGGACTTCTCGATTGGGCAGGCTTGGTCGAAAAGTCACTTAGGGGACTTTTCGAGCAAGGGCAGTGAATCGAAAAGCCACAAAGGGGGCTTTTCGATGGAGGAAAGCGGCTGAGGAGGGCTTTTCGACCAGAAATCCTGATCGAAAAGTGCTGAATCAAATCGAAAAGCTCCAAAATCACACCGAAACCTTCTGTCACGAATTGTAACCTGCACAAAATCTCACACGATACTTACAAAAAATCGTTAGTAATACCTTGAAACACTTGGAGTAAAAATATGGAAATAAAAAAACGAATTACTCCACAAGGTGCAGAAAAATTCAACGATCAAAACCCCGTCAAAATTAATTTGCACCAACTTAAATTAAGTGGCCGTTTACTGCTTCAAAAACCGGTCAATCTAGGCCACTTATTTCAATTAAATAGCAATGGCAAATTCGTAATTCATTAACTTTCAAATTCAGTTTACGTAAATCGAATTCAATAACACTTCTGTAATTCAAAATCAATTCCAATATTTCGACCGAAACGGTGACCCGAGCCGTACACCAATTTTGAACAATAAGAGTTTCCAAATTAATCAATCAATTCCTTTCTTGATAAAACTAAATATGCAATCTCTATTTCAAACAAAAGCAATCACGTGCAACAATCTCGCACAAACTTGAGCTGCAAATTCACATAGGTTGAACAAATGCGGTGATTCCAAATATAGGAACAAAATTAACCGAAACTAATTTCCAATCAAACCGTCAAACACAACAATTAAAACAAGAAGCAAATATTCTCGATTAAAACATGCACCGAATATGATGAACCCTAATTTTTTTTTTTTTTTAACCAAAAACTCACTCAAAACAACTCAAAAAAATCATCAAAACACCACGAAAACTCATGAAATCTTGAATAGGATATCGTGAGAGCCTCGAAACAAACGTTTCTTGGCTCTGATACCAATTGTTTCTTGGCTCTGATACCAATTGTAAGTCCCGAAACGGTCCAAACATGATATCTAATCCAATCAAGACCGTGCGGAATCCGGTTTGATTGGTGATTCAAGAACAATCAAATAATGATAATACTAACAATCGAAACAATATGAAATAACAAACCGAGATTGAAGAATCCTTGATTAAAACCTTGGTTGCAATACACAATCGAAATTCTCTTTAGAGAATTTCGTAAACCACCAATTGAGATTAACACCAAAACAACAACCTATTCTAATCAATAATAGGTTCTATTTATAGGAGATGATTAGCTTGTTTTCCAAGCTAATCTCCTATACCCTAAATAACTCAAATTCCCGTATTTGACATTTCAGGCCCAATAAACTCCATCTAAACTCTTTCTAAATGAGCCCAAACATGTTTAAATTGGCCCAATGACCCAATATAACCATAACCCAGCTAATTTTCACCTATTCTATCACATAGGCCTTCAAAATAGTCCGCCAAGTGATGATTTAATACACAAGCCACAAATTATTTCCTTACAAAGAACTCTTCTTTCAACCAGAAATTTTTAAACCAGGAGGATCATGAGACAATTGAACAAAACAAAAGTTCAATTTGAAAGGCCGCCATCTCAGGAAGAGTAAAGCTTCTAGAGATAGTCAATTTTTGAAGAACAACATACAAAGGATAAATTTTGGCAGCATCATCTTAGGGGGAGATTGTAAGGAAATGAAAATCTGAGTCAACCGGTTCAAGATGAAGATTTCCGGTTGAAGATATGTTCAAGCGAAAAACACTCAAGCGGAAGACTTGTCAACCGGAAAAGCTCAAGAGGAAGAATATTTCCGGGTGAACTCTTTTATCCAACAGTATAAAGAGTTCAACCGGAAAAGTACTGAAAGTTTACTTTTGCAGAAATCAGGCCTGCAACTGCTTTTATTCTTCCAAAGTCATATCCTAGCCGTCTCCTACTTATAGATAATTGCATTTTGCACATTTCCTCTTATGTATGTTTACTAATTTTCTTTTAGTAAGTTTATTGTTTGACTTTTATGTACGGTTAGATTAGCCCGTATGAGATCAACGGCTATAGTTGATCTCATTAGTACTATATATAGTTGTTAGCTAGTTCATTCACAAGCACCAGCAAGTACCAGATTTAGTGCTTACACTTGTAACAGTTTGAACTTGAGTTAATGCAAATAGTACCAAGAAATTTATTATCTTGTGTTCACTAGTTTATGCAATCAATACAATTAAACTACAAGGATAAGTAAAACAAAGCTTAAGTAAAAACAAGTGTGATACAACTTTATTCCGCATGGTTGTAATCCGCAAGTAAAGAGTTCTTGTTTTGAATATTTCTGTGAGTAATCAACGGTCCTACAAACCTATAAATTTATAGGCTGTCAAATCCCTCTGCCCTTTCATCTGTACACTCCATAATCTCACCATGTCTTTTTCTCTTTAAAAAGAGAACAAAAAAACCTGAAAACTCACACAGAACATTCTTTCTTCCTCAAGAATTCTGAAATATCTTTCAAAGAAGATAACTCATCAATGTCTTTCAAAGAACTTTCTCCTCCACTCCCTGAATACACAACATTTCCTGTTCCTCACCTTCACAATCTTGTGCTCTATACACCCTGCGAAAACAGACACCCTGCGAAAACAGATTCTGGTCATACTAACAAATGATGAAATTCCTCAAAAACTGCCCCATTGGACATGCTCTAACTCTTGACATCGCTATCAATTACTCTCTTCTTCAAGAATTCTGGAGGATTGCTGTCTTCATCATTAAAGATGGAAATAATGCATTGATCAGGACATTTGTCTGTGGAGTACTATTTGTCTTCGATCAACATCTGATCAGAAAAGCACTTCAAATCAAAGACAGTCCATTTGCTCCCAGTTATTTTAACAGGGATGATGTGATTAAAACTCTTTTTGATATGGGATATAGGGGAAATATATATGAAGGAAAGGCTGACAGAGTTCATTTGCCACACCTATGGCAATACTTCTTTTCTCAGATTCAAGTTTGTTTCTCCTCAAAATACTCTGATCATCACCTCGCAGATGAGGATACTCAATGTGTCATGCATGCTCTCATTTAAGGTCACAACATGAATTTCTCTCTGTATCTTATGAGACACATGCAAAGCAATCTCAAAGGACCCTTAAATGAAAGATTCATTCTCTATCCCAGATTCACCCCAAAATTAGTTCTTCAAGCCTTAAGCTGGAAAACAATACCAAGAGGAATCAGAACAAGCAAAGTGGTATCTCAAAGAGGAATCTCTCCTGGAGGACTATCCATTTCTGGGCTTCCAGACTCTAATGGATATTTTCTACCTTCCACAGGAAGACAAACTTCTCTGCATCTATATATATATCT
>JBCNJP010000017.1:84205826-84305386 GCA_039602395.1 Deinandra increscens subsp. villosa | reverse complement strand
GCCGAGAGTTGAGGCATGAGGCTGTAAATCGTATCTTCTATCACGACTGGGAGCTAAAGAACGAGTCTCTGCTGGACATTGTTTCTTTGTGTAGTAACTTTGCTCGTTTGTCTATCCCTCCAGGTGAGGTGATTGAGCTGGAGAAATAAACAAATACTGAAGCTAGGCATAAAGCCCATTTTAAGTTAACCCAGGCTTATACCGCTGGGGTGAATATGATTAGCCGGAAGCTCGGATGGAGAGGGATCTGAACGAGGCAAGACTTAAGCTTGATGTTCGGGAAGGTGACTTGGCTAGTGTGAAGGCCGAGTTAAAGTTTCTGAAATCCAAGTGTGCTTCCCTTTAGACTATGTCAAGTCTGAAGAAAGAGTTGGAAAGTGTGAGGGCCGGGAGAAGGAAGCCATTTAGAAGAAGAATGCTTCATTGAAGCAGTCGGTCGTTGACTTGTGTAAGGCCCGAGAGGATGACTCCTATTGTTTTAATGCGGAGATTGTTAAGTTGAGGCTCTTTATAATGGTGCTATTGCTCAGGCCAAGATGTATGGCGATGACCGAAAGTGGTTGATTAAAGAAGGTTTCCATTATGTTTTTTGGCCATCTGACAAAGAGTGCTGAGTTCCGAGAGCCCTTGGGCAAGTTGCAAAGTGCTGTGATGGCACATGGTGTATACTTTGGTTATATGGCTGGGTATGACCAGGCCACCTTGGGGAAGCCGAGAGAGACTAGTCGGTATTACAAGCCAAACTCTGAGACCGACTTGCAGTCTGCTGCTGAGAGCTATTCGAAGGTGACCTATCCATATTTGGATGCTTTAGCCGGCTGTACCAACAAAACAATGGATGATTTTCGAGCGACTAGACCAAGAGATATCCGGCTGGCTACTTCGGGGGGTCGGACTTGGCTGTTGTTCAGCCGAAAGCTTAGTTAGCTTTCTTTGTTTGTGTTTTACTTGCTGGTTTCCTTGGCCTTTCGGGTATGCATTGTAATCGACTTTGGTTGTCTGAAATGGAAATCTTTTGTAGTTATTGTTGTGTTGTGTCTTGGAATTTGTTGTACATATTCCCATTGTCTGTTTCTAGACTTGTGCGTTGCATGTGTTATAGTCGATCATGCGACTGATACGTGCCATTGATGTTAAAGTAGGACCGACTTTGAGGGTCGGTTATCCCGTAGTGATGTCGAACAAGTCGACTTCTGTAGTAATTCACCAATAGTTCCAAGTTGTGTTTGGAATTTTGTTACGTAGGCCATAAAGGCTGAGTAGTTTGGGTTGTGATCGACCACTATGTAGGCAATAAAGGCCGAATGGGTCAGTCAGTGATTGAGCACCACTATGTAAGCCGTAAAGGCTGAGTGGTTCGATTGATGACCAAGCACCACGATATAAGCCGTAAATGCTGAATGGTTTGGTTGACGACCAAGCACCACAATGTATGGGTCGATCTATGGGGAAGACCCATGAGGCCGACTCGATGGTTGTGAAGCTGACTCGAAAGTCACGATGTATGGGTCGATCTATGGAGGTCACTATCTAAGTCGGCATAGTTTGTACGGTTCGACTAATAGCCGATGCACCTTGTGTAAGTTGTGTGGTTAGGTCAGTGACTAAGAACCACATGTAAATTTTCTAAGGGAAGGTGAGTAACCAAGGACATACTTT
Source organism: Deinandra increscens subsp. villosa (assembly GCA_039602395.1). NCBI lineage: Eukaryota > Viridiplantae > Streptophyta > Magnoliopsida > Asterales > Asteraceae > Deinandra > Deinandra increscens. Next base: position 84,303,727 of record JBCNJP010000017.1, on the reverse strand, counting down.
GTATAAGTCGTGAGAGGCTGAGTGGTTCCGTCGATGACCGATGACCCTTATGTAAGCCGTGAGGGCTAAATGGTTCGCTCAGCGGCCAAACACCACGACATAGGCCGTAAAGACAGAGCGGTTCGGTCGATAAACGAGCATGACAATGTAAGTCGTAAAGGCTAAGTAGGTCGGTCTATGGCCGACTATAATGTCGGCCATAGAGGCCAAGTGGGCCAGTCGGTGACTGAGTACCACTATGTAAGCCGTAAAGGCTGGGTGGTTTGGTCGAGACCAAGAACCACAGTGTAGGCCATATAGGCCGAGTGGGTCAGTCAGTGACTGAGCACCAATGTGTAAGCCGTAAAGGCTGAGTGATTTGGTCGAGACAAAGAACAACATTGTAGGCCATACAGGCCGAGTGGGTCAGTCAGTGACTGAGCACCACTATGTAAGCTGAAAGGGCTAAGTGGTTTGATCGAGCCCAAGAACCACAATGTAGCCATACAGGCCGAGTGGGTCAGTCAGTGACTGAACACCACTGTGTAAGCCATAAAGTCTAAGTGGTTTGGTCGAGACCAAGAACCACATTGTAGGCCATATAGGCCGAGTGGGTCAATCAGTGACTGAGCGCCACTATGTAAGCCGAAAGGCTGAGTGGTTTGGTCGAGACCGAGAACCATAATGTAGGCCATATAGGCCGAGTGGGTCAGTCAGTGACTGAGCGCCACTTTGTAAGCCGAAAGGCTGGGTGGTTTGGTCGAGACCGAGAACCACTATGTAGGCCATATAGGCCGAGTGAGTCAGTCAGTGACTGATCACCACTATGTAAGCCGAAAGGCTGAGTGGTTTGGTCGAGACCGAGAACCACAATGTAGGCCATATAGGCCGAGTGGGTCAGTCAGTGATTGAGCGCCACTATGTAAGCCGAAAGGCTGAGCGGTTTGGTCGAGACCGAGAACCACAATGTAGGCCATATAGGCCGAGTGGGTCAGTCAGTGAATGAGCGTCACTATGTAAGCCGAAAGGCTAGGTGGTTTGGTCGAGACCGAGAACCACTATGTAGGCCATATAGGCCGAGTGTGTCAGTCAGTGACTGAGCACCACTATGTAAGCCGAAAAGGCTAAGTGGTTTGGTCGAGACCAAGAACCACAATGTAGGCCATACAGGCCGAGTGGGTCAGTTAGTGACTGACCATGATGTAAGCCATAAAGGTTGAGTGGTTTGGTCGAGACCAGGAACCACAATATTCGGATATACGGTCCGAAATATATGATCAATAGAAAATATATGAGTGCGCGTTTGCGTTTATACCTAGGTTCGACCGAAGTCTTTCGGTCTATGTGGTCCAGACTTATGCCGAGTGCCTCCTGGGTCGAGTGTTAATTGCTCGATGGAGGCGACTTGGCTTTCTGCTGGTCACCCACTAATATAGAGCTGTGAGGAATGAACGATTATGTGTTTTCCTGTGTAGCCCGGTACGGATAACCATCTTACGAATATTGCTTTCTAGTTTCTTATGGGGAGTTGGTCTGTTTGTGCCGTAATTGGCTGACCCTTTATTGTCTCCCTTTTAACTAGTAGCAAGGAGGCATGCCCTTAGGCCTACCTACGATAATAGTTCAGTTGGTTTGTCAACTGCAAACTGAGAATCATGTTATTTTGTTAATTTGTTATTTATAGTTAGGTCGAATGGTAGCTAGCCGACTTGTTTTACTATATAGCCGCGTTTAGGCCAGGTGTGGCTGGTCTTAAAAATAGATAAAATCTTGCAAAGGTAATTTATACCTTTGTTGATTAATAATGGGACTTATGTATGTGTTGCCCAGCAGGTCGTCTACTTGTACAATTCTTGAGTGGTCCGGGGTAGTCTGGATATCTCCTTATAGTGCTCATTAGAGTAGATTGATTCAGAGTATTCTGATGTCTTTATGTAATGCTCGATAGGGCAAAATAGTCCAGAGTATTATGGGTTTCTTCTTATGTGTGTAGTCTTCTAGGGAAGCATGTTCGTGTCTGACTGGGTGGTTCGGAAATCCGAGTGACCACATATGTTAGTTGTATGCGTTTAGCATTCCATTCGTAGGTTGTCGTAGCTAGCCGTGAAGGCTGAATGCATTACATGTATATCTTGTCTGTCCTTTGATGTTCAACATGTATAGAAATGATCAAATGTAATGATGTAACACATCATGTGAGTTGGTTTTTAAGTCAGCATGAGTGATTGTGAGGCTATAGGCCGATTGCTTGTGTGAAGCATGTGAAAAACCATCTCAAGTGGTTTGTTTGATGTTGTGTAGGTGGTAGTTGACCACTACGACAAATAAATGTTCCATCTTCCTCTAATCTTGGGTGGGAACATGTAAATGTATTGGAAGATAGTTTGTACCATTGTGAGGTCAACTCGGAGCATGGTCACGAGGTCGACTCTGGAGTAAGATCGTGAGGTTGACTCTGAGCAATTGTCACGAGGCCGACTCGGATCTACCTGAATGGGAGACCCATCATGTCTACTCATGAAGGAAATGTAAATGGTTGGGGTATGTGTATCATGCATGTGTTGATAATAATGATAAGCCGATGCTTATTAGTGTCTCGGAGGGATAATATCCAACCGACACAAGTTAATAATAATAATGTCACCTTTCAGATTAGAAAGGGATAATAATGTCCGTTTGTAGGACTTTCGTGTGATATCCGTATGTAGGATGGGTTTTGATGGTAGTAATGAGATCGACACTAAGTAATGCTTATTATCGACATTAAGTGTTTGCTCTGGTAAATGAATGAGCATAGTATATCTTTGAGTCGACCCAGATGTCTGGTCGATACTTACCACGCCGCCGAGTGTACGGGTCGGCCTGTTGGATGTAGTACCATCTTATTATGTATAAATGATCAAAGTGCTTGAGTCGTCCCCTTGTATGTATCATTTATCAGATGACTTGTAATAGGTTCGAGTTGTTGATCGACCTTGTTAGCTGTCCTTGTTAGACAACTCTTTGTTATATTGCCATGTAATAGTTTTGAAATGGACAAGTATTGTTAGTCGACCTTCTTAGTCGACCTATTTGGTTACCTTATACTGTAATGATTTGTAAATGAGGCAAGTGTTGTTGGTCGTCCTTGCTAGTCGATTCTTGGGTTATATTAGCATGTATTAACAAGTGTTATTAGTCGACTTATCCTTCTTATCCTAGTCGAACCTTGTGTGGTATAAATGTCTCCAGTGTTCGTCAACGCCTTGTAACAATTCTTCTATGTATGCTTGTGAGGTCGACTGATCTTGTTCGAGTCGGCTGGTATGCTATCTCAGTCGACTTACATTAACTATTTCGACTGGTGTGCCATCTTAGTCGACTGGTGCTACTCATGCCGACTAGCGTATTATCTTAGTCGACTGATGTTAATCAAGCCGACTGACATGTATTTTCAGTCGACTGTTGTGTGTTGGTTTAATCGAACAATCGATTTGACAGGGATTACATACTAATACTTGCAGACTTTTGAATATACGTACATATCTTCTACAGACTTGTCGATGGGTTCTTATAACCCTAAGAATCGACGTAAGTGATTTTAATCAGTTATAGACTTTGGTTTTCGACATACATACCCCTAGACTATATACAATGACATACTGACTCCAAACCTTGACTTTGACATATTTACACAAACGACCCAAACTATTTTAGTTTAACTTTCAATACTCCCCCTTAAACTAAACATAGTTTAAGTAAGATCTTCAACTTTCTTGATTTTTCTTCACAGGAGCGTTGATTCATCATCTTCCCATACGAGATGAGCCTCTTGATCTTTGCCTTTCTCCTTATCCTTCCATTTGGTACATTCCTTTGCAAAATGACCAAATAGACCACATTCATAGCATCGGAACTTGCTTTTCTCTTGATTTCCATGATCAGTGCCTTTTCCACGTCCTCTTTCGAAGCTTTTTCCTCGTCCTCTTACACGATTATTATCACCACGTCCTTTTCCATGATGCCAGTTATCTGAGTTACTTGAACTTGCTATCAGGAGTTTGTCTTGATCATTCTTTTCTGGTTCATCTGGATCTTTGACGCGTTCTTCAAATGCTATCAGTCTTCCAACTGCTTCTTCAAATGGCATTTCATCCACTTTTGTACATTGCTCGATGGTTGCTACAATTGGTAGAAACTTCCTTGGGACTGAACCGAGCAATTTCCTTACGATTATGTTATCTTCAAGGGTGACACCAAGACTTTTGAACTGGGCCTTTATACCGCCCAACTTTCCTGAAAAGTCACTTACAGTTTCACTTGGTTTCATTCTTAAGTTCTCTAGTTCGCTCCTTAGTGTTTGTAATCGTGCTTTCTGAACTAGATCTGCACCAAGGTATCTGACTTTAACAGAATCCCATACTTCCTTTGTAGTTTGATATTGAGCACCTTGCATAAAGATATCCGGTGGTAGTGTCTGGAATATCATTGCCTTTATTCTATGCATCTTCTTTTCATCCGTTGTGGAACTTCCTTCTTTCGGTTCAATTGCCTCCCAAAGGCCATAAGCCTTCAAGATTGTTTCCATCAACACTGCCCAAGTTGTGTAGTTTCCATCGGTCAACTTTGGGCATTGAAGTGAAATGTTCCCTTGTTCACGAACTTGTGACGAAGTGCCTTCTTCTTTGTTGCCTTCCTTGTTCGTCATAATTTCTTGCGTTGTTTCTTCTTTCTTGGCTTGACGTGCTTTCGCCTTTCTTGCGTTCTTCTTTCCAATCTTTTACTTTCTTACTTGCTTGCCTTCTTACTTTCTTTCTTGTTTTCTTTCTTTCTTTCTAGCGCGTGGTTACTTGCTTCCTCGCGCGGGTGTACTTGCTTTCTTTCTTGTACGTGCTTACTTGCTTGCACGAACTTTCTTGCTTTTTAGTGTACTTACGTTCTTGCACACGCTTTCTTGCATCTTGCTAATGGATTCAAATTTTTGAACCCACTTTCTAATTAACTTGCTATTTGAATCAGGAATGGTTCGATTTTACTTGCTATGAACCAATACGGATTCGGTTTCTTACTTGCTATATGAATCAAAATGATTTGATTTCTTTCTTGCTAACTTGCTATTTGAACCAAAATGGTTTGGTTTCTTTCTTGCTATTTGAACTGCGAATGATTTGATCTTGCTTGCTATATAAATCAAACAGGTTCGAATTCTTGCTTGCTATATGAACCACTATGATGTGATTCTGACTTGCTTTCTTTCGATTTGAATCACGAGTGGTTCAATCTTACTTTCTATATGAACTAGATGGATTCAATACTTGTTATCTTTCTAAAATGGCAAAATTTCTTTCTTTGTGTAGAAATAAACTGATTTCCAATCTTAAAATCGAGAAAATAAATTGAGATTTTAAAAATCTAAACAAATTAATTTGAAAAATATGGACAGAATCATAAATTTGTTTTGAAAACCAAAAAAAAAAAACTAACAATGAACTTTCTTTGAAAATAAAATATGATTTTGTCTTGATGTTTTGACTTTGTTTTGCGAAGAATTGTATTCAAAATCTCTTCTGACACGTCCGATCAAACAAGAATTTGAGATGATTTCGATTTCGTTTTTTGCCACGTTTCCTTGCTGCTTTCTTTCCTTCCGATCGATATTTATTCAACATATGTAACTTCGCTTCTTTCTAACGATCGGTGATTACACAGGAGCAATTTCTTCGTGATTGATTGGTTTCTTTCTTCCGATCGATCAATATGTGATTCCTTCTATTGTTCCTTTCGATCGGCGACTGCACATAGACGAAATCTCGATCCTTTCTTCCTTTTGATTTCGCGATTGCACAGAAACGAAAAACAACGCTGCTTTTTTCTTTAAACTTTCAATTGCTGCTTTCGATTTGGTGATTACACAGGGCTGGAATTTCGATCCTTTCTTTCTTCTTCGTTCTTGATCGTGATTTCTTCCCTGGTTTCGATCGATTCTGTTGCTTTCTTCGTTCTTTTCCACGATCGATTAGCCTTGCTCTGATGCCAAATGTTGGTTTAATCGAACAATCGATTTGACAGGGATTACATACTAATACTTGCATACTTTTGAATATACGTACATATCTTCTACAGACTTGTCGATGGGTTCTTATAACCCTAAGAATCGACGTAATTGATTTTAACTAGTTATAGACTTTGGTTTTCGACATACAGACCCCTAGACTATATACAATGACATACTGACTCCAAACCTTGACTTTGACATATTTACACAAACGACCCAAACTATTTTAGTTTAACTTTCAATATTGTGTCCTCCAAGTCGACTGGTATCGTACAAATCGAGTGGTCTGTTATGTATTGGTCTCGGAGATTTTGTGAGGTTTGCTTGTAATAGACCAATGTAATTGATTGGTGTTGCACCCTTCAGATGTAGACTTTCGTAGTATTTCTTCCGACTGGAATGGGTCACCTTTCGGTGTAATTTGCTTCAGCATCTATGCATCTGATCAAAGATGGTAGTTAGTCATTTGTTTGCTTTTGTATTTTGTGTGACGTCTCATAGGCTCTCGACAAACATTGTTCTGAGTTATACTGGCTCGTCTGGCTGATGTCATGTAGGGCTGTTGGAGAGTAGCCCGGTCGGAACCAAGGGTGAAGCCCATTCGGAATGGTTGTCAACCTGGACAACGTTGTAGTTTGGAATAATATTGTAGTTTGGAGATGGAGTCTCGTCTGGAGTTTGGATCTCGAAGAGAGTAGTTTCATCTTGGAGAGAGAACATATCGTAGGAACATTATAAAAATAAAGTGTAACTTTGTGTATACGCAGCCCGGTTGGGAACGTGTCTTCTGCTCGTGTGAGAGCTCAGTCGGTAATTATATATAAAGCTCATACGGAGCTGTAATTTAGCATCGTTCAGATCCGATGGTGGAACCGGAATGAGTCTTCCACTCGGGTGGGAGCTCCATTAGTAAGTGTAGATGAAGCTCACACAAAGCTGTAGTTTAGCTTCATTCGGATCCAAAGGTGGAATTAGAATAAGTCTTCCACTTGGGTAAGAGCTCAGACCCTATCTTCTTAGTTTCTTCTACATTCAGGTGACTAGTTCGTTTGTAACCGGAAGTCTACCTGCAACGCTAAAGTCATTCGGCAAGGTGCCTGGAATTCTGACCACGAGGGTCTGTGATTGTATGATGGTTAAAGCCTTTTTTCAGTCTTGTCATACTTTTGTCGGATGGTGAGGCACGTGAGATAGCCTTATTCATTTTGTCAATGTAGACTGACAACTATATGTGTTGTGGATATCATGGGCTGTGGCTAAGGGCCTGTGCCAGAAGTTAGTAGTTGTATCGGACCTGAAGGTTGCAAAGGCAACTGAAATGGTGGGTAGAAAGGCATGGAGGAGCCTTGTGGCCCATATGGGGTCATGAACTGAGTGTGCAGGTAGAACTGCTGACTTGGGAATTGTGACTGTTATTGTGTGTAAAATTTGATGCTGAGTCGGCCCAGACGGGTCGACCAGTGCGATAATGCTATTGAAGTTTGGGCTTTCGTCTTCGTAAGACAGTTGTAAATATATTCTCTTCAGTCGCACTGCTTCCACATGGTCATTCAGCGTATGTCTGACGTGTAAAGAGTGTTCGCCTACGAACTTAGGTGTAGGAGTCAAGGGATCTGGGTTGGCTGTTCCGGATGAGCCATCAGCCGTCCTCTTCCCACCTGGTGTTAGGAAATCTTCCTCAGCATTCAGTGCTCGTTCTTCAGAGTTGTTAGTCATCTTGAAAGTTATTTGTGGTAAGCTTTTTCAAGATAGACACTCAGTTTTCAACCCACAACATGCAAGAAAATTAGAACATGATGTAAGCATTTGTAAGTTATGCGTAAATGTATGTGATGATATATTATAGGTGTCGGATGTGATACACATCCGACACCACCAAGATTAAGTTCCCTTTCTGTCTTAAAACTGTTTCAGAACAGGAATGGAAAGGCTCCGTTGGAGGATGGTACTTAAAAGCTGGCACTTGCGGAGAAAGTGACGGATGTGCTTAGCCGGAAGAGCGAGAGCTGAAGGTTCCTATAAATAGGGCGTTTTAGGACAGAATAGGGATCGCATTTTCTTACACCTTTACTATGTGTAATCGCATGTGACATTTCTAATAAAGTTCTCTCTACTTTTCCAATTGATTCTCTTGTTCTTATTTTAAAGCTTCGATCTTCATTAGGCTTGTTACAACATTATAATCCGAGGAATATTTGTTTCTTCAGTGGCGCCATCCGTGTGTGGACTAATTCCTGTTGTTACAGTCTAGATGGAGATTCCGAAAGAGAAGATCGTTGATCAGAAAAAATCGGAGAATTCTGGGCGCGAAGTTGAGAAAGACAATGAAGAATCTCGTGCTGGATTCCAGTTATACAGTTCGGTACCTTCATTTTCGGTTGCAGGATCAAAGTTTGGAGATTCGGTGACGCCGAATTCTAAGTTTTCTATACCAGCAACGAAGCTGGATAAGTCAGCACGTTATGATCAACGAATGTAAATGATGCAGATGAGATAAGTCTGGAGGAAGAATTTAGTCGAGAATTCCTAATAAGGAATCGAGATATGTTGAGATCCTTGATAAAGCAACAAGCATTGGTGAAAGGACAATTGGTAGATGTTAATGATGAGCAAATAGTTGTTTACAAAATTGGTGCCATGCCGGAGAAGAAGAATTCGGGAGAGTTCGGCAGCGAGTATGAGCGCTGTCGGAACAATGAAGGTTATCATGATGAATCTGCACCTAAAAAACGCGGTTCAGTAGGCGAAAAAGGTCGAGGTATGATTATTTGAAATATTTCTGGCCTATGAATAATGATTAATTACACGTTTGTCATCATAGGATATTATGGTTGATTGTTTTAAAGAATTTGATATGATTAGTATGGTTCTGTTTTTATATAGTAAGTTAGAATATGTTATTTGTTGCATATGATAACCTTTTAAAAGCATTCGTTGGCAGATATAATAGTTCCATATAAACCAGATTCCATGACATCTCAGTCTAAGTTTGTTAAATGGATTGCTGATGCCAATTTTCCGAAAAAATTAAAGATGCCGTCAACTGTTGGTAAATATGGTGGGTTAGCTGATCCGGAGGATCATGTGTTTGAATTCTACACGGCGGCGAGGTTAGAAGGATGGGCTGAGGAAACATGGTGTCACATGTTTGTGCAGACGTTCACAGGCTTGGCGAGAGTTTGGTTTGATGCACTTCCGTCTGGCGGAATTGAGAGTTTCGAGGATTTGCGAATTAAGTTTTTGCGTCAATTTAGCCAACAGAAACGATGTGTAAAGGATACCACGGAAGTGCATAACATCCGGAGGAAAGATAATGAGAATATTGAAGATTTTGTGTCTCGATTTAATAAAGAGAGTATGCGGATTGTGGGTACAGGGGATCAGCTAAGGATATCGGGCTTCTGTCATGGTGTGAGAAACTCTCAATTGGTTGAAAAGTTACATGAGAATTTGCCAACATCTATGGAATCGTTGATGGATCGGGTACGGGCTTTTGTTAGAGGAAAAAATGCGTGTAGTAATATGTGGGAAATGGAAAGCCGGAAGGCTCAGATAAAGTCTGGTGGAGTTGGTCAAAACGTTAGGAACAATGGTCCCACCCGAAGTAATCAAAGAGGCGGTACTTGGAACAGTTGGAATAGAACTACAGGAGGAAGGGATAATCAGTATGGTTATCAACAGAGGAATGGGTTTTATAATAATAATAAACATGGGAAATATGTGGAATTAATAAAAACTCCAAGTGAGATCCTGGCTACAGAACAGGTGGACCTTCCTATTCCAGCAAGGCAACGTCCGGCCTCGAATAGAAATCTTGATAAGTACTGTGCTTATCACCGGGATAAGGGTCATACTACGGATAGCTGTTTTGTTTTGAAACGAGAGATTGATAAGGCGGTTAGATCAAGTAAATTGGGGCACTTGGTGAAAGTTATTCAAGAGGGGAAGCATGATAATAAAGCTATGCCCGTTATACACATGGTGCACTTGTGGCAAGATTCCTTTCTACAAAGAAATGTAAGAGGAAAGGTGGAGGATATACCGGGGTGGATGAGTCAGGAAATAACTTTTCCACCAATAAGACAAGATGTGACGACTGAGGAACCAGTGGTTATAACTGCACAAATAGGGGGGTTTGAGGTGCATCGGGTTTATATAGATTGCGGTAGTGCTACGGAGATTATTTATGAGTCATGCTTCAGGCAATTTGATGCGGATATACGGGGAAGGTTGGTTGTGTCCAGAACTCCTTTAATTGGGTTTGCAGGAGAAATGGTTAGGCCTATGGGAGAGATTACCCTGCCAGTTACTTTGGGGCATGGTGGATGTATCAGAACTTTGGAGATAAAATTTTTGGTGGTTAAGGCAACATCTATCCATAATGTGATCCTAGGGAGGCCTATATTAAGAAAGTTAGGTGCTGTTATATCGGTCGTACATGGTATGATCCAGTTTCCAACACCTAGAGGGGTTGCTACTATGATTTCTGATGCATGTGTAAGAATAATGGAGGTAAGGGCTGGAAAGGATAATACAACAGTTGTTTCAGATGAGGATGATAGAAAATGGGAAGAAAGGTTGTTATCTGAAAAATGGGTAATAAATGAAGATTTTCCGGATCAGAAAATTCAAATCGGAAGTGATATTCAGGGAAGTGTAAGGCGTCAATTATTTGATTTGTTAAAGGAAAATGTTAATGTTTTTGCATGGCAACCCTCTGACATGACAGGTGTTCCAAGGGATTTATCAGAACATTGTTTGAATGTATGTCCAGACAAGAAACCATATCATCAACATAAGAGGGGCATGGATGCGGAAAGGGCGGCGGTAGTAAAGGAAGAGGTTGATAAATTGTTGGAGGCGGGAATTTTGAGAGAAGTACAGTATCCTGCCTAGTTAGCTAATCCTATATTAGTCAAGAAACCGGATGGGTCGTGGAGAATGTGCATTGATTTTAAAGATTTAAACAATGCATGTCTTAAAGACTGTTATCCCCTTCCGTAAATTGATTCTAAGGTAGATGCGTTAGCAGGTTTTAGTTGGAAGTGCTTTTTAGATGCTTATAAAGGTTATCACCAGATTCAGATGGCGGTGGATGATGAGGATAAAACAACATTTATAACCAGGGAAGGAACATATTGCTACATGAAGATGCCTTTTGGTTTGAAGAATGCTGGAGCCACGTATCAACGTCTAATGGATAAAACATTTCAACCACAGGTAGGAAGGAACCTTGAGGCCTATGTGGATGATATTGTCATAAAGAGTAAATCTGCAGGGGAAATGATTTTAGATATAAAGGAGACATTTGGTCGGTTGTGTTCGATTAATATGAAGTTAAACCCAAAGAAATGCTCATTTGGGATGGAGTCTGGAAACTTCCTGGGTGTTTTTGTGTCAAAGGAAGGGATTCAAGCAAGTAAAGATAAGGTTGAGGCAGTAGTCAGTATGAGGTCTCCCACATCCATTAAGGAAGTCCAAATCTTGAACGGAAGGTTAGTTGCATTACATAGATTTTTAGCAAAGGCGGCTGATATGTCTTTGCCATTCATGAAGGTGTTGAAAGATTATATGGGAAAGAATGAATTTTGTTGGTCACAAGAAGCTGAGAATGCATTTGAGAAGTTTAAAGAGGTACTGGTATCCCTTCCGACCTTAACTGCACCTCGGCAAGGTGAGTGTCTTTATATGTACATTGCTACTTCTGAAGGTGCTGTAAGTGCAGTGTTGTTAGCAGAGAGAAATAAAGTGCAAATCCCGATTTACTATGTCAGCAAAGTATTAAAGGAGTATAAAGGGAGATATCCTCCATTAGAAAGGTTGGTATTGGCCCTGGTGGTTGCAACAAGACGTTTGTGTAGATATTTTCAAGCACATCGGGTGGAAGTGTATAATGCTTTTCCCATTAGGCAAATTTTGCGAAGACCAGAAATGTCGGGGCGTCTTGCGAAATGGGCTATCGAATTAGAGCAATTTGATGTTATGTTCAGACCTCGAATATCAATGAAGGGTCAGGTAGTTGCGGATTTCTTGGCAGAAATTCCTCAGACAGAAAATGGAGAATTATTATCGCAAGAATCGAAAGGGATAGATTCCTTGTGGAGGTTATATACAGACGGATCTGTTGGAAGTGATGGATCTGGTGCAGGTAACTTTTATTTTTAAATGTATTTTCTTTTTTATACAGCAAAAGGGTTCTAATTCATATTGGTGCAGGCTTAATGTTGGTAAGCCCCGAGGGTGATGAGCTAACATATGCATTGAAGTTTAATTTTGATACTTCAAACAACGAAGCAGAATATGAGGCGTTTTTAGCAGGTTTCCAAGGAATTCTAAGCTAACTTTGGTTGAGTTTATTGTATGTGTGTTTTATTAACAGGGAAGTGTTTTTAGCAGGCTTACGGTTGGCTAAACAACTGGGAGCGAGGAAGGTTCTAGCGCACGTGGATTCCTTGCTTGTGGCTAACCAAGTAAATGGTGATTATGAGGCTAAAGGTGCTAACAATGCTCTTTATTTGGGACAAGTGAAGAAGCTGATGGGGGAATTTTTAACCTGTGAAGTAATGTATGTGCCAAGGTCACAGAATAAAAAAGCAGATGCACTCAGTAAGCTGGCGTTAACAGCTTTTAATCATTTGGCCAAAGAAGTTCGGGTAGAGGTTTTGGAAAATCCGTCTGTCCCAGTTTCGGAAGTGTCGGAAGTACAAGTTTCTCAGGAAACTTGGATGGATGCATTAGTATCATATTTTCGAGATGAAATGTTGCCAGAAGACAAGGCAGAGGCAAGGAAGGTGTATGTAAATTCCTTCCAATACCAATTTCAAAATAATATTTTGTATAGGAAAACATTTTTGGGTCCTTTGCTAAGATGTTTGACTATGGAAGAGGCATTGAAAGTTACTGCTGAGGTTCATAGTGGTATATGTGGAAGTCACGCAGGGGCACGAATGGTAGTAACTAAACTTGTAGGGTTAGGTTACTATTGGCCCGGGATGCATAAAACAGTCATGGATGAATTGAAAAAAATGTGACGAGTGTCAGCGACATGCGCCGATGAGTTTAAAGCCGAAGCATGCAATGCTGCCGGTGACATCTGCTTGGCCTTTCCAAAAGTGGCGTATAGATATAGTTGGGCCTTTTCCTGAAGCGGCCGGAAGGGTTAAATTCTTGATTGTTGCTGTGGATTATTATACGAAGTGGGTGGAGGCCAAACCATTGGCGTCAATTACAGGGCAGTAGGTGAAGAAGTTTGTGTGGGAACACATAATTTGCAGGTTTGGCTTACCGTTATGTATTGTGTCTGACAATGGTATGCAATTTGCTGATAATCCCTTCCGGGAGTGGTGTGAAGAATTGGCAATATCACAAACTTTTACTTCTGTGGCCCATCCACAAGCAAATGGGCAGGTTGAAAGAATGAATAGGAGCATTGTAGAAGGTATAAAAATGAGGTTGGAAAAAATTGGTGGCGGATAGTGATGCAAACGGGTGCGGGTAATAGCGGGGGCTTCATTACCCGTACCCACACCCGAACTAAATCCCCATACCCGCCCCCGCCCCACCTTATACCCAACGGGTACGGGTAAAAAAAACCGGCGGATACGGGGAACCCAACGGGTACCCATTTAAAAAAAATCAATTGTTTTAAAAAGTTAGAAAAATATAACCATAACAACTCAAACATTCAAGTTTCATAATTCAACCACACACTAGTAATAGCAAAAAAGACAATCACCACGTTCTCAAGTTCGTTAAAAAAAAAACTAAATATCAAAATCCACATAGCTCGGACCCGCTTCATCTTCTTTTATAACTTCAAACTTTGCAAGATGTTTTTCTTTATTTGAATGTGCACCTAGCAATAAAAAATAAACAAATATAAGTATTATTATAAAATATTTATTGGAAAAAAATAAAACAAAATATTAAATGTTTAGAATATAGAAAATCTTACCAAATTTCTCATCCCATAGCCAATCTTGTGCACAAATCAATGCCTCCAATGTATCCGGATGAAGCCTATTACGATGACTAGTGACATGTCTTCCACCGGTACTAAAGGCTGATTCGGAAGCAACAGTAGACACGGTATAGCCAAAACATCTTTAACAACTCGTTGCAAAACAGGGTATTTAAGACCATTAGCCTTCCACCATGCTAAAATATCAAAATCTCCGGTCCTTGGCAAAACTTTCTCTTCCAAATAATAATCTAACTCGGATTTATGGTTGTCAATGGTTGAAGTGGTAGACACAAATAAATCAAAACCCGCCAAAGGATCTCCACAATCATCAACATCCAAACCAAAATTAGTATTATTCAATGAAGAGTGACCATCTTTAGCATCATACGACTTGTATTCTTTTACCAAATCATAAGTTAACTTTTTAATTCTCTCAACTTCTTGTGGGGACCCATCACCATAAATCTTGGAGAAATAATACTCAATCAACTTCATTTTGAATCTTGGGTCCAAAATAGTGGCTATAGCTAATACTCCGTGTATGAGAGACCAATATTTGTCAAACTTATAAATCATTATCGTAGCCATCGTCTTGATCACCATATAAGGTGATGCAAGACACTCTTGAAGCAACAATCGTATATCACAAATCTTTGGAAAAAAAAAGATTAGCTGTTGGATATTTGACCCCAGAAAACATCTCAGTCACACTATAAAATAGTTTGAGTTTCTCACACATTACCTTTGCTAAATGCCAATCTTCATCACTGGGTGCTTGCTTGTAGTTTTTATCTTTGTGTAAAAGACGATTGAAGACTTCTTTGTATGGAATTGCACTCATAAGCATCAAATAAGTGGAATTCCATCTTGTTTTGATGTCTAAAGCTAACTGTCTTTTACTTGCAAGAGTTAATCCATCCTTTGCATCCTCAAAAGCTTCCACTCTTTTTGGAGTTGCAGTCCAATAAACAACACTCTCACGAATACACTCTACCGCACCTTTGTATTGCACCCAATCCTTGTTGAACAATTAAGTTCAAGATATGTGCACAACATTTCATGTGAAGCAATTCCTCCTTCAAAAGAAGATTATCAAGTCTTAACTTGTCTTTCATTTTGTCCATCATAGAAATATTAACACTACAATTATCTAGAGTCAAGGTAGATAACTTGCAGTCAAGAGACCATGCAATCAAACACCCCATTAATTATTTACTTAGTGTTTTAGCATTATGAGGGGCTGGAACATACATAAACCTACAATTTGTAAATTAGAAAAAGTTAGTACACAATAAGTTAATATAAAAGAAAAAAGAAGTAACTGAATACCTTAAAATTTTATTGCACAAGTTCCATGAATCATCAATATAATGTGCAGTGACAACCATGTAACCTCTCTTTTGGTTAGAGGCTGTCCACATATCAGTTGTAACTGCAACTCTGCCTTCGTTTGAGTTCAAAACATTTTTCAATTTCCTCTTTTCACTCTCAAAAATCTTCTTTATATCACCTGTAATAGTAGTTCGTGACACATGTTTAAATAATGGGTTAAGCGAGTTAACAAAACTTCTAAATCCAACATGTTCCACCATGTTAAGTGAATGCTCATGAAGAATGATCATCTTCGCAAGTTCTTCTCTTGAAAAATTCTGATCAAATGTATGTGAACCAAGCGAAAATGGTCCATCTTTTTTTTTCTTGACGTGGATTCAAGAGCGATTGTCTTATCTCTTGATTCTTTCTTGACATGCATTTTTTGTAATGATCATGCAAGTGTTTGGTTACATTCTTGCTTTTTCCACTTAATTTTTTATGACAATAGTTGCATATGGCCTTATCAAGACCATCGATCTTTTGCTTCTTAAAATGTTCCCAAACTATAGAAGTTAATCTTTTGTTTCCATCGGCCTCTACCTCGACATTGGCATCGTGCTCATCTACTTTTGCATCAGCCGGCCTCTTTTTTGTTCCGATATTCCGCCCCTCTAATGTTCTAGCAGCCTCAAAATTTGGTTGTGGGGGTTGTTGATCTTGAGTGTCCCTGCAAAAAATGGTAGTCTTCACAAACAGTTGCAAAACATGATAAGTATAAATCATTTATAAATTTAATTAATCAAAGAAAACTTACACAGGGTGTTGATCTTGTAGGCTAATGTTCTCCTCTTCCATGAGGTTTAGACACACTTCAAATAGAGCATCAACAATCAACATATTAGTAAATCACACATCAACAATCAACAAATGAATTACTAGCTTTAAAAGAAGATAATATACGCAGTTAGTAGTTACGCTCGAATAGTCGGATATATACACAAAAGAAATAATACTATATGAAATAAGACTATATACATGACAATAATTTAATATACATTCGATCCTTCAATCATATAATTAATCTATAATATATTATATTATTTGTCTGATATAATACTATATTCAATCAACATACAATACTATATGCAATACTATAATATTATTTGTCTCTTACATTCGATTTCCATTTAATATACATTCGATCCTTCAAAGGAAATAAAGCCAGCAAGAATTAATTCATCTATATTCTATTATTCCGTCAACATGTACTCAATCTTTTTAAAAGAAAACAAACCTCGATAAAAGTATTCTTCGAATGGTTGATACGGTGATACCCTTTTTCTTCGTGAAAACTTGTGGAGTTGTGGAGGCTATGAAAGGGTCTGCCCTCTCTCTCTGCCGTTTGAATGTTTGTAGCAATTAGGGTTGGGGGGAGTGAATTTACTGTCTCTTTAGTGGTATTTATATATTATCTTAGAAAAATAAATATAAAAAAAATGTAACAGTGCAGAAGAAGCTATGAAATTTTATGAACAAGCCCATATATATAAAGCCTTTATAATAAAGAAAATATATAAATTAATAAATTATATATATTCGGGTTTTAAACGGGGCGGGTAGTGCAACACCCGTACCCGACCCATACCCGCTTCGGGTTTTAAAAATAATACCCGTCCCCGCCCCATTACCCGTTAAGACGGGTAAAACCCGCCCCATTCGGGTCGGGTACCCGCGGGTACCCACTTTTGCGGGTAAAATTTGCATCCCTAGTGGCGGATGGGTGGATGAACTTTTGCATGTGCTATGGTCTTTAAGGACCATGCCAAAATCAAGTCATGGCGAGACACCTTTTAGTCTGACCTATGGAACTGAAGTTGTCATTCCAGCTGAAGTTGGTGTTCCGACAAGAAGGATGCTAGAAAATGGAGATAATGAAAAAAGTTTGCGGGAAAATTTAGATGTGTTGGAGGAACGTCGTGAAGTAGCGGCAATAAGAGAGGCGAAATATAAACAAAATATGGCTAGATATTATAATAAGAATGTGAAGAGTTTTCAGTTTAAGGAGGGTGATCTGGTCCTTCGAAGCAATGAAGCAAGCAGAGTATTGCCTGGAGGTAAATTGTCGCCAAATTGGGAAGGGCCGTATCAGATTTTGGAAGTGCTAGATAAAGGCTCGTATGTGTTGGGAAATGCAGATGGAAGTAGGGTTCCACGAACATGGAACGGGTTGCACTTGCGAAAATACAACATTTAAGGAAAGTCAAGCAAGGGAGTAAGAAGAATAAAAGATGCGGGAGGTGATTAAATTTTTTTGTGAATTTGATATTTGATATGATGAAATTGATACTGTTTTGTTATAAGTGTTTTCTTGTAGATTGTTGATAAAAGCAAAGGTTCAAGTAATAAAGAAGGTTTCTTCGTAAAGGATGAACTTTTGTTTTGTTTAATATAAAAAAAAGGCAAGGTCATACTAAGTTGATTGCAACAACCATGTTAAACCTAAAAAGCTAAATCTATAATGTTATGTAAACAATTATATGATCATGCTGTAAAATAGCTAAGTCTTCTTATAAAAGACCAAGTTATAAATAAAACACGAAAGTGGTTTAATAAAGGCTAAGTTGTGTAACATAACCATGCCAGCACTTTAGTTAAGTGCAATTCAGGGAGAAATGTTATTCCCCAAGAGACTGACGAGTCTAAATGGCACAAGATGTTAAAAGCATCCAACCATGAGATAAAAGGTCTAGGTCATAAAAAATCCTTCATAGGATAAAATTAAACCAGATCTAAAAAGAATGAAAAGGCCAACATAAACCTTTCCGATTCTTATGCATAATATATGCAGTTCAATGGCACAATGTTGTAAATGCATGGTCATTAAGATTTCAAAACAAAAATCAGAAGGGCTCACACTAACCCTTCCAAGGAAAGTCAACAGTATCCAAAGATGTTTTACTGGGCACATGCCCATTACAGACCAAAATAAATTGTTTCAAGAAGGCTTATAAGCCTTAGTTCAAAAGATAACCATAAAGAAATTCACTTACCAGAGAGAGGATTTTCGGGAGGGGTCAGGGCTGCTTGGATTGCTTCCAAAGGTGCTTCTGCGAGTTCTGCCCAAGAGGCAACAAAGGGAAATTGGAGCTCAGAAAAGGCAGCAGAAGCATCAGCGTAAGTTGCATCAGCGGAAGCGTCATACCCTGGCACCTTGTCAAAATCTTTGTCGCTTCCAGTGGAAAAATGAAGACCAGCTTTTATATCTTCGTTGAAGCCAGTTGCATTGGTGGCATTGATCATGTTACCAATAGCATTCTGAAGGGAAGGGCTGTTGAGAACTCTTTGAACTATCCGTTTAATCCCGTCATTCATAAACCACATTTTCTCCTTCTTTAAATCCTCACGAGCAATTTCCTTAGCCATCCTCTCGTCAGTCACCATCTTTTCCTTCTGTCTTATATCTGCATAGCTCCTTTCAAGCTTTTCTTGGAAGGATTTCAATTGCTTTATAAGGTTGTTCTCATTAACCTTTAGTTGCTGCAGCTCTGAAAGAAATAAATTGCAAAGTTAGGAAGGGACGGATGTGTAAAAAAAAAAAAAATTTTACCATCGGAAGTGTTCTTGATTGTCAAAGCTTGAGATGCATTTTCGGTTTTTAGCTTCTCCATCAAAGCATGAGATGATGACTTCAGATCTGATAAAGCTTGTTGAACAGAACAATGTTCATTCTGTAGGGTTTTGAGAGAGGTTTCCATGCTAAGTTTCTCTTGTGACAGCTTTGCAACATTATTTTTCAATAATTCAAGAGTAGCCGGGATGGTCGGAAGTGTCAAAAAAGCTGGGGATGAGGATGACTGGGAAGGGAGTACCTTCTCAGCTTTGGCCTCGGCAAGGATCCATCGACAGTATAGCTCAGGGATCAAATTTTGACCTTCCGCATAATTCATCATGATCCGGTGTGCGAGGTCTGGGGCAGAGGTTTCCTGAAAAGTTTTGACATCATGGGGAGTAGACTGGTGGAAAAACAAGCTTCTTGCAATGGAGGGGTCAGAAAACTGTCTCGATTGGTAAGGTTCCAACTGGGAGTAAACAGTTCGTCAAGATTGAACTGTGATGAGTTCCTTGAAGTTACTTCCTTGATCTCTTTCTTAAGCCATTCAGAGAAAGGGTTGTTGAAAGGGCGAAATGAGGATGGTGGAGTCGGAAGTGATGATGGGTGAGGTGGGGCTTGAATAAAAGCTGCTGATACAGTGGTGGATTCAGAAGGAATAACAACTTGCTTACCCTTGTCGATCGCCACTGGAAATGATGGAATGTCAGAAAAATTGTCATAAGGAGAAGGGTTGAAATAGTCACCCACATTAAAAGCATCTGATGTTAAACGGGCAAAGCTGATGGGACTGGAAGTATTAATCAACGGGGATTCAGGTTCAGAAAGTTCACCTTCCAAATGATCTGACAAAGCTTCTAAAGTAGAAGAATGGGAAGGGACCTTTTGAGTACGAGGGGACTTCCGGGTCTTCTTTAAATCTCCAGCTTCGGAAGGGTCGCTGGGGCCAGTTTTCGCCATTCTCTTCCTTCTTTTGTTTTGGTTAGGGGCAAGGGTCGCCTCAGGAGTCACCATGGGTGAAGTAGCCGGATCAACATTAACAGGAGGGGTTGATGGTGGAGTACTACTTGGGGTGGCTATAGCAGTAGGGGATTCAACAATGGGGGTACCTGATTGAGATGCAGCGGAAGGATTTCCCAATTGTAAACCAGAAAAACTTTTAAACTTTAAAACATTGGACAGATTCATTTCTGCAAAACAGTAAACAAGGTACATACGTTATAATTCTATAGCATATATATGTGCAGAATATAAAGGGAAGGGAAATGAATGCTCACCCACTCCATCCAAAAGGAGGATGGGAGGCAAGTGTGGTTTCTTAAATTGCTGACTGATTTGGGCAGCAATAAGAACTTCCTCAGGATACTTCCTAATTGGGTGAACAAATTTGCTTAAAGCTAAAAAATGGCGAGAGTTAATTTCTTCTTTCTTGGGGGGTTCATCGCGAACTGTATCGTCTTTCTTTCGCCATTTAATTTCTTTTGGTAAACAAGAATCATCAATAAAAATAAAATTTTCTTTCCAAAAACGGTTTTTTGGGAGTTTTTTGTCGTACAAGGGTTCAAACTTTCTTCTTCTTTCGAAAGTATACCAGTCGCCGGACATAGTGATCTGGTAAAAGGCACGAAAAAGAGGGAGATTTGGAGTCATATTCAGGGCACGGCAAGAAATTTCAAACTGGTTCAAAGTTTCAAGTCCCAGGGGGTTACATTGTGAGATATGAACTCCGAAAAATTTTAGGGCTTCAAGCAAGAAGGGGAAAAAAGGAATTCGATAGTTGGCATTGCGAATAGAATCAAGATAGAGTCCTATTTTTCCTTTTGGGAGAGGATGCATCGGAGTATTAGGAGAAGGAATAATAGGATGAAGGTTGGTCGGAATATGGTAATCGGTGATGAACTGATCGAGAGCTTCTTGTGAAACAGTGGAAAATTGTAAATGCATGTTATGTTTAGTAGGTTTCGAGGGAGGAGCCATGAAGAAGAAAGTGGAAGGAAGGACTAACCTGACGGAATTGAAGTATCGCCGGTGAAAACTTGAAGAAAGTTGCAGAGAAAATTTTTTGAAAATTTTTGGTGATTTTATAAGTTTATATGGTAAAGTTTGGTGATTTTATAAGTTTATATTGTGAATTGCGAAAAAAGAGGAGAGTTTAAAATGATAATAACTGTTTTCTGAAAAACCGTCCCATTATGTCAGGAAGTTATGATGAAAATGTAGTACGTGTAATGCAAATAAGATACGCGTGGAAACGGTTGAAATACCGGAAGTGAACCATAGTCTATTAACAACCACACATCTGTGTGTAAGTTAATAGACTAGGGGGACTTGATGATATATTATAGGTGTCGGATGTGATACACATCCGACACCACCAAGATTAAGTTCCCTTTCTGTCTTAAAACTTTTTCAGAACAGGAATGGAAAGGCTCAGTTGGAGGATGGTACTTAAAAGCTGGCACTTGCGGAGCAAGTGACGGATGTGCTTAGCCGGAAGAGCGAGAGCTGAAGGTTCCTATAAATAGGGCGTTTTAGGACAGAATAGGGATCGCATTTTCTTACACCTTTACTATGTGTAATCGTATGTGACATTTCTAATAAAGTTCTCTCTACTTTTCCAATTGATTCTCTTGTTCTTATTTTAAAGCTTCGATCTTCATTAGGTTTGTTACAACATTATAATCCGAGGAATATTTGTTTCTTCAGTATGTAATCTCCCTTTTTTGGGTATTAGACCCAATGCAATAAATCATTATAAAAATTAGCTAGGAGACTATATCATGAACCAAGTAGCATGGTAGCACGTGCAATAGTGTTTGTACGTGTCTTTGGTAAGCTTTTCCAGCTGTAAAGAGTCCAAGACTTACTGTAACTGTTAGAATTATCACATGCCTTTGTTTCTTTATTTCATAATGCATTTTGCAAATAGATGTGTTGTACTATAAACAATATGAAGATGTTTATAAATAAATCTGATTGTTAAATTAGGTCATGTAGGGGAGTCGGTAGACCACCCATAACATGAATGAAAAATAAGTCATGTTCTAAGCACTTGTAAGTTAGGTATAAATGCATGTAATCTCCCTTTTGGGGTATTAAAGCCAATGTAACTAACCATTGTGTAAATTGGTTGGGAGACTGAACCAATTGGCATATTCATTTACAAAGAGTTCCTGATTCGGAAATGTAATGAGTTTATAGCGAATAGAGATGTGTACCAGATCATATGTCATCATTGTCGTTAAAGATACCGTGCGGATGACGCCAATGTAGAATCGGGCTACCAAGGATAACTGGATAGGTAGAGACCTAGGACGAGCTATCAAGGAAGTTCGACTACAAGGGGAGGATTACAAGTCTTCTGGTGAGCATTCGACTCGACAATCGATGTCTGAGTGCAAGTCTTTTGGTGAGCAGTCGACTCGGCAATTGAGATTTCTTGGTGATCAGTCGACTCAGCAGTTGAGTTCTTCTGGTAACCATTCGACTCGGCAATGAGGTCTTATGTTGGAACCTGCAAAACAGAAGCGTCGTTGTTCTTGGGGAGCAGGATAGGGTGTCCTGCGACCAAGCTCGGGCGTGAGAATAAGTATGCATTTCGAGAGATTAAGAGTAATCAAACGAGAGAGAGCGCAATGACTTGAGTACTTAGAATTTACCTGGTGGTTGAGGGTATTTATAACCCTCAACCATTGTCTTGTAGCGCTGTCAATGTCAGGTCCCCAAAGTAGCATCTTACAGGTCTGGCATCTGGAATGTGCCAAAGAACCACAGTAGCTGTTTTAGGTAATCACATTAGTTGTAGTGTCAGGTCGAGTCCTGGGACACTGACCCGTGTGTATGAGCGTTGGTCTGTACCTACCCGTTTCGGCCTAACTTGGCTTTAAGGATTTGTCTACCAAGTGTGGCCAGTCGAACCGGTAGGGTTTGACAAGGGTAGGTTGGTTTAGTATTGAGGGTCACCAGTCGACCTGATGACTAATAACTGGCAATCGACTTTGTGAGGGTCGACTGGTCATAAGGTTTGTCACCAGTCGGCCTGGTGGCTTAGTGACTGGCAGTCGACCCTGTCAAGGTCGACTGGCCATAAGGTTTGTCAGCAGTCGTCCTGGTGGCTTAGTGACTGGCAGTCAACCCTGTCAAGGTCGACTGGTCATAAGGTTTGTCACCAGTCGGTCTGGTGGCTTAGTGACTGGCAGTCAACCCTATCAAGGTCGACTGGTTATAAGGTTTGTCACCAGTCGGCCTGGTGGCTTAGTGAGTTGTCTGTTTAAGGTAGAGTGCCTGGAACATGTGTTCATGTGATGTCACTCTGACCTAGACATACATCATCATTTTTCATTGTTGTTTATGTATATACGGTTTTATCCCATTTAGTTCAAATATTTACATGGAAATCAGATCTGTATATGACATAGAACAAATCCTTAATAGCACTTAAAAGATTAAAAACCAAAATTGTATGCACTACACCCTCTGCATACTCTAAACTGTTAATTGAAATCTAAAGACAAAATCAGAAAAGGAGTTAGATAATTTGTTTTACAACACCAAACATGCAATCAACTACTTTTTGACCATTTCTTGTAACTTAAATTTGACCCTTTTACTATTAGAGTGAGGAGAAAGGTGGACCGATTATGGCAGGTCAATCACATGAGTTGGTAATGATATAAAATTTTCTTACATGAAATAGAAAAAAAAGGTTCATTCAGTCACAAAAATGTAAAATTTTGTGATATTGGTGTAATAAAGTTGCTTATAGCAACGGATTGTTGGAAACTTACCTTTTACATGGCTTTTTGTTGTGAACTGGACCATTTTGCCATGAACACTGATTAGTCTGCCATGATAAAAGGCAAATTTCATGGCCTAAATGTCTTTAACTCTTACTTAATTTGCTAATTATTGTGTGTTTTGTTATTTATTTTTGTTTCAAGTCAAATGTCCAAAGTATTAGCACCAATGAACATTAGAAAAAATCAGAAAAGGAGTTAGAAGATTTGTTTCACACCACTAAATATGCAATGAACTACTTTCTTACCATTTCTTGTAGCTTAATTTTTATCCTTTTGCTATTGCAGTGAGGAAAAAGAGGATATGTCACCTGTTATAGCAGGTCAATCACATTAGTTGTTAACGAGATAAAAGCCGTCTTCCATTTGGTTCCATGTATGATTCCTTATTATCAAATTTGTTTATATGTGTGATTTTATCATTGGTTATTTTTATGGCACTTACTGGTATGCTACATTGTTTATGACATTACTTCATTATCTCATATGTTTATGAGATTATGCATAGGTGTGGCCTATCAATTATTGTAATTATGAAGTTCTGTTATGAATACACTGAATCGTTTTGGCAACCTATGCAGTCAACTTCACGAGTTCGAGTATCACCGCTGCTGACTCCATTTCTGACACGTCATTGTGTTCGACTACTGAGGTACTATTCTTCACTCGCTATTAGTCGTGTCTGTTCAGTCTTAATGTATATACATGTCTACTATAGAAATAGTTATTGAGAAGAAATAATTATCGGGATTTATTTTAAGTGTTTGTTTTACTAAAGCTTCATAAGCATAATAGTTTGGTTTTCAAAAAAATGATTTTGGCTTTTAAACAAATGTAGCTCTGTATTTACTATTTACCATACTCAGCTTGGTAGAACTTCATGGCAACATTAATATAATTGTACTAAGAAGTAAAAGTTCTGTTTTCCTTGTTTTCTTGGAAAACGGAAATGGAAAATACCCATGTTTTCCACAACTAAACGCGCCCTAAATAATTTGCGAGATATCTTGAATTGATCGATAAAACAAAAGTTTGAAAGTTACCAGCGGACTAATGTTACGATGCTTTCACATGAAGCCTTCACAACTACTTAGGGGCCGTTTAGTTGTGGAAAATGTTTTCTAGTTTTCCATTTCTAGTTTTCTAGAAAATGAAATAAGTTTTCCATCTCTAGAAAACACATGAAAATTTTTGAAAACGCGTTCCAATTTGAAAGATGAAATTTTCATTTTCAAAATTAGAAAACTAGAAAACATGTTCAAATCAACTGTTTTCTATTTGTTTTCTATCTCTACATTTCATTAGATTTCCGTCGACGATGCGGTGGAGCAGACGGCGACGGAGGTAACGGAGGAGAGGTCGAGCGGCTGTGCGTATAAACCCTAGAAAATGAACGCCCCTTTTCTTTTGTATATATTTGGAAAACGAAAATAGAAAATAGAAAACGGAAAACAGAAAACAGAAAACATAAAACTAAAAAAAAGGTGTTTTCCATTTTTAGTTAAAATTTAGAAAACACTATTTTCTGTTTTCCTACTTATTAATTCATGCTACTTTATGTTTGAATGATAATAACAATGATCATAAAGTTTGAAATGTTGTGTTTGTTTTCATTGCACCGAGTAGTGTAAGTAGTTTCATTGCTTGATCCATATCTACCATACATTTTGAATATATATGGTGTGAGTAAACTCTTTATCAATGAAAAGATTGACGTGATAGCGCATTTTAAGAAAAGTTTCCTTATAAATTTTGTTTTCTTTTTCTTATAGGTTTATAGATATTTTTTCCCTAATGCCATTGAACTATGTCCATGAATAGGTTGCTTGGTAAAGCTTCCGTTGCTCCTGGTGGCATCGCTGCACCCATTATGCTTTTGTCCAAACATGACTTCTTTATCACAAATGATTTACTTAGTATTGTTGAATGTTGATATCAATGGAGTGAGAGTGCTAACTTTGCAAATAAAACATCAAATGTTGTATCTAAGGACGTATTAAGAGATTTGTAAATATTAAGTGTTTATTGTGTTTGCATTATATCTTATTTATATAATGACTTCCGTCTTCATTTTCGCTTTTTCACCCTACGTAATAACCTTAGCTCATGCATGTGTAAAATTGCTTGCATGTCACCCCGTGTAACACACGGTAACAAACCTAGTAACTATATAAACAATTAAAGCCTATTAATTTTATTAGTCCTTATAAGTTATAAACCAAACCTAATTAAGCAAATACACAATAACTATTTTAAATTTTTAAGCCCAACTTAAACTTCAGCCAATTACCCGATTATTCAAATACCTAATAACTATTTTGAAATTTACATTTTACATTTTAGTCTTTTTATACTATATACAAAATATTCATATTACAACACACAAGTATTTGACCTGCCCGTGCACGGCGGGCCACCATGTATTTGACTTTTAATTTTCATGTCATTTAGAGTAGGAGAGCACATTATATTACATAGGAGTAGTTGTCTTGTTGAGATTTGAAGATGCAGATACAAAAGAGTAGTAATGAATGCAGTTACAAAAGAGAGTTTGCAAGGCTTCAGTTGTGTAGCAAAATAGGTGCCCGCATTAGCAAATGTAAGTTGATTTGGTTTTAGAGAGTAATTGAGTTGGTATGTAGTTGTTACCTTTAGAAGCCTTTCAATATGAGTAGTGCTTTATAAGTGTTAGTACTTGTTAACATCTAGAAACCTCCAATTGTAATAGTAAGGAGATATTCAAATATTTTTTTTTTCTATGTCTTTGCTATGTAAGTAGTAAGTTGAGGTTGTAGTTGTTATCTTATTCAAACCACCACATTCAATTCAAAGTTGTGGCTGCAAGTATAAATTAATGCCTCAGAATCAAATTGGTTCTCTTCGGTCAAATGACCCATTAGGATGTGTTTTTGTTCCTGCGTCCAAATTCATTTGTATATTGGGTGACAACATAATATTTCATCAAATCAATAAAATATAAAATCTAAACCAACAACATGAATAAAATGTTAAGCGTCTAAAATCATACCAGTTACATTAACAGCTTTTGAAGCTGCAAAACATTGGTTTTTTAATTGATGAAATAATTTGTGATCAGAACATGTCAAAAGCAAAGTTTTATGTTACCATGTGTGCTGTTTCTAGTACATGATTGCAACACCCTTTTTTAGCAATTGTGTTTTTTTTCAGGTTCAATCCCATTGGATAAAAAGTGTTCATTGTTCATTGGTTGATGAAATGTTGAAGCTTTGTCTTCAGCTCAAGGATCAGCTAATGTAAGTGTGTCTAGATGCAGCAGAGTGATCTATGAACTTTAAACTGAGTTTTTCAATCAAATTAGTAGGCCTATACAAAATGTTATTTTTTAATATGAAATTACATGAGTGATAAGATGCAGTTCTGACGAAAGTGCTATGTAAAAAAGTCAAACCAAAATATTAAATGAGATAAAAAAAAACACTAACTAAAAACTTTCAAATTACAAATGTAAATCTCTGAATATGCATTATGGGTACATACCTTTACACTAATAACATGTAGTAATAGCCCTCGATCTACAAAACATCAAACCTTTTATATAAAATGTCGAACCTAAACATCAAATCAGATGTACATACCAAAATTAATTAGCTATACACACTTATCATCAAGCAACAAAATATTAAATGCATTACTCAATGACTTACAGTGTTATAGTAGCCATCCAAATCCGAACAATGAGACCTGGGAATTGAATTAGTGTGTTTATCTACGTTGATTCAGAGTCAAACACATAAGTAAATAATTACAAATTCTAAAAAATAGAAGAAAAAAAAGATGACAATCAGGTTAGTTTCTTCTTAGAGGAGAGTAATAATTACCTTTTGAGGCCTTCTTAATTCATCAAATCCCGAATTCTGCTTCCTCCCATCATTCCCTTCCTACATAAAAAATCAAACTTTGGATCTCGATTTCATTCGTCTAATCGTAAGTAGCTACTCAATTTCAGATTTCATGCAAACCTCATTCCTCCGATTACTCTTTCCGCCAATGTTCTCTTCATGATCCTCATCACCGGACACAACCTGAAATCAACTAATCCATCATGCAAGCGTGAATGGAGAGTCGGAGACTAACCAAGAAAATTAGGAAACAAATTATGTGGACTCGAAGATTTATTTCAGCAATAACTTGAGGTATAACCTGTAAAAAAGAAGCAGAAACACAGTACATATATTCATTAACATTACATGTATAGCTCTTGGCTTTAGGTTTTAATGTCATATATTCAATGGGAAAAAAGGCAATGGAATTTGGCTCAGATCTGTATGGAATCAAAAGAACAAAGTTTTAATGAAAAAACTTTTCATGGCTGCAAAAGCTACTACCTCGCCATAGAAAGAGAACACTTTCATGGTTGCAGAAGCTATTATCACGCCCAAAAGTAAGTTTCATTGATCCAATTTGTACATATTAGACATCATAGCCAAGAAATAAAGGGATGTGTACGCGTCATGTAAAAGGCTGTAGGATCAGATCCAAACAAAATCCATTTAGATACCAACTGAATAAGTAGGCTACATAATTTTACTTTACTAAAATGATTCCATCAGTTGACCAAATGAAATAGCAATAACTTCATGATGCTTCAGTTTACCATCATCCAATTTATGACATTCAAATGTCTAGATCAGCAAGTGCATCATAGCCCCGAAAGACATCATAGCAACATTTAAGTACTCAGAATATAATCATTGTATCAATCATTGCAAAGTTGAAGAGCAGATTGGTATAAAACTGTTGGGGATCGTTGACTCCTTTAGGTCAAAATAAAATTTTTGAATTTTAATATAAAATGGTATTTAATACATTTAATCAGATATTATTTCGACAAATAATATTATTGCGGAAGCGGTATATTTTAAAACTTTTCTACGAGTCAAGTATTCCATACCAGTGATCCAATTACAATAAATTCAGATAAATACAAATATAAAACACAATCATACGGTGTTTAGAGATTGACCTTGACGAGACCGAGATGGGACAATCTGAATCGACAAACGGATCCGCTAGAAATCCTTTGATCACGCGTTCAAACAACTTTGAACAAAACCCGAACCTGAGCACACTCGAGCTAATCTGAACACGAGGT
This sequence comes from Deinandra increscens subsp. villosa, assembly GCA_039602395.1. Classification (NCBI taxonomy): domain Eukaryota; kingdom Viridiplantae; phylum Streptophyta; class Magnoliopsida; order Asterales; family Asteraceae; genus Deinandra; species Deinandra increscens. Next base: position 84,274,897 of record JBCNJP010000017.1, on the reverse strand, counting down.
GACTACACACAACAACGGTCTAGTGAAGGCGGAACAGAACGATGGCAACGACGGATTGTAGACGAGGCAGGGACGACAGTTCGACGGGACGGCGACAGCGGCGGTGTCCGATGGTGACGGATGGCAGGCATGCGACGGCCGGCGGGCGGCGGTGGCTGGCAGGCGGCGGCGATGGTGGCCGGTGACGGTGGTGGTGGTGCCGCAGGTGGTCTGCGTAGAGGGGAAGAGCAGAGAGATTTCAGGGTTATTCTCTAGGCGTGTTCAGATGTCATTAGGGTGGAAATCAGACCTGTATTTATAGGGATATAACTTACAGTCTGATCCCTAAATTACTAACTTGTTCCCAAAGAAATAATCTAGTAATTTGCTATTAATACAGTTATTACCAGTTTAAAGTTTATATGTATTTAAATCAATCTCCATGTTTTAGTTTACCAGTTTATCTAAAACATTTTATTCGGATAATAATTATTGACTACTTTAATAATTCTTCGTCATCCGTATTTAATTAATCATCATAAATTAAATCCCCGTAAACGTTATAATGAAATAACGTTTTATTAATTCCTGATTAAATTGTTAACCGCTTTAACAATTATATCGTCGTTTACACCTTAAACGATCACCGTTTTATTTCGCATTCATTTAATTATTTCTTTAATAATTAAATATAATCATTGTTTTGACAAACAACGAGTCACCTAATGTTTGCGTTGTGATCAATAATATTTAATTTAAATATATAATATTCAAACACTATAACTTGGTCGTCGTGCAGATTGTAACTCTTGGACCGCACCTCCATGGTTACATTGACCAAATCGATAGTCAGACATATCATAATCCAACAAACTCCCACTTGGACGATTATCGATTAAGGCTGCAACGTTCACAAAGGTGGACACCTAGCTATATCTCTCTGTGACCATTAAGGTATGACGTGATTTCTTTCGTCAACTCTATCTCCAAAGTCTTTTAAGCGTTTTACTGCTTTTGTGGAGTTAAGCCGTGGTAACCTTATTGTACTTCCTTTCTGTTTTGAACATCAGTTGAACATAAGACATGGATTTGTAATCATTCTTATATTTTGTTCAACCATTATTGTTTTCGTATTAGACTCAAAGTGGATGCCAAACTACTTGCTTAGTTTGAGTGTGAGTTTGATCCTACGAAGACGCCTGGATGTTCCTCTTCTCATTTGAGAAGTACAGAATCCCTTTGAAAACATACAACTCCCACTTAGCTTTAGATCATTCCTAATCTGAAAGAGCGTACGGCGTGGATCGTGATCAACTCATGTCGTTAGTGTAAACAAAACAATCAAAACGCAATGTAAATAAAACTCAATATTTGATTTCACTCAAGAACAGAGAACAAAGACTTAGAGCTATTACACTTTCGATTACACACACATAAGCAAAAGCGTTACCAAATTTTTAGCCTATCAACCTATATATAGAATACCCGACCATCCGAACTGGGGCTCAGCCGAACTGAGAGTTCAGTTGCCAGTTCGCCCATAGTTCGGATGGGGTTCAGCTAATTAGGGTTTTGCTTGATTTCTTGATTTCTTCAAAGTTTTGTGTGATCTAACATCTTGCCATTTGCATGTATCAACAAACTCCCCCTTGGCAAATGATGGTCAGTTATCGATCATTCTTGAGCTCCAGCCTCCATCCCAACCCATGTCTTCTAGTGATTATGCCCGACGTATATATCGAATGCAAAGCATATCCGGATCACCCTCTGAAATTGCAAAGCCTGTTCCATATAATCATAATGAAACAGAATCTGATTATGGTACTGCTAATCTATGTCAGCCTTAGATACGCTGATCAGGCACATAGGATCATACACCTTCACAACCTTGTTATTCTCCTCCAACAATATCACAGCTTCTCCGGTTTTCTCATTATAGTACCACCACTTCAAGTTTTTAATGAAATCCAATTCCATCTTCATCAACGGAATGTTCTTCATAACTTTGGGCTTTTTCTTGAAAATAAGTACTATCAGCTTCTTTCCAGTCTTCTCATGTATCTTGGTCGGATGTTCACGCCTTTTCGGTTTTTGAGGCTTTAGATATTGAAATCCAAAATTACATTCTTTCTCTACTTGATGCTTGAAGTACTGACCCTCCTATCATCTCTGTAGTTATAGAACAATTTTCTAATAAGCTCCCGAATATCCCAGACTGGCAAAGAACTAAAGTCTGATGCAAGCTTGAAGTATTGAATACCATGCTGGCGTTTAATTGCATAAAACTTCAAACTTGCTAAATACATCCATCTTATAATTTCACCTGACGCTTGACCCTTGAACCTCACATGCCTTCTATGTTTTATCGGTTTTGGAGGTGGAACATAATTAGCATGAAATGTTTTCATGTAATCATTGTAAGCCCATCGTTGTTTATGTTCCTTATCCTATTTGGCAACAGGGTCTTCAGGTTGTGCAGCTTCTTTCTTTTTCAATTCTGGCTCAGCTTCATCACCCTTTTCCTTTGGAAAAATTTCAAAATCATTATCAGTTGAGTTATTGTTATTGAAGTTCGAATACAGATCTGGATACTCCTCCTCTGTTATGTCTTCAACCTCAATCTCCTCATCAGATATATCTTCTTCAGCCTCTGATTCTGATGATTCATAAATTTTGGGTTCAGCCTCGGCAGCTTTCTTCATCTCCTCGTCGTTTAAGTCAAAGATCTCTTTAATTTGTTTTGGTTTGAGTTCACAAACAAACTCACCATCTTCAAGAATAATTCCGATCTCGTTTATGATTTTAGCAACTTGATTCGACGGAACTGAAGTAATTGGCACTGCATTTATGGAATCTGACTCCCCCTGGGATGTTGAAGTACCAGCACCCGAGCTAGATGCTCCAGTTAGGCCTGGACCTCCACCAGTATTGCCTTCAAGATCATTATCAGGTTCGTCGTTTAAATATTGCAGCCCATCATCTTTGCAACCAGAACCAGAACCTATCTCCCCTTGAGAATTAAACTTCTCTAGCAAGAGTTTAATTTGCTCATTCATTTGTGTAATAATAGCATCCTGGTTCAGACTAGCTGTTTTCAAACGTGTGATCTCTTGTGCTTTAGCCGCTTCCCCACTCTTTAATTGGAGATAGTCTCGGTGCAAAGATTCATCTCGTTCTTCCAACTCAGTAATTATCGGAGTTTTCTCTTCATCCTTTCTCTTTAACACTTCAATGACTTGTAATTTTGTAGCGACATCAACCCTTAACTCTTCAATTTTGTCTGACAATCCAGAAGAGCAGTGTTAAGCAAATCCACTAAAGTAAAGGATATCGACCCTTGAGAAACACTGAAATTAAGATCTGGTGTTGAAGTAGCTGATGTTGTAGTAGTTGCGCCTGTGAATTTTGTTTAGATGTGGTACCCATCGGCTTCTGAACATATTGAGCACCAACACCTGTTGAAGGTGTTGTACTAGCTGTTGTAGGAACTTCAGGTAAAGACACATTAGGATCATCAGAAGAAGATACACCGGCATGGCGTTTGAATAGAAACTATGAACTTTTATGCTTCTTGCCTCGTCCACCGGCAGCAATCGACTTCCTCCGTTTTGATGGTGTCAATGAAGACGAGGAGGTTGTCGGCTGCTTACTCTTGCCAGGACCAACATCAACAACCATGTTGTAGTCTTCATCTGATTCAGATGAGGCTTTATCTTCATAAACCCTTCCCATATACCGATCATTACTTTTCTTTAAGCTTGTATGGTACGCAAGATGTTCCTCGCTACCTTTCTTCACTTTAACATGTTTAGAATTGACTTTGATGTACACAAACGGATTATTTGTGTCAGAAACATATTCAGAGTTAGCATCCAAATTAGTAAGCTCATCATCATCTGATTCTTCTTCATCTATTAGATTATTAACTGCTGGTGTCTCAGTCACGCTGATAGTCGCATGGACTTCCGGTGCTGAAACAGCTGGTTCAATGACAGTAGGTTGTGTTACAGCAGGTGCTGCAGATTCAATAGCTACCGGTTCCTGTACAACAGGTGGTGTCTGTATCTGTCTTCTTGGTCTTTTAATTTTGACTTGATCTGGTTGCTGATTTCTTTCTTTTACCCAACTATAATCGAGTTCATTAAATGAACTCCCTTGCTCATGACGAGGAGCACCTTGAGCTGGTGCCACATAATTGACATTGCTCAGATGACCAATCAATCTCCTCAATTTTGGATAATCAGCTGGCTTCTTTTCTGATAAGTCGTCAAAGCACCAATACTTGCCTCGGTCATGTGTTTCAATTCCATCTTCTGATTCTCATTCTTTACCAGTGTTGATACAGATCATTTAAGATCATCTAGGTGAATCTTGGATACAACAAAGCTTTCTTGTGACTCTGTGTCAAGTTGTCTCTCATATAGTAAAAAATCAACCCGGCACCGTTGTATGGACGATTCATAATTAAGGCATTCATCAAAGACAACATCTTCGTCTGATCTCGTCATACCTAGAAATTCTGTTTCCCAAACTTTGCAGCAACACATGAACCAGAAATTTGTAAGGAAGAGAAAATTCTGACTTGTAAATCCAATCTCGACTTGGATCATCGGCATACTATATCCTCTTTAATAAAGCAACATTATCAGCTTTATCAAATTCTAACGGAATGTTTGTTGTATCATCAGTAAACTTTGAAACTCTTACTGATATCTACTTTAGTAAATTCAACAGTTCGATTTTGAATAGTAGCAGATAATCTGATTGTTCCATCGGTTAGACATCTAGCTGTGGTCCAGAACTCAGTTAATATGTAACGATACGCATCACACTCGTGTGTAATCGCGTAGTGAATCCTTGATCGTCTTAGGAAATCGAATATTCTGGAACCACCGGACTGTGATAACATTTTCCTTGCAATGCCCAGATATGCACATACATTGTGTTTGTCGCCAACCTTTAAATCGTTCGCCATTTCTGAAAAACATAAAACATGAAAAGTTCGTTAAATTCAATGTGATTATAAAAAATGTTTACCAAATTCGTCAATTATTTATCATTCGCGTAAACGATCGACTTTTTGTTCAAAAATCAAATTTTATCCGAACTGGATCCGAACTAGATAGTCATCCGAACTCGATCCGAACTGAGTCTGAACTTGATCCGAACTTGACTAAGATGTCGACTTGGTCAACGTCCGAATTGGGCTTGGTCAACGTCCGAACTTAATCCGAACTTCGTCCGAACTCCCAGTTCGGCTGATGAACATTAAGTTCGGCTGTTAGTTCAACCGAGAAGTTTAATCTCTCTAACTTTTGATTTAGACCATAATAATCAGAAAAATTGGCACCCGTAGACTCTGTTTTTCAAGGCGAAACTATAGGAACAAGTATTAGCTCTTAAAACTGACTCTAAGATGGTCTATTTTTAGATCTAGAAAAAAATCTCAGACATGACACTGTTTTTACAGATTTCGACCACTTTTATGATGAAAACCAACAATCAGACACACCCTCGTACTTGGAAATCAATTGTCTACCTGAATCTGGTCATAAAATACATAGATAAGCAGTTAATCGGAAACTCGAAATTTGGGCAGAGGTTCGGCTAGAGATCGGAAGTTTGAAAACAATGAATGGTTATCTGAACCTGAGATTCGCCCATTTATAGGCGCCCAATTCGGCTCATCCGAACACGAAGTTCGGCTCATCCGAACCTTGCCAAACTATGTCCGAACTGAACCTTCGGATCATCCGAATAGGAAGTTCGGGTGTCCGAACTTGAAGTTTGGCAAGTTTCCAATTTTTCAAATTTAACCCTGATTTTTGAAGAATTTTTTAGATTGAACACAAAGATTTCAATTTTATCAATTTGATACGAACCTTTGATCAATTCATGATGAGTCTTATGATTTCAAGACTGTTTGGTTGTTTCCGGCATAAATTTGATACTTTTCAACATCGGTTGATCGAAAATAAGATATAAACAAAATCTTTTTTATTTTTATAACATTTTCAAACACACCGAAGATATTTTTTGAATTTTTACAAGATTATGCTAAAAACACCTAAAATCTTTTTGGATTTTTCAATAAACAATAGACCAAACAAAATCTTGAAATGCAAATAAATTAAATTTTTGCGAGAAAGATCCAGACGCGAGATCATATCAGTCATAACGCATCAGACACATTTCAATTTCAGTTTTAATCAGCATGCAAGCCAAGCAGGCAGAGAATACAACTTTGTAGTTTATTTCAGTTTAGACATATCAATTTCTATAGTTTTCTGATATGTTTTTAGTATGATTAATCAAGCACGGATAATGTGAAAGCCCACACAATCAGGAATACTGACAATCTGACTTATTCTATTTTTGTAATTTTATACAGAATTTGATATTCAAAAGAGTTTTAACGTTCGTGGTGTTTCATGCAAAAATAAAGCAGAACCCTAAACAAACAACAATTAGGTTGGTTCTTCCGAATGCGCAGAGAAAGTCCTATTTTTAGGAAAACAAGAAATAGAAAATAAAGCAAAAGTTGTATAACCCAACAACAATCAGGTCGGTACTCACGTACACGCAGAGAAAGTCCGATTGATTATACGAAACACCAATGAAAATAAAGCAGAACGTCAAATGAACAACAATCAGGTCGATCTTTTGATATGCAAAGAATGTCCGATCGTTTGACAAAAATAAAGAAAATCAAACAAGTTTAAATCTTTGCAAAATGAAAGAAAGCGTACACCAGAACATCTCTTATTCTGTTTTTGTTGTTTTCATTTTTTAATTGCCAAGATTACACAACATCCGTCATGATGTAACATCACGATTATCAAACAGGTATTTAGGTTTATATCATACTAGCGTATATCAGATTTGCCTTAACGCATTCAACAAACCTAACAAGTACCTGCAACCTTTATTCCTACTTTATTCATGGTTGATAAAGTATATGCCGATGTAATATCATTTCTCGCTAGGTCGGATCAATTTCTCATTTTTGATTTATTCAATTTTTTTTTAATTTTGGCATTTTTCATTTTTTTATGCTTTTCTGGTTTTTTTCCCCCGAAATACAAAAACTCTATTTTCGGATTTTTCAAATGAAGAAAAAGAAAAGATAACACGAAAAATGTAACCAAAAACAAAATTGATCAACCGAAAATTACTTAGCAGGTAATTGTTGTATGCCATTGATTTACAAAAGGAATTTGAAGCGGGTTTTATCAAAAGCCATAGTGAAAAGATCCACTCTTTGGAAATCAGTGTGCATCTTTTGCAAATCAATCAGATTTTTCTCATAGTAATCACGGATAAAATGATATCTAATCTCAATGTGCTTCGTCTTAGAATGGTGCACGGGATTCTTAGTTATGCAAATGGAAGCAAAATTATCTATGTGTATAGGCATAGTAAGAAATCGCAAACCATAGTCTCTCAATTGTTGTTGTATCCACAACACCTAAGAGCAGAAACTTGCAGCCGCAACATACTCAGCTTCAGTTGTGGATGTAGCTACCAACGTTTGCTTCTTACACTGCCATGACACAAGCCTATCGCCTAGAAACAGCAAGCCAACCGTTGTAGACTTGAAATTAATCTTGCAGCCGTCGTAATCAGACACCGAGTAGGCAGATAAGTCAAACTTATCAGCATGAGGATACCAGATCCCGAGATCTATGTTACCCTTCAGATAAGCTAGAATTCTTTGCACTGCATTCAAATGTGAGATCCTTAGAGATGCTTGATACCTGGCACACAAACAAACCACAAACATTATGTCAGGTCTGCTAGCTGTTAAATACATTAAAGAGCCTATCATCGCACAATAAAGAGTGGTATCAATTTCTTCACCATCTTCATCTGGACACAAACCATGAGATACTTGGATTGGAGTACCCGGAACACGAGCGTCGTCTATCTTGAACCGATTAAGCACATCATGCACGTATTTGATCTGGTGTATGAAAATACCCTTCTCAGACTGATTTAGTTGCAATCCCAAAAAGAACGACATCTCGCCCATGGAACTCATCTCAAACTTTGTTTGCATTAACTTCTCAAAATCCTTTGAGAGTTGTTTGTTTGGACTGCCAAAGATAATATCATCAACATATATCTGCACCAAAAGCAATTCTCCTCTTGTATTTTTGCAATATAAGGTACAGTCCACCAACCCACGCTTGAACCCGTTCTCCAGTAAATAAGTGGACAATGTCTCGTACCAAGCTCGAGGAGCTTGATGTAGACCATTCAGTGCTTTGTGCAGCTTATAAACCTTCTCCGGATAATCAGGATCGTAGAATCCCAAAGGTTGTTTCACATAGAGTTCTTCTTTGACCTTACCATACAAAAATGCACTTTTAACATCCATTTGATAGACTTTAGAACCACAATATGCAGCATACGACAGAAAGATACGGATAGCTTCAATTTGGGCAACCGGTGCATACACTTCGTTAAAATCTATGCCTTCTTCCTGAGAAAAATCTCGAACAACCAAACGAGCCTTGTTACGATAACTCCTCGGTAGTCCCTCTTACACTTAAAAACCCATCGTATTCCGCATGGTTCTTTATTATTTTCCGTAAATCCACCAGGTGCCACACTCCGAGTTTTTAAAATTGCAATAACTCTTCCTTCATTGCTTCAACCCACGAGCCATCTTTTAATGCTTGGTTTACGTCTGTTGGCTCGATTTGGGATATAAAACATGAGTAGAACACCTCATCTTGAATGCCAAATTCTTGTATTGTAAGTAATGCACTACTTTTTATTTGCCTTCGCGTACGCACTCCATCATCAAAATAACCAATAATATTGTCTTGTGGATGGTAGGTGCTTATCCGGAGTGTCGGATGAACCGAAACAACAATACTTTCATCCAAATTTGAAACATGATCTTCCTCCACCATAGTGTTAGTTGTGTTGGTTTCAGGTTGTAAAGCAGGGTGAACATTATCAGCCTCACCAACACCAGTATCACTTGTAATAACTTCAGCTTGTGGGACAGGATTATCAATTGGTTCTGAATTGGCTTCATGAAACTCGTGTTCATCAGAAGAAGACATTTCCTTAGCTTCTACGGGAGAATCAATGGTAGTTTCGGTCAGATAATCATCAGCAATAGGCACAGACGGAGCAGCAATCGGAGACGAAATATTTAAAACTGGACTATCATCTTGTAGATTGATGTAAACATTGGTAAGATGATCATGAGCTTCATCTCTTCTGGATTCAAGTGACTCAAAGATACTTTTATAGTCAAACATCCATTCTGGACCAACACCTCTGGGTGGTAAAGTGTAAGGTTAAAAATCCACATGTAAATACTCTTCGACTACACCGGTCTTTTTATTAAAAATACGCTTCATTTGGTTCGAGTAACCAACAAAGATACCCTTAAATACCTTGTCATCGAACTTTCCAGCAGATTTCAAAACCGTGCAAGGACACCCAAAAGGCTCTAGATGCTTGAGAGTAGGCTTGTGATTTTTCAACAACTCATAGCAAGTTTTGCCAAGTCGTTTCATAGTGAGAACCTTATTCAGCACATATCATGTTGTGTTGACTGCTTCCGTCTAGAAGATCACTAGAATACAAGCATCTGCCAAAATGGTTCTATCCGTCTCAATGAGTATTCTATTTTTCCGTTCCGCCACACCATTCTGTTGAGGTGTATAAGGAGTACTAAATTCGTGTACGATATGCTTCTCCAAACAGAACATTTTCATTCCGAGATTCTGAAACTCTGTGTCGTTCTCACTTCGAATAAAATGATTCCAAAGTGTTAATCAAGCTGATCAGAACTCGTGATGTTTCACTTTTCTTTTCAAGAAAATTCACCCACGAAAAACACGAATATTCATCAGTAACCACTAAGCAATACCAATGCCCGGAAATAATTTGCTTATTCACAGGACCAAATAAATCCATGTGCAACAATTCCAATGGGACATCAATAGAGTGGTATTCTTCAAGAGATGAGATTATCTATGTTGCTTCCCTTCTTGCAGCTGACGCAGACATCATTGAATGTGAATTGATGTTTTGGAACCCCTTATGCAAGATTTTTTCGTATCAAGTCATTCATTTGATGATAGTTAATATGACCCATGCGTCTATGCCACAAAATGGAATCTCTTTCAGAAGCCTTAGAAATGAAACACTGACCCACCACGTTAGCCTTAGCTGAATTCATATCCAACACATATAAATTGGACAATCTCGGTGGACGCATTACAATACAATCGTCCGGAATCCTATAACCCGGCTTCAAGATCAGACATTTGGTCCCTGTGAAAGCAGTTATATATTGCTTATCACAGATCTGGGACACACTCAGCATATTGTATTCCAATTCTTGTACGTATTCAACTCGATCAAAAGTGATTGCACAATTGCTTAATTTACCAATGCCAGTAATTTTTCCACCTTTGTTACCAGCAAACGTAACATTCCCTCCGTTAAAAGATTGAACATCGTGGAGAAGGGAGATATCACTGGTCATGTGCCTGGATGCTCCACTATCAACAACGCATAAATTGTTCACAGATTGTCGTGAAGATCCCTGCACACATGAAACATATTAATTAGATCGGGAAGAACCCAAGCTCGAAGCTTTGGGTCGACTGTCATCTTCAACAAAATCGTTTCCCGCCGTGGATATACTCTTTGGCTTCTACTTGTCACTCTGCTGATTTGTTGATCCTTCAGAATTTTTCAAAATTGATTTTACTGGTTTACCATCATGTGTTTTATTATGTTTTTCAGTTTTGGAACTGGATGGTTTCAAATCAGTGTGAATAAATCCTTTTGGATCAACAAATTTCACATGTTTCTGTGAACTTGCATATGTTGGTTTATCTGATTGATAACCATCAGATGCATTACCAGACTTTTTCAGTTTTTTATCCTTCTTGAGAGGACAATTTTGGTATGTATGACCACGGTTTTTACATTTGAAGCATCGACGTCGATCGATAACTACTTCTTCAACCGTGTCATCATCCACAATGGTCTCTATGACCAGTTTTGATTTTTTAAATTTGGAAAATCTCTTTTGAGTTTGAAAACCATGATGATCACGAAAATCATTACAAAAACCATAATCATATCCATTGTCACATTCTTGATAAAAATCATCGTGAAAGTATCCATCATTAAAACGTGTATTTCTTTCAAAAACACCATTACCAGTATTTGAATAACCACCCCAACAATCACCATGTCCAGATGGACCAGCACCACCTCTAAAACCATTCTCAAACCATTGAGGACCCCTCCCATATGCTTAAGGATGTGGCCCGTAGCAAAAATCATCCATAAAATCCCTCATCATGATATTGAGATCTGTTGAAAGACTGATTTGGCCTTCTAAAAATTTGATTTTGAAAAACATGGTTTCTGTGCTTTTGGTGATTGAGGAAAAATTGGTGATTTCTTAACTAATTTCTTGACGAGATTAACCAAACCGTTGTCAGAATGATGATTTACTTTCTCAGAATCAGATTCAGATGTTAGTGTGTCCTTTGGAATTATGACTTTCCCATTTCCCCTCCTAATGGGCACACTAACACTGTTCGGGTCATACTTAGGACCAAACCCTCCCGTAAAGATCTTATCGATCAAATTTGGATTCACCATATCCAACGAAAAGTCCTTATCACTGTATATTTTATCTGAACCCTTTAATCGATAAATGGTCCATTTTTCAGACCTATAAAAAAACACCAGATTTGTTCTTGACATCTAGTTTTTCAGTTTGACCCTTTGATGGTTTTGAAGTGGAACCTTTGACAAACTTTTTAACTGGTTTAGATCCAGTGTCGACTTCAAAACCAACCCCACTATTCTTGGGTTTCTTTCCACCGACTGATTTTTCACGAGCAATTATTTTCTGCTCATATGCACTCATATTTTTAAGTTCAGATTTAATTTCCCCGAATTTATATTTGGAAATAAGCTCATCCTGAGTGTTTTTGTTTGAAACAGTATTTAACAACTTAGTTTTGTTGTCAGAAATCAAATCATCAATCTTGTCAAAGTTAGATACATTATAAAGAATTGTTGATGCATGAACCTTGTGTGGCCGTTACTGTTCGAATTGTCAAACTGACTGATTTGTCAGAAACATGAACTGAGGTCCGAACCTCAGCCGAACTCCAGATTCGGAGTTGTCTGAAGGTGGTCCGAACTCCAAGTTCGGAGGAAGTTCGGAGCAGGTTCGGAGGTTACCCAGTTCGGACAGAATGAAGAAGTATAAATAGTTTCGTCTTTGTATTTCTTTGTAAGTTTCTGTCTTGTGTCTGTGTGTTGAGAGGGGAGGTTCTGCCCGACCTCCTCCAGAGCTTAATTGTTGTATACTCCTTCGTTATGTAATCATTCGACATGAATCAATGACAAAACTTCCGTCTCATCCATAGAAACGATCCGTAAACGGTTTTTCAAGAATATCATCGACTTCAAGATCGAGAGCAGATTTTCTTTTGAGTGCTTATCAGTGGTGTTTGAATGTGATGAAATAGATACATCCTTCTTATAGGAAGTATAATCACATTTGTCATCAATTGCAACACTAGATTGACTGTTTGTAATGACCACTGGTGCAGGAACATGGCGAAGATTTTTCGACTCATTTGTCTTTTCATCATTGTAAAGAAAATTTGTGAATGACAAAGGAATATTAAATGTTTTAATCTTGTTTGTCAATTCAAAATTTTTAATTTTTAAGTCAGAAACAATCTTTTGATGGTTCGCTAAGTCCTTTTGAGCTGACATGAGCATTTCGCACTGCTTTAGTAAAATCATACTTTTGGATACGCAGTTGCTCATGAACCGACATCAATTCTTTGGTTTTTTCCTCCCAACGAGTCTTATAGATTTCCATTTCGGCTTTGGAAACAGCTACTTGGTCATATAGTTTTGACTTTTCATCTAAGAGATTAGTCTTAGATTTTGCAAATTGGACACAAGTTTCACACTAAGAAGAAGAATTTACTACCGTCAACGAATTAGCCATCAACATCACAACAGAGTCCTTCAAATTGTTTCTTTGTAAGAGCTCCATGCTTGAGAGTGTTGTTTTCATCAGATAGCTTCCTTAATTATTCTTGCAACGAAATGATCTTATCAGCTGCATACATTGCATTCTTGTGTGCTTTCTCATACTTTTGTTGCAAAGGATAACTTCATTGAAACAACGCTTCAAAATCACTGGATGCGTCTTGAGCCTCAGCTTTTGCTGCTTCGCAATCTTTAATCAAATTTTCCTTTTCTTTCATAAGAACGTCTATTTCCTTTTTCAATAGCAGAATCATCATGCTCGGGTATGTTGTTTGCCACGAAAGCAAATTTTTCCTTCATTAATGTTTGAGCATCTTGAGCTGATTCTATGATAGGGGGTTTTCTCACCTATGGTAGGTATCCTCGTGATGGGGATTGAAGATAATCGGGTGAGTGGTGTAATGTTCCCGTCAGTGATCCAAATATGTTGTCAAAAAAATTATTCTTTATTTTATCAAATAACAATGTCTGATGAAATACACAGAATAATTTATTATTCAAGCAATCTTTAAATGTTTACCGCTATAACTGCCAACTAACTATTTCTCGAAATAATTAATATAATCTTTATTTCACCAAATAATGATGTGTCGCAGTAAATGTTTATCCGTGATCAGTAATATTTAAGCAATTCAATATTACAACTTGTCTGTTGTCCAAAGTGTAACTTGAAAGTGCGTGAGCGTGTAGATCTTCTACTTAGTCGTAATGAAATCAATGTAATATGAGTAAACACACAAAGAGTAAATACAAATAAGCTTTGTATTACCCACAGAGACCACAGAGTACACAGAGTTATGATCTGGCTATAACCTCTAATCCTGTTACTGAATGCAACACAAGACTTTCTATTTATAGGACTGAAGTACGACTGGCCGAACCTCAAGTTCGGCCACAAGTTCGGAACTGACCGAACTCCAGGTTCGCTGGGAGTTCGGACCTCAGCAATCTTGTACGCTTTGTCTTGTATTCGATACTTCACATGACGATCAGGAACCGTGTATCAACAAACTCCCCCTCGGCATGTGCAGTATCAACTCCTCTTATCAAAACTTGTATCTTGTATCTTCAATCAAACTCCTCCTCAATCTAGACGATGAGTTCAATCTTGAATACTAGATATTGCATCGTGTGTAATCTCTTTATCAACAATCTTCAGAAGACTTGAAGTTGTAATGTTCTCTTCCACTTAGAATCCTGCCAACATAAATAATCTTGGCGCAAAATGTCTCTTCGAGACTCCAAGATAGATTGATTTTGAAAAATGATATTGTATTTCGTGTTGATCAATCGAAAACAAATAAGAAACAAAATCTTTTTGGCTTTTAAAAACTTTATATCAAAACACACCTAAAATCTTTTTGGTATTTTCTGATAAGAAAAGTAAAACAATACTGAATTAGACACTATTTTTGACTTTTGTGAGAAAGATCACAACTTGGGATCATATTGGTCATAACATGCTGAACTACACTTCAATTTCAATTAATGAAGCACATAAGCCATGCCAATTGCAGATATAATTTTTCCAACTTTAAACTCTGACACAATCATACTCATAACATCTGAATATGTTAAGGTATTGATTAAATTTGCATTGACCAGTGTACCCCACACTATTAGACATATTCAGATATGTTTTTGCTTATCACATTTTGTGATCTCATTTGTGATTTTAATCACACAATGATTTTATACATGATATAGTCAACTGTGTTCCATGCAAAAAGAAATAAGAACGTTAAATCGTCTACCTTAAGGTCGATCTTTCGATACGCAGATAAGGCCTCGGATTTAACAAAAAAAAAGAAAATAAAACAAGTTGAAATTGTATAACCCAACAACAATCAGGTCGGTACTCCCGTACACGCAGAGAAAGTCCGGTGAGTTATACGAAACACCAAAGAAAATAAAGCAGAACGTCAAACGAACAACGATCAGGTCGGTCTTTCGACACGCAGAGAAAGTCCGATCGTTTGACAAAATAAAGAAAATCAAACAAGTTTAAATCTTTGCAAAATGAACACACGTATACACAGTGACTCTCATATTATTTTTTTTTACATATCTCTTTCTTGATATATCATGAGATATGCATCAAGATGTTGTCCACTAGGTCAAGCATCAGATTTAGTATATATCACATATGTATACTTTCTGATTTGCCGAGCCTACCTTGCACATCGATCAAATGGTCTTATGGCTTTTTCACTTATTTTATCCATGAGTCAGACACTGTCAGCCAATGTACCATCATTTCCCAATCATGTCGGATACAATTTATCATTTTTCAATATTCAAATTTCTCCCCCTAAAAATGACAACTCTATTTATAGATTTTCATTTTTACGATTTGAAAAACAACACACTATTTTTGTATTTTTGCAAAAACAAACTCCCCCTCAGAATGAGACGAAGTTAAAAACAAGAAAAAATGATCAACCAACACAAAACTAGTAGTTTAGCCTTCGGAAAAAACAGAATTGATTTTGAATTCAAGTTAATTAAGACAGATATTTCACAATCAGTAATTTGCCAATCACCGAATGGTCTTCCTGAAACACCTGCTGGACACCAATTAAAACATTAGTCGCGTTGGGATCGACCAGATTTAACAGCGTCGGGTCGCCCGGTGTCTTCCACAAAATCCCTGTTGGCCTTGGAAACAACTTTTGGTTTCCAAAATTTTAAAGGTATTAATTTTTTATCGGAACCTGAATCAGATTCAACTGACGTACTTGATTTAGACCAAGACGATGTATGAGTTGACTTAAGCTTTGGGGACCATGGTTCATCAAAAATATGACCTTTGTTATCCACATATTTGGCAGTTTTGTGGATATATGCAGTCGTCGGACACTCAGCAGCGAGATGTCCCGGTTGACGACATACATAACAAAGCCTTTCTCTAAACACGTTTGAAAATTGTTTTGATTTTGAAAAACCAGATGAATGTTCATAATCAAAGTTATCAAAGAAACCATCAGAAGAGTCATACCTAGGAGATGGACTCCTTGAAGATGATGATCTTCCAGAATAATAAGTAAAGTCCTTCGGAGATGGTGATTTCTTTGTAACTTTAGCGTTAACAGCCTTGTCAGCTTTCACTGGTTCCTTTGCAACATCTGGAACTTCCTTCATAACAAAACCCAAACCTTTGTGCTTGGAACCTGAAACCTTTGAAGAACTTGAAGAAGAACCTGAAGCACTTCTTGACTTAGCTTCACTAGTAAATTTGGCTTTGATATCCTTCAGCTTGTTCTTTTCAATCAAAACTTTTTCCTCTTCGGTTGCAGATGAAGAACTTGAAGCAACCTTATCAAACACCTTCTCAGTTTCCAGTAATACAGACTTTGAAACAAACTTGGGAGCTTCACCCAAAGGTTTCTCCTTCCTTTTAGACTTAGACTTGTTCTTCTTGGGTAGAGTGGCAAACTTGGAATAATCATGCAAAACATCTTTTGGATCAATCTGAGCAGCAGTAACTTCAATTAAATCCACTGGTTGAGGTACCGAGTGAACATCATTCTGCTTAGAACTTTCTGAACTCTGATCCTGCTTATATAAGAAATTAAGCAATGTTGGTGACAAATTGCAATTCTTAACTTGTCGTTTCAACTCCAAAATCTCCAATTTCAAGTCATTTATCTTCTGTTGACCTTCAAACACCTCTTGTTGTGACTTGATGAACTTTGCATTGAGATCATCATATTCATAAGTCTGTAACTTTCTGATCTCACACTCTACAAATAATTCATGAAGAACACTTTCTCTCTTTTGTTTGTAAATCTCAACATCTTTTGTTAACACTTCATTCTTGTCTCTGTATAGAACATTTTCATCTTGAAGCATAGAGATCTTGTTTTGAAGCTTCTCAACGGTAACAACAGTTGTTGCTATAAGAGCAGTAGCTTCTTCATATTTTTGCTGATCTGGATAACTCTTTTCAAATAAGTTCTCAAAATCTTGTGCCGCATCTAAAGCTTCAGCTTTGGCTTTTTCACACTCTTCAGCCAATTGAAATTTTTCTTTCAAAATATCTTCATGAATATGAACCAACTCATAATATTTCTTTTGAAAATCCTCTAACTCTTTCTATAACACCACAATCTCTTCAGTTGAAATTTGGCAACGTTGTTCAAAACTTGCAATCTCCTAGAGCAATTTCTTACATTTGAAACATTCAAACTCTTCAACCTTTGAACTTGTAGAAATTTTAGGTAATTCTTCTTGTACCAAAGATATACTAGAAGAAGTATCAGACTCTGTTAAAAAACTTTCATCATCAGCATGTTGAACAGTTAAAGCAATTGAGATTGGAGTATGATTCTTTTTAACTTCTGAATCGGCATTCCAGGCAAACCCATCTGGATGCATAAATGTATTAGTCCAATCATAAGCAAGAGTAGCAGATTTCTGATCAACCTTTTCAGCTTTATCGGATGGATGAAAAACTAAATGTGCATGCTGACCAGTTTTCAATTTACTTTCTGTAGAACTTGGACATTCTCGAGCAAAGTGACCATAAACTGAACACTTATAACATTTCACCTTAGATTTGTCCAATCCAATCTTTCCTTCCTGATTAAGTCTCTTTTTACCAGTTCTATTGAAAAACTTCTTTGTTCGACGAACCAACATAGCATATTGCCAATTGAGATCCATTTCCTCCAAATGATCATAATCAATCTGATCATAATCTTCATTTGCTAATTCAGGATTACTCACAGCACCAGTGATAACACCAAAGTATGAAGATACCAATGCAGACATCAACGCATTATAATCATCAACAGTTTGAACAGACAATGCACTTTGAGCCGAAAAACTTGGAAATGACACAGTACAACCAGCAGAAGAATAACTTGGAGTTTCAGATTTACCTGCCAGAAATGCTGTCGGGGGTGCAGAACTAAGAATATTAGACTTTCCAACATTCATTGTAGAATCATTTTCACCATGATACACTGCAGGATTCTGAATTTGTGTAGGAAGTGATTTGTTCACCATTAACTCCATATCCCTAGCCTGAATTTGTTGAACCAAATCATTGAAAGACAATCCTTGAAAATCCTTATCATGTGTAATCATCATCACATAATTCTCCCACTTTTCAGGTAGAGCTTCCAAAATCTTTTCTTTCATATCAGCCTCTTCTTTAGTAAGATTCACCAAACGCATTTCACTCATTAGATGAGCAAATCTTGCAATCAAATTGGGAATCGTTTCATTCTGATAATGCTTAAAGCTGTCAAACTCTTTCTTCAAAACCTTTTGTCGACTTTTCTTGTATTGGCCATTGCCTTCACATCGTTTCTCCAAAGCATCCCATAGACTTTTTGATGTGTAGTTACCAGCAAATTGATGAAGTAACTCTTTAGGCAATGCCATCGTTAAAGTACCATAAGCCTTTTTCTCTGCTTGGTAAGCTTTCTTTTGCTCAGATGACATTTTTCTTTGAAGAATAGGTTCACCGGTTTCATCTTTAGGGTAAACATATTGGTCAGTAAACGATAACCACATATCAATGTCATTTGTGTCGACATATGCTTCAAACTGTTTAACCCAACTATGATAATCTTCCAATTTTAGCAATTTGGGAACTTTCTGACTTGTTCCGATTTCATTATCATAGTTCATCATCGTTTGCATCGTAGCTTGAACCGAGTTTTGAATAGCCGCGAATGCTTGAAAATCGCTCATCTTGTCCGAAAACTTGTATACCAAAACTTCAAACTCAAAAACGAAGGTCTTAGAAGTGGATTTTGGGCTCCAAAATGAAGGATACTGGTCTGTTAGACTAGTAAAAGTCTAGATCTTTTCGAGACGGTCGTTTTGGCTGGTATTAGCTCCCGTAACTCTTTACGGTTCTCAAGTTACGTCAGTTTTCGTAAATCATTTAAAATCTTAACCCTGTCCACCAAACCTCCTCCGAACCTCCACCGAATTATCTCCGAACTCGTCCGAACCTAAGTTTCGCCGAACTCTCTCCGAACCTGACCTTCGGACAAATAAATATATTCAACACCGAACTATCACCGAGCACTGGCCGAACTCTGTCCGAACGTGGACCGATCTCTCACCGAACTCAAAGACACACCGAATGCTCACCGAACTCCGTCCGAACCTCGAGTTCGGAGCGGTTAGACCGAACGAGTCCGAACCTCAAACGAGACAGATTTCACTCGACGCCATTTTCTCGATTTTCAGTGATTTTTGATGGAATTTTCGACAGGAATTCAAGTAAACTCGATAGAAATGAATTAGGAATGAGTTTTTGATGAGAAGCACACTCGAGATGATCAAACGAACTAAAAAACGATACTCATTTTCTCAAAAATATGAATTTGAACTCAAAACTCCGAAAAACAGTGATTTCCGACTAGTAGAGCAAACCAAATGCTCTGATACCACTTGAAAGTGCGTGAGCGTGTAGATCTTCTACTTAGTCGTAATGAAATCAATGTAATATGAGTAAACACACAAAGAGTAAATACAAATAAGCTTTGTATTACCCACAGAGACCACAGAGTACACAGAGTTATGATCTGGCTATAACCTCTAATCCTGTTACTGAATGCAACACAAGACTTTCTATTTATAGGACTGAAGTACGACTGGCCGAACCTCAAGTTCGGCCACAAGTTCGGACCTGTCCGAACTCCAGGTTCGCTGGGAGTTCGGACCTCAGCAATCTTGTACGCTTTGTCTTGTATTCGATACTTCACATGACGATCAGGAACCGTGTATCAACATAACTCTTGGACTATACCTTTATGGTCAGGACTGGCCCCGGACCTAGGCAGGGTGGGCGCCATTTATTTCTTAAAGATAACAGATAAAATGCAACTGATTAGCTGTAAAAAAATGAACTTGTAAAGGTAAGTTTTAACTTTTTGCAAAAACATAAAAAAATTGACAAGGGTTTCATCAAGAAAGGGCAAACTCGCAAAAAAAAAGACTTTTCACAAAAAAAGGACTTCCCAAAAGTATGACTTTCATAAAATTGAATTTTCACATAAATGATTCGAAAAAAGATTTAAAACATGATGTATCGTGGATACTTTTCGCAAACAAGTGAAACGATGATATCCGCCTAGGGCTCAGGATTTTGGAGGGCCCGAAATTTTATAAAATTGTATGTATGTATATATTTTTACTTATGTAAATTTTAAATCAACATTTGATGTAGATCAGGTGGCAGGGCGCTGAGTTTTTGTTTGAGAGATTCGCGGCATTGATGTTGATTTTAGCTTTTGAACATTTTTAGCTAGCATTTACGTTAAAAATATATTTTAGCTATATAGGGGGAGGTTCATTTGAGAACTATTTGGTTTTGAGGACTTTTGAGGACTAATCTAAGCCAGTAATTACATATAAGAACCCCCCCCCCCCCAATGAAATTTGTCACACCCCCAGTTTCCACTAACGGAGTATAACCGTGTGGGGTGTGATCCAGACCAGGATCCAAGACTTTACTTCCAACCAAGCCATAACAGTAATTTAATAAAAGTTAAAGTACTTTTACAAAATGAAATAGAGTTTAGTTTAAGCAGTTCAGCGGAAGCACATTATCAAATTACAAGTTTAGCTTTGACAAAATATATGAATTAAGTGTTCAAATGCATATTCCCCAAAAGTTTGTGAGTCAAGTGTACTACCGCCATCCATGCCTTCCATGATCCACCTAACGAACTGAAAAGTAATCAACAATCAAGTGTCAGCTAAAAGGCTGGTGAGTTCACTAAAACAGGCTACACAACACTATGTAGACTAAAATGCAACGAATAGTAAGGAAACAATTTGTAATCTAGTAATGCAAGTATTATCTGTATCAATAGGTAGCTAGCCTATGCTTATGCTCACCTGAACGTTCGAAACCAAAGCTGACGAATGTATCATAGGCATAACCTATGTAGTTTCCTTCCCCGTGTCTTTCCCGATCACGGTAGTCCTAGGCTAATATTGGTCTCAGTCCGACCGCCAGTCGGAAGGGTGCATCCTGTGCACCGCTGAGCGGGGGTGTCAATCCCCAGTAGTACTACTCAACATTACCTCGCTATTCTATATTAATGGTCTGATAAAGTAAGGACTTTTGATATTAAAAGCAATTCAGTGAAACATGTGATATATGGTGGAATAACTACTTAAGTAAAGAAATACCTTTACCGTGTTGTTGCCATCCTTTACTGGATGCAACTACAATAGTAAGTGAAACTCACCTTAGGGTGCACTAAGCACCTAAACATGTTTCATGCATTCATACAAGTCATACAATACACATAGAAGTCCCAACTTGGGAGAAAGTCATGCAATTGCAATTTAAGTCAAAGCTGACCCAGAAAAGTCAAACATCAAGCACCTATCTAGTGACATAGCTAAAACCCACAATACTTGGAATTAACTCTTTAAATTTTACAGGCATATACTACATATCATTTAGGACTTGTATAAAAAAGAATCAAGTAAATATGTTAAGAAATGAGAAAGTTATGTACGTCGGAAGTTAGCATTTTCAGCATTTAGTAAACTAGTCAAAGTAAAATGAAAACTTGCATAACTCATTCAAAACTTTGAATTTTTTAACCAAACCTTCCAGATCTTACTTTTAATATATAGACATCATTTACAAATAGCAAACTCGTCAATAAAACAAGATTAGCATGCTCAACCAAATTGAAAAGTATACTTTTCACTAAACTGGACAGCTTTGAGTACCCAACTTGCAGCAGTGTTTTGAGTGACCAAATGAAGGTTTTAGAAAGTGTGCGAGTAGCCGTTGTAAAGCTAAGACATCCTACTTTACTAGGGAAAAAGAATAAACTGAGTTCGATAAAATTTGAGCAAGTTATGACAGCTGCAAGTTGACCAAAAATTCTGGTCAAAGCTGTCAAAATTCTTAAGTTTGCAAACGTTTAGAATTTCAATTTTATGCTAACATTTAATCAATTAAACACCTACTAACAAGTTTAAAAGCATCATAACATGTAATATCTGGTCCTAACAAGTTCATGCCATAACCATATCAAGATCTCATCATGTAGCTAGTAATTAAGCACAATACACCCAAATTTCATAGCCAAACACCCAACATTCATACAATAACACACATAGCAGATTTTGTGCTCAAATTCCAGGCCTAAACCCGAGTTCAAATCTGTCCCAAACTAACATGTAGCATACCTCAACCTAAAACATGAAATATGAGCATAATAGCTCACCATTTAGCATACAAACACCAAAGAACACACATGCAACAACAAATTTCGGATTCAAAAGGTTAGGGCTTACAAATTGGAGGTAGAAATCACTATTAGAAGGAGAAGAGGAGATGATGAAGCTTCCTTGATGTTCTTGGAGCTTGTAGAAGCTTGAATCTACCTCCTAGAAGCTTGATTTCACGAAAATCTCAAGTGTGTGTGTGTTGTTGGAACCGTGAAGAGAGGGGGAGGTGGAGAAGATGATAATGTCGTGAGAAATGAAAATGGGGAGGAATGGGCAGATTTTGTCTAAGGCACAATTACAGATATGGCCCCTCAACTTTTCTTTTAAACATATAAGGCATAAAAACTCATTTAAATGGGTTTTTGCTAAAAAGTTGTAAGGTAAAAATTCTAAAAATGTTTTTTTTAAGTGTTTTTAACTCATTTAACATGTAAGATTTGGTCGGGTTATATAAATTTATCATTTATACATCAAAATTTGATTTTTCACACAAGGCCCGGTTTTGCATAAAAATGCAAATTTTCACAATTAACACATAAAGTCACGAAATGTGTTCACGAAACAAGTTACTAAAGTCAATTAACAAGTAAACATAAATAATTACGAAATCATTCAAATAATGGGTCTCGGTTTCGCTAACGGAACTAACGGGACTAACGGAAAAAGTTAACGGAGTTAACTTGGGAAGTTGCAGTTGTCACAGCCTCCCCATGTTAAAGAATTTTCGTCCCCAAAATTTGCTAGTACCTTGGGTTGAAGCGGAGGCTTGATCGAACAGGTGTGGATACCTCTTTCTCATCTGGTCTTCGCGTTCCCACGTGAACTCCGGTCCATGTTTTGAATGCCATCTGACTTTGACGATTGGAATCTTACTTCTTTTCAATGCCTTTTCTTCGCGTCCCATAATCTCCACGGGTTGTTCTATAAATCGGAGTTGTTCGTCGATTTGAAGCTCCTCGAGTGGCACTATTAGGGTGTCATCGGCCAGACACTTCTTCAGGTTTGAGACATGAAACACGTTGTGTACCCCATCTAGTTCTGGTGGCAAGTCCAAGCGATATGCCACCGTTCCAATCTTTTCTGTTATCGGGAAGGGTCCTATATAGCGGGGGTTCAACTTCCCGCGCTTTCCGAAACGTACAACACCCTTCCATGGAGAAACTTTCAACAGTACACGGTCACTCACCTCGAATTCTAATGGCCTTCTATGTTTATCGGCATAACTCTTTTGCCGATCTCTTGCCGCTTTCATACGGTTTCTGATTTGTACGATTCTTTCCGTCGTTTCGTACACTAGTTCTGATCCGGTGAGTTGACTGTCACCGACCTCGGCCCAGCAGACCGGTGATCTACACTTCCGTCCGTAGAGAGCCTCAAAGGGAGCGGCTCCAATACTGGTGTGGTAGATGTTGTTGTAGGAGAATTCGACCAATGGCAAGTGGGTTTCCCAATTCTTTCCGAAATCCATTACACACGCTCGAAGCATGTCCTCAAGGGTTTGGATTGTGCATTCAGTTTGGCCGTCTGTTTGAGGATGGTATGCGGTTCTCATATCCAAACGAGTACCTAAGGCTGATTGTAATGATCTCCAAAAGTGTGAAGCAAACCTGGGGTCTCGATCAGAGATAATTGATAAGGGCACTCCGTGGAGCTTGACGATTTCATTGATGTAGATTTGTGCCAGCTTATCAGTCTTGTCATTTTCTTTGAGAGCTAAGAAATGGGTGGATTTGGTTAATCTATCCACGATCACCCAAATCATGTCATTTCCACGGGGAGTACGGGGCAATCCCGTGATGAAGTCCATCGAGATTTCTTCCCATTTCCATTCGGGGATTGTCGGTTGTTGCAGTAATCCTGGAGGCTTACGATGTTCTGCTTTGACCTTTGAACATGTCAAACACTTATTGACGTACTCCGCAATGTCAGTCTTCATCTTGGGCCACCAATAGAGTCCTTTCAGATCTTGGTACATTTTGTCCGACCCGGGATGGACCGAGTATCGAGACTTGTGAGCCTCGTCCATCACCAGCTCTCGAAGGTTTCCATGTAAAGGTACCCAAACACGATCCTTGTAGTAGCGGATTCCATCCGACTTAACCTCCGAAGTTCCATCAATGCCATTTAAGGATTCAGACTCGTAGTTTTCCTCTTTCAGGGCCTCCTTCTGGGCGTCTCGGATTCTATCAGGTAATCATGCATGAATCATGAGTTGTAGAGCTCGAACCCTCCTGGATTTAACATGTTCTTTCCTACTCAGTGCATCGGCCACGACATTGGCCTTTCCTGGATGATACTTTATCGCCAAGTCGTAGTCGTTAAGCAGCTCGACCCACCTACGTTGCCTCATGTTGAGTTCCTTTTGCTCCATTATATGCTGGAGGCTTTTATGATCGGTGAATATCGTGCACTTGGTACCGTACAGGTAGTGTCTCCAAAATTTCAAGGCAAATACAACAGCTCCTAACTCCAGATCGTGAGTTGTATAGTTCTTTTCATGAGTCTTTAGCTGCCTTGACCCATAAGCGATAACTTTACCTCTTTGCATTAAAACACATCCAAGTCCTTGGATTGAAGCGTCACAATAGACCTCGAAGTCGTCGACACCATCAGGTAGGGATAGTATGGGTGCAGTACAGAGTTTCTCTTTCAAAGTCTGAAAGGCCGTTTCTTCTTTTTCACCCCATTGATATTGGACGCCTTTGTGCGTGAGAGCTGTTAACGGTTGAGCTATCTGAGAGAATCCCTTAATAAAACGGCGGTAGTAACCCGCTAACCCTAGAAAATGCCGGATTTCTATTGGTGCTCTTGGTGTAGACCAATTCTTGATCGCCTCTACCTTGGCTGGATCAACATGAATACCTTGCTCGTTAACGATGTGACCCAGAAATTGAACCTCTCGAATCCAGAAGTCGCATTTAGAGAATTTGGCGTAGAGTTGCTCCTTCCTTAACAACTCCAAAATTAACCGTAGATGTTCTCGTTTTCTTCTTTCGTCCTTGAGTAAACGAGTATGTCGTCGATGAAAACAATTACGAACTGGTCTAGGTAAGGCTTGCACACGCGGTTCATGAGGTCCATGAACACCGCTGGCGCGTTCGTTAAGCCGAAAGGCATAACTAGGAACTCGTAATGACCATAGCGCGTTCTGAAAGCTGTCTTTGAAATGTCCTCCTCACGGACTCGTAGTTGATGATATCCGGACCTTAAGTCGATTTTTGAGTAGTAACTAGATCCTTGCAATTGATCGAAGAGGTCGTCGATCCGAGGGAGAGGATACCGGTTCTTAATAGTAACTTTGTTGAGCTCACGGTAATCGATGCACATTCTGAACGTTCCATCCTTTTTCTTGACGAATAATACTGGCGCACCCCATGGCGACGAGCTGGGTCTAATGAAACCTTTATCTAGTAACTCCTGTAGTTGAGTGGATAACTCATGTAGTTCGTTTACAGCCAGACGATATGGAGCTCGGGCAACCGGAGCTACACCGGGGACAAGATCAATTCCGAACTCCACTTGTCGATTCGGAGGTAAACCAGGTAATTCTTCTGGGAATACATCGGGGTAGTCGCGTACTATCGGGAAATCTTCAATTTTTTTTTCCGCTAGGGTCTGATCCGTAATCGTTGCTAGAATGGCCACATGTCCCTTTCGAAGGTATTTCTGAGCCTTGAGGTACGATATGATTCCGGAGACAGTGCCTCCCTTCTCACCCTGAATCGAGAGCACTTCTCCGTTTGCAGTGGTTATACGTACGACTTTCTCTTGGCAGACGAGCTCTGCGTGGTGTGCGGACAGCCAATCCATACCAATTATTACATCGAAGCTACTGATCGTGAAAGGCATCAAATCTATGCTGAACTTATGGCCTGAGAGTTCTAAAGTACATTCTTTGACTAAATGTGTTGCATCAATAAGCTTACCATTAGCTAGTTCAACGGTATACCTAGCTTCTAGGGGTTTCGTATTGGCCTTTATCAACTTACAAAACTTAATTGAAATGAAACTTTTCTCAGCATCAGAATCAAAGAGTACATTTGCAAAGCAGTTGTTGAGAAGAAACTTACCAGTTATCACGTTGGCATCATTCTTTGCTTCACCCGACCCCATTACAAAAGCGCGTCCTCTAGCACCATTTCCCCCGTTTCCACCACCACCTCCACCGTTGTTGTTGTTGTTGTTGTGGTGGTTGTTGTTGTTGTTTCCAGTTTTCTTGAGTTGGGGGCAATCCTTTTTCACATGGCTCGGTTTTCCACATTCATAACATCCCCTGGGGCCATCTTTATTCTGCCTTGGTCGGTTCGGTAAGTCATTCCAGCAATTCTTGGCCATATGCCCCATCTTTCCACATCGCTCACAAGGGGGTTTGTTGCAATCACCTGTGTGATGTAAGCTGCACTTGTTGCAGTAGGGTGCCTTTCCCTTGTACCTGTTTGAACTCTGACCGCTATTTCCTTGACGGTTTTGGTTACCGCCTCCACTGTTGTTAAACCCACCCTTGGAATTATCAAATCTTTTGTTCTGGTTTTGGAAGTTTGAAGACCTCCCAGAGTTGTTGCCAGCATTGTTGTTGCTAGGTTCTTCTTCCCTCTTCCTTTTTCCATCAAGGGTAGTTTTCGGTGATCTCTTTGGTGGTAGAGTGCCTTGAGCTATTGCTTGATCTGTCAGCTTGTGTGCCAGCCTAATCGCCTGCCGCACATTGAGTGGATTTGAGGAGGTTACCATTCCTTGGATTTGTGGAACCAGTCCGTCCACATACCTTTCAATCTTCTTGAAGTCAGCATCGACCATAGAGGGACACAGTATAGAGAACTCATGGTAACGGGCAGTATAATCCTCTATCTCAGAGCCAATCATCCTTAAATTCATGAATTCACCCTCTAACCTCTTTACTTGATCATGAGGACAGTACTCCTCCATGATCGCATCCTTGAACTCTTGCCATGTCATGGCATTGGCAGCATCAATTCCCAACATCTGAATTTGAGCATTCCACTAAGTCAATGCAGAATCCTCAAGTGTACCAGTAGCATACTTCACCCGATCCCCCACTGGGAAGTTACACATAACAAATACCTTCTCCGACTTTTCGAGCCACCTTAGTAGGCCCACAGCACCTTCATCTCCCTTGAACACCAGGGGCTTACAATCCATGAATGTCTTAAAGGTGCACGTATGATGATTCTGTCCTTGGAACTAGAGCTGAGCGGCTGCTAAGGCTGCGGCTACTCCTTGGTTGATCATACCCTGAACTTGAGCAGCAGTAAAGTTTCCCGGGTTGTGTTCGTTATTTCTCCGAGGAGGCATGATTTCTAACAATCAATGCAAACCTTCCAAAGGTTAGTATACCCAATACTAGGAAGTCATAAAATACTAAGGGATGTCTCACACGGGCACTAGTTGTATAATACATTCAATCACATGAATAGTGTATTTTAAGTTGTAATAATGTAATAATTATGTTAGGAACACAAAATCACGTAGTACAAGTTATATTTGTATCACAAATTAAAAGTAACAATGTAACAGTCAACCAAGTTCGCTAAGAACAGCCTGAAGTTCGCTAAGCACTTAACAAGTCCGCTAAACATGTAACAAGTCCGCTAAGAACATAACAAGTTCGCTAAACACCTCGTCAAGTTCGCTAAGAAGGGATGAAGTTCGCTAAGGCTTCAACAAGTCTGCTAGAAGCCAACAAGTTCGCTAGATGCATCATCAAATTCGCTAAGGCTAACAAGTTCGCTAGAAATTAAAATCAAGTTCGCTAGCCTGAAGTCCGCTAAGACCAGTACAAGTTCGCTAAGAACAAAAGTTCAAGTTCGCTAACAGAAGTTCGCTAAGAAGAGTTCAAGTCTGCTAAGGGCAAAATGAAGTTCGCTAAGAAGAAATGCAACAAGTACGCTAAGCTTTATACTTAGAAAAATTTTCTAACTCAGAAATTTCTAAGCCTCGGGAAAGAAAAATTCCTATCCAAACTCCAATTCCTATACTGACACAAGACAGGAATTCTTAAATGTGGATCATCTTCGGCACGCGGGGCAGTACTCTTGGGGAATGGGTTGTAACAAAATCTTTTTAAAAACAGTTACAGTTCAGAAATTTTTACCTTTAAAATGTTTTGGTTCACTGTAACCAAGGGCTCTGATACCAATCTGTCACACCCCCAGTTTCCACTAACGGAGTATAACCGTGTGGGGTGTGATCCAGACCAGGATCCAAGACTTTAGTTACAACCAAGCCATAACAGTAATTTAATAGAAGTTAAAGTACTTTTACAAAATGAAATAGAGTTTAGTCTAAGCAGTTCAGCGGAAGCACATTATCAAACTACAAGTTTAGCTTTGACAAAATATATGAATTAAGTGTTCAAATGCATATTCCCCAAAAGTTTGTGAGTCAAGTGTACTGCCGCCATCCATGCCTTCCATGATCCACCTAACGACCTGAAAAGTAATCAACAATCAAGTGTCAGCTAAAAGGCTGGTGAGTTCACTAAAACAGGCTACACAACACTATGTAGACTAAAATGCAACGAATAGTAAGGAAACAATTCGTAATCTAGTAATGCAAGTATTATCCGTATCAATAGGTAGCTAGCCTATGCTTATGCTCACCTGAACGTTCAAAACCGAAGCTGACGAATGTATCATAGGCATAACCTATGTAGATTCCTTCCCCGTGTCTTTCCCGATCACGGTAGTCCTAGGCTAATATTGGTCTCAGTCCGACCGCCAGTCGGAAGGGTGCATCCCGTGCACCGCTGAGCGGGGGTGTCAATCCCCAGTAGTACTACTCAACATTACCTTGCTATTCTATATTAATGGCCCGATAAAGTAAGGACTTTTGATATTAAAAGCAATTCAGTGAAACATGTGATATATGGTGGAATAACTACTTAAGTAAAGAAATACCTTTACCGTGTTGTTGCCATCCGTTACTGGATGCAACTACAATAGTAAGTGAAACTCACCTTAGGGTGCACTGGTACGCGGCACTTGTTTCTACAGGTTGGTCAAGATCGACCTAATTGGGTAATATGGCCTAGCCGGATTAGAAGTTGTCACTAAGGCTAATAATAACACATAAGCACCTAAACATGTTTCATGCATTCATACAAGTCATACAATACACATAGAAGTCCCAACTTGGGAGAAAGTCATGCAATTGCAACTTAAGTCAAAGCTGACCCAGAAAAGTCAAACATCAAGCACCTATCTAGTGACATAGCTAAAACCCACAATACTTGGAATTAACTCTTTAGATATTACAGGCATATACTACATATCATTTAGGACTTGTAGCAAGAAGAATCAAGTAAAAAGGTTAAGAAATGAGAAAGTTATGTACGTCGGAAGTTAGCATTTTCAGCATTTAGTAAACTAGTCAAAGTAAAATGAAAACTTGCATAACTCATTCAAAACTTTGAATTTATTAACCAAACCTTCCAGATCTTACTTTTAATATATATACATCATTTACAAATAGCAAACTCGTCAATAAAATAAGATTAGCATGCTCAACCAAATTGAAAAGTATACTTTTCACTAAACTGGACAGCTTTGAGTACCCAACTTGCAGCAGTGTTTTGAGTGACCAGACGAAGGTTTTAGAAAGTGTGCGAGTAGCCGTTGTAAAGCTAAGACATCCTACTTTACTAGGGAAAAAGAATCAACTGATTTCGATAAAATTTGAGCAAGTTATGACAGCTGCAAGTTGACCAAAAATTCTGGTCAAAGCTGTCAAAATTCTTAAGTTTGCAAACGTTTAGAATTTCAATTTTATGTTAACATTTAATCAATTAAACACCTACTAACAAGTTTAAAAGCATCATAACATGTAATATCTTGTCCTAACAAGTTCATGCCATAACCATATCAAGATCTCATCATGTAGCTAGCAATTAAGCACAATACACCCAAATTTCATAGCCAAACACCCAACATTCATACAATAACACACATAGCAAATTTTGTGCTCAAATTCCAGGCCTAAACCCAAGTTCAAATCTGTCCCAAACTAACATGTAGCATACCTCAACCTAAAACATGAAATATGAGCATAATAGCTCACCATTTAGCATACAAACACCAAAGAACACACATGCAACAACAAATTTCGGATTCAAAAGGTTAGGGCTTACAAATTGGAGGTAGAAATCGTGATTAGAAGGAGAAGAGGAGATGATGAAGCTTCCTTGATGTTTTTGGAGCTTGTAGAAGCTTGATTTCACGAAAATCTCAAGTGTGTGTGTGTGTGTGTTGTTGGAACCGTGAAGAGAGGGGGATGTGGAGAAGATGATAATGTCGTTAGAAATGAAAATGGGGAGGAATGGGCAGATTTTGTCTAAGGCACAATTACAAATATGGCCCCTCAACTTTTCTTTTAAACATATAAGGCATAAAAACTCATTTAAATGGGTTTTTGCTAAAAAGTTGTAAGGTAAAAATTCTAAAAATGTTTTTTTTAAGTGTTTTTAACTCATTTAACATGTAAGATTTGGTCGGGTTATATAAATTTATCATTATACATCAAAATCTGATTTTTCACACAAGGCCCGGTTTTGCATAAAAATGCAAATTTTCACAATTAACACATAAAGTCACGAAATGAGTTCACGAAACAAGTTACTAAAGTCAATTAACAAGTAAACATAAATAATTACGAAATCATTCAAATAATGGGACTCGGTTTCGCTAACGGGACTAACGGGACTAACGGAAAAAGTTAACGGAGTTAACTTGGGAAGTTGCAGTTGTCACAAAATTAGTGGCTGAGAATAGTCCTCAAAAGTTCTCAAAACAAAAATTTATCAATTTAACCTAACCCTAGCTATATATGTTTCTTGTAAGCATATAACTAACATTTAATCTAGAGTAGGTGGTAGAGCTCTTGCTTTGAGTGTAGATGATTAGAGGTTCGATTCCTAGAATAAACTTTCTCTATCACAACATCGGCGTCTCTCGATCTCCATCTCTCTGGTTCGTCCTCGCAATCTCTCGGTTTCCCTCTCTCTGGTTCGTCCTCTCAATCTCCATCTCTAGTTCTGTGATATCTCGTTTTTTTGTATGCTCATGTGTGTG
Organism: Deinandra increscens subsp. villosa; assembly: GCA_039602395.1. Taxonomy (NCBI): domain Eukaryota; kingdom Viridiplantae; phylum Streptophyta; class Magnoliopsida; order Asterales; family Asteraceae; genus Deinandra; species Deinandra increscens. The sequence continues at coordinate 84,243,539 of JBCNJP010000017.1, read as the reverse complement.
ATAGAGATTCTGTGATATCTCGACCTCTGGTTCTGTCAATCTGATAGCGATTATGTGTATGTTCATGTGTGTGATAGCGAAATTGTTAATCTGATGTCAATCTGGTTCTGTTCATGTGTTTGTAATTTGATCTATGGTTCTATCAATCTGGTCTTTATAGCTTCAAGCCACTGATTGAAATAACCTACAAGTGAGTATTATTGCTACTAATTCAAGTTGATCAGTTAACCTAAATAAATTAAGGATGTTCATAACAGTCAATTTGTGATTATTTTGGGAAATTTAAGAGAAATTGCAAGGATTTGCCATTCATGATTATACATCTTCTTCAAATAGTATCTTGTACATAGTAATTCGGATTTAAAAGGATATATTAACCATGTGCAAGTTAAGCACGCAAAAACTATGGTAAAATTTTGTCAGAAAACAGAGTTGGTGCTATTTTTTCTATCTATGATTGTGGTGTGTGAAATTGTATATATGTACATCAATTTTGTATGTGTATTTGTGTGAAATTGCTATTTTTCTATCAATTTTGTATATGTGTGTGTGTGTGAAATTGTTTTTGTTTCTTGTCTTGTGTACAACATTTTTATAAAAAAAATATGCATTAGTTATAAACACACGTTTATTCATAAAGTGGTGGTAAATTATTAGGCATGGTTGACAAGAGGGCTTAAGTGATGAACTATTCGCTGAATATGATCAAGCTTAAATGCATATTAATAGGAATGTAGAAGATGGTGGTGACGAGGAGCATGACGATAATGATTATGATGAGCATCCATCACATGGGAGTAGTGCAAATCAACAATATATGATAAATTTGAGATGAATTTACGGCACAATTAGTGCAAAATTAAGTTTGAATCCCTAGATGTACTGGAAACATTGTATTTGTTCTTGTACTTTCTTTTTAATGTTTTATGTTAAGACAAGTTTATTTTAAAATCAACTGCATAAGTTTAACATTTAAAATGGTGAAACAGACTTTTACTAATATTCATATGTTTTACAAAAAACAATCAGCATTAATGATTCAGATTTCAGACATCTGAACCAACTCTTAATATTCAGATGTGGTATTCAGATTCAGACATAAATCTAATAGGGCCTTAGTAAAGTATCTATAATCATTTATCACATTGATTAGTATACATGTTACAATAAATGTTACGGGGTGAGAATGTGTGTACCTTCAAATCCGGCTCATGCATATTGGTATGTGACCTCTAAATGGCAAGGAAATCTGGACACTTATTACTATGGCATATATCATGTCAATAGATTAAAACGATAGACCTGCATAAACGCCGAAGAGGTAAAGATAGCAGTATCCAAGACAAGGAAACAATATATATATAGTAAGAAAGCCTGCCAAAAATGAAAGTGAAATCAGTAACTATTATTATCATCATTGAAAGCAAGAAGAATATCATTAAATAGATTTGAAGCAATATAACAATGTAACTAGACAAACATATTGACCCTGCTTGCCTGACAAAAATGAAAGTGAAATCAATAACTATTATTACCATCATTGAAAGCAAGAAGAATATCATTAAAATAGATTTGAAGCAATATAACAATGTAACAATATAACAAACATATTGACCCTGCTTGCCAAAAGTCAAAGAATAACTTTCGACAAAAACAAAGTTTGGCCACACTAATTTTTACTGTCTTTATAGGCTAACCACATCTACTAATTATTGGTCCAGAAACTACAACCGTTCACAATATCTTAATCTCTAACAAGTGCGGAAACCTTGTAAGAGATTGATTCAAGAGAAAGATGATGAAATAGACTTGATATAAGTGATAAACAACACAATATGATCAAATCTTGAGTGAAGAACAATCAATCTCTCTTGATAAATGGGTTTACGATTGTAAATAAATGAGTAGCACAGAAATCGTAATCAGCAAACTTAAATTAATCATAAACACATGAGGTATTTATACTACCTCTACAAAAGCCCTACAAGAAATCATAAACTCCTAAGCCCAACAAGCCCAATCCGTAAACATACTAAGCCCAAAAACAAATAAGCCCAATCTAATGTTCATGCCTCATAAAGTATAGCCCAACAATCTTCCCCTAGGCATGAACCATTAGAACGTCTACGGAAGCAGCAAATCAAATCTGAAAGTATTCGGCTTCTTGCTTGACCACCATTCACGTTCCATGATCCGGTTCTCTGTTCCATGAAAGATTGAATCCTTCAATAGTGTCTTGTTAAGATGAACATGACCAACAAGCCCAGCATCATCTGTTACAGTATCAACTGTTCCTTGCTGTCTTCTATATTCTATTAAATATTCCACAGCGACGTCCTTAAGGCTGACTTTTCGCAGATGATTTTTAACCTTATATGCTGCTTTCTCACGACAATATTCCTTCCCACAATCACAATCTTTCAAATAAAGCACAACCGTCGATCATTATGAACATTCTTAAAATTCAATCCACATTGCAGAATCTCCAACATCATATTCCATGAGTTGTTGCTACTTGGAGAAGAATCAAGAACCTCCATATATGCAGTGATCCTTGTTTTATCTGCACTTGCTCTTGCAGTTCCCCAGAATTCTCTGACAAGTTGTTCATCAATCAGCACGCTTTTTCTGAGAGCATGATTGATTTTGCACACGTTCAATCCTGCCACCAAAGAGTAAAACAACTGCATGTGTCTCTCAGGAGGGTCATCAAGATAAGCAGGTATGCAGTGATCCCTCTCAAAGTGAATCTCTTCGTCAAGCATATCTTCTGCCATCTGAAAAAACGAGACAAATGCATCAGCTTTAAACTCATCAAAGAGCAATTGTGTTTGTTAACAACATCTTGTAGTTCAATTGATTATCACAATATTTCCTTTTAAGTTCAGAAATCTCAATTGATATTTTCAAGGAAAGGATTTGATTTTTGAATTACAAATTAACTAAACACATTTAATTTTATCTTAAACAATTGAAGTTTATAATAAAATAAAATCATTTTAGGTTTATTCAATTGTTTACGATTGAAATCCGGGTTTACGATCCAGTGTTTGGGTTCACGATCGGACAAAGCTGGTTTAATCGTAAACATCAAGCCCAATCGAGAACACCAATAGGTCGTAAACATTGGAATCGTAAACCTCAATCGATCGTAAACACTGATCGTAATCGCAATCGGAATCATCGATCGTAATCGCAATCGGAAACACAGATCGTAATCATGAATCGTCGTCTTCAACCTCTCGACGATCGTAAACGCAGGGGTCCGCCATTTTTGTACCTGCAACATCTCGTAAACACATCAAAACCCAACAAAAAGGCAAATGGACCATTATAGACTACCTTTTAAGTGTCGCCAACACAAAATCGACTTCTAATCTTGAAAAATCGATGAGAAACTCGAAGAAAAAGAAGATGATCAACGGCTTAAGAAAATCGCGATTTAGGGTTGTGAATCGAAGAAGATCAGGCGATTGAGGGGTGCATCGTGGTCGGAAAATGAAAGCAAGGGTAGAGGTGTGTACTGTTTACTCAGAAGATGGCCGGAGGAGGTCGGAATGCAGTTTCCGGCGATGTGGGCGGCGGTGGTTAGGGTTTGCTACCGGAATCGTAAACGCAGAGAGAAGTTTCAGAGTGGATCGGAAATGTGAATCGGAAATGAGGGTGAGGGGGTTTTGTTTTTTAATTTTTTTTTTCATAACAGCCCCTCAATTTTCACAAAACACATAAAAAACTCCCAAACCTCTGATCTAAGTGATAAAACACTAAGAAATGTTAATTTTGAAAATTTGAGAATTGCAAAACTTCCCCTCAGACTCATACCCCGAGTATCTGATCATGATCATAAAAGAAATCTAATTTTAAATATTCAAAGACTTAAAAAAATATAAAAAGCATAAAATTAAGATAACCTAAAACCGAGATAAAAACATACTTGCCTTGAAGCTGATGTTTTTTTTTGGATCAAACCAGACTTATCTTTGACTGAGGAACCTTTTTCAGCTTCTGTTACTCGACGCTCTAGACAATTGCCAGAATTTTTGACCACACAAACTCACATCAAGCAGTTTTGAAGTGCTTAAATTATGGTTCAATATTACCGTCATGTTTAACCGTCCCCACACCTAATTGTTCATAGCAAAACCTACCCAACCTCAGAGTTTATTGAGGATTCACAAACCCCCAACTTGAGGAACCATGCAATACCGTCATGACAAACACTTATTTCTTTAATTATCAGTTGGTAATCAGGTCGGCCGCATAAGCACGCAGAGAAGACCAAACAAAATAATTATTTTATTATTTTGTTTTCTTTTCATTTTTCATTTTTCTTTTTGTTTTCATTTTTCTTTTCTGAGGTGTTGTCATAACAGTAGAACATGGCGTGTGAGAGAGTGAATACTAGGTAAATACCACTCTCAACCCATTTTTGCTGGGACTCAGTTTTTTAAACCATGTAAACTAGGACGGGAAACTAAACATATATAGAAGTTAAGTTTACTGCACTTATATTGATGATCATAGTTTTGGGTTGAGCTTACCGACAAATCATCTTTGAGCAATCTTTCACTTCAGCCTTACACGTGTCAGTCTCCGATTGTCTTGGACATTTATATCACTTCCTACCAACTCAAGGCAAACAAAAGACTTCATAAAAACTTCAAACAGATTTTTCAGATTTTCTGATCTGAAACAATGACATTTCTTCCCCTGTTTTTTATGAGGCTTTTGTAACATAAACACCCATTTTTTTATATTTTATATTTAAAAAAAAGAAAAACAACTATGTACAAACAGTTCTGATCAGATCATTCCTCGAAGGCAATCATCCTTACGCCTTCAACACACATTTCAAAATTTGGACGAGAAAGGGGTTTTGTGAAAAGGTCAGAAACATTTTGATCTGAGCTTACCTTTTCCAACTGAATCAACTTCCTATCATAGCAATCACGAATGAAATGTACCTTGATATCTATATGATTTGCTTTGGAATGTTGAACAAGATTCTTGACAATTTGCAGAGGATAGCAGCATTATCACAAAAGATTGGAGTATTAAAAAATTCCATACCGTAGTCAGTGAGCTGATTCTGAATCCATACTACCTGTGAGCATCTAGCTGATGCTGCCACATATTCAGCTTCTGCAGTTGACTTGGAAACGGTATGCTGCTTCTTGCTCTGCCAAGAGATGAGTCTGTCTCCCAAGTACTGACATCCACCAGTTGTTGATTTCCTGTCAAGATCACTACCTCCATAATCACTGTCAGTAAATGCAAATAATTGGAAATCAGTATTCTTGGGGTACAAAGTCCAAGCTGAGGCCTGCCCTTCAGATACCTAAAAATACGTTTAACATCAGCGAAATGAGAGAGTTTAGGATTAGCCTGATAACGTCCGCACACGCACACACTGCATGCATGATATCGGGCCTACTGGCTGTTAAATACATGAGTGATCCGATCATCGAACGATACATGAATTCACTCACTGATTCTCCATCTGCATCTGCTGTTAGTAGAGGTCTGGATGCCATCGGAGTGGAGATAGGCTTGGAGTCCTGCATCTTGAACTTTTCCAGAATCTCCTTCACATATTTTGCTTGATGAATGAGAATTCCAGTTTCATCTTGCTTCACTTGTAATGCCAGGAAAAAGTTCATCTCCCCTTGATCACTCATCTCAAACTTCTTTCTCATGATATCCTCAAACTCGGTGCATAATTCTTCATTTGTAGATCCGTAGATGATGTCATCCACATACACTTGCACCATAATGATATCATCTTTTACTTTCCTTCTGAACAGAGTTTGATCAACCACTCCCCGTGTATAACCATTTTCTACCAAATGCTTTGACAGAGTCTCATACCACGTGCGGGGAGCTTGATGCAAACCATATAAAGCTTTATCCAGAAGATACACATGATTTGGATGGTCTTCATCCACAAACCCTGGCGGCTGAGCCACATAAACTTCTTCATTCATTTTAGCATAAAGGAAGGCTGTCTTCACATCCATCTGATGCACTGTGAAGTTGAGATATGTTGCTACAGCAAGAAATATTCGAATTGCTTCCAATCTCGCCACTAGTGCATACACCTCATCATAATCCACCCCGTAAACCTGTCTGTGACCTTGAACAATCAGCCTGCCTTTGTTCCTCACAATTACACCCGTATCATCTTTCTTGTTCTTATACAACCATCTTGTGGGTATAACCTTTTTATCTTCTGGTCTTTCTACTAGACGCCACACTTCCAATTTTGAGAATTGATTCAGTTCATTGTGCATAGCCTCCATCCAACTCGGATCTTTAAGTGCTACCATCACATTTGGAGGCTCTATTTGGGAGATAAAACATGAGTACATGCAGTGGTTGATGTCACCCCTGCGGCTTCTAGTGGTAACCCCTGCTGAAACTGGTCCAACCACATTGCTAAGAGGATGATCTCTGTTGATTCTTGTCGTTTGAACATCTGGTACTGAAATAGAAACATGCAAGTTAGTATCATTAACATTATTGTTCATACCTTGGATTTCTGACTCCTTCTGATCATCATGAGTTCTTAAAGATTCTGGAACATTCACAACATCATCCTTAGGAGCTGCTACTGATACACTGTCTCTGACATTTTCAACGGATCGTCTTACTTCAGGAGCTGGAGCAATGATGTCTTCTTCTTCTTCCAGACCAGGAAACATGCTTGAGTAGTTGAAACCTTCAAACAATGATCCATAATCAAAAATCCAGTCTGGTCCAGTTCCTGCATCAGTTGGATTGTCTTCCAACCAGTCAACATTGAATGCCTCAATTATCATTTTCGTGGTTTTGTTGTAGACTCGATAAGCACTATTTGCAGAATATCCGACAAAGTAGCATTCATCAGCCTTTGCTTCGAACTTCCCCACATCAGACTGAATTAGGACTGTGCAAGGACACCCGAAGGTCTTGAAGTACCCCACCCTTGGTTTTTCTCCATAAATAATATGATAAGGCGTCTTCTCATGCCGCTTGTTCAATAGTACTCGATTCTGCACATAACAAGTGGTGTTGACTGCTTCGGCCCAAAAGAAAATTGGTAATCTTGCTTCACACAGCATAGTTCTGGCAGCTTCAATGAGTGTTCTGTTTCTTCTTTCAGCAACACCATTCTGTTGTGGTGTGTATGGTGCACTGTACTGCCTTTCTATACCTTTCTCTCCACAGAACATATTCAATTCAGCATTCTTAAACTTTGTTCCGTTGTCTGATCTTATTGCCTTCACTTTCTTACTCATCTGATTCTCTATGAGAGTAACGAACTGTTTCACCAGTTCTGGAGTTTCATACTTGTTTGACAAAAAGAACACCCAAGTAAACTGAGAGAAGTCATCCACTATCACCAGACAATATGCGAACTTGCTGATACTTAGTACTTGCATTGGGCCGAAGAGATCCATATGAAGTAGTTGCAACATCGATGAGATAGAATTGGTCATTTTAGAACGATGTGGTAACTTGTGCTGCTTCCCCTTAGCACATGCAACACACTTCTAAATTGATGTGAAGTCCTTGATCGGGAGATTTCGAACATGCTCTCCCACTGCGGCATGATGAAACACACGAAAGAACAATGCTTTAAGATTGTTAGTTACCCCGAGTGGTGGTCGGATGGTAATAAGAAGGGGGTGAAAGGAAATGAACCAGAAAGAGGCAAAGGTTCCATAGCCGTGGGCAATACATAAGGTCTCATTATCGATAACTCAAGCTCTAATGGAGGTTTTGCAGGTATGGTGACTACTACTCTTGATGAAGAAGATGATATCCCAGGTAAAAGTTCGGAAGCATCGACTTTATTTTGGGGTAATAAAGTGGATCTGGCATCACCTAAAAAGCTTAGTTTGACTTTAGCCCATGTCCCACATTAAAATAAATTCAAATCTACATATGAAAAAAAATTCGAGACATGTACTGACAAAAATATCTTGTCCAAAAATTTTCTAACAAAAAATCACCTTTCTTTTATGCCAACCCACGTGCATAGTGTTAAAAAAATGGAAAAACCCACATTTAAACCCATAACTTTCAAAATGAACAAAATATACCCTCAAAAGTTTGGAATGACGAATATGGCACTAAATGATAGAAAATGTCGGGATAACTCATGGATATTAGACTGTGGGGCTACAGATACTATGACATATGACAAGACGGATATAATATCAAGCTCTAAGCCTGGTTAAACTCGTATACAAACCACAAATGGTGGAACAATGACTGTTGAAGAATGGGGAACAATTGAGATAACCCTCACTCTAAAACTCTATAATTGCCTCTATGTTCCCTCTCTATCTCAAAAACTCTTGTCCATAAGTCATGTATCTAAGGAACTTAATTGCTCAATACTCATGCTTCCCACTTTCTGTGTGTTACAGGATATCAGGACCGGTAAGATCATTGGGCGTGGCATTGAAAGACAAGGACTCTACTATGTGGATGAAATGACTCAGTAGGGTACTGTGATGTTAGCTCATGGCTCAAAAGACCAGGAAGCATGGTTGTGGCATCGACGATTAGGACATCCTTCATCAGGTTATTTACATGTTTTATTTCCAAGTTTGCCTTCATCAAACACTACTTCAAACTATGAGACATGTGTTTTATCAAAAATCCATAGACAAACATTTAAGCCAAACAATACTAGGGTTGATAAACCATTTTCGTTAATCTATACGGACGTTTGGGGCCCTGCCCCTATCATTGGGGTTCAACACCTTCGATTCTTTGTCCTCTTTGTGGATGATTGTACCCGGATGACTTGGATCTATCACCTTAGGCACAAGTCAGAAGTGTGAAAAATTCACAAACTTTCATAACATGATAAAAACTCAATTCCAAACAAATATCCAAATCCTTAGGTCAGATAACGGTGGAGAATTTGTGAACACACACATGTAAGAATTCCTTGAGTCCTAAGGTATAGTTCATCAAACATCGTGTGCTTACACCCCCGAGCAAAACGGAGTTGTGGAACGGAAAAATCGAATCCTATTAGAAATCACCTGAGCCTTACTAATTGAATCTCAAGTCCCTAAAAATTATTAGCCTGAAGCCGTTGCCACTGCCACATACCAAATCAACCACCTACCTACAAGAATACTCTAGCTCAAAACCCCCATGAAAACTCTCTCAGAATTCACCAACGTTCCCCCAGCCCTTACTCTCCAACCAAGAATATTCGGCTGCTCTGTCTTCGTTCATATCCCAAAAGGTCATCGTACAAAACTTGAACCCTGTGCTGAGAAATGTGTTTTTGTAGGATATGGTATTAACCAAAAGGGTTATAGGTGTTATAACCCCAAAAAAAAATCACATGCACACTACCATGAATGTGACTTCCTTGAAACAGAATATTACTACTCCCAGTATAGTGGTCAGGGGGAGAATGAGTACCTTGACCCACTGAATTGGTTGCAACCATCCAACATATCTAAAGAAAGTCACAGTACTGCTGAAGAGTCTCACACCAAAGAACCAGAGGAACCTGTCACAAATGCCACCACCTCTGACAATGCCCACCCGATATCCGAGGTTAGTATCTCAGCCGAAACTTCTAATGATAATATGAGCAACCCTAACCATGAGATGACAGAAACCGAAGAAACTTCCACTAGTGGGGAGAAGTACACACTACCACCAATATCAAATAGGGGTATCCCTCCAAAAAGATATTTTCCAGAAAAATTAACACGAGGCACAAGATACCCTATGGCGAATATTGCAAATGGAAACCTGTCAAGAGATGCCATAACATTCGATGCGGCCCTGTATGCAGAAGAGACACCAAACTCTGTTGAACAAGCTTTAAGATCAGAAAATTGGAAGGAAGCCATGAAGTGTGAGATGAATGCCTTGATAAAAAATGACACTTGGAACAAATGTCCGTTACCAGAAAGAAAGAAACCTGTAGGGTGCAGATGGCTATTCACTATCAAATACAAACCAGATGGGAAGATTAAGAGATACAAAGCCCGTCTTGTTGCAAAAGGCTACACCCAAACTTATGGAATCGACTATGCTGAAACTTTTTCACCAGTAAGAAAATTTGACACTATCCGTGTCTTGTTTTCAGTTGCTTTAAACAAGGGATGGCCCCTCCATCAACTAGACGTTAAAAATGCTTTCTTGCATGGAGAATTGGCAGAAGAAGCTTATATGGAGGCCCCACCCGGGTTCAAACAAGACTTCAAACTTACAGGAAGTGTGTAGGTTAAGAAAATCCCTCTATGGTCTTAAGCAATCTCCTAGAGCCTGGTTTGGAAGATTCACACTCGCAATGAAACAATATGGATACAAGCAGAGCAATTCTGACCATACTTTGTTTATCAAGAAAAAGGAAAGCCATGTGACATGTCTCATCATTTATGTTGATGATATGATCATCACAAGGGATGATGGAGATGAGATTCTACAACTAAATAAGAACTTGCCAGCTGGATTTGAAATGAAGAATTTAGGAAGACTCAAATACTTCTTTGGAATAGAAGTGCTAAGGTCTCAGCAGGGGATCTTTATATGTCAAAAGAAGTATATCCTTGATCTTCTTGCAAAAAACATGAATGTTGGAATGCAAGCCCTCAGACACTCCTGTGATGGTGAATCATAGTCTTCAAATGAAAGAAGACCCAGATCTAGCAGACAAAGAGCAATACCAAAGACTGATTGGGAAACTAATATATATCTCCCATACTAGAGCTGACATAGTATATGTTGTTGGGGTAGTGAGCCAGTTCATGCATAAACCTCAAGTAACTCACATGGAAGCTGTCATGAGAAACATCAAGTACCTCAAGGGAACTGTAGGTCATGGTGTGTTATTCAAACCAAATGGCCACCTTGAAACTCATGGATACACTGATGCTAATTGGGCTAGAGACAAAGGCGATAGGAGATCTACATATGGGTACTTCACATTTGTAGGAGGAAACCTAGTCACCTGGAGGAGAAAGAACAGAAGGTGGTTGCTCTATCCAGTGCTGAAGCAGAATTTTGAGGAGTGGCATGTGGTTTACCTGAGCTTCTATGGATCAGAAAACTACTCACAAAAATCGGTTTTGCTCCCACTAAAACCAAGAAACTAATGTGTGACAATGAAGCAGCAATTCAAATTTCAGAGAATCCAATCCAACATGATCGTACAAAACATGTTGAGGTGGACAGACACTTCATCAAAGAAAAACTCGAAGCTAGAATCATAGAACTTCCATTCGTTCGGTCAGAGAATCAACTTGCAGACATATTGACAAAAGCCATCAACAGGAGCACTTTTAAACATTGTCTCAGCAAGTTAAGCATTGGAGACCCCACTGGTCAACTTGAGGGAGAGTGTTAAAAGTATGGTTGAAAAGTCTCCCTCCAAATTCAAGACACTTGACAACTTGCAAGATTTAGACAAATATCTACTCAAAGAAATATCCTCCTTAAATGAGTTCACATCTAGTAGTCAAGTTAACTGTTGCTATAAATTGTAATGTAGTTGGTCATTGTAAAACACAAGAGTTCCAATACAAGTAAATCCTTCTAGTATGTATTCTCTAAATTACAAGACTGCACTTACTATGCTTTTTGACTAATTAAATATGTGCAACTAAGAATGCTTTTATGTGCCAAAAAATATATGAACTGTGTGACAGCTTCCTAATGTCCTTAACAAAGGATAAAATGTATAAAATTATGATTACCATATACAGGTACAAAGTAAATGCAATCATCATGGACAACAAGTCTACCTTAAAACTGCAAAAGAAACAACAAGAAATCCTAAAGAAATGATGATTGTAAGCTGTAAATATATGATGATTGTAAACGGTTTCAACAATCCCAAAGAAATCCCATCACACTTCGGCATAGAAACAACGCATCCGCGACTGTTCAAAGTGTTTTGGAACACATTAACAATAAAGCTTCGGAAAGTAAAGTGCATCTCCTACCACCGTTACCGCCTAACACAGCTGCTGGAAAAGGCAGCAACAAACTTGCACATGGTCACCAGGTAAGAAACAAAAGATATAAAAACAAATATAAAGATATTAACTTACAATACCATCTTAACATTACAGAAGAAACAACAAGAAATCCCAAAAGTCTGAAGGAAAAGCAAGAATAGGATACAAGTTGGTTAAAACCGAAGACCTTAATATGTAAATAAGATCCCCAACATGTTTTGTGAATCTGACAACAAGAATGTTCAAGTAGAAAGCCCATAGTGCCTTCATTTTTTTTAATGTAGCAGTACTTTAACAACCAAGGATAAACTCAGTACTACAACTGGATGACTGTTGGTCCGATAACAACAATCGCAAACGGTATCTTTATTACAAACAAGTGCGGAAACCTTGTTTGTGATTGATTCGACTAGAAGATGATGAAATAGACTTGATATGAGATGATGCAAATGCAAAACAATCAAATCTTGAATGAAAACCAATCAATCTTCCGTTACTTAACGTTCACGATCGTAAAACACAATGAGGAATGAGAAAATCGTAAACCAAAAGCTGCCCAAAATCATAAACTAGGTAGTTACCACTCTCAACCCACTTTTGCTAGGACTCAGTTTTTTAAACCATGTAAACTAGGATTGGAAACTAAACATATATAGATTTTAAGTTTACAACACTTACATTGGTGATCATAGTTTTGGGTTGCGCTTACCGACACATCATCTTCGAGCTTTCTTTCACTTCTGCTTTACACGTGTCAGTCTCCGATTGTCTTGGACATTTATATCACTTCCTACCAACTCAAGACAAACACAAAAACTACATAAATACCTCAAACAGATTTTCAGATTTTCTAAAAATATAACATTTCTTCCCCTATTTTTATGAGGCTTTTGAGACACAAACGCCGCCTTTTTTTTTAATGAAAACCAAAAAGAAATTAAAAATAATACCAAAACTAAAAAAGAACCAAAACTATGTACAAACAGTTTGATCAAATCATTCCTCGAAGGCAATCATCTTTAGGCCTTCAACACACATTTCAAAATTTTGACGAGGAAGGGGTTTTGTGAAAAGGTCAGAAACATTTTGATCGGAGTTTACCTTTTCAAGCTGAATCAACTTCCTATCAAAGCAATCACGAATGAAATGTACCTTGATATCTATGTGCTTTGTTTTGGAAAGTTAAACAGGATTCTTGACAATTTGCAGAGCAGCAGCATTATCACAAAAAATTGGAGTATTAATGAATTCCATACAGTAGTCAGTGAGTTGATTCGGAATCCATACTACCTGCGAGCATCCAGCTGATGCTGCCACGTATTCAGCTTCTGCAGTTGACTTGGAAACGGTATGTTGCTTCTTGCTCTGCCATGAGATGAGTCTGTCTCCCAAATATTGACACCCACCAGTTGTAGATTTCCTGTCAAGATCACAACCTCCATAATCGCTGTCAGTAAATGCAAATAATTGGAAATCAGCACACTTAGGGTACCAAAGCCCAAGCCGAGGCCTGCCCTTTAGATACCTAAAAATACGTTTAACAACGGCTAAATGAGAGAGTTTAGGATTAGCCTGGTAATGTGCACACTGACACACATCGAACATGATATTTGGCCTGCTTGCTGTCAAATACATGAGTGGCCCGATCATTGAGCGATACATGAACTCACTCACAGATTCATTATCTGCATCTGCTGTTAGTAGAGGCCGGGATGCCATGGGAGTAGAGATAGGCTTGGAGTCCTGCATCTTGTACTTTTCCAGAATTTCATTCACATATTTTGCTAGATGAATGAGAATCCCAGATCCATCTTGTTTAACTTGCAATGCCAAGAAAAAGCTCATCTCCACTTGATCACTCATCTCAAATTTCGTCCTCATGATATCCTCAAATTCGGTGTATAACTCTTCATTTGTCGACCCGTAGATGATGTCATCCACATAAACTTGCACCATAATGATATCATCTTTCACCCTCTTTCTGAACAAGGTTTGATCAACCACTCCTCTTGTATAACCATTCTCCACCAAATGCTTTGATAGAGTCTCATACCATGTGCGTGGAGCTTGATGCAACCCATATAAAGCTCTATCCAGAAGATACACGTGATCTGGATGTTCCTTATCAACAAATCCTGGCGGTTGACCCACATAGACCTCTTCATTCATTTCAGCATAAAGAAAGGCTGTCTTTACATCCATCTGATGCAAAGTGAAGTTGAGATACGTTGCTACTACAAGGAATATTCGAATTGCGCGCTTCCAATCTAGCCACCGGTGCATACACCTCATCATAATCAATCCCGTGAACATGTCTATGACCTTGAACAATCAACCTAGCTTTGTTCCTGACAATTACACCCGTATCATCTTTCTTGTTCTTATACAACCATATTGTGGGTATAACCTTCTTATTTTCTGGCCTTTTCACTAGACGCCACACCCCCAGTTTTGAAAATTGATTCAATTCATCGTGCATAGCCTCCATCCAACTCGGATCTTTAAGTGCTACTATCACATTTGGTGGCTCTATCTGTGAGATAAAACATGAGAACATGCAAAAGTTGATGTCACCCATGCGGCTTCTAGTAGTCACACCTGCTGAAACTGATCCAAGCACATTGCTAAGAGGATGATCTCTGTTGATTCTTGTTGCTTGAACATCTGGCACTGAAACTGAAATAGGCAGATTAGTATCATTAATATTATCATTTATACCTTGGGTTTCAGTTTCCTTTTGATCATTATGAATTCCTGAAGATTCTGGAACATCTCCATTATCATCCTTAGGAGTTGCTGCTGATACATTGTCACTAACTTTTTCCACATGCGGCCTTGCTTGAGGAGTTGGAGCAATAATGTCTTCTTCTTCTCCCAAACTATGAAACATATTTGAGAAATTGAAACCTTCAAATAATGACCCATAATCATAGATCCAGTCTGGCCCATTTCCAGCATCAGTAGGATTGTCTTCCAACCAGTCAACATTAAATGCCTCAATTATCACCTTGGTGGTTTTGTTGTAGACTCGATAAGCACTATTTGCAGAATAACCAACAAAGTAGCATTCATCAGCCTTTGCTTCGAACTTCCCCACATCAGATTGAATTAGAACTGTGCAAGGACACCCGAACGACTTGAAGTACACCACCTTTGGTTTCTCTCCATAAAAAATCTCATAAGGTGTCTTCTCATGCCGCTTGTTCAAAAGTACCTGATTTTGCACATAACAAGCAGTGTTGACTGCTTCGGCCCAAAAGAAAATTGGGAATCTTGCTTCACACAGCATAGTTCTTGCTGCTTCAATGAGTGTTCTGTTTCTTCTTTCAACAACACCGTTCTGTTGAGGTGTGTACGGTGCACTGTATTGCCTTTCTATACCCTTCTCTCCACAGAACATATTCAACTCAGCATTCTTAAACTCTGTTCCGTTGTCTGATCTCATTGCCTTCACTTTCTTGTTCATCTGATTCTCTGTGAGAGTAACAAACTATTTCACAAGTACCGGAGTTTCATGCTTGCTTGACAGAAAGAAAACCCAAGTAAACCAAGAGAAGTCATCCACGATCACCAGGAAATATGAGAACTTGCTAATACTTTGTACTTGCATTGGGCCGAAGAGATCCATATGAAGTAGTTGCAACTTAACACTTACGAAATAGACTGTGTCATTTTAGAACGATGTGGTAACTTGTGTTTCTTCCCCTTAGCACATGCAACACACTTCTCAACTGATGAGAAGTCTTTGATAGGGAGGTCTCTAACATGCTCTCCCTTTGCCAGCTTGTTCAGGTTCTTCATGTTTGCATGTTCCAGACGACGATGCCTTAATAATGCCAGATTTTCATTCTGCTTAGAAATAAGACAAGCCACATCAGAATACGGATGATCACCCATGTTAAGCAGATAAGAATTTCCTCGTCTTGGTGTACGCATCAAGAAACACTCCTCAGGAAACTTGACTCCAGGCTTGAGAATAATACATTCCTTGCTATTAAACAAAACAGAATATTCTCTATCACAAATCTGCGAAACACTAAGCAGGCTATGTGATAACTCCTCCACATAATGCACATCTGAGAACGTCAAACTGCCATTCTTCACCACACCCTTCTTGCTGATCTTGCCACCTACTCCACCAGCAAATGAAACACCTCCTCCATTGGAATCTTGAACCTCTTCCAAAAGTCATAAGTCTCCGGTCATATGTCGGGAGCAACCACTATCAACGTACCAGAGATTGTTGACAGTTTTTCTTGGCTGTCCCTACATGAATTAAAGATCAGTTAGAGTCGGGTACTCAGGCCATAACAGATCTGGGCACGCCCTTGGAGTCAATGTAGTTGACTAATTGAAGGCACATTCCTGATTTTGATTCAGTCACACTCAAACTTTGAGTGTTGACTTTTGGTTTCCAAACAGTGTGTTTCTGAGATTTTGACACATTGTTTGAATTCTTCACAGTTGTAGGTTTCTTCTGTGGAGATGTGATCTTTTTACCTACAGGTTCCTTGACTGGTGTCCACTCAAGTTTCAATTTTGTTTGAACAACTTGTTTTGTTTGAGAAACCTCTTTTGATTTAGAAACCTGTTTCTTAACCATTGTTTTACCTTTAGGTTGGGAAATCCTTTTTGTTTTAGGCACCTGTTTCTCAACAAGTTCAGGTTTCATCTTATCTTTTCTTTGGTAAGCTCCTTTAGGTTTGTAAGTTGGTTTTGGAGTTTTGGCCACATTCCATTTTTCATCAACAGGCTTTGTCATCGGAGCTTTTGTGCTTAAAACCTTAGACTGTTGAGTCTTCATTGGTTTTGAACTCTGCTTCCCCTGAGACAAAGCTTGTTGTTTTTTTATTTTTATTCCCACATGTCATCATTTTCTGCAACATACTAGTCCTTGGGTTTTGCGGATAGTATGGTTGATAAGGTCTATTCAAACAATTTCCAACGAAGTGCCCTGGTTTTCCACAATGAAAACAATTCATAAGTCTAGGCCCATTCACATGACTACAGACATACGAACGCCTTGGGTATGACGACTTCCATTCAGGCTTATCATCCCATTTGTGTATAAAATGTTTTGGAACTTTTTCAGGTTGCGTGATTAAACAAAATTGTTCCGATTTTGATTTGTTCGTTCTGTTAAAAGTAGACACAACCTGGGGATAAGGAACAAATTCCTTGGGCTTGGACTCACGACCAGCTTTAGTATTAGGCACACGAATTTTAAAACCATTAACTACTGCATTAGAATTAGAAACATGCTTTGAAGACATAGACAACACCAATTGTTTTGACTTGGACGCATTAAGTTCAGATACAGATGCCAGAACATCGTCCTTAGGTAAATCAGAAATTTAACTACTAGACTCATGACACTCTTTGACTCTCAAGCATTCGGCATCCTCCCTAGAAACATCTTTTATCCTTACTTCATCTGCACATGAAACAAAAACGTCGGAAGAACTAACATTATCGTTTAATGGTTCCTGGGATGGACCCGGTTCACAAGTGAATGCCACAGTTTTATTCTGATTACCCAATCCATAGGTCATATGTTTCTCATTTTCTAACTCCTCTTCAGTCATGGGTTTCACGCCTACCAAAACACTATCTATGGGGGGTCCTGCTTCATGCATTCCTGATTCAGATCTATCTACCTGATCCTCCTCATAGATCATACCTATTATATCTTGATGTGTTCGGAATGTACCTAAAAATAACTATTAATACCTAGACCTAATCCTAGACCTAGACACACCTAATTTTACCGAAACTCCTCAAACTAAACCGAACCTAAAGGCAAGTGTACCTATCGGTGGCAGTATAGCTTATGTAAGACCGGGATTATCGAACCCTAGAGACACTATGAACAAGACTCTAACCTAGGACTCTATGAATAGGAAAATTGAGTAATTTTGTAAATTGGTTTTTGAAATAAATTAACTAACTTAACTAAATTAACTAACTAACAACCGACACAAAAGAAACTTAGGATGAATTCAAGAATGAGAGAAAGTACCACCTAAACCTAGAATCCTAATTAATATTAACGACCTCACTCGGCTATGACAATTCTGATGGAACCGGGATCTTAACACACAACCTATAGAAACTCTACGAGCCCCCGAATCACTCTCCGGACGATACTGATAGAATACCTACAAATTGGAATACGCTTACCGATTTGATTAGTTCACCTTTTGAGTCCTTCCTAATTGATTACTCTAACGCTCGGACAAGTGGTTCTCCTTTTAAGTCCTTCCCACTTCAACTACCTAAGAACACCCTCGAAACAATCTAAGGCACCTTAAAATAGCCGGAGCTACCTCTAATTCCTACAATTGACACGGAATAACAAGCTAACCATAAAACCTAGGCAATTTCCTTTTGGGACAATTATTCCTAAGACCTATTAGCTAACCCGATTACCCGACAATCCATTACCTTTTGAGTCTCTAGATAAGCAGCACACAAGAATTAAATAAATAACTATCAACTAATCCTATGATCACTATATAGTAAACCACATCAAATTGCAAACACACAGTCACACAATTTAACTACTTCACCCAAACCGGAAGACATCCGCAAGCAAAGCAAGGATTAATTGATAATTCTAAACCTAATTCAAGCACACACATACATCAATGGCAGAAAATTAGAGGGGTTTAAAGAGTTATCAATCCATCAAGAAAATTATCATAAAACCGAATAAAACAATTAACACTAAAAAGTCATCATAACGGTCTAGGTGGCACAAGCAAGTTTAGTTCATAATGCAAAGTAGAAAACAACCAAAACCGAAGTTACCGTTCATCGTAAAAGAAAATAAAATAGGTTCAGCAGCCTGCTTGCCTGCTAGCTTGCTTAATAATTATATTGACCAATTGACGTGCTTGCTTGGCTGCCTGGCTGCTTCCAATTCGATTTCTTTCTTTACGTCCGTTTCTTTTTCTTTCGTTCGTATTCCCTTCCTGCCGTCCCTTCTTTTTTTTGTTTTATAATGTTGCGTAGATAGGGTTGTGCTCCCCCCTCTGCCTTTTAATTCATCCTCATCTAATTTTTAATTGTTAACTTCTTGTTGCACAAGCTAGCCACGAGCTCACATGATATAGCCTACTATTTGATCTTCATATGTATCAACTATCAAGTCAGCCCATAAAATTAGTCCACGATCAGGTGCAACCCATTCTAAATGTTTAGTTGTTTTACTTTTTTCTTCGTTCCATGTGACCTTTTCAATTCAAAGTAAATCATCAACTTAAATTGTCTCTGGTCTCCACGTTAACACTTAAGGAAAATCCTTTAACTTTCATGAATTACATAGTAGCCCTCGAACTCTTATGTCAACCTACAATCAATTATAATTGAACAACTTTTGAGCACAATTAACTAAATAAACACAATTAAAAATAAAAGACTCAAACTCACACCAATATATACAAAAATGACTCAACACCACATTAAGACACAAATACTATAAAATAGATTAAAACTAAATAAAAATGACTCAAAACTGACTCAATTATTATACAAAATACAAGGGAAAATTAGATGTGTTTGGCGCACATCAAACATCCCCACACTTACTCTTTTTTCGTCCTCGAAAAATACTGCAATGGAATCATAACCAGGTAATTGATCTCTAAGCATTCAACATTTTAATTTCTCAATCCACCATAACATTCCTCAATCCATAACGTTATAACACACTAACTACAATTGCCGATATTTCGATCCGATTAAACCCAACCACCAACCTTTTCTTTCGCCCCCATGTGTTTATGAAATTACCGGATATAAGCTCAGTCTACCTATGGGTCCCACTAAAGAAAGCTCAAGTTCAACCTACTACCGAATCATATTCAGTCAAAGTAAAGGGTATAAAGATTAATGTTTTATATTTTTCTCCACCCTCCTTAAACCAGATACTAAGATGTCCAAAGAATAACGAATTGATGGAATGCGAATTTTTGAGCATTTATTCTCTAATCTACCATATTTTTTCTTTCTCTATTTTTTTTCTTTTTTCTATTTTTTTTTAACTCTAATTGGTCACTTTTACCTAAAATTACCAACGGACATCATCAGAGGTACTTTTTCACAAGGTCTTACCCCCGAAATCATACGTGAGTATTTTGCCCGCGAGATCCGGAACATCATCAGAGGTACTTACCACGGGATACTATCCTTAGTTTGTACATGAGTATTCTGCCCCTTCACTCTAATTGCATTAACCAAATTATTAACTAACATGCTCATTTGACTATTCTAAGGACATAGGAGTATCTAGCCTAAAGCGGTCTCTTCCTTCCTAATCATCAGATTCAGTATCCCTATCACTCCTAAAATGGGAACCCACTAGCAGACTGATTAGCATATTTATACAACAATAAACACACAGGCTATTTAAGCTACTCCTAGGTCAGCTGGGCCTACCGACACATCATAGATTAGTAATGCTTTCCATTCTCACCATACTTAACATATTTCCCAAATTATTGACCTTAAGTCATTATTTTAACATTCAAGCACAAAATTTAAGAAAAAATCAATTCCCAGTTTTACCTATCATTTTCCATTTAAATTGCAGCCAGAACTCTTGGACATTTTCGAACAATTTTTTCAAGTTTTTTTTAATTCAAAACACACTAAAAATAAACATAAACTGACTCAAGACGCAAGTCTCCCATCCCCACACTTGAACCACACATTGCCCCCAATGTGTGAATGCGAATAAAATAAAATTAGAAAAAAAAACTAAAAATAAAAGCACACGAACGATAAAAATAAAAAAATAAAAAAAATGCAAATGAAAAAATAATAATAATAGAAGACAAACGAATGGAACAAACTCCCCTGATTTGTGATTTGGATGAATGACAGGCGAGCTTGGTTCCGCAGGTTCTCCATTGTAATTCCATGAGCATCCCAATGCGAACATCATCGAACCTGCAAAGCAAACACAAAACACAAACACTCGACGAAAACACGATTAATCACGAAAAATAAAAATAAATAAGAATACAAAGAAAATAAAAACTAAAAATTGCAGAAATTGAAACGTGATTCACAAACTTTACAACCCGAGCACTATGCAATTCAGCTTAATAATCACTAAACAATCCTACCAAACTACACATCTGGAGGCTTCTCCTTAACATTCTTCATAATCATGACCCTAAACATCAAATCAGCTTAGAATTTCTAAGGCCCAAACAACCAACCTCCTAAAATCATACCTATAAACCAGTCGACCCACCAGTGTTTAAACCTACCCGGAATTAACTTAATAACTACAATAAAGCTCAACCTCGGGTCATTCTTACAACCTACTTCCTCTAACGTCCCCACACTTGGACTAAACACAAGATCATCATTAACACTCAGCTACACTTACCAAGTGGGACGTCTTCTAACACCTCATCTCTTTCTCGACAACCGGTTCCTCACACCTCAGCACGTCCCGAATGGAGATTGAGTACGGTTCGTGCCTCGGTGCTTGAGCCTCGCTAACCTCACGAAATTCTTCCTCGAGTGGGACGTGTTCACCCTCAACGGTCGGCTCCCCGTATAACATCTCTTCAAGCTTCTGCAAATCACCCTCCGGGTCAAACCGATCCTCATCTAACGCTTCTGGTGACATCATCGTCCACTCCTCACCAAACATTTCCACCATTTGTGCTTCAAATAAATCATCCGAATCACCCTTTTGAAGCACCTCCTCACATCCGATCCTCATCTACCTCATTTGTTGTTGCACTCGCTGCGATC
The DNA here is from genome assembly GCA_039602395.1 of Deinandra increscens subsp. villosa. Lineage (NCBI taxonomy): Eukaryota > Viridiplantae > Streptophyta > Magnoliopsida > Asterales > Asteraceae > Deinandra > Deinandra increscens. The sequence goes on along the minus strand of JBCNJP010000017.1, from coordinate 84,221,781 downwards.
TCCTCCTCACACTCTTCATCCCACACAATATTGTCCTCTTCCTCCGACCAATCCCAAATTGGATCCGAAGAGTATGCATCCTCATCAACCATGTCATCATCCGTTGGAGACTCCTCATTAATACCATCTGAATCATCATCTCCTTCATTCGCGACTTCCTCCTCTGCGATCTCGGCGGCGTCTATCGAAGTGATGTTATTCGTCCATTGATTTAGATCATAGTCATCGTCGTCACAAACCCATTGGATACCCTGATTAACCGGAGGTGGGACTTCAATGTCCATTAACGTCTCCTGATATCGGATTTCCTCAAACACCGTCCTTGATGACTCCCCCGTACGCCTTTCTCTTACCTCTCGTTCTCGAAAGATCCTTTGACAAATTTCTCTACAAATACCAACCCGAACCGGACAAATATCATGGGAGTTATGTGGTCCACCGCAGCTCATACAACGTGGCGTGTTTTCCTCCTGAAGCCGTTTTATCAGGCTAACAGCATTCTCTACAATCTCTAAGCCCTGAGGTAATCGCGGATCATATCTACTCCATGTGGCCATCTCCTCCGCGAACTGTCGGATATTTACGATGAAGCTTTGTAGATCGATAGTGGCCATGGCGAAAAACACAAAAACAAAACACAAAACAAAATAAATAAAAAAAATTAGACTCAAAAACTAACCTTAAACTCTAGACGCGGAAAAACCCTAAAAGACTCAAAATTTCCTAACAACGACCTAGTTAATCTTGCTATTGCCAAAGTGTCCCCGGCAACGGCGCCAAAAACTTGATGTGTTCGGAATGTACCTAAAAATAACTATTAATACCTAGACCTAATCCTAGACCTAGACACACCTAATTTTACCGAAACTCCTCAAACTAAACCGAACCTAAAGGCAAGTGTACCTATCGGTGGCAGTATAGCTTATGTAAGACCGGGATTATCGAACCCTAGAGACACTATGAACAAGACTCTAACCAAGGACTCTATGAATAAGAAAATTGAGTAATTTTGTAAATTGGTTTTTGAAATAAATTAACTAACTTAACTAAATTAACTAACTAACAACCGACACAAAAGAAACTTAGGATGAATTCAAGAATGAGAGAAAGTACCACCTAAACCTAGAATCCTAATTAATATTAACGACCTCACTCGGCTATGACAATTCTGATGGAACCGGGATCTTAACACACAACCTATAGAAACTCTACGAGCCCCCGAATCACTCTCCGGACGATACTGATAGAATACCTACAAATTGGAATACGCTTACCGATTTGATTAGTTCACCTTTTGAGTCCTTCCTAATTGATTACTCTAACGCTCGGACAAGTGGTTCTCCTTTTAAGTCCTTCCCACTTCAACTACCTAAGAACACCCTCGAAACAATCTAAGGCACCTTAAAATAGCCGGAGCTACCTCTAATTCCTACAATTGACACGGAATAACAAGCTAACAATAAAACCTAGGCAATTTCCTTTTGGGACAATTATTCCTAAGACCTATTAGCTAACCCGATTACCCGACAATCCATTACCTTTTGAGTCTCTAGATAAGCAGCACACAAGAATTAAATAAATAACTATCAACTAATCCTATGATCACTATATAGTAAACCACATCAAATTGCAAACACACAGTCACACAATTTAACTACTTCACCCAAACCGGAAGACATCCGCAAGCAAAGCAAGGATTAATTGATAATTCTAAACCTAATTCAAGCACACACATACATCAATGGCAGAAAATTAGAGGGGTTTAAAGAGTTATCAATCCATCAAGAAAATTATCATAAAACCGAATAAAACAATTAACACTAAAAAGTCATCATAACGGTCTAGGTGGCACAAGCAAGTTTAGTTCATAATGCAAAGTAGAAAACAACCAAAACCGAAGTTACCGTTCATCGTAAAAGAAAATAAAATAGGTTGAGCAGCCTGCTTGCCTGCTAGCTTGCTTAATAATTATATCGACCAATTGACGTGCTTGCTTGGCTGCCTGGCTGCTTCCAATTCGATTTCTTTCTTTACGCCCGTTTCTTTTTCTTTCGTTCGTATTCCCCTCCTGCCGTCCCTTCTTTTTTTTGTTTTATAATGTTGCGTAGATAGGGTTGTGCTCCCCCCTCTGCCTTTTAATTCATCCTCATTTAATTTTTAATTGTTAACTTCTTGTTGCACAAGCTAGCCACGAGCTCACATGATATAGCCTACTATTTGATCTTCATATGTATCAACTATCAAGTCAGCCCATAAAATTAGTCCACGATCAGGTGCAACCCATTCTAAATGTTTAGTTGTTTTACTTTTTTCTTCGTTCCATGTGACCTTTTCAATTCAAAGTAAATCATCAACTTAAATTGTCTCTGGTCTCCACGTTAACACTTAAGGAAAATCCTTTAACTTTCATGAATTACAAGTAGCCCTCGAACTCTTATGTCAACCTACAATCAATTATAATTGAACAACTTTTGAGCACAATTAACTAAATAAACACAATTAAAAATAAAAGACTCAAACTCACACCAATATATACAAAAATGACTCAACACCACATTAAGACACAAATACTATAAAATAGATTAAAACTAAATAAAAATGACTCAAAACTGACTCAATTATTATACAAAATACAAGGGAAAATTAGATGTGTTTGGCGCACATCATATCTCTAGACATTGGTGGGGGAACACCATTCTTACTTTTCTCAGATGAGCTAATTCCTATTCCTCCTTTATCCCTACCATATTGAACATCAGTTATGCAGGAGGACAATGCTTTACCAGCTTGAAGCATTCTTTTGTTTCTCATCTGATTCAAATCTAATTGCACTTGCACCTCATTGTTCTTATGCTTAAGGTCATCTACCTGTTTCCTAAGCTCAGCTATTTCTAACTTAGCATTATCATACAGGACAGACTTCTGAGAGGCAAGGGCTTGGTATTTCTCTATATCCAGTTACTGGGCTTTGACTTTCTCCTCACTCTTTTCCCATCTACCCTTAAACGAACTTCTAGAACATTGCATATCAAATAATTCTATCTCACTATTCTTCTAAAGTTGTCTAAGGCCAGGAATTAAACGTGCACAAGTGGGATTAGTAATACCTTGGTTTTGTCGACCTCGGTAGCAAATGCTTCCTTGTCTTTGACCAGGTTCTCTTCCTTATCTCCTGACTTCTCCTCAGTGACCACAAATGCATGCTCCTCCTCAGAATCATCCTCCATCTTAGCGATCATTGCATGTGATAGAATGAGTTCCTCCATCTGAGAAAGCCCATTTATATCCCCCAGCTTATTGCACAACCAAAGCCGTTGTCTCTGCCTTTCCCTTACCATTCCCAGCTTTCTTTTCTTCTGGTTTCTCCTTTTTTGGCTTGGTGCATTCCCTGGAAAAATGCCCGTACACATCTCAGTTGAAGCATCTGAGCTTGCTCTTATCAAAACCCATCCTTATCTTATCCTGATCCTTCCAGACATTCTTCCCAGTTTTTGCCATAAACTTCTTGGTGCGGAAAACTGCCATTGCCATTTGCCAGGAAACATCAAGCATTTCCACATCTTCAGGATTAATCTGGTTAAGTTCACTTGATAACATCTCAGTAGGTACCAACGTTCCAGCCATAAGAGCATGATAACTGTTCATAAATCTCATTCCAAGAGCAAAGTTGGGATCATTTGTAGCGTTTGCCTCATCAGGGTTAACCGTTCCACTATAATTAGCTTGAGATTGAGCCCCGAATGCAGTCGACTTTGTGTTTGAACTCGAGCCACTTGCAGACGAACTTCCCGCCTGTTTTGACCCCACTTCTTCAGATAAGAGAGCCCGATTCAGTTTTCCAGCCATACTGAGTGAACTTAGATGATTCAGCTCTCTCTCTGTTTATCATCAATCAGCTTCGACTTCAGTTTGTTAATTAGCTCATCAACAGATAACTCATCAAGCATGTTGTTGTCTTTGATTATTGAAATGTTGGTATTCCAGGACTTGGGCAAACTGTTCAAGAGTTTCAGATTCTTATCCTCTAGATCGGGTTCAACATCGTAGCTTGACATTTCAGTGATTAAGGACACAAATCTTTGAACTTGAGCTTCAAAGGACTCTCCTTGAATGTGATTGAACAAATTGAACTTCTGCTTCAGCATTTGTTTACGGCTTGCCTTGATATCGGGATTTCCTTCATATGCCACTACCAGAGCATCCTAGAGTTGCTTTGCAGTCTTATATTTCTTAAAACCTTGAGCAATCTCCGGAGTCAATACCATTGTCATAATTGCAAATGCTCTCTGGTCCTTGTTACATTTTTCTAAATCATCATCCGTGTATTCTGCTTCAGTTTTCGCATGCCCAATTCGTTCTCCTTCACAGTGAGTAGGAACGAATGGCCCATTAAAAACTGATTTTCAAAGTCTCAAGTCAACACTTTTCAAATGATTTTGAAATCTGTATCTCCACTCAAGAAAGTTGTCAGCCGATGTGAGTCTTGGGGGACGGGTGGTCGATCCAATCTCAAAGTCTAGTTTTTTATACATACTAGGTTCAAAGTCCATGATGAAAGCTTAGGAAAACTTAAGTAAAATACAAAGTCCAAAAAGAGTTTTCGATCGTAAATAGTAGTTTACGATTTTGACAGTCAGGTCGATCGAGAACACGATTCCGATCGTAATCTCCAGTCGTGAACTACTCCGGGTCGTAAACAAAGTCGTGAACACCCAAAGTCTTGAACTTGAACTCGTAAACCCCTTTTTCGCGATCGTAAACCTCCAAAGATCAAAACTTGAAGTCGTAATCACTAACTGCCAGCTCGTAAACACAATTCTGATGAAGAACTGCGATCGTAAACGCCTGTAGATGTCGTAAACACTAAAAACAACCCAGAAAATTCAGCAAACTTCCATTTTTTTCAGCCAAACACTCGAATCTAATACCGTGTAACCTCGAATATGATGATTCTTAGCTCTGATACCAATTGGTGGTCCAATAACAACAATCGCAAACGGTATCTTTATCACAAACAAGTGCGAAAACCTTGTTGGTGATTAATTCGACTAGAAGATGATGAAATAGACTTGATATGAGATGTTGCAAATGCAAAACAATCAAATCTTGAATGAAAACCAATCAATCTTCCATTACTTAACGTTCACGATCGTAAAACACAATGAGGAGAGAAAATCGTAAACCAAAAGCTGCCCAAAATCATAAACTAGTGGGTATTCATAGTACCCTTACAAATGACCTAACTAGAATCGAAAACATCAAAAAGGAACCGGCCGAAGAGGCCCAAAACCGTAAACACCTAATAAGCCCAGATGAGAAGCAAAGCTAAGCCCAATCAAGTTGAATTTCAAGCCCACACATCTAATGTTAATGCCTCACCATGTATATCCCAACAATGATAACTATCATTTTGAAGTTCTAACTAAAGGCTAATGAAAACTTAAAGGTTAAACTTTCGTTTTCACTATACTCAGGTAAACCAAACTCATATGTAATGGACTATAACACGAAATGCCCACCGCAACCGCGGGCGAGTAATATTCTGCTTAAAATGTAATATGTAACATGTAAGTTCCTTTGCTAAACAGGTGTTAATGAAATAGTCGTTAAAAAATGTATTAATGTTTAATTAGGGTGGGAAGTATGGTTAGTCCAAGGTCTTGTGGCTTCAAATTCTTTGTCCCATAAGGTGGTGCCACATGAGAGAGAAGGTAGAGACTAGAGAGAGAATAAGAAGCCAAATGAAGACTAAAAGAGAGGGTGTGGTTGGTCTTGAAGGTCTTATGGCTTCAAATCCTTGGAATTTGGACCCACACACACCAAAGCTTCGGCTTCATTCGGTTTCTAAAAACCGAAAACCACCCAAAATGGATCCGCGAGGCTTGGAGCCGCCTCAGGCAGTATGGTAGCCAAATTAAACCGTTGAACTGACTTGGAACCGAAGGAAGGAGTCGCGCTCCATACCCCCACCCCCCCCCCCCCACCTACCTGCCCATCTTGTGTAACTCCCACATCATCTATATCCTCCATAAATTAAAAAAAAAATCAGTAGCTTCAAAACCTACAAAGTAATTTTCTTAGAGCATTCATAGTATAGTAGGTTACTACCCTCATCCTTATAATTAAACTAAAAAACACTATATTTTCTCTTTGTTTTTCAATTAAATAAAATTTTTATATATTTATTGTTACTTTTTTTTATCTCTTTCATCCTGTAACCACTTTAAAAGAAAATAAAAATTATAAAGAATCTACCATGTTTCGTCAAATATAAAAATAAATAGTAATTTTTTCTTTCTTATAAAACCTCAAATTTTAAAGACTCGGTTCGCATAAATAAAGAAAACCTGCAGTCAATGCTCTTAAACCACACTTAAGAAGTGTTTTATGTGGCAATATAGCAACCACTTCCGCTCTCTAGACTACACAACCTTCCAAAATCGTACTTCATCGATCCGATCCCCAATCAGCTCGAAATTCAGCTCTGCCACTTTCGAGTCTCGAATCGCCTCGATTTTTTTCCTACTAGTTGAATGTGATTTAGGGTTTATGAGCTCGTCTGTATAAGCAAATGAGAAGATCAAGGCAAGAGTTTCGGAGGTCAGTGAGGCGACGATGGTTTCCGAATGTGTTTTGGCTGACGACATTATTTTGCGGATTTGTGGTTTTGTTGCTGATCCTTTTCACAAGTCGAGAGAGAGTCAGACCTACATCCAGATCAGTGCTATTTAAGGTATAATTTCGTTCCATCTTTTTATGATGAACAAATTCGGACTCAATCGTTATTATCAATTGCTTGCGAATATGATCCTTTATCTGGAAATGTGCATTTTGCTAATTAATCATTATGATCGTATTGTTTGAAGATGATGACCTTAAGAACAGGAATAAGATTTTGTTAGATAGGTGTTGCTGGCACAAATCTATGTGATTGGTTTCAGGTAATTGAGCAAGTGTCACCCAATATCTAGGGCTGAGATTTTGAAGCCCTGTGTGAAGACTGAAAATTGTCCCTTATGATAGAAATTTATATAAATATATAAATTTCTTAACTTTATGTTTTGTTTACTTATATAATTATTGACAGAATATATATGTTAGACTTTGAAAACTTGTAAACGATAAAATGTTTTAAGGGCCCCTATAAAACATGGGCTCGGCTCAGTCGTCCACCCCCTGCACATAATATCATACCGGTCCTGAATATTTTGATGATTTTCTGTCATCAAATAGTGAGATAATTAGCAGCTTTCATTTGTGTCACTCTGGGAATTGAGATGATTCCATGCTTTGGCGATTAACATAGGTTGAATTTTAATGGTTAGTAATAATATTCATTTTTAAATCACTTTATAGTTAGAGTGTGCTTAAGTGGATGCAGTCAATGCTTTGACTTTGGGCATAGTAAATGAGAACTACTTATCTTGTTACCTTAATTGTTTATCTTGCAACCAGTACCAGCCTCTTTGACTTTCATGAACAATTGGAAAGTCAAACCTTGGACTAAGAAGTCAGACACTCTATAAAGTGAACATGCTGACTGTTGACTAATATGAAATTTATAAACTTTATGTGTCAATTTGGGTGATTCTAATTTACAACTGAAAAAATAAGGGGTTAAATCCATGCGGAAGCAATCAATTGCTCTGTGAGAATGTGAGAATCTAATAATACTTTTTCTGTTAATAAGTCAACATGATACGGATTTTAGCAGCTTTTGAACTAAAAGTGTAAATTTACATGATGTTCATTATGTGATACTACTGTTGGGCGGTGTCCTTGAAATTTTCACTCTTCACACCTAGTCAGCTTAGAAGCTTGTGCTTTTACCTTCTTCATTATCGGTGTGTACTTTGGAGAACGAAATTACATAAGGGGTCATGGTTATGTTATAAAGTTCAATTTCTATAAATATATAGGGGTATGCATCGAGTTCTTGTTCATGATGGATATAAATATTATATGTTCAAGTAGTCCCACATAACTTGAGAACTTGATCTTTCTGCTTATACTTGCTCACAAATGAAAATCTTAGGATGTGTTTAGATGTTGGTTGTAAAACTGTTCATGATGACAAGTTTTATTGTTTGGATGAAGCTTATTTGATTCTCCTTCCGGTTTATCTAAGATTACCTAGTTTCCCACATTTTTATTTGTTGAGAATACAATTATCAGAGTTTTATGTGATAAAAAGAAACTGAATTTGAATGCTTTGTTTTAGATGTTATCCATTAATCTCACATAATCAAGAAGCACACAAATAACTGCTTATCTAATTCTTTCAACTGGAAACAGCATCCAAACACTATCTCATGCACCACATGGCTTTTGCATCTGATTACTTAATTTGATTATTCAATAGGCTAATTGCACAAAAATGTAACATAATGATAATACATTATTATAGATTCTTGAAGTGTACTATTGTTTTATCATTCAATGTATAACTTACCTTTGGTTCTAAAGGATGCAATTTGTTACATTAAATGTTAAAAGGATTGCAAGTATGTTTCATTAAGTGGTAACAAATTAGATAAAATGGTAAGAAATATTGAAGTAATATACATTGAATGGCAGAAAAACATAGTATTGTTGCATGGATCGGCTACATCGTGCAAGTATGTTGCATTTCTCTGCAATTTGTCCATTATTCAAATAACATAATCAGTTTATATGGCACATCCACCCGGGATATTAGTTTGCATAAAAGGCTTCCTTTTGGGTTCTAAATGATCCATAAGATCACCACATGATGCTTTAAAATATTGTTTTGCAGAGATCTTACATGCAGGACATAACCATGGAAAGCCTTAATGCTACAGACGAAATGGTAAATCCCAATTCTATCACAAGGAAACTCAATGATCAAATACAGCTAGCAAAGGCGTTTGTTGTGATTGCTAAAGAGAACAATAACCTCCAATTTGCATGGGAATTAAGCACACAAATCCGCAACTCTCAGATCCTTCTTTCAAATACTGCATTAACCAGATCGCCATTAAAACTTAAAGAATCAAAAAATGCTGTTAGAGAGATGGCACTCTTGCTGTTTCACGCCCAACAATATCACTATGATAGTGCAACAATGATCATGAGACTCAAAGCCAGAATCCAAAATCTTGAAGAACAAACAAGTCTAGCAACCGAAACAAGTAGCAAATATGGCCAAATAGCTGCAGAAGAAGTCCCGAAAAGCCTTTTCTGTCTTGTTGTCAGTTTGACAACTGAATGGTTTAAACAGTCACAGTTGCAACAAAAACCGTCGGTAAACACCCAAAAAGACTCGAAGCTGAAAGACAACGATCTCTATCATTTTTGCATCTTTTCTGACAATATTCTTGCAACTTCAGTTGTGGTAAACTCGACGTCTCTAAACTCAAAAAGCCCTGAGAGAATAGTGTTTCATTTAGTGACCGATGAAGTGAATTATGCTGCTATGAACGCGTGGTTTACAATCAACAGTTTTCATGGGGTGACTGTTGATGTGCAGAAGTTTGAGGATTTCACTTGGTTGAATGCTTCTTATGTTCCTGTCCTCAAACAGCTTCAAGATTCTGACACCAAAAGTTATTACTTTTCTGGAAGTAATGATGGCGGGAAAACTCCGATTAAGTTCAGAAACCCGAAATACTTATCGATGCTGAACCATTTAAGGTTTTACATCCCGGAAGTGTTTCCAGATCTAAAGAAGGTGGTCTTTCTTGATGATGATATTATTGTTCAAAAGGATCTCTCAGGTCTTTTCACAGTCGATTTGAAAGGAAATGTAAACGGGGCAGTGGAAACATGTATGGAGACGTTTCATCGATACCATAAGTATTTGAATTACTCCCACCCGCTTATAAGATCGCATTTTGATCCTGACGCGTGTGGTTGGGCTTTTGGCATGAACGTTTTTGATTTGGTTGAGTGGCGTAAAAGGAATGTTACTGGGATCTATCACTATTGGCAAGAAAAGAACATTGACCGGACGTTGTGGAAGCTTGGCACATTGCCACCTGGACTTCTTACCTTTTATGGGCTAACCGAGCCTTTAGACCCTACGTGGCACGTGCTCGGTTTGGGCTACACCAATGTCGATTCGGAGGTGATCGAAAAGGGAGCCGTGTTGCACTTTAATGGTAACTCAAAGCCATGGTTGAAGATTGGAATGGAGAAGTACAAACCGTTATGGGAGAGATATGTTGATTATACTCATCCAATGATGGAGCAGTGCAATTTTCGTTGACTTTTTACAGAAAGTCAAGCATAGCTAAATTTCATTACATGGATTTATTTATTTATTTATTTATTATTTTGTAGCTTAGAAGACAAATTGAATAATAGAAATGATATAATTCATAGACTATAAGTAGTTATTGTGATTGATGTTATGTATTACAGTATGTATAAAAACAAAATGAAATGTTACGGTTAAAGTTCGTAAATCTTCAAATATTTCTTTATGTAAAACATTTGTGTTCTATTGATAAGTTTACCATCTTTATTTAAGATTAACTAGTCAGTGACCTGAGTAAATACCCGAGGTTGTAATATAAAAAAAACAACTATAAGATAAAAAATATAGAGCAAAGGGTGGCAAGATAGATAATAGTCGATAATACATAAAGTTAAAGACAAACGGTATTCCAATAATGTTAATTTTATAGGTTTGAGAAAATAGACTTGAATACAATATTTTTGGTTACATTGGTCTGGCTACCATTTTCACCTAAAATTAAAATTCAGATACCTGTTTGCTCTTGACTCTTGATAGAGCAACGTACAGCTGACCATGTGAGAACACCGGGTTCTTTAGAAACAATCCAACTCTAGACAGCGATTGACCTTCACTTTTGTTTATGGTCATTGCAAAACAAACAGAAATTGGAATTTATCTTCTTTGAAACCTGAATGCTATACGCTTATCACTTGGAATCAATGAGAGCCTTGGAATAAACGTACAGTAGCTGTAACACCCGCATCCCAGGATAAGCACTAGGGAGTGTTACGCATCGAATAACACAAATGCACATGGCACTAATCAAAGTTTACATTGGAAGTTTTTTTTAACTTTATTCATAACAAAAGTTGTAGAATCTACAAAGTACTAAGATAATACAATATCTAAGTTCCATTTAAAACTAGAAGTTTATGTCTTCGTCCAACCAAAATTTAGACTTCTATACTAGCTTCTTCATCGTCCCATCCATGTCTAGCTATCCGCTACTACAGGGTATCTAAGATGTACGTCCAAAAGAAAAAAGACAACATTTGGGGCTCAACATATTGCTGGTGAGTTTTATAAACGTAGCAGTTCATATGTAATTAAATTTTGGACTACAACATCATATAAACTTGTATATCCATGGCAAGGATCACAGAATCAGGATCGGGAATGATCGTCCAGGCAACTAGGTCTATCTGTATGCATACTACCTATTTGTACTTGTCACATGGGCCCTCTTCCAAGATCGTATCTAACCCTTCAGGCCTCAACATTTATAGATACTAATGGCAGTCAAATATATACTTTAATTACAGAACAACACATCCCGTTTCATAAAAATAATTGCCCAGTGAGAAAGTGACTCAACTTTGTCTTTACTTGAATAATCTCAGGCAGAATCTTCACTAAAAGCCTCGATCCAAACCTAATCGTGTATCGGGTTGCATTAATGTAAGGCTTTATATCATAAACATCTTCTATGTTCTATAATCCTAAAACTATATATTCTTAAGGGTCAAAATGACTAAAATGCTCTTTATAGGCAATATAACTTTTCTAATGATAATATGAAGACGCGTATTCCTATAAGTAAACGCTCACTCTGAGATCGCCCAGTGAGGTATGCGAGGTCCCATTTGGGATTTATGCGACACCCTCGCTATGCCAGAAACCCCAGTGTATAGGCGTTTACCCTTCCGGTCCGCATGAACTTCTAAGTACCCGAATAGCTTGGTATATTTTATTAATTATCACCAATGAACTTATATATATATATATATATATATATACATGTTCTAATACCAAAAACCAACTCCCAATTCCTTATAAATAGCCCAATATTTGATAATCATCTTTAAAAATCCTAATTTGACGTAGTTCTCAAGTTATCATTAAAACTCTTTAAATTATCAAATAAATTTTGGACTTTCTTAAAACATGTTATTTTAAGCTTACATACCAAAAATTAGACCTTAATTCCAAACAGATTACTCAATTTTAAAGAATCATGCTTAAGAACCCTGATCTTTCCTAAAAGGCATATCTAGGTGTTATGAATCATAAAATTTATTGAGGGCTTTTGTAATACATACCTAATAAAGCTTTACTGCAGAAAATTAGCTTCTAAGACCTCCTGGATCAACCGATTTCGAGCTATAAACGTTCTTGAGAGTTTTAGGGTTTTTCTAAGCTTTGATTTATGAATTAGCAAGTGAATATGATGAACTAAGGCTCCTATTTATAGTATAAGGTGTGAAATATGGTCTAGACACATCCCATTGTGACTAGGATAAAATTTGATGAGTCATAAGAAGTAATCATTCCAATGAATGATATTGAGACACATAAGTATATGACTAGGATAGAATTTTGATGACTCATAAGAAGTAATCATTCAAATGAATGATATTGAGACACTGTAGGATCGTTATAAGTTAGAGTTAAACTTAAACAAAGCTCTTTACTTGCAAATATAACCCTGCGGAATTAAAGTTATATTTCACTTTGCTTAAGCAATATTGAGTTCTTGTGTATAATGTAAAAGCTTGATTTGCAGAATTATAGTAACAACAAAGTATCAAATACTCGGCACTATTTGCATTAACTCAAAGCTACACTATTACAAGTTGTTCAAGAACTGTGTACTCGTACATGTATATGAAACTATGAGCTAACTAATGCTATATATAGTGCTAATGAGATATGTAAGGATCAATTTAAACCCTCACGCGATATCTAGACTAGTGAAACCGTGCGGAATCCGGTTTAACTAGTTGATTCAAGAAACAATGAAAGATGATAATAATCGAAAAGTAGTAAAAGCAAGAAATAGTAAACACAAACCAATTCGACGAAAACACTTAGATTAATTACTGATTGCTTGCTACACCTTGATCGAAATTCACAAGGAGAATTTCGATGACACCACTAGTTCAACACACAAAACGACTAGCAACCCTAACTAGATAATATGAGGTCCTATTTATAGTTGAGATTGACTTGGTAAACAAGTCAATCTAATTAAGATATTTCGAAAACCCTTAGGCCCACACTAACAAAATCGGACCTAAACCCCAAATTAACCTACCCAAGTTAACCCAATTACATTTACAAGCTAGCCTAACAACACTAAACAAGCCCAAATCCATCTAATGCAAAAGCCTCAATTTTTCAGGTCTCTACAATCTTCCCCTAGGCTTTAGCATTAGACTGTCTTCACATCCTGAACTTCTTTGACAAATTTACGGTTGCTGGATCATACCATATCTCCTTAGCCACAATCTCAGCTACTGCCCGAGTGTAACACTTTGCATATTCCTCAGTGTCTGGATTACACTCAATCTGATGTTTAGCTAAAACCATGATGTCTTTCTTGTGGAATCGCATCAGATTATGAACTTCCATGACATCAATAGTCTTTGACCTGCAGAGAATCTTTGCTTCACCGGAATAATCACTATATGCCCAGGTCTGGAAATCATGCAGGCAGTCTTCAGGATGTCTCATAGGAAGAGGTATTGTCTTTGTCTTGTCTGTAGGTGGATACAAGACATTGGTGAATTTCTTGAGCTTTTCATCCTCCTTCCCTGGGATACTTTTCTTACCATCCCACTTGAAAACACTCCTGTATTTCTTCACATAGGACTTTTTGTGAGGAAACTCCTCAAACCTCTTGAATTTGCTCCTCACAGCCTTTTCCAGTTTCTTATAGAAGTATGTGGCTTGATCATTGTTTGACGGATTTGAAAATGGAGCCTGATAAAGCATGGTCAAATCCACATTCGTCCAGGAATAAAATTGAGTCCAGCTCTTGTAGTATTCTAACGGATACTGACCCCTTCTTCTCACAACAAACATGTTCTTCTCTCCATCAAACATCCAGGTTTTAACAGGTGCAGTAATACCTTGCTTATCATGAAAATGTTCACCCAACTGGATTAGATACCTTTCAGGTGGATAGGCAAATGTCTGTGACTCCCAACCTCCATCAAAATCAGAAGCTGGAACTGTCATATAATCTCTATCCCTAGTATCTTTATCTTCACTTGAGGCATCAGGTAAACTCGGTTGAGTTTCTTCAGGAATATCAGCTTCAAAGTCAAATACTGGTGATTGTGAGGAATCACCTATACCTGATCCTCTTTCAACTCTATCTCCTTGCCTTGATTTTTCTGAATTCAGCTGCCTGATCAGCTTGTGAAGTTCTCTAAATTGCCTTGAGAATTCTCTGTTTACCTTCTTTTGATTCTCCAATTCAGTATTGTGAACCTTCTGAATATCAATCAAATCAACAATAATCTCACTCTGAGTTGCATTTTGGGCTTTCAACTCTGCTATCTCAGCTCTGAGTTCCTTCTCTAATCTGAACTCCGGGGTCTCTACTGCTTTCCCTTTGTCTTGGGCTGTGGGCTGAGAAGAAGACGGACCAGCACTTGACCTTGTGACTGGTGGCACATAAGAATTAAGTCTTCTTCTCCTTGGCTCACTAGGGCCTTCAGTGTGGTGTGGTGTAGCAGTTGACACAGTCTCAGTCATATCAGTCAAATCATCTGTAACAGAAGCACCGAGGGGAGGATCCTCTGTGGCTTTCCGTTTTCTGATCAATGGAGTCTCTATTGTCTCAGTCTCAACTTCCTCAAAGTCAACATCATCCAGATAAGTATCATAGTTTATTGACTCATCTCCTTCAAAATTGAGTGCTCCAATCCTCACATCATTCAAATCAAATTCTTCCCAGTCAGAATCATCAGGAAGATCAACCACTTTCTGTTGAGGAGGAGGCATATTATGTTCTTCTTCAACTGATGCATTTCGGTTAACAGGCACCTCTTCTCTCACAATCTCTGCAAACTCTCCAAACTTATCACCAAATGGCATCTGATCCGACAACTTCTTCTTCGGATTTATCATAGGAAACACTTCAATACCCATTGGCTTTGTGTCATGGGTGTTATTGGTCTTCCTCAGGTTTGGGTATCTTGAATCCAGAACAGACTGAATAAACCTGGGAACAACAGCAAACTTCTTATCTCTTGACACAACAGCTTTCACATCTTCAAAAATCATCTTAGACCAGTTGAACCGAACACCTCTGATTAGTGACACCATTGCATGGGTGTGTACTTGGTTCAGCTGATCCGTAGAGCTCTTCTTGGCAATGACACATTTCTGTAAATAATGTGCCAGCATTCTCCAGTACGGCAGAATGAGAGCTTTCATGGTGGGAGGAGAGATTGTGATGTATCCCATTTCCTTTAAACATTGGGACACCATCTCTTTATCAAGCAACGTGGAATCAGCAGCTACATCCTTTAGTCTGAGCGCCTGTCTGAAATTCTCTTCAGTTAAGGTTACCTCAGTGTGTTGAATCTCGGCAATAATCTTCTTTCCATCTTCAGACACTTCTGCTGTCTTCCAGAATTCTTGCATCATTCGTTTGCAAATCACCGGATTTGTCGTGAGAGCAAAATGTAAACAGCATTTCTTCAAACCAGCTATCATCGATAGATACTTCTCTTTGTATTCTGCAGGCGGGTCCAGCATATAAGCTACCTGGTTATGATCCTTTACAAACTCCAAGTCCCTGCGCTCACAAACACAGATCAACAACTAAAACACACAAAACATTCATTAGATTAGGGATTTCTTGAAAAACGGACAGCATAACGACTTAAAATTGAATGAAAACCATTGAAAAATATCATCAGGTACCTTTCCGATCGAAAAACAGGGTTTTCGATCGGAAAG